>OY728161.1:1544850943-1546050943 GCA_963277665.1 Viscum album | reverse complement strand
GACCCCAGGATCCAGAGACCGTGACCCAGACACCATGACCCAAACACCGTGACCCAGACACTGTGACCCAGACACCGTGACCTAGACAGCATGACCAGTTTCCGATCTTATGATGTTTGTGACACTGGTTCCTTGCTACCATCACTATGGCATTGTTAAGAGTTTGGAAAAGGACCAGAAACCGTGATCCTAACACCACATCTGTGCTACCAGTTATTAATATCAAAATAATTGCTGCATCAAAACTGTCTCACCTCCCAAATGAAAAAAATAATACTCTATTTTGTGATGAAACCATTTCCATAAAGAGACCCTTTCTAGACAAACAATGACACCGTTATTTAATATATTTTTTCATTTTCAATTTAATTTCTAACCATCATATTTGATTCATTTAAATGAACTAAAATTTTTAATGTTTCTTTATAGACATATCACCTGAGAGTACAAGGTATGAGCTACAGAATACACACATCCTGTCATCTCCAACATGTGCACTCACAATTAAAATGAAATATAAGATGGGTTTCAAAAACAACACATACATAGAAGAAGAGCATACATACACACATTTTTTTTCAAGAGTGAACCGATACAAGAAAAAAGATATAACTTAAGAACACCAAAATCTCTCTTGATCCAAAGGATGGATTACCAAAGATCAGAATCAAAATCATCTTCAAAGTACCAAATCCACAAAGAACAAGAGCTAGATCTAACTGAAAACCAGACCACCAGACTCGCGATACTCAGTTTTTCACAAGAGGACTCGATAAATGCATTTTATTCATCCTACATGTCCAAAGCTACTTAAAATAACACTCATAGCACTTATAACCTTATCTCATTATCTTTTCTCTATTGTGTACTATTTTTAGCTTTCGAGCATTGTGTGTGTTACTGTATTAAAACACACACTGTCTCCTCTACTAAAATAAATGATATAAGATATCATTCCTATAATATTTTTATACTCTTGTTTATTCCCATAGATAAATTTGGAAGTGGTCCTTGTGTGACCTGGTAGTTTATACCCACAATGAACCATGGAAGTGGTTGTGTGACTTGGACAGTCTGGTGTACAATTTTTTACACTAATCCAATGTGTGGATCAAGTTTATAAATATAAACTGCTTAGTGGTAGGTGATCAACAAGTGTAGTGGATTAGGTCTCATATTGATACTAAACCACTTGTTTTTTTCCACTATGTATTTAAATTTAGTTTTTTTCTCTTTTACTATATATTTTTAAAAACACTAGATTTTACATTGATAGTTATTCTTAGATAGAAGTTATAATTTCATTTCCTCATTAAAATAACTTCAAAATTAGTATTAATAATTCATATTGATATTACTGATAATTAATCAATCTTCCAAGAGGTTATTTTAATAGTAAAAACATTAAAACCATATTACCTTGATTAATTGGGTTGTATTCATTTTTATTGGGGAACCTTTTAAGAAAAATTTTTAACTGAAAATTTTAATTGATACTCAATTCACCCCCTCTTGATTACTCTACTCAGACCAAAATTTGGTATTAGAGGAATTTAATATTGTTAAGACTCTGTTTTTAAAATCTATTCAACTCATATTTTAGTTATAATTTAAAGATCTGTAAATTTCTCTTAATTCTAAATTTATATCTCTTTGAAAGTATTTATTTATTATGGATAATATACTAGTAGGTCTTGCAAAAAACATACCACCATTATTTAATGGAAATAATTATTCCTAATGGAAAATTAAAATGAAAATTCATTTAGAATGTATGGGATTTGAAATTCAGTCTTCAATTATAGATGACTATAAAATTCATGCTACTGATAGAATTACTTGGGAGGACCCATTTAATATTGTATTCAATAAAAATTGAAAATCCATGAATTCTATATATTTTTCTTTAGGAGAAGATTAATTTAATATAATTTATACATGTAAAACTGCCCATGAAATTTGGGATAATTTTTCTGTTTCACATGATGGAACTTCTAGTGTGAAATAAATGAGACTCAATACTTATACCATTAAATATGGTAACTTTAAAATGAATCCCAATGAGCCTATTTATGACATGTATATCAGGTTCAGTAGAATTGTCAACACAATGACTTCTCTAGGAAGATAAGTCACTTCCAAAGAAAAAAATCACGAGGATTCTCAGATTCCAACCTGATAGATAGAGAGGAACCTCGGTCTCTATTAGGGAGTCATGTGACATCAAAAAATTACATGTCAAAGAACTCATTGGAAAACTAAATATGTATGAAGTTGAGTTGAAATTCAACAAGGAATATGAGGATGATCCCAAAAGAAAACATGTGGAATTCAATACCACCACCTCTAAACAAAAAGAAAAAGATAAACTAGAAGTTTTTTTTAGAAATTTCAAGCAGTGAAAAATCATCACCTGACAGTGATGAGGAGATGACTCAAATAGCCAGAAGGTTTAAGAAATTTTACAAGAGGAAGAATATTTGTAGAAATCCTAACTTCAAAGGAAGACATAATCTAAAGATAAGTAGGAAGAAATATTGGAAAAGAAGTGGTAGGACTGACGAGATAGTATGGTATGATTGTAAGTAAAATGGACATGTAACAACTGACTGTCCCAATCTCAAGTATAAAATCAAATATGAGTACAATGATAAAAGTATAAAGGGAAATAAAAACAACTTTGAGTGATTATGAGGACAGTTCAAGTGGATTAGAATCTTTATATGATGAACAGACAAACAAATCCAATATGTGTTTCAGGACAAACACATCTGAGGTAACACTGGAATTTTCTGAACACTATTCTTATTATTATGGACATGAAATAGATTCTAAAGATGTGTTTAAGAAAGAAATTTTTTCATATTTATATATGATTAATGATAAATTTAATGAACTAAAATATAAATACAAGTATCTAAAGAAACATTATGCTATTACCTCAATTGTTAAATCTAATATTATAGTAGAAAGAGAGAAAAATGTTCAATTACTCCAAGAAAAAAATGAACTAAAGATATCTAATGATAAATTTAAAAAGTACCATGAATGTTTTACTACTGGTAAATACACTTTGTTACAAATTCTAGGTAAAAATATTTCCCCTAAATACACTACCGGTATGGGCTATCAACTAGGTAAATTTTTTTTGGGAAAACCAATTTTTTTCTAAATCTAAAACTTACATCATTAATCTTAATTCTGGAAAACATTCTGATAGTTGAAATTGTGATACACTCTCTACTATTTTAAGATTTTCTAGACCAAATAGAGTTTATTTTTCAAGTGCATTTCATAATGCTTATAGGAAACCTATGATAAAAATGTGTCTTCCTAAATCACTAGTTACTAATATTACTGATCCCAAACAAATATGGTTACCAAAGTCTATTTTTATTTGACTATTTTATAGGAAAATTATTTAAATATCTCTTATAAGAGCTTATAGTACATGGAATGTGGGAGTTCAAGACACATGAAATGATACTATTCATGCTTCATGAACTTAATAAAAATTTATGGTGGACATGTCACCTTTGGTGAAAATGCCAAAAGAAAAATCAGTGGCCTTGGCTAAATCGATAACTCTGAATCAGTCTTAATTTTAAATGTACTTTTTATTGATAGACTGAAATATAATCTGCTTAATTTTTAAAAACTATGTGATGATATATTTTATGTTAATTTTGAAAATTATTCTTGAACTGTTTTTATTTCTAATAATGAATTTGTATTTTCTACATTGAGAAATGAAAATGTATTCTCTATTAACTTATAATCTTTAGTTTCTCAAATGTCTTGATGTTTAAGTGTATTTCACAAAGAGTCCTAGATTTTTCATATAAAATTAAGACATTGTAATATTCACTCCCTTAGAAATATAACTAGAAAGAGTTTAGTAAAATACCTACCCAAACATGAGTTTCCAAATGATAAAGTGTGTAATCCTTTTAAAAATGGGAAAGCAGCACAAAATCTACTTCAAACCAAGAAAGAAGTGTCTTCTTCTCATCCTCTTGAGTTTGATAACATGGACTTGTTTAGACCATCTAGAGTTTATAGTTTAAATGGGAAGAAATTTTTTTATTTTCTTATAGATGACTTTTTTAGATGTACTTGGACCTTCATTTTGGCTCACAAAAGTGAAGCATGTTCTGAGTTTACCAAGATATTCTAAAACTGAATAATGTATCAGTGGACTTAGAATTATATCCTTAAAAAGTGATCATGTCCATGAGTTTTAAAATCAATTGTTTTATCCTTTTGGTCACAAAATGTCTATAGTTATAATTTATCTACCCCTAGAACACCTCATCAAATGAAATCGTAGAAAGAAGAAATAGAACATTACCAGAAATTTCTAGAACCATGCTTAGTGAATACAACATTCCTATTTATTTCTATAATGAAGCTATAAATACATCATAATATATTATTAATAGAGTGTTTATTAGACTAATTCTTAATATAAATCCATATGAGTTATGGAAAAATTGAAACCCAAAGTAATCTACTTCAATGTTTTTGGTTGCAAAGTCTATATCCTTAATACTATGGAAAATATTAACATGTTTCCATAAAAGGGCACTGATGGATTTTTTCTATGATATTCAAACTATAGTAAAGCCTACAAATTGTTTAAAAAAATAAATAAAGATGTTAAAGAATATTTAAATATCATGTTTGATGAGACAGATCCACATGAGCCTAAGACCTCTCTAAAGAATCTTAAGGATGATATGGAAAATCTTGATATCAATGCTTAATCCTCCAACCATCCTATAAATGAATCTGTGAAAAATTATTATTCTATATTTTCTCCAGATTCAAGTCATAATGAACTTGAACATATTAAAGAGCCTGAAATCACTAGCCCCTCTTTTTATAAAGCTGTTATAACCCTTAATAACCATGTTTTAGATGATGTTGTAGGAGACTTAGATAAAAGAAATCAAATTGGAGTTTCTCTTAGAAATTCGGTTGAACATCAAGTTTTATTTTCACAACATGAACCTAAAAACATTAATGACTTTATCCATGATGAATTTTTTGTGCTCTCTATGCAAGAAAAACTAAATCTGTTTGAAAGGAACAAATTTTGGAAACATGTTGATAGAACCAAATAAATTTTTACCATAAGTACTAAGTGGGTGTTTAATAAGAAAGTAAATGAATCTGGTAATATAGTTAGAAACAATGATAGATTATTTGAACAAGGATATAGTCAAGAAGAAGGAATTGACTATGAGTAAACCTTTCCACCAGTAGATAGACTTGAAGCCATTAAAATCATTCTTTCTTATGCTACCCATATAAATTTAAAACTATGTGAAATAGATGTCAAGAGTGCATCCTAGAATGTGAATATATCTAATGATGTATTTGTAGAACAACCCCCTGGTTTCACAAATCCTCACCTTCCAAATCATGTTTTCAAATTATAAAAAAAATTGTACGATTTAAAACAAGATCCAAGAGTTTAGTATGATAGATTAAGTACATTTCATACTTCCAAAGGATTTACAAAGGTATAGCTAATCCAATCCTTTTTATAAAAAAAATTTCCAATTATGTTTTAGTAGTTCAAATTTATATAGATGATATTATTTTTGGATCTTCCAAAAAAATTATGTATTAAATTTTCTAAAATGATGTAAAAAAATTTGAAATGAGTTTAATGGGTGAAGTAAAATTCAATCATGGATTTAAAATATTTCAAAATAAAGATGGAATTATTTTAAATCAAAGAAAATATACTAAATATATTCTAATTTTTTTTGTCTTGTATAGAACTAAAAGTAGTGATACTCCAATGAGTACTACTTGTATATTGGATCTTGTTGAATATGGAAAATCTTTTAGTCAAAGCACTTATAGAGGAATGATTTTAAGATTACTCTACTTAACATCTAGACAACCTAACATTATGTGTAGTGTATGTATGTGTTCTCATTTTCATGAAAACCCTAAGGAATATAATTTATATGCTATTAGAAATATTTTCAAATAACTCAAACGTACACCCAATCTTGGACTTCTATCTTAGAGGAAAATCATTTGAGGAAGTTAGTTATTCTAATGCTGATTATGGTGGTTATAAGTCAGACAAACAAATCCCTTCTAGAACATGTCACATTTTAGGAAAGTCACAAGTATTATGGTGTAGTATTAAACAAAACTTTGTTGCATTATCTACTACCTAAGATGAATACATACATGCTGATAGTTGATGTGCAAAAAATTTGTGGATAAAACCCACATTACTAGATTAATGGATTTCAATTCAGGCATGTACCTATAAATTGGGACAACACACGATCTATTAAAATCTAAAAAAATCATATTTCACACTACAGGACAAAATATATTGATGTAAGACATCACTTTTGGAGAGTCTATTATAAAAATGTGATATCACTTTGGAATTCATTGGAACTAAATATCAGATTGTGGATATGTTCACCAAACCATTATATTCTGAAGGGATGGATTACATCATACATGAATCTGGAATGATAAATCTCAATTATAAAATGTCCTATTTCAAAATCTACTATCTCACAGATTATTGTTTTACAATTTACAGTTTCAGGATTTTTGGTTTCACAAGTCACTATCTTGAAGTTACTATCTATGTTTTTTAGTCTCACAGTTGATGTTTCTCGGTTACTGCCTAGAACATTCTTTATTAAGTATTACAGTCACACTATGTGGAGACACACAAGAAAGGCGAAACCGTGAAAACTTGTATCAGTCTCACCATAATGACACTTTTTTGTTTTATTTGTATTTTATTACCCATATCACTATGACTATTGTTTTACTATATTCATCGCACACATTTGAATTTTTTATGGTTGATATACCTAAATGATAAAAACAAAATATGTGTCACTCTTTTCTTAACTCGATATCTTTTTTCTCAAAACAGAAACCCCTCTCTCTGAAACCGTAAGACCTCCTTCATATATATATATCTCTTGAATCCCGCATTCAATTCCTAGAATGAAGCACCTTGCTTCTTCAACTGCTGATAAACAAAGATCTAAGAATAAAATGAAAAGAACACCGATGGTAGTGCCTAAATAAAACCTGAACCTAGAACTTTTTGATCGGATAGTGGTACCAGAAATTGAAATCGTCCTTAAGTGGTTGTTGTATAGTAAGTCTTTAGCGTTGAATGTTTTGAAAGAGAAATGATGACGAAATTGGTTCATGAATGAGAAAAGGATGATTTATCCAAAACATGTTCCTATGTTCTATCACTCTGTTCAGTTATCATTTGATATAGAAGATGGGTTTTTTGTGAGAAGCTAGATTAATGGCCAAAGATGCAATTTTTCATTGAGGTTATGGGATTACTACCTAGTGATACCTCATAAAGAATGTTTTGAGGACTACTAGAGAGGAACTCCTCCTCTTAGTGAAATTTTTGTTTTAGAAGAGGCCTTGGTAATCTTAACTGGCAATAAAAAGAAGAGAAGAGCTATTGCTTCTAAGTTATATTGTTAAACCAAATTTTTGTTTATGTTTATCCAGAAAAATATTAGTCCAAGAAAAATAGATTTTTCTACCCTCAAATATCAAGATGTATTTATGATACATATTATGAAGAGTGGAAACTAGATTCAACTATGTAATTATGTTATACTTCATATGTGTGAGTTGATTAAGACAACCTGAAATTCTACCTCATTGTTCTACTCAAGGTTAATCTAGACTATACTTTATGTTAAAGGAATGGTTAGATCGAATGAATAAGTTATAAAGATCATGAATTATGTATCTCAAAGGTTACAGTCTAAATAATGAAAATTTGTTGGAATCTGTGGAAAAGGCTTGGGTGGAGGATAATGAAAGGTTATATGAAATGATTAATCCGGTTGAGCATCCTTCAAAACAAATGAACATATCTGATCTTGGTTTGGAACTAGATGAAATTTTTTTACTATCCTGTTGAATAGGAAGTTATTTCACATCTAGAGGAAACTGTCCTAGATAAGGAAGATTATAATCCATCTGTTCCACAAGTCTTAGTTGAGAAGGAATAACCTGTTACTGAAAGATGTATTGATTTTGAATAAGAACTTGTTTCAAGAAAAAAATATTTATTTAATGAAAGGAAAAATGATTTTCTCGAGGATAATCTTGAAGAAGAACATTCTCTTGAGGAAGAATCTATGTTTGAATAAAATTTGGAATAATAATATAATCCTGATGTTTTCCTTTTTGCTAAGGAAATAATGGAACAAGACTTCTAATTGGCTAGAAACGAAATGGTTGAGAGTATTGGAGATGATATTTTAGAACCAAATAATGGAACATAGTCTCTTATTCCCATGAGACATTCACTTATTGAGGGGGAGAACCACCACACTTTAGAAAGTTTTGAAGTTATTAATCATGTAGATCAAGGCATTGTGGATACCTTGTATAAGTTACCTTGCTACTTTTATGTGAATGATACCCCATAAGCCTTGGTTAAAGGCATAGACATGTCTAATGTGTTTCAATTGAATCTAGTTTCTTCTATAGAAGCAATCTCTATAATAGAACGTGAGCCTATCTCATGTCCTGTTCTCAAACCTTCACAAGAACATCATGACTTCATGATTCATGGTTATTTGAAAGCCTTTGGAGGTACTTCATTGGTTGGATTTTAAAATCCCATGAACACCCAACCTTCTCCTGTAATAAAACTAAGTGAACGATATACCACCTTGCTGTTAGAGAAGACAATATGGAAGATTCTACAAAAAATGCTTCATGAAATTTCATAGGAGTGAATTGAGAACAAACTACTAAGTGATTAAGTGAACTCTCTCAGATATATGATTGAAGATATGAAAAAATCCTTGCAATTAGGACATGATCCTATTTCTCATCCTATTGAGGATGTTAGTGGTCAGATTCCAAAACATGTTGCTTATCTGATTAAACTGAACTAGACTTTGTTTGCTGACAAAGTGTATAATAGAAACAAGAATATTGTCCAAGATATTTGTGATATTGTTATTGGTCTCAACAAACTAACAGTTAAGTATAAGGGATGTATAAATAAAGTTATGAATCAACTAAAGTCCCACACTTCAACTATTACAACCTCTAGTTCCACTAAAAAGACATCTCATTCCATTGACAATGATATTCACAGAACTATGGTTATGGATGAACATCATTTAGTTTTTAGTGGATTTGACAAGGAGAGTCCATATACTATTGTCAAGAATAGTGAAATAGTATTTATTTGGCCAGGATTTATTCAATGATTTCAAATGATTCTCAGGAAGAAAATACTATGAAAGAGGATTTATACATTATAAGGATTTCTCTAGGCTTTATATGAAAAATCATTTCAAATATCTAGTTGAGAATTTGAAAATTCCCCTACCACTCTATCCTCCAAGACTCAAGTGCCAAAGATGAAATATTACACTCTTCTATTGGACAAGTTCATGGAGAAAAATGATGATTTAGATAAGGCAATGCAGTATAGTGGTGAGATTATTACTAACTTCATTCTGTTATTGAAGACTTATCGTCATATGCAGAGAACTCTAATTGTTGCTCCTACAGCTACACCCTTGTGGTCTAGTTTACCTCCTTCCTCATCCACTGCCTTTGCATCAACCTCAATGTCTGTATATCTAGATATGAGTCAGATCAAAACATTTATCATGGACCAATATATGCCTCGGTCTCCCACAAAACCTAATTTGGAAGCTTCTATTTTTAAAGGACTCCCTCTTCCTTCTCTGACCATTGGCTCACCCCCTTCTTCAACTTCAACTTCTACTCCTGTGACTTTTTCTGATGTTGTTAAAAAGGGAAAATAGAAGACAGCTAGTTCTGAAGAAAAGTGAAAATTATATTTTGATAGGGATATTTTGTATGTTGTGCCTACTACTTGTACTACCACATCTTTTCCCTCTAACGAAAAGTGAACTATTATTCTCTATTCTATTCTTTAATTTTTTTTAACAATCCCAAAAGGGGGAGAACAACACTAAGGCACTAAGCCCTAAAAAGGAGAACAACACACTAAGAACATATATCTAATAAAAATGATTTGTGATCATCAAAAAGGGATATATTATTGGAATAATAATGTTTTAATCATGTTTTAATGAATAAAAATCATGTAAATCATGTAAATCATATAAATCCTTTTAATCATATTTAATATTTCTCAAATCATGATTAGATATGGTTGGTTTCTTTATGATTTAAATAAAATTCCTCTAAATCCGGTTAATCCTAAACCATAATTGATTATTGTAAACTATGTTTAAATTTTTTATATAATGATTTTTTATATGAATGATTAATTCTAATTTATTCTGGGAATATTTCTACATAAATCTATATATAGATATTTGGCTAAGTCTGAGAAACCATGATTTTGACACCGATTATGGATTCTGGAAAAGGACCAAGAGACTGTGACCCAGACACTGTGACCTAGTAACCATGACCTAGAGACCGTGACCCAGACTCTGTGACCCGGACAACGTGACCCACACACCGTGAACCAAACAGTGTGACCCGTACACCATCACCCAGACACTGTGACCCAGACACAATGACCTAGAAACAGTGACCCAGACACTGTGACCAATTTCAGATCTTATGAAGATTGGGACATTGATTCCTTGCTACCATTACTAAGACATCATTCTATGTTTGTAAAAGGATCAGACACCAAGATTCTAGCGCTGCATCTGTTCTACTAGTTTCTGATCTCAATACAAATGACTTATCATAACTATATCACAACTAAAAGGCAAATAAGAAGACATCGTTTCATGATGTCACCATTTCAAAGAAGACACCATTTCTATATAGACTGTGACATTGTTCTTTAATCTATTTTTTCGTTTTCAATTTAATTTATAAAGGTCATATTTGAGTCATTTAAAGGCACTGACATATATAATTTTTATTTGTAAAAATGACACCCAACAGTATGAGGTACAAGGTGAAAAAATACATGCATCCTGCTGGCTCCAACATTTTCACATACAATTAAAAAGAAAGATAAAAGGCGTAAAAAAACACATAAAAAGAAGAAGAGCCGACATACGATCAATTTTTTTTCATGAGTGATAAAATTCATGCAATAAGAAAAAACCATAGAACACACGAAGCACTCTTGATTCAAATGATGGATTACCATTGATCATAATCAAAATCAGATTCATAGTACCAAATACATGAAGATAATGATCTATATTTAACTACAAACCAGAGCACCAGACTTGTGATACTTTGTTTTTCACAAAAGGACTCTATACTTGCATCGAGTTCATCCTAAAAATCCAGAGATGCATAAAATAACACTCAGAGAACATCTAACCTTATATCATCATCTTTTCTCAATTATGTACTATTTTTAGATTTCAAAACATCGTGTGTGTCTGTATTAAAACATACACTATCTTTTGCACTAAACTGAAGGATAAAATATATACTTCCTCTCATATAGTTTTACTCTTGTTTACTTCCACTGATATGTATGGAAGAGGTCCTTGTGTGACCTGGTAGTTTATAGCAACAAATAACTATGGAAAAGGTCATGTGACACAGATAGTCTTGTGTACTATTGTTTAACACGATCCAGGATGTGGATAAAGTATATTAATATAAAATTTTTAGAGATAGGTGATCAACATGTGGAGTAGATTAGGTATCAGTTTGAGACTGAACCACTTGTTTTATCCGCTGTTTGTTTGAATTTAGTTTTTCTCTGATTTACTGTATATTTCAAAAGACAGTAGATTTTACTTTGATAGTAATTTTTGGATAGAAGTTATAATTTCTTTTCCTCGTTATAATAAATTCAAAAGTAGTATCAATAATTCATATTGATATTACTAAGAATTAATCAATCTTATGAGTGAATATTTGAAATATCAAACCTTTAAAACCTTATTACCTTGATTAACTGGGCTGTATTAATTTTTATTGGGGAGGCTTTTAAGAAAAAATTTAAACAAATATTTTTAATAAATATTCAATTCACCCCCTCTTGAGTACTCTAATATGACCAATAGATCATCAGAACCAAAATGTATTACCGTTGAATCATATTCATAATGAACTAAGAGTTTGTATCAATAATAATCCTAAATAATCATCTTTAAACATAGGAAGATTCTCCAGAGTAAAATGATGAGGATCCATCGACTGTGAGAGATAGAATCACTATAACATTACCATTAGTGACTGATTTATTTGAAACCGGGGAATCTAAATAATTTATATAAACTAATATTGTGAAATTAAAAAATATTCCTATAGATATTTTGCATTATGTGATTGATATTACTATGCACCTCAAAACTAAAATAGAGTAGGGTATCTAATATCCCTTATACATTTACTTTCCACAAGATATTGAGTTCACCTGGAATTTCTTTATTCTTGACATGAAGCCTATTGAAATCATTTTCTAGATGGATTTTCTGATTTCTCATTTGGATCAGATTGACTGTTATCTTTAGTGGGCCTTCTTTACTATGCCTGATGGGGTGTGCTATTTTTTTTCGGGGAGAGTAGGACCTAAACCCTAGTAGATAATATCCATCATTTCTATAGTTGATAAGCGTAATATTAGTGTTGTATTTTGACTTTTGGAAATAATTCTTGATTGAAGATATCCCTCTAGTTTCCATACAGTTTAAAAATGAGTTTTAATGTGATTTATATTTCTTCACACTAGTAAGTGAAGAAAATTAATCCAATGGTTTAGTACCTGGTACTCATCTAATGTATATTGCTTCTTACCATATTTCACAAGTTGAATGAAGATAGTTGAAGAATAACATGGATGATTTTCGGGATAATGTATTAATTTTCAGGACTATGTCACCATGTGAGGTTCTTATTCATTTTGAAATTATAGCTGATGGGACACTTAGCCTATGTATTAATTACTAGAATGTAAATCACTTTTAGATAATGAAAAGGTATACTTTTCCATGGATTAAGGATTTTTTTTATAGTTTAAAGAGATGAATTGGTTCTTGAATATTGATCTTTGATTTTGTTTTCACCAGTTGAGATTAAGGAATCTAAAATTGAGAGGGATTTATTCATGAGTAGGTATGACTATTATGAGTATATTTTTATGAAATTTTTTATAAAAAATACTCCTATAGTTTTTATGATTTTTATGAACATGATATTCTATGAGTACCTCAATTCATTTGTGGTAATATTTTTAGATGAATTTCTTGTTTACTCAAAAAATGTTGAAGAATATTAATGTTACTTTAGAGAAGTTCTTGAAATATTTACAAACCACAAAATTTATGCCCATATATTGAAATGTAATACATAGATTCATGAATTGAAGTTTTTGGGACACATATCCTCAGAAGAATATATTTCCACCGATTCTAAGAAGGTTTAATATATAATTATGTGGGAGAAAAAACCTAATGTTTTCAAGATATAGAGATTATTTTTCTTGGTGGGACATTACAGTAGGTTTTGTTAATGATTTATTGATGTTTGATTTCTTAGTGACCGCTCTCACTTATAATAGATTGATTTTCTCTTTGGAATAAAATTAGTAGATTTATATATATGATTTGAAATATTTTTTGACTTCTACACTAGTATTGACACTTTCTATAGAAGGGAAGGGATATATGGTCTTTTGTGAAACATAAATTTTGATGTTGGGATACATTCCTATGAATGGTGATCATGTGGTACCTTGTGGTTATGGTCAATTTATTCCATGCCAAAATAATTATCCAATCCATGATCTCAAACTTAGAGTTTTGATACATTCTATTAATAATTTCTAGTACTACCTTTTTACAGAAAGGTTTACCATATTTTTTTACCAAAAAATCATGAGTTATATCTTATCAGAAAATGAGTTAAAATTTAAATAATGAAAATGGTTAGAATAACTACAATATATTAATTTAGACATTGCCAACACCCTTAGTAAAGGTAATTTCAATGTTGATGTGTTGATCATGAAACTTCTGACCCATGACATGAAGGAATTATCAGAAGAGTATAATTTTATCGATATATCTTCTATGTTGAATTTATGAGTCTGATAGAATGAGGTTGAGCTTCTTTTGGAAATCATTAAATTGAACTCATATATTCTTGAGATGATTCTAATGATAAATTTTTCTTAATTAGAGAATCTTATTATGGTGGGGTGTCCATTAGTGAGTGTAAGTTCTCTTCTAAGTACATACTATGTTTAATGAATCAGTACTAAATGCATTATCCTATGAGAAATAACTTAATGGGGGACTATCACAGTTCCCAATGGGCAGTGAACCTGAGAATCATGGAGACGTATAATGATATGCAGAGATGATTCTGGGGGTCAGGTACGAGGTGATACATTGATGGATTTGTTTCTAATTATTAAACCTATAAATTGGTTAGGGTTGAAAATTTGAACCATTCAATTCTACTTTAGCCCCTTATAGTCCATACATGGAACTAGGATTTTATTTCGATACAATATTTGTTTGGGTTTCCACACCACACTTAAGGGAGGAATACGATATGGGTTGTGATGGTTTAGCTGATCAAATTGTATCAATTTATACCGATTATAGATACAATCAAATTTTAAGGATTTGTAAGTATCTATGAGTAAGAGATGTTCCTTTTTTCATGGAGTTTCTTATTATATAATTGATGATAAGTGCACTCATTTTACTTCCATTTTTTGGAGGGGTCTCTAGGATGTAATTTTTCCCATATAAATTTGATCACGACATATATTATAGAAATTGATATATATACATAATGATGTATACATATTATTGAATACATTATACATTGTTTCATTATATACATTGTTGGAGCTTAAGATGACCATTTGTGACTGGTTCATGTTTCTTATAATAACAGTTACAATTATGATATCAAAATGAATCCCTCTGAGTCATTTAATAAAATAAATTATAGATCAACCCATATTGAATTGTGATTAGTGAAAATTCAATGGTTGGACTGTGTTTTTTTGAATAGGTGACAAAGGAAGATTTAGTTTACTTATTTGAGAATAGAAAAGCCAGATAACAGGTATAAATCCTTTTCTAATCATCATCGATACCTGTTGGATTTTTTAGTTGTTTATAAGGTGTTCTTAGAGTTTCACCTCAGTTTTTTCACTGATGAATTAAAAAATAGGGAAATATAAGGAAGTGGTTTGTGGGTATGTATTATATTATTGAGTAGATAGGTAATGTGGATTACCATTTGGAACATGCACAATAGTTTAAATTGATACAAATTGTGTTTCATGTATCTAATCTTATGAAATATATTTCTGACCCTTATCATTTAATGGTCAAGGATGACCTAATGTTGAGCTTGATTTATTCATCACTGGGTATCAAGTCCCGATTTATGATTCTCATACAAAAAAGTTCTTCTAGATAATACTATACCTTTAGTCTATGTGATATGACAGTATGGTTCTAATTCATATGATACTTTGGAGTGTGAGTCCTTGATGATAGAGACGTGGCCTTATTTCTTTAACATGGAATCTTCTTAACAATATTTATTGGGATAAATGTTTTATACGATTGTGAGTTTTTCACACCCCATTTTGTTATTTTGGGTTATTATTTACCCAGTTTATTATCATAAATTTTCTGGGGTTTATCACAAGTTATTTCGGGTAAGATTTTAAATTTTTTAACTCTTTAGGGCTATCCACAATTGATTAAGAGTTAGGGAAAACTATACTGTTTTGCTAAGGAAACCATATGGACAATATTGGTCTACTATAAGGGGGAAATAGTTTTTCCAAAACTTATAACCACACATCGAAATAATGAATCCTTAGACAATAGGGGTTTCAATGGTTGGTGCATGGGTAGTTTAACGATGTATCCAAACAATACACCACATATAGAAGTCCATTTGGGGTGTACTGTTTGGGAATACATTTACTAATAACAATGCATCCCATACAATAAACCACTTGCATAGTTTTTATGTCCATTGTAAATTTTATTAAATGTCCTCTGATCCTCTGTTTAAACCATCCAAACTCACATTGTACACTGATGTGATTACTTTCTTCTGTAGGCTCTCTCAATTCGATTTTGGATCCCCTAACCCCTTCTATTAGAAGATCAAATCATCGATGTTTGATTTTTCCATATTTGGATGAGTTTTTATCTGCTCATGTTGTTTATTATTATCACCTATTATATTATCCATATAGAGTGATAGATAAACATGTTATTGATGGTTATAATATCTCTTTTCTTGTATATGGATTCTCGGTTTGATATCTTGATCTTTCTTACCTCCAATATCATTGGCGTTCTCATTTCATGTGTTAATTTCATTGGATGATTAAAGGAATATGGTTATATAATTTGTTACCCTAAAATTTAAACCCAAAAATTCTTTATTTATATTTAAAGAGTTTTGAAATTATTTAAAAATTAGTATTAGATATTATTTGTTTTTATGATTTGAAAATAGTATAGAAATTGTGAAAAAAACCAAAATTTTAATGAAATGGAAATTATTGGGTGTATTTAAGATAAATAATAGAATTAATTCAATTATTATTTGATGAAAAGAGTTGATATTTATTATTATAAAAAATTTATTAATATGAATGATGATTTTAAATGGAATTATTAGTTTTAAAACCTATGATTTCGTTTTGAAATTGAAAATGCAAGTTGGAAACAAATTATGGGCATTGAATTAAGAATGGTGAATTGATTTAAAATGAATTATTTTCCTAAGAATGAATGAATGAATGAATGATTTATTGAATAATATGTGACCTTGAGTAGTTAATGGGTGATTAATAATTGAATTCCAGGACACTAACCCACTATCCATTTATTAATGATGAAAACACTAAATAACCCATGTTTGGAATGTTTTTACCCAATGAAATGTCAATTTATTATTCATGTTGGCTAGAAACTTGGGAAGTGTTCACAAATACAAGAAACATGATTTATGATTGATTTGTGTGAGGATACTATTTCTAGAGACTAATGTAACACATGTATTATGAGAATGGTTCTATGTTTTTATGACTTGATTATACATACCAATGATTATAAAGAAATTTTATTCAAGATGACTATTTTATATAAATGTTTCATACTAAATGATCATTTAAGACTATTCTTATATAATTTATGTCCCTTTATTTAAAATTTTGTTTTGGTTTAAAGTATATAGATTCTACTCCATTCCTTATTTTATTTTAAATAAAGTCATTAATTGTTTATTTTTTTGGGATTGATTTTATACCACATGGTGAGACCCAACTCAGATTTATAGCTAACACCCTACCTTTTTCCTTTGGTCATTTGTAAATTATTTTATCCCAAGTCCCGAAAATGGGATTTCACCTCATAAAGGTGGTATGTGTTCTCAATTCAACAGGCTTAGAGTACTAGAGGAAACCGGTAGAGATTTAATCCACCAACTACATGGGTTTAATGAGTATTTATTGGATAGTTGATGTGTCTTATGATGTTTTACTGATATGGGTTTTTTATTTACCTATTTTCTATTTTTAATTTCTCAATTATAATTTTTGGCATCCTTACTTGTATATTTTTTATTATTTTGTTTTATGGAATAACCATTCCATTTGATATTTGATATGATGCAAGGTTATTTTCACTAACCCATATGGATTTAGAATTCCCTTTAGGATATTTGAGGAAAAAAACCTGAATTAGTGTACTACGGTATCTGGATTTGTTCATGACATTCATGATAGTGGGGAATTTTCTTCATATCATAATCATTAAAATAATTATTTTTTTCCAACAATTTGTTAAAGTACATTGTTAGGAAAACTATAGGAAGATTCATTTTTATAAATTTTAAAAATATCTAAAAATGTGTAAAAATGAGTTTAATTAATCATTTTAGAATAGTTAAAACATTCATAATAACATTATAAAGTAAATATGGTCATGGCCGAATATATTCCCAACTGACAAAAAAATATAGTCAGTTTTCCTTATATAATTCTTGCAATATCTTGAGTACTTAGATAGAGAAAAATAAAGGAAAACATGTAATATTCATAAAAAACCAGAATATATGAAGATATTAATATGTTATAAGGTATGAATATTATATAATTACTTCAATGTAAACATAAAATTGAAACAATATTGAATATTGAAAATATTCAGAAATAAACCCATACCACTTTGTTATTGTTTGAATAATAACCCCTTGGATTAAATAATTTGAGTTATAAATCTAAATACCATTAATTAAGAAGGATAAATGTTATAAAATAATGAAGGTGCATCATAAACACCTCATAAACTTGAGTAGGTTCCTAAATTCAAAAATGTCTCAAAGAAGAAATATTGAGATGAAGAACCATTAACACATATATGACTTACTTGTTACATGTTTGAAAAAAATATATAATAAATATTGATTTATTATAAATATATTATATAACTACAATAATATATATAATAGCATATATGATTCACTTATATAATTGAATCACCTGTTTTTTCCAACTCCTTATTAAAATCATTATTTCGTGTGATAAGTGCTTTAATTTTCATGCATGCTTTGGTTTAGTGGTTTTGGTCTTTAAATATTAGACAAGGTTTCTATAAAGATCACAATCTATGTGTCCCAAAGCTAGTGGTTAAATTTTTATATTGGTATAAGATATAAGGATTCAAATCTGGAAGGAATGAATAGTTCACTAGACCTGGCAAAATAGATACATACTTCAAATGATAATTATTTTTTAAAACATAAAATAGATGATCAAATGATGATCAAATGATTACATATAAATACTAACATGATTGTTAAACATATTATTATATATTATCACCAATAAATTAATCATATGGACTTAAATAAATAATTTCATAAATAAAGAAATAAGTAATGACACACATCATAACCATATCATCAAGGACTAATTCCAAGAAATCTTACAGAAATGGGTAACACCTCATCCCACACCCATGATTGATTGTCTCATGAGACCTATTGATGCATTGAGGGGCCATAATAGGCCTCACCCATCACTTAATAAGTCAAATTATTTGTTCATATTAAAGGGGGGAAATATAATCAATATAAACATTCATATTGAAACTATATTATCAAATGTTAATAATTTCTCAAATCAATTAAAATAATCATTAATCATCTAGAGTAATATAGAGAATGGTATAAAAAATAGTACCTCCTTAGTAAAACTAAACATAAACCATTCAATAATATATTGTATATGGTATCATATGAGATCATTAAAAATTAATCATAATATTCATTAAAATATGATTTCATAGATTAAAATACTCTAATAATATCAGTGAAAAAATATTTTGGGAAACTCCCATTTTAACTTTGAAATTAATTATTTTTAAATGATGCATAATTATGAAAGAGGCAATTTTCTTTTAAAAAAACATTATAAAATAGTAATGGAATATTCAAATAATAGACGATTCATTATAGTGGTTAAATATTCTCATTATTTATAAGCTAAAAAAAATCTGTATTTATTTATTCTTCTGAAAAGCCAGAAAGAACACACTTTCAAAAACCAAAAAAATTCCTTTCAAAACATTTCGTAAAAATTCATGCATGGGTAAAAATGATTTAAAAAATTTCATAGTAATAGTAACACATTTTTTTTATTTTTTTAGAAAACATGTACATGGAAGAAAAATTTTCCCCAATTGAGACGTAAATATAATCAAGCTCAAATTATGATTAGATTGTGAAATTAATCCTTACATCATGTCCAAAATCTTTCATTCATGTTAAAAAATTATGTATAATAAATAAATATTTATTATAAATCTATTAAAAAATTTATATATTTCACACAATTTATGTCTTACATACAACCTTTTATCATACATTTCTTTAATTTTTTGTTAAAATAATTGTTTCATGCAATAATCACTTTGTTTTACATGTATCTTTCTGTTCTGTAGTTTTAGTTTTTATACATTGATGATGGTTACATATTATAAAGAATGATTATAATGATATAAATAATATATATATATAAATATATAAATTATATTTATTTAATGTAATCTATTAAATTTTGAGAATGAAAAATGTATGACACCATTCATGGAGACGACATGCTATATATATGCACAAACACTGTTTTCATTATTATACATATGGAATGAATGAATGATAAATAATAATTGTCATTTATAATATAATTTTTACATCATATAAGTCATATATGTTTATAAAATACATCTTTATTACCATCCATGTAAAATAGAAATGGGAAATGAATCACTTCACTTCAAGAAGGTGGAAGTCCACATATACACACGGGCAATGTTATCATTTACCAATGGTTTGGAAGGTAATGTGGTAGAAATTATATTATTATTTAATAATTATAATTATGTTATAATTTTCACATATAAATGTTAATCCTACAATAATTCCAATCCATAAATAATGGTAATTAAAAATTAATTCTATCGCTACATGGAGATGATAATTTGTACGTACGCATGAGTAATACTTTCAATTCCCATTTGATCAGAAAGAAAGTGGTTAATAGTGGTTAATAATCATAATAAAACATCATTATATTGATTATATTTAATTTATTAATTTTTGATAACTTATAGTGATCTATAAGTGCAATAATAAGGAATAAATTTAAACAGGTCATGTAAGACAATTATCTCTTCTTCTGGAGACCTTCTTTCAATCGTTTCTTAAGGGACATAAAATTTTTATTTTTAGGAGAACAATATCTAATGATCAGGGATAAATAATTTAGTAAGAGTAATGGGATGGGTTTTGTTTGAGATATTAGGCTTAATGTGTCCTGGAGAAGTGATGGAGGAGGTGCCCTTTTATAATTGAGGTGAGGGGCACTTTTGGAATTGCTCAAAATGATTAAAACAAATTAAGACTATTCTAGAGCCAAATTATTAAAAATGGTCTATAATTTCACATCAGATTAAATTATAGACAATATATTATCTAATAAGTCATTATATAATAATTTTATGGCTTTTAAATAATTTAATAAAATATTATTTCCATAAAATATCATTATTATCTACATTGATGTTGTTCACTACTTCGGCCTTAAAAACACCAAGATAACTAGTAAACATCAAACTAAATATTTTATTATATTATAAATATTTCATGGGGATATATATAATTTTTAGACCATATTAAATATCTAAAATTATGCTCCTTTTAATAAATTTAAAATCAGTTATTTGATAATTTGATTAATAAAATAATTACAGCATTAGCCTTGTGTAAGAATTTATTTTATTTATATATTCAATAAAAAAATTAACCAGAGAAAGATAAAAATTATATATTTAAAAATAGAATTTATATTTGAACATATCCTATAGATAACATGTATAAAAAATTTAACAATTTTTTTAAAAAAGTGTGTGTCATGTTTGGATTTTTATTATATAAAATACAATAAATGTCACAATCTCATAAAAATTGAGATAAAATGTCATATAACTGAATATTGGATGGTTAGAGACAAAATATACCTATAAATAAATATTTAGGCATGGTTTAGGGTGATTTTAGAGTCTTTATAATTTTTTTAACTTTACTTACCTGATTTATCCTTTACCGTGGTAACAAAAATTACTTTGGTTACTATTAATATTGACAAAAAATAAATGGAACATATTTACTAAAATTGGAACTCTGGAAAAAAACATGTATTAAAATTTCAGAATTCCAAACACAAGTGGAAGAATATACCTTAAAATTAATTGGCAAAAATGCAAAGAAAATAGTTTTTCATTAAAGTGACATTTTTTAGTATAAAAATAATTTTATTCCCAATTAAACCATGAAATTGATTAAAAAAACTTAATTATATTTTCAATAAAATATTAAAAACAAATTTACTTTTAAACCATTTTAAAATAACATTTTACTTTGAAATTGGTAGAAATAAAAAAGTAGGTTTCAGTAAAAATCTGTATTTTTCACTATTCAATGGAAAATAAATATTTTCAGAAAAATATAAAAATTTCTACATAATATAATGTTAAAATCAAGATTTAAAATATTATATTATTTTTTAAAAATGAAATTGATATAATTTCTTCAGACGAAATATTATATTTACTCAAAAAGTTTAATAAAAATCATTTTTGAAGAAAATGTATTTCTAAAGAATATAATCATCATACTAAAAATAGAGTTCATATATTCACTGAACTATTTAATACATTAGGAATGAGTAAAAATATTATAAGTTTCATATTATGGTTAATAATATTCATTCCCTCAAATTCAAGGTCTATGATTTTATGGTCATATTTATGTAATAATATTTTAGGGTTCACAGAAGCTTGGTGTTGCGTATTGTATAAACTATTGAACCTAGTGTTCTTTACATTTCACATGATGTTACATTATCCCCTAATTAAATAAAATTTATCCTCATAATTTTAAATTTTAATTAGTAATCAATGGTTTTTACTTTTAAAATACATTTTCTCAAACCCACATCATAATAATGGTTAATAAAAGATCCCTTTAATAAAAGTGAAAGGGATGTAAGAAATTCATATCGAGTAACACATTGTGTGGTTAAAACTAGGATAAAATAGAATAGAAATAAACAAATGGATATATAATAAAAAAAGTAACTCCCAAGGACTAATAAATAGTGTTATACATAATGGTCCTGAGAAAGGTAAACATCATAAAACCACAAATCTGCGTTGAGTTAAAATGTCATTAATTACTACATAAAAAAATAATGATATAACTTTATTTATTTCAAGGTATTTTTAGCAAAATTCATGGTATTGTTTTAATATTTAGATAAATTTATAGATAAAATAAACTTACCATATCTATTTCCATGTCATAAGCATAATCTTATTATTTGGTTATACTTTGATATAATTTCACATTATCTCAAACACTAGGAAATGTATACTCGAGGTGAATTTTTTATTTTTGAAGAAAATAAAATGTATCAAAACATCTATGAGTCATTACATCAGAATATATAAATTTACTGAAACCAACCTCGTTAGAAAAAATAGTCCAATATGGTAAAAAAATTCAAATTCCAATTTAATCCATTTCTTATGTATTTTACATTACGAATCATCCAAAATATATCTAACCAAATGAAAAGTTTAAAAATCTAGAAGAAAGTTCACTAAATTTCCAAAATAACATACCATTAGATCACCCAAAAAACATTATGTATCTCCTAATGTCACTCGCAAAATATATTAATACCTTGATCACAATAAATCCTCAATGAAAACATACATACTTCTAAAAATAAAATCCTTGATTTTTGAATATATTATGTAAATAAAAACATATAGTAAACTCCATAAAAGATAAAATAACCAATAAAATAACTAATAGATTTCAGAAATTCCATTATTATCCCATAAAAATATATTTATAATTATTAACTCAATATTTAGATCATATTAAGGGTTATCCTCTATCAATCATGTGTTTTCCTAAAAAAACAAAATTTTCCCCGGATAACTTTTCCTAGTAACAATTACTATTAAAAATATGATAAAGAATTCTTATTGAAATAGCATGTCAGTAAAATCCTTATATATATATATATATTTATTTATAATTAAAACCTCATTGATAAAATACTTTTACAACATTATTCTAGAATGGAAATATAAAATAAGTTTTTTCATTCCACATTAATCTTAATCCATTAACAATGATTCATTACATTATTCATGAATACCACCTTCCTTATATATGTCATTTGTAGTATATTCCTCATAACTAGTATATCAATTTCTCCCAAAACCCTTGTAATTCTCTTCATAAGATTTCACCCGAGGAAATGAATTTCATAATTACTATATATTCCATATTTAAAACATTCTACTATTGATGATTCATCTTTGAGACCATTATTGAAATCCATATCATTAACAAAACATAAAATTTTTCTATGGAAATTACATTATTTGTGTCTTAATTTTACAAAAAAAATATATTCCCATTCTTCCATGTCATTAACTTTGGAGTTTCTCCTAACATTCTAAACATATATGAATCTTGATATTCTTTCCTCCATGATCTCCACCACTAGAGCTCTCAAAAAAGTATATACTTATGTTCATTGGGGAGATCCAGAGTTAGTTAAGGTGTAATTTTTAATCATATATCATGATAAATAATTAGGAATAATCAAATTATCCTTTACTCAAGTGATCATCCCATTTGGTTTCTCATCAACACATTTTCCATCACCATGACTATTAACAATATTCTTTCTGGTTCCAACCATTATCTAAAAAAAATAATAGTGTGATCAGTATTAATGGTTATGCGAAACCACATAATCACTACCTTAACAAAATTATATGATGTTGATGTATTCTTCCTATGGGGTGTGGAAAAAGAAAATTTTTATATGTCTTTCTAGTGTATCACAATGGGTGACCAAGTTTGTCCCACTTGAGGAGATTCTCAGTTAGTCTACTTTGCTTTACCTAACGCATAAACTAATTATTTTTATTATTTTTATTATTATATTAATGAAATGATAAATGTTTCAGGTGTTATAAATTTTCTAAAATAATAAAATGACATGTAGAATGAAAATTTAAATTAAACTAATAGGAAATTATAAACAGAATTAAATTAGAAATAAATAACATGGTCTTTGTTTTAGTTTGGAGTTCTATAATTATTCACCTTTATTAGTTTAATTTTATTTTTAATAATCCAATAATGAAATATCATGGATGATTTAATATTATTTTATTTAGATGTCTTGAAATCACAAATTCCTAAGAAAAATAAAATCCACCACCTCTTATAATCATGGTTGAAGTAACACATCTTTTGAGAGTGTAACATCTTCCAATACCCAAAACCATCATATTGAATTTCATCCTTTGATCAGATCAATAAGATCATGTGAAGATACAATAAATGAAAGAGAAGTAAAATAATAACAAAAATAATAAAGATAAAATTTTGTTTCATGTCATAGGGGACAAACTAAAGATATTTAAATATCACTCACATTACAACAAACATAATATAAACATTGATAAAATTTCAAGAACACATAAACTCCTCCAAGCCAATCCTCGGGTCATCCTTCCATTATTGGGAGTCAAAGATTACAATAATAGAAATGGAGATAGAATAAGATAATAAAAAATAAAGAAAAATAGATAGAGACAATGTAAGAGAGAGAGGAATAAAAATAAAATAAAGTGATTAGAATAAGAAAAAATGGATATAATGAAATAAAAAGAATATGAAAATGAAATATGTGTAAAAAATTTATAAAATAAACATAGAAAACATGAATTGAATAAGAGACATGGTTGGGCTGTAACAGAATCACGAAGCCCTCCATAATTTATAGTGGTTGGAGAATGTTTCATTTTATGGGTAAAAGGTATTTTTTTCATTAAAGACTGCTCATGGTGGTCGGAGTAGGCATCTGAGATCTTTTGTGGTATTCTTAATAATTGTATGTGGAGATTGGTATCAATATTTAGTTTTATTATTCACAAAATTGGATTTACCACATTTTAAGATGATATCAAGTTGGCATCTGATAGTAGAGATAGTGGAGTATAGAAGGAGATTGTGTATTAGGCAGGGCTCACAATAAATAGGTGGTAGAATGTTCTTCCACTTAAATGATGAATAATAATCATGTAGTGGCTATAACACATTAGAAAAATGACATGAGGATCCATTAGAATAAATATCAAATCTTCACATCATCAGGGTAGTGAAGGAAGATGTGGGTTGGAGGACCCCCAAATATTGTAGTAGACCACCCCTTTTGGTAAGGCTCTCCTCCATCCCCCTCACGGGCTTGACCACCATGGGCTAGAGAACACACGGTTTTCATCAAACATGTACTCACTATGGTATCCTCCATGTGATAAACCACACATTATTGATCCCCAGTGTGGCCCTCCCATATTTAGAAGGCCCTCCCATTGGTGACCTGGCCACTAGACCCCTTGTGGGATGGAAATACGGTGGGATGAAATTGGTTGATGGGATAACATGATATTGGATTTTTTTGTAATAATAATAAAATCATATTAAAATCATATAAAATAATTCAACACTTAAAAAATATTCATTATTTAAGAACAGAAAATTTAAATGCAAAAAGAAACATTATTCTGTTAATTCTTAATCCCTTTCCATTCCATCAATTATAAATTCCAACATTTTAAAAAATTATTAAAACACATTGTATTTATTTATTAAAAACATTTAAAATCCTTAAATTATGTTTTAAAATATTTATGAAATATGAGTGTGTCAGATGTTATCCTATACATAGAATTGTAATCCATGTTAGTTACTGAGTTATCCCCTCTAATCCATTTTATCCTAAATCTAGTTCCCATCATTTTACGAAACTTCAACTGATACCAATTGTAAATAGCCAGACCCTAGTAGCCTAGAGATAATTGTTACTTTATTAGATAGATATAATATACAAAGAATAGCATCCCAAAGGATATAATAGTTTAGTAGTCTTAGTAAAATAGATTTATACTTTAAATTCACATTACATTGTAAAACATAAAATAAAAAAAAATATTCATTGATAATTCCATTATTTCACTTATTTAATACTTCTATGTTAATTAAAAAAAACTTCCTCATAACCTGGGAAAAATAAAAAATAAGAATGTGGTGAGATTATATGATAATTAAGGGTATGTGTACAGAAGATGATAAGAATGAATAATGAATAACCAATATGTAAATGTAGATAACTAAAATAAATTCCATTTAATGAATAACTAAATTTTAATATAGAAGGAATAAATGATGATCAAATAATAAAATATAAACAATCACATGAGCATGATACTAAAACATAGATATTTTCATTAACTTAATAGTCACATGGAATTGAATTACTAAATTAAATAATGAGGTAAATGAAAAATATTGGCCATCATAATCATAAAATAATGGCCTCTTTCAAAGACATCAAAAATAAATGGGTAATTTCTCAGCCAATACCCAAGCTAGTTGGACCCATGAGAGTTACCGATGCAACAATGGGCTATAGAGGGCCCCACCCATGACATACTAAATCCAAGTCAATAATCATATGAAATGGGTGAAACATAACAAACATAAGAATTAATATTGAAATTAGTATACCAAATATTTATAATCTCTCCAATCAGTAAACATAATTCTAAACAATATATTGTTTATGGAGAATGATATAAAACTTAGTACTTACTAAGTAAAAATGATAATAAAACATTAAATAAAATATGGTATATGGTATCTCAAAATATTATCCTCAATGATTAATATGATTCATAAAAAAATGATGACATTGATGAAAATACACAAATAAGATCATTAAACATTTCATTTGGAAAATTCCAATTTTCAATTCAAAATATCTTATTTCTAAAAATCTCAGAAATTATATTGTAAAAAATATTATTTAAAAACATACTCATAAACTAGTTAAGTAAGCTTCAATGCATTTAGGTGTGATAATATCAGGAAAACCCCCTTATTCCATATAAGTAAAAAAATATTCCTTCCACATTTGTTTTCAAAAAAATCACAAAGATCCTCATTTAGAAAAAAAGATTCCATTAAAACCATTTTTAAAAAGTCTAACATGGGAAAAAAGATTTTTAAAAAGTGTATTTGAATTGTAAGAAAATGTTTGAAAAAATATTTTTATTACATGCACATGGACGATAAATATCTCCCTATCGATTCTTAAATATAAACAATCTTGAATAATGATGTGGTTGTGAAATAAACCCTTAAGTCAAGAACAAATTCCTTCACACATGTTTAAAACTCCTATATATTATATATATATTTATTATAAATCAATTAAAAAATTTAATCGTGTATTATATACCATTTATTCGATACTTATAATTTATGACCTATTTCATAACAATGTTTTGTTAAAAATCCTCGTTTCAAGTTATAACTACATCATTTTAACATTTGTTTTGGTTGGTTAGTTTTGGTATTTATACTTTTATCAATGTTAAATCATATCCCTAATTATTAATAAAGATATAAATATCATATATATTCAATATATATTTTTAATGTAATCCAATAATAGTAGATAAAGAAAAAAGTATTACATCGTTCAAAGAAATGATAGGCAATACATAAGAATGAATGCAGTTTTAATTATTCTAAAGATAAAGAAAAAGAATGATAAATAATAATTATCATGTATAATATCATTATTATATCATATAGATCATATATATTCGTCAAATAAATCCTTATTACCATGAATGTAAAATATAAATTAAAGGAAAATCACATCACTTCGTGGATGTGGTAGTCCACTTGTACGCATGGGTGATTCCCTTGTTTGCCAGTGATTTGAAATGTAGTAAGGTATATATGATATTATTATTTATGAAGTATAATTATATTATAATTACAGTAAATAAATATTAATTCTATAATAATTCCCATCCACAAAATATGGAAATGAAACATGAATTGTATCGCTATGTGGAGACAGAAAGCCATACGTATGCATGAGCGATAAATTCAGTTCCAATTTGATGGGAAGTAGGCTAGGTAATGGTGGTTTAATAATCCTAATAAAATTTCAGAATACTAATAATATTTAAATAATAACTTTACAATAAATTCAAGATATTTAAAAGATGTATACGAAGGAATAAAATGAAAGTGATTGGGTAGGATAATTACCTCATCTTTAGTCATAATCTCATTAAAATGACTATAAAATTTCATATAACTGTATATTGTATGTTTGTGGACGAAATTAGCACATAAAATAATATTTATAGTTATTTTATGTTCATTTTATAGACCTTATAATTTTATTTTCAACTTTATTTAACTAATTTACCCTTTACCGTGGTGATATAAATTTCTAAGGTTACTATAAATATTAACCAAAATAAATGGAAAATATTTAATAAATTTGGAACTAAATAATCAAATAATGGATTAAATTTTTAAAAATTAATATCCAAAAATTGGAAGAGTTGAATTTAATATTAATCCGATGAAATTCAACAGAAAACAGTTTTTCATAATAATTCCCCTTTTAAGTATTCAAATACTTTTATTCCAAATTCAACCATGTAATTTATTAAAATTAAATTATTGGGTTTATTAATAATATAATATAATATAAATTATTTTTAATACATTTTAAAATAAAATTTAACAAGGAAAATGGTTGAAAAAAATCTTTTACAACAAAAATTGATATTTGTCACTATTTATAGAAGATTCAATTATTTAATATCAATCTGAAAATTTCACAATAATATAATTTTGATATTATGATTTATGAAATAATATATTTTTTATAAATATAATTTATATAACATAAAAAATTGAATAATAATATTTACTCACAAAATTAAATAATTTTTTTGATGATATGGTATTTTTGAAGAATAAAATGGTCTTATTAAAAACAAGTTATTATTTTCAAAGAATTAATTAATATATAATAAAAGAGTTGTACCATTATATGTTTCATAATATGGTGAACACTATTCATTCCTTCCAATCCAATGTCTAGGTTATAACATTCATATTTAAATAATAATATTTTGGGGTGTGTTTAAGCTCGGTGTTGTGTATGATATATGCTATTAGAAATTGTGTTATTTTAAATTCTTGGGGTGTCATAGTTTCATAAAATACATAACTATAATAATAAAATAAATATTATATATATATATATTCCTTATAGAGATATTTAGAATCATCTTGAATGGAATGCATGAAAAATGAATAACATCACTTCGTGGATCTGGTAGTCCCCATGTACGCACAAGCAATATTATCTTTTTTGAATGAGTGAATGGGTAAGAAAGAAAATGAAATATTATATTTCTATAACAATAATTTTATTATAAATATCAATTATTTTCATTTGTTCCTTATTTATAACCAACTATGTTAAACGGTGAAGAAAAATGAACTACACCACTATTTGGAGACAGTAAGTCGTATATAGGAATTAGCGATGTATTCAAATTATTAGGGAGGAAATGGAGAGGAATATTTTTGTTATATAATTATAATAACATATAAATATTTTTATTATAATATATTTATTATTTTAGTATGGGTAAAATGTATTTAGTGGATGTATTAGGTGAATTTTTTTAATGTAATCGGTTAAGAGTTATACCTGTATGTTGGGAAAGCTCTTTTGGATTACACCTTAAGACTTGAAAATGGTATTTTGGTTTGAACAGAAGATATTTTATGTGAATAAATAATATAATAATGTATTTATTTAGGTATAAGACAATATATAAATAATACTCGTTGTGATTAATGAAGTATATAAGGGTCCCTTGTATAAGTGAGGGGAATGATAGACTTGAAATTACAAGAATGATTAATAATATATATATATATATATCATAGTGATTTCATATAAAAATCTTAACATTAATATTGAATATAATATGTTATATAATTATAATAAAAACATCCAATCACATTTGGAGATGCTTTGGATACATTTTAAACCTTATCTCATAGTTTAATAAATTTTAAAAAATATTAACTATAACCCAGATAACTGAAGTATTTACGATGATAACATAATTATATAAACAAATAGAAATGGGAATTGGGATAAAATTTATAAATTATTATTTAAAATTTTGATTTATTTTCTTAAAATTCAATTTCATGTTTTGGATGAAATTAATTTAACATAAGAATGAAAAATTCAGGATTGTTTAAGAAAATACCAAATTTTAGAATAAAAACCATTTCACCTTTAAATAGGGTACTTAATTGGTTTCAAAAAAATATTTTGGTAAGATAATAAATATATTAATGTTTCTATACATTTTTTATCAAGCCAAAACCTAATTTAATCTTCCAACCATGGCATTTTTTTTAAAGTCTTAAAAATAGTTTTTTTTATTTGTAAAAAATATAACTTATCTTTCAAAAAAGTCATGAATGGGTTTCCAAATTGAAAATAATGTTCTGAAATAAATTACATAACACTTTAATAATATATTTTGTCAATAAAATATGTTAAATAGTATAAAATTATTTTTTAAATAGATTTTAATGTCTTACCATAGATTTTTTTCATAATTTTACCAATTTTACCATGTGAAAAAACCATTACCATTACCACTATTTAAAATGAACAAAATTAATTTGATCCTATTAAATAATATTAATTATTATGATATATAATATTTAACAAATTTTTTCAAATTCTATTCAGAAAATTGAAATAATTTAAATTTAAATTAAACTCTCAAAATGCGATGAAAAATATAGTTTTTTGAAGAAAAATTATTCTAAGGTGTGAAATGTTTTTTATACCCAAATCAATCATAAAATTTAACAAAATTATTTTTATAGAATCCTTGAAAATATAAATGAAATAATTTTACATTGAACCTATTTTAAAATAAAACATTTTTAAATTCTTAAAATGAAATTAAAAATTTCAATACAAATTAATATTTTCTACTATTCACAAAAAAATTATCCCTTTTAGAAAAATCCAAGAATTATATTGTATGTTTATTTTTATATGATGAATATATATATTGTATTAAATGTTTCAAATAATTTATTTATTAAATTTTTTAGAAATAAATTATAATTTTCACTCAAAAAACTAGATACATGTTTTTTCAAAGAGAACATTATTTGAAACTGATAACGACATTACTAAAAAAACAGGGTACTTTTTTATTATAAATTATTAAATTTATATGAATCATATAAAAAAGTTATATATGTATTTCATAATTAATATATTTCTATTAATACATCTAGTTTTAACATCTTGGTTATAATGGTTACCTTTATAGTATAATATTTTAATAATATATCATCGTTATTTTAAACTCGGTGTTTTTTTGTATGAAAGATACTAAAGAAATTAATTTTTTTTGAAGAGAAATATAAATAATATATAGGTTTCTTATACAATAATATCATATATAGGATTATGGTAGTCCTCACCATATTTCTTCACTCTTGATTTCAAATTTAGGGTCAATTTTCTGTAAAACATAAGCATCACACACCCGAAATTAATTCCAGTAGTCCATCAACATGCTAAAAACTATTTACACCTTGTCGCAAAAAATTTCATGAAAATGAAGATTTTAATCTTTTAACATACTTCTCTTGAACATAATCAATTATCTTCTCCTACATGCTCTCATTTCAACAGATCACGATGCCTTATCTTTCTCAAGTCAAAAAAGAATCATTCACCACCCACAATACAGTACAAAGTTGAATTTCAATATAATTCCTTGATTAGGTCCTTAGAAACCCACACTAGTCTTCATAATCTCTTTCTGATCACCGATAAAGCTTTTTTTAAATCACTCTTTAATCATTTTAACTCTATTACAAGGTTTATACCAATAAATATATTCAATCTAAAAACATACCCAAAAACCCAATATGGTATCTGACATAGAACTAGTTAAAATAAAATTTTCATTTTCCATAGAATCATGGTTCCATTTTTAATATCCACCACTCAGTCTCCTTACACCAACATTCCTATAAACATTAAGGTTATACCTTCTCAAATAATTCAATGCTCCATACAGTAGTTGTATCCTCATCGTCACTCTCTAAAAAACCCCTGATCTCTACAATTGGAAATTCATCAATTTTTCACAAAATGACTTTATTTGGGTATCCCACCCATTCATGGGATCCATCAAAATACAACAACAACTATCCATTCATGGGTCACAAAAAAAATCATTCTCGAAATTCAATTAAATTAAATTCTTTTTGATGGATTCACCCCTAAATATCCAATGGTGAAATTCCAACTATATGGACTCCCTAACAATGATCCTAGAACATAATACTGAAAAAATAACAATATCACACATGTGAAAGTATTCCCAAACCAGGATCACCATTCCTAAAAAACCCAATATATAAAAAGGATCTCATTATACATACCACAATACTACAATACATTTATGATTTAACCATATATTAAAGAGGAGTAAAATCAATTTATTATGGAAATTCTAGTCTACCATGGACATATTCATTAGCCAGATAAATCAATTTCTTGAGCCAGACACATATTATCATTTATTCCTAAACCCCAATCGACACATAAAAAATCATCAATCACATTCCCTCTACCAATGATACTTTTAGTTGGAAATCTATTCAACATATCACTCTCCTTTTCCAAAGAAGAGTGTGTTTCCAATAAGTCACTATCATGTCCTCTCCAACTATCCAAACATATATCATATGAATTGAATGGATGAACACTCTCATATATCCTGATCATGAAAACATACTCAAAATCCCAGGAGTCATGTCTTATAAAACAAAGGATTACATGCCTAGGCCATTAATAAATATCCTCCCATATTTCAATACCATCTAACCTAATTAATCCTCAATGCTTCCTTCTCAACAAGCCAAGGGAATCTCCTTGAGGATATTGATAACCAAAAAAAAATACATGATAATTGGGAATGATTTCAAAACTATGAATCATTCATCTAAAATTATACTACACCAATAAAAAGTTTTTTGAAAACCCACCATGTTGTTATTTCAGTGTTATTATGTTTTTGTGTTTATTAAATAGGATAATTTATAGTGTTTCGGAGTTTATATTAACATAGGGGGTTGATAGAATTTGTTTATATTACTCTAGTGATAATTAGAGTCTAAATAAAAAATTTAAAATAGGGAATTTTCATTTAAAAAAATAACATATTAATGATATTTCACTATGAGGTATAATAAATGGACATTCATGACAGAGGTTCAGTTCTCAAATAATAGGCCTCTCGTGATGTAAAAATTGTTATCAATGTAGAAATAGTTCATGGAGAAAAAGTAGTTCATAAATAACTAGTAGTTCACATAGAAAAATTAGTTTAAAAAGGTAGTGAAGTTTGTGACTAAGAATTAGGTCATGAAGTAGGTTCAATTCATTTTCCAAAGGTAGTTTATAAATCACATGATGTTCATGATGTATAGGTAGTACATGAAGTACATGTAGTTTAAAAAGTTAGGATATTCATGATGAATAATAGTTCATAAAAGGTTTTTCCATGATGTAAATCTTGGATCATATAGTGGGTTTCATCACATAGATTATAGAGAAGATTCATTTCACACTTATTGATGTATAAAACAATTAAGATTTGATATATATCTATAAATGAATCTTTTGGAGGATCAGTTTATTCTATTTAGTTTATATTATATTGAATTATAAACTGTGATTGATTGTAAATGAGGATAGATAGTGATTCTGCTCTTAACATTTTATCAACAATTAACTACAATGATTCTATTACAATGAAACATTTAATTTTTATTCTTCTTGGATTATCCTAGTTAGGGAGAATCAGGTGAAATATATTTTTATCATATATTTTTCAATTGAAATTTATATTTTTCTCAGAGAAGAAGTGATGGTTTCATATTGTTTAATAATCAAATAATATCAAAATAGAAAATTGTTTAATTCCAAAAACATACTAAATCTTAACCATTAGTATCTATAACCTAGTAGTGTTATATTTTGATATTATTCATAAAGGCTACAGTAAGGGGTATTCGCTATTCGTGAAATCTATTGAAAATTTTATTCCCAAATTGATTCCAATATTTGATGGAAATAACATTAAACTATGAACCAGTCAAATGAAACTCAACTTTTGATTGTTCGGAAAGGATTTATATGAAACTAATATTCAAGTAATTTTAGTGAATATAGATAATGGATACTTATCACAAAGAGAAACTAAAGAGATAGATGTTGAACTTAGAGATATTAAAAGTTAATGTTATGTCTTCTCCAATAAAATAACAGTGAATGTGATTTCAGGTAAGTCATCTCATACCATAAGATAAAAGTTGATAAATATCTAATTAGTTGATTTTAAATACTGATACGATAAATTTTTGGTTTTGCGAAATAATTAATAAGACATGAGGATGTATACAAGAAAATATATTGATGGATTATTTCATTAATGAATGTAATTGTGTAGGAAATTCATGGTATTTGATAAAGCATTGGTGATGTAAATATTGCCAACTGTTTCTTTAGGTTCTTCACACCCTAGTCCAATAAAAAATTCATTACTATCGAGCATAAATATCCAAAATATCTAATTCTAGATAAAATTTCTAGTACACTATTTACATTTGAAATGTGGAATGTTGATAATTAGGTTGTGAAATGTTGAGTTTTATGGAAGATAAATTTAGATTTTTTAAGAATATTACCATAGTGGATGATCAAGGGGAATTAAATGTGTATGAACTAATTTAATTCCTTCCAAAAATATTTTATATGGTAAATGAATATTTAATGGGAGACTTCCAATCGTGTTCTTTGAGAATGAAATGGTTAGAAACCTTGCCAAATGTTTCCTGAGAAGTATCAAAATTATGATGTTGGTTATAAAGTTCTCATGAAGGAATATTCTACTAATGTGAAATTCACGATAAGTATAAAATAAAAATTCATCAGAAAAAATAACCTTATTTTACAGGAGTCTAATACTTGAGATAAATTAGTGAAAAAAGAAATTGAGGACTATAATGAACATAAAGAGGATTATCTCATGCCCATTTTGGGAAGTTCCCAAAAAATGGAAGAAAACAATGATGATAATGGGGAAGTGGAAGGATGATTTGATCTCCATGATGAATTAGGAGCTACCATTGAGAAGATAGATGTTTTTTGGGGGAAAAATTAAATTGAATATATTTTTTCATGATTATAAACTATATAAGTTGTTTAGATAAATGAGAATTATATAGTAATTAAAATGACTATAAAATGTCAAATAAGAAAATATTGGACGTGTGTGGAAGAAATTAACACATAAAATAATATTTATAAAAATTTTATGTTCATTTTATAGACCTTATAATTTTATTTTCAACTTTATTATCATAATTTACCCTTTACCGTGGTGATATAAATTTCTAAGGTTACTATAAATATTAACCAAAAATAAAAGGGAAATATTTAATAAATTTAGAACTAAATAATAAAATAATGGATTAAATTTTTAAAATGTAATAAACCAAAATTATAAGAATAAAATTTAATATTAATTCGATGAAATTCAATAGAAAACAGTTTTTTAGAATAATGCCCCTTTTAAGTATACAATTGCTTTTATTCCAAAGTCAACCATGAAATTGATTAAAATTAAATTAATGGAATTATTAATAATATAATATAAAATAAATTATTTTTAAAACATTTTAAAATAAAATTTAACATAGAAAATGGTTGAAAAAAATCGTTTGCAACAAAAATTGATATGTGTCACTATTCACAGAGAATTAAATTATTTCATAACAATATGAAAATTTCACAATAATATAACTTTGATATTATGATTTAAGAAATAATATCTTTTTTTATAAATATAATTTATATAAAATAAAAAAGTGAGTAATAATATTTACTCACAAAATTGAATAAAAATATTTTTTTGATGAAAATGCATTTTTGAATAATAAAATGATCTTATTAAAAACAAGTGATTATATTCAAAGAATTAATTAATATATAATAAAATATTTGTACCATTATATGTTTCATAATATGGTAAAAACTATTTATTCCTTCCAATATAATGTCTAGGTTATAACATTGATATTTAAATAATAATATTTTTGGGTGTGTTTAAGCTCGGTGTTGTGTATGATATATGCTATTAGAAATTGTGTTCTTTTAAATTCTTGGGGTGTCATAGTTTCATAAAATACATTACTATAATTATAAAATAAATATTATATATATATATATTCCTTATAAAGATATTCCGAATCATCTTGAATGGAATGGCTGAAAAATGAATAATATCGCTTTATGGATCTGGTAGTCCCCATGTACGCACGGGCAACATTATCATTTTTAAATGAGTGAATGGGTAAGAAGGAAAAAGACATATTATATTTACATAACAATAATTTCATTATAAATATCAAATAGTTTCATTAGTACCTTTTTAATAACCATATATGTTAAATGTTGATGAAAAATGAACTACACCACTATTTGGAGATGGTAAGCCGTATATAGGAATGAGCGGTGTATTCAAATAATTAGGGAAGAAAAGGGGTTGAATATTTTTTCCCCATAATTATAATAACTTATAAATATGTTTATTATAATATATTTATTATTTTAGGATGGGTATAATATATTTAGTGGATGTATTAAGTGAAAAATATTTAATGTAATCAGTTAAGACTTATACCTGTTTGTTGGGAAAGCTCTTTTGGATTACACCTTAAGACTTGAAAATGGTGTTTTGGTATGAATGAAAGATATTTTTTGTGAATAAAGATTATTATTATGTATTATTTTAGGTATAAGACAAAATTTAAATATTATTCATTGTGATTAATGGAGTATATAAGGATCCCTTGTATTAGTGAGGGAAATGATAGACTTAAAATTACAAGAATGATTAATAATATATATATATATATATATATATATATTTATATATCATAGTCATGTCATATATAAAAACTTCATAGTTATATTAAATATAGTATGTTATATAATTATAATAAAAACATCCAATCACATTTGGAGATGCTTTGGATACATTTTAAACCTTATCTCATAGTTAAATAAATTTAAAACAATATTGACTATAACCCAGATAACTGAATTATTTAAGATGACAAAATAATTATATAAACAAATAGGAAGGGGAATTAAGAAAAAAATTCTAAATTATTATATAAAATTTTGATGTAATTTTTGAAATGCCCCGACCCCAGTGACCCAGAGTCGGTGCATTATTTTAATACATTGGCATGATTAGAAGGAATCAAGTCCCGAAGAACCGATCAGTTTAGCAGTCTTGGAAAATTGATTACATACATGAATGTTACATTAAACTTCATAACATACAAAACAACATAAATAATCTTTATGAACGCCATTATTCCATTGGCTTAACCCTGCATATCAATCACAATAAACTTCTTGAAATACTAGGAAAAATAAAACATAGAAAGGGGCGATCTCAAACACTCAGTAAGAGTAAGCAATACAGCAGAAACTTTCATAAATAATAATAAACATTTAAGGAAATGTATAACTAAAACAAAAAGAATTTTTAAAATTGAACTTCAACATAATACGAAAAAGATAAAATGAAATAATTCCATTTACTTATTCACATGGATATTCTACTAGTCAAATATTCAATGAAATATCAATAACCACTTTTATAATGATGGAATGCATAATTCTTAACTTTAATTTCTTTATCAAGGCCTCGTGCTAATGCCTAGGGGATAACTATAACCGGAACCCAACCCGGATTTCCTCTAATAACCGGACACCAACCCGTAGTGCCTCTAATAACCGGACACCAACCCGGAGTGCCTCTAATAACCGGACACCAACCCGGAGTGCCTTTAATAACCGGACACCAACCTGGAGGGCTTACTTTTACCGGTCCCCAACCCGGAACATACTAGTCCAACACATTCATCTTAAGAAGAGGATGAAATATAACATAAACATTCGTATTAAAACTAACATACAAAATGTAAAAACATTAAATATAAACCATTATTGGCATAAAAATATCTCATCCATAGTCAAAAATATCACAAATCCTTAAATAAAATATGGATTATTTGTATCATAGTAAATCAACTTGAAACAAGTTTAAAATTTATCAAAGGATGTTGACATAGATGAAATAAATACTATTTGAGAGAAATGTCTATTTTTTTTAAATCATTTAAAAGTAGCATAATTATAGAGAAAACCTTTATTTTGAAAATATTTTTATAATCTTGTGAAGTAAGCTTCAAAGGTTTAATAACGGCGGAGAATAACCGCACCCGCCGTAAAAGTTAAAAAAACATTCTTACCTTAATTTAGTCAAAAGGTTAAAAAGGACCTTGTTTTGAAAATGACAGAAAGATTCCTTTATAAAACTATTATAAAAAGTCAAATAAGGGTATAAATGACTTTAACCCATATTCTTGTAAATAGTAAAAATGTTTTGAAATACATTTTTAAGAAACATGGATCTGGATGATAAAGAGATCCGAGTAGATTATTACGTATAAACAACCTCGGAAAATGAACAGATTGTGAAATAAACCCTTACCTTGTAATTTTCCTTGGTTGGGGGTAGGTTAACCTCATGTATAATGGTCAAATAATTGTTATTAAATTATTCAATAATCATATACATTAATATGATATCATATATTATCTTTTAACATTACATTGTTAATAATATCTTAGAATTATCGTCGTTTCAGGTGTTAACTTACTCGTTTTCTTTTATATGTTTTGTTACTTAAGCCATGTTTGACATGGATAGGTTGTATCTTATTAATATACAGAATGATATCATGTCCTTAAAAACATTATTTTTAAATCATCAAATGATAATTATATTTGAATGGATACGATAGAGAATGAATCTCATCGCGTTCGTGGAGACGGTAGTCCGTACGTACGCACGAATGCTACTTCCATTTCATTTTTCATTTTAAAAGGAATAAAAACCAAATGATACATAGGTATATACTTAATCCTATATAATATAATATATTATATTTGTTACTTAAGTTCATTAACACCATCCTTTATACGTTCCATTTATGGTATTAACGAGTCATATCACTTTGAGGGGGCGGTAGTCCGCACTTCCTCAAATGAAATTATCGTATATATATACAACATGAAACTAATAATGGTATTATATAAAATGGAATTAAAGAAGATTATATATATAATAAATATCATTAATATCATATTTAATTATAGTTCCATCATAATGGCCACCATGAGAGGTGGTAGGAGATAATTGAACAATCATCGCTTCGTGAGGCGTTTGGTTGCCATCCACAGAAACATTATGTTCATCACCCATTAGATGGATCTGTGTGTAATTGTTGTTATAATACTTTTAATAACAATATCCTAGTATATTTAGGATACTGGTTTTGTTACAAAAGAAAACAATAAGAAGATTTTAGGGGTTGGATAAGTAAAATAAAAGAAAAGAAGCTAAGAGAAATTGTTACCTTTAATTTGAGTAACTCCCTTTGGTTTGAACCAAAAAGGACTCTTGAAGATAATTCTTCCTAATTTAAGGCTTCTAAAAATAGTAGAGGGATTTAGGGAGATTAATTGGTCAGAGGTTGGATGATCCAAAAGGCTTGAGAGGTGTGAGGAATTTGTTAGAAGTGGTGTCCTTTTATATGGGGGAGGAGGGCCTCTTTAAGAAAATCAAGAAATATTATTTTATAATAAATTAATATTCGGTTTCTAATGGCTCCAAAGTATATTATTTAAAGGTTAAGGTAGGGATGGGTCTAAAATCACTCAACCAATAGAATTTAGACAGGTTTGGTTCACTATATTAACCTTATCTTTAAGTATTAACTCTAAGTTAATTAGTTTCACTTTTACATTGTCTCATTGTATTTTTATATTATATGGTTAATAAACATACTATATACATCCAAGAGACCCCCAAGTGGTCCATTAATGATACAAATATGATTATATAAGTCTCTTGGCCGAACCTTAGATTTTTAGGAATTTAATATCAATTAATAATATAATATTTGTTTTAAAAACTCTTTTATGTCAATTTTGACACTATTCAACAGTTTATTTTTTTGAAACTCATAAAAGAATTATTACTTAGAAAAAAGTCAATTAAATAAATCCTAATATGTCATATTAACCTATAAAATTAGTGTAATTCAATAAAAGTCTCCAATTATATTTATTTGGGTATTTATAATATCAATTATTGTAATTTTTCTCTATTATGGTAATTACTACATCATCAATGTGTCATAAATAAATTAAATTATATAATATCTAAAAGTTATAATTAAAATATAATTATGTAGTAAATAGTTTTATCTTTCTAATGAATATTTATAGTCTGAAATTCAACATATATAACCATATGTAAAAATTGTTTTTCTAAAAGATATATGCTTATGTCATTTTTGTAATTACTTTAACTTAATTAATATAAAGTGTCATTATCACTTATAAGTGGATACATGGGGTCCCAAAATCGACCCAAAGATGCTCATGGTCGGCCATGTATCAACCAATATGGATAAGACACGTTTTAGGGTAATTTAATATTACTATAATATTATTTATTTACCTTTATTTACCGGATTTACCCTTTAACCATGGTAAATAAAATATTTACCGAAGTAATTATTCAAAATGTCTAAAAATAAAAGTTACCTATTTACACAATTTGGACATCCTGATTCCAAATATGGAATCCATTTTTCCAAATTCAATACACAGAATTTTCAGAAATTAATTTAAAATTAATTCCCGTTGTTAAAACAAAAAGCGCGTTTTTAAGAAATAATAACTATCAAAAGATTGACAGTTGTTTATGTTCGGTTTAAATGTGAAATTATATTCAATGACACACATTGTATTAAATGGTAAAAATATATTCTAAATATAATTTAAAACCACTCAAATTCACAATTTACCACTATTAATTATTTCGATTAAAAAAGTTGTTTATAATTAAAATTTAGTAATTATCACTATTCATCAAAATATAAAAGTTATTTGAAAAGTACCAAAATTTTACCCTAGGATAATTTAGTTATTCTGAATCCAAAAATGAAGATTATTTTACCAAATTCAAAATATAAAAGTTGAATTTATTAATTTAAAATTGATTCCCGCTTTCGAAACCAAAAGTCGTATTTTTAAGAAATAATAACTATCAAAAGTTTGACACTTGTTTATGTCCAATTTCAAGTTGAAATTATTTAAAATGACCATTATTTGATTAAATATTAAAAATATAATCTATTTATACTTCCAAACCATTAAAATTTATAATTTAACAATATAAATTATTTTGATTAAAAATGTCATTTTCAGTTAAAATATAATATTTTTCACTATTCACACAAATATGAATGTTATCAGAAAAACACCAAAACATTATTGAAAATAAATTCTTATGTCCCGATTCTGAAGAAAAAGTTCATTTTGTAAAATTTTATATATAAAAGTTTCAAATATTTTATTTAAAAAGGCTTCTCCATTAAAAGGCGGTAAAATTTCATTTTTTGAAAAATACTTCTTTTATCTGAAAAAAATGAATTTGTTCATCAATCATGTCTTAGAAACTCATAATATGGATTCTAAAAATATAAGGATTATATAAAGTTTTAAAATTTAGTTAATACTATTCATAACCTCTTTTGAATGGCTTGTTTGGTAAGTCACGGTGTGCTTGAACTCGGTGTTGCGTGTAGTGTAAGTTATTGAATTATTTTGAAGAAATAACACACTATGAAAATCTTGGGGTGTTACATTCTCCCCTACTTCAATAAATTGCGTCCTCGCAATTTGAAATTTTTCTTTGAAAATTAAAGGTTGAAAATAGAAAATATCATTGTGGGAAAACCCACATCAGAAATTGGTTTAATAAAATTTAGTCTTAATAAGAGGAAAAGAGAAATGAAAGGGTCACCACCAAATTATGATCTCTATTCGAAGAACATTGGTGGTAATTAGAGACATATAATTGGAGGAAGAACGTAAATATTTATAGGTAGTGATTGAGGTCATCAATCACAAACAAGTGTAAAATTGAGGTCCTTAAATTCATCAATCTATGATGATTTAAAATACCATCAGTTCAACAAAACATAAGGTATTAAGATAACACATTTTTGAAATTTCAAAATATCTTAATTGAAATCCCACATCGAAAAATGAATTAATGAGGCCTCTATTTAACATAAAGAGTGGTAAATATGAAGATTACTGAAAATAACACATTCTAGGGTTCCATGTAGGAAAATATGGATATGGAAGAGAAATCTAACCATCAATTATCTGATAGAGAGTGGTAGAGAACATGGCTATGAAAAGGCCAACAATCCCAAAGCCATAAATTAGTGATGATCTAAGGTACCATATAGGACAACATTTTTGTTCTACATTCCTTTTCTTAATGTTGAGGAATTTATTTATGAGATTGGCTAAGATCATAAGGAGATATACTTACTTTATAATTAGAGTTTTATCCATTAATAAATTTCTACCAAAAACTCATCTTTCACCCCAAATCATAATACAACTCAAAAATACTCTATTTATCCTAAGCGTATAGGGTTCCAAATATAATGAATTTATAATTCACATATCAAATCCTTTATGAAAAGAAACTACATTATAGTATCCATGAACATCATGTAGCACAATGGTACGTGATAAATCCCAATTGAACTATGGTTCTGGGTTCGATTCCCACAGCTTTGTCTGACACGACGGGTCGTCACACGGTCTGCGTGTTTTCCTTTTATAAAAATCTAAAAATAACCTTTAATCCATTCCAACCTTTAGACTTATCCAAAATACTATTATCCAAACTCATAGTCCAAAATTTACAAGGAATTTAAACATAATGAGGAACATTTTTTCCAGGTAATAACATGTGAACGCCTTCCTCATATATTCTTTTACAACACCGCATCATCCTGAATTACCAAAATCAACCATCTCTTATTCCAAAATAACTACCTCGGTATCAGAACTATATTATTGTTTATCATTCTTTCAACCATATATTTTCCAAAAATTTAACCTGCTATTGAGTCACTTTTCTTTGTTCCACACAATCTCAAGTGCTTAATGAAATAGTGCTACAGTACAATCCTTATATACTCCATAATTATTATAACAAGTAAATTTTTGATACAACACTCAAATGACATAATCAACATCAGAACTCTAGTAATTCCTCTTCATCTGTGGTAGTATCATAACTTGATTATAATCCAATAGCATCATTTGCGGCATAGTCTGATGATTGGGACATAGGTTCGCGTAGTGTCCAAACTCCATGCAAATAAAGCATTGTACATTTGAAACCATTTTCTTACCCTTGCAGTCACGTACCTTGTGCCCTTTTCCTCCACACTTATAACAAACTCTCATTCCTTTCAGTCAAGTTCCAGGGTGTTTCTTCCCACAATTATCACATATGGGGAAATTATTCTTTTCCCTCTTCCCTTTATCCATATTTCTCTCTTCAATCCTTTTCTTCTCTTGATTCCCTTCAAAGCCATAGGAATCAGTAAACTCTTTAGTTATCATATCCACACATGATACTATTTCTTCATATGATGATAATACGTGGGAGACTATTTCCCTTCTAAATTATGTCTTAATAAAATGAAAGATGTGATCCTTCTTACTCTTTGGATCATATATATTAATGGAGTTCACATTCCTTCTACTAGGTGCCATTTCTATACAATAGTATAAACTAGGTCAGTTTATGAATTTCAATAAATAATTCCTAATGCAAATTGAGCAGTTTATGGATATAATCCATAATCATAAAAAATGTTTTCTTTGAGTAAGTATATTCTAATGATCCCTTCATAATGGTTTGTAAATAAAATGAGAATTATCCTAAGCATATCCCCTGGGAGTATCGTAACCAAGAGTGCAGCAAGGCCTGTTGTCGTGCACCAGTTCCTGTTCGAGTCTAGCTCAAAGCAGTGTTTTTGGGATTTACCCCTAGGTACATCTGTTCCAAAGCCGCCTCTACCTGCTCGTATCCAGACAGGGATGTATTTCTCAGAAAAGTCACAAAATCTCTACAATACCAAAATTTTAGGAAGTTCTTCTATACTAATCCTCAAAGTCCATCTTAGGGCTATGTGCTCTAATCAGAGTTTATCTAAATTTAGTTTCCAAGGTTATTGCTAAACTTCCTCTGATACCAACTGTAATGCCCCGACCCCAGTGAATGAAAGTCGGTGCATTATTTTAATACATTGGCATGATTAGAAGGAATCAAGTCCCGAAGAACCGATCAGTTTAGCAGTCTTGGAAAATAGATTACTTACATGAATGTTACATTAAACTTCATATCATACAAAACAACATAAATAATCATTACGAACGCCATTATTCCATTGGCTTAAACCTGTATATCAATCACAATACACTTCTTGGAATCCTAGGAAAAATAAAACATAGAAAGGGGTGAGCTCAAATGCTCAGTAAGAGTTATCAATACAGCAGAAACTTTCAAAAATAAGAATAAACATTTAAGGCAATGTATAACTAAAACAAAAGCATTTTTAAACTTGAAATTCAACATAATATGGAAAAGATAAAATGAAATAATTCCATTTAATTATTCACATGGATATTCTACTAGTCGAATAATCAATGAAATATCAATAACCACTTTCATAATGATGGAATACATAATTATGAACTTTAATTTCTTTATCAAGGCCTCGTGATAAGGCCTTGGGGCTAACTATAACCAGAACCCAACCCCGAGTGCCTCTAATAACTGGACACCAACCCGGAGTGCCTCTAATAACCGAACACCAACCCGGAGGGCTTACTTTTACCTGTCCCCAACCCGGAACATACTAGTCCAACACATTCATCTTAAGAAGAAGATGAAATATAACATAAACATTCGTATTAAAACTAACATACAAAATGTAAAAACATTAATCATAAACCATTATTGGCATAAAAATAACTCATCCATAGTCAAAAATATCACAAAACCATAAATACAATATGGATGATTTGTATCATAATAAATCAACTTGAAACAAGTTTAAAATTTATCAAAGGATGTTGACATAGATGAAATCAATACTATTTGAGAGAAATATCTCTTTTTTTTAAATAATTTAAAAGTTGCATAATTATAGAGAAAACCTTTATTTTGAAAATGTATTTTTAATCTTGTGAAGGATGCTTCAAAGGTGTAATAACGACGGAGAATAACCGCACCCGCCGTAGAAGTTAAAAAAACATTCTTACCTTAATTTTGTCAAAAGGTTAAAAAGGACATTGTTTGGAAAACGACGGAAATATTCCTTTATAAACCTATTATAAAAAGTCAAACAAGGGTATAAATGACTTTAACCCATATTCTTGTAAATATTAAAAATGTTTTGAAATACATTTTTACGAAACATGGATGTGGATGATAAAGAGATCCCTGTAGATTATTACGTATAAACAAACTCGGATAATGAAGAGATTACGAAATAAACCCTTACCTTGTAATTTTCCTTGGTTGGGGGTAGGTTAACCTCATGTATAATGGTGAAATAATTGTTATTAAATTATTCAGTAGTCATATACATTAATATTATATCATATATTATCTTTTAACATTACTTTGTTAATAATATCTTAGAATTATCGCCGTTTCGGGTGTTAACTTACTCATTTTGTTTTATATGTTTTGTTACGTAAGCCAGGTTTGTCATGGATAGGTTGTATCTTATTAATATCCAGAATTATATCAAGTCCTTGAACATTATTTCTAAATCAACAAATGATAATTATATATGAATGGATACGATAGAGAACGAATCGCATCGCATTCATGGAGACGGTAGTCCATACATACGCACGAATGCTACTTCCATTTCATTTTTCATTTTAAAAGGAATAAAAACCAAATGATAAATAGGTATATAATTATTCTAGTATAATATAATATCTTATATGTGTTACTTAAGTTCATTAACACCATCCTTTATACGTTCCATTTATTGTATTAACGAGTCATATCACTTTGAGGGGCGGTAGTCCGCACTTCCTCAAATGAAATTATTGTATATATATACAACATGAAATGAATAATGATATGATATAAAATGGAATTACAGAAGATTATATATATAATAAATATCATTAATATCATATTTAATTATAGTTCCATCATAATGTCCACCATGAGAGGTGGTAGGGGATAATTGAACAATCATCGCTTTGTGAGGCGTTTGGTTGCCATCCACAGAATCATTATGTTCATCACCCATTAGATGGATGTGTGTGTAAGTGTTGTTATAATACTTATAATAACAATATCCTAGTATATTTATGATATTGGTTTTGTTACAAAAGAAAATAATAAGAAGAGTTTAGGGGTTGGAGAAGTAAAATAAAAGAAAAGAAGCAAAGAGAAATCATTACATTTAATTTGAGTAACTCCCTTTGGTTTGAAACAAAAAGAACTCTTGAAGTTAATTATGCCTAATTTAAGGCTTCTAAAAGGAGTGGAGGGATGTAGGGAGATTAATTGGGCTGATTTTGGACGAGCCAAAAGGCTTGAGAGGTGTGAGGAATTTGTTAGAAGTGGTGTCCTTTTATATGGGGGAGGAGGGGCTTTTTAGGAAAATCTAGAAATATTATTTTATAATAAATTCATATTTGGTTTCTAATGGCTCCAAAGTATATTATTTAAAGTTTATGATAGGTATGGGTCGAAAATCACTCAACCAATAGAATTTAGACAGGTTTGGTTCACTATATTAACTTTATCTTTAAGTATTAACTCGAAGTAAATTAGTTTCACTTTTACATTGTCTCATTGTATTTTTATATTATATAGTTAATAAACTTACTATATACATCCAAGAGACCCCCAAGTGGTCCATTAATGATACACCTATCATTATATAAGTCTCTTGGTCGGTCCTTAAATTTTTAGGAATTTAATATCAATTAATAATATAATATTTGTTTTAAAAACTCTTTTATGTCAATTTTGACACTATTCAATAGTTGATTTTAGTGAAACTCATAAAAGAATGATTACTTAGAAAAAAGCCAATTAAATCAATAATAATATGTCATATTAACCTATAAAATTAGTGTAATTCAATAAGAGTCTCCAATTATGTTTATTTGGGTATTTATAATATCAATTCTTTTAAAGTTTCTATATTATGGTAATTACTGCATCATCAATATGTCATAAATAAATTAAATTATTTAATGTCTAAAAATTATAATTAAAATATCATTATGTAGGAAGTATTTTTATATTTCTAATGAATATTTATAGTCTGAAATCCAACATATATAACCCTATGTAAAAATTTTTTTGCTAAAAGATATATACTTATGTCATTTTTGTAATTACTTTAACTTAATTAATATAAAGTGTCATTATCACTTATAAGTCGATCCATGGGGTCCCAAAATCGACCCAAAGATGCCCATGGTCGGCCATGTATCAACAAATAGGGATAAGACACGTTTTAGGGTAATTTAATATTATTATAATATTATTTATTTGCCCTTATTTACCAGATTTACCCTTTAACAATGGTAAATAAAATATTTACCGAAGTAATTATTCAAAATCTCTAAAAATAAAAGTTACCTATTTACACAATTTTTACATCCTGATTCCAAATATGTAATAAATTTTTCCATATTCAATACACAGAATTGGCAAAAATTAATTTAAAATTAATTCCCTTTGTTAAAACAAAAAGCATGTTTTTAAGAAATAATAACTATCAAAAGATTGACAGTTGTTTATGTTCGGTTTAAATGTAAAATTATGTTCAATGACCCACATTTTATTACATGGTAAAAATATATTCTAAATATAATTTAAAGCCACTCAAATTCACAATTTACCACTATTAATTATTTTGATTAAAAAAGTTGTTTTTAATTAAAATTTAGTAATTTTCACTATTCATCAAAATATAAAAGTTATCCGAAAAGTACCAAAATTTCACCATAGGATAATTTAGTTATTCTGAATCCAAAAATGAAGTCTATTTTACCAAATTCAAAATATAAAAGTTGAATTTATTAATTTAAAATTGATTCCCGCTTTCGAAACCAAAAGGCGTATTTTTAAGAAATAATAACTATCAAAAGTTTGACTCTTGTTTATGTCCAATTTCAAGGTAAAATTATTTAAAATGACCATAATTGGATTAAATAGTAAAAATATAATCTATTTATCCTTCCAAACCATTAAAACGTATAATTTATCAATATAAATTATTTTGATTAAAAATGTCATTTTCAGTTAAAATATAATATTTTTCACTATTCACACAAATATGAATGTTATCAGAAAAACACCAAAACATTATTGAAAATAAATTCTTATGTCACGATTCTAAAGGAGAAGTTCATTTTGTCAAATTGAATATATAAAAGTTTCAAATATTGGATTTAAAAAGGCTTCTCCATTAAAAGGTGGTAAAATTTCATTTTTTGAAAAATACTTCTTTTATCTGAAAAAAATGAATTTGTTCATAAATCATGTCTTAGAAACTCATAATATGGATTCTAAAAATATAAGGATTATATAAAGTTTTAAAATTTAGTTAATACTATTCATAACCTCTTTTGAATGGCTTGTTTGGTAAGTCATGGTGTGCTTGAACTCGGTGTTGCGTATAGTGTAAGTTATTGAATTATTTTGAAGAAATAACACACTATGAAAATCTTGGGGTGTTAAAATTTTTTAAATTCAATTTGATGTTTTGGATGAAATTAATTTAATCTAAGAATGAAAAATTCAGGATTTTTTAGGAAAAAAACGAATTTTAGAATTAAAAATAATTCACCTTTAAATAGGGTACTGAATTGGAATTAATGAATTTTTTTGGTAAGATAGCAAATATATTCATGTTTATATACTTTTTTATCAAGAAAAAACCTAATTTAATCTTCCAACCATGACATTTTTGTTTCATAAACTTAATTTTTTTTTATTTGTATAAAATATAACTTATCTTTCAAAAAAGTCATGAATGGGATTCCAAATTGAAAATAATGTATTAAAATAAATTATTTTACACTTTAATAATATATTTGGTCTATAAAACATGTTAAATAGTATAAAATAACTTTTCGAATAGATTTTAATGTTTTACCACATATTTTATGCATAGTTTTACCAATTTTACCATGTGAAAAAACCATTACCATTACCACTATTTAAAATGAAAAAAATAAGTTGATCCAATTAAATAATATTAATTATTATGATACAGAATATTTAATTTATTTTCAAATTCTATTCTTAAAATTGATAGAATTTAATTTAAATTTAAACTCTCAAAATGAGATGAAGAAAATAGGTTTTTGAAGAAAAGTTATTCTTAGGTGTTAAAATTTTTTTATACCAAAATCAATCATAAAATTGAATAAAATTATTAAGATAGAATCATTCAAAATATAAATGAAATAATTTTACATTGAACCTATTGTAAAATATTTTTTTAATTCTTAAAATGAAATTAAAAATTTCAATACAAATCAGTATTTTCTACTATTCACAAAGAAAATTATCCATTTTAGAAAAATCTGAAAATTATATCGTATGTTTATTTTGATATGATGAATAAATATATTATATTAAATGTTTCAAATAATTTATTTTTTGTTTTTTTAGAAATTAATTAAAATTTTCACTTAAAAAACTACATAAATGTTTTTTTGATGAGATCATTTTTTTGAAACATATAACGACATTACTAAAAATATATGGTACGTTTTTATTATAAATTATTAAATTTATATGAATAGTATAAAAAAGTTATATATATTTTTCATAATGAATTTATTTATATTCATACTTGCAATTTTAACATCTTGGTTATAATGGTTACCTTTATAGTATAATATTTTAATAGTATATAATGGTTTTTTTAAACTCTGTGTTTTTTGTAATGAAAGATACTAAAAAAATTAATTTTTTTTGAAGAGAAATATAAATAATATATAGGTTTCTTATACAATAAAATCATATATAGGATTATGGTAGTCCTCACCATATGTCTTCACTCTTGATTTCTAATTTAGCATTAATTTCCTATACAACATAAGAATCATGCACCCAAAATGAATTCTAGTAGTCCATCAACATGTTAAAAATTGTTTACACCCTATCGTAAACAATTTTCTGAACAATGCAGTTTTTTCACTTTTAACAAACTTCTCTTGAACACAATCAACTATATTCTCCTACGTTCTCTCATTTCAACAAATCAGGTTGCCTTATATTTTTTGAGTCAACAAAGAATCATTCACCACCCAAAATATAGTACAAAGTTGAATTTCAATATAATTCCTTGGTTGGGTCCTTAGACACCCACACCAGTCTTCATACTCTCTCTATGATCACAGATAAAGCTTTTATTTGAATCACTCTTTAATCATTTTAACTTTATTATAAGGTTTATACCAATAAATGTAATCCATATAAAAACATATCCAAAAACCCAATATGGTATCACATATGGAACTAGTTAAAATAAAATTTTCATAATCCATAGAATCCTAGTTCCATTTCTATCATCCACCACTTAGTCTCCTTACATCCACATTCCTATAAACATTATAGTTATACATCTTCAAACAATTCAATGCTCCATACAGTACGTGTATCCTCATCGTGACTCTCTTAACAAAAAACCCATGATCTCTACAATCGGTAATTCACTTATTTTTTCATAAAATGACTATCTATGGGTATCCCACCCATTCATGGGATCCATCACAAAACACTAACAAATATCTATCCATGGGTCACAAAAAAACTCATCCTCAAAATTCAGTGAAATGTAATTCTTATTGAGGGATGCAACCTCTAATATAAAATGGTAAAATTCCCACTATATGGACTCCCTAACAATGATCCTAGATGATAATACTGAAAAAATTACAGTATCACACATGTGGAATTCTTCCCAAACTGGGATCAACATTCCTAAAAAACCCTTTATAGAAAAAGTATCTCATCTGTCGTACCATAATACTAAAATACATTCACGATTTCACCATGTATTAAAGAGGAATAAAATCCATTTATTAAGTAAAATATAGTCTACCATGGACAAATTCATTACCCATATGACACCATTTCTTGAGCCACACACATATGATCACTAATTTCTAAACTCCAATCGACACTTAAAAAATCATCAACCACTTTAACTCTACCAATGATACTTTTATTTGGAAATATATTAAATGTATCACTCTCATTTTACCAAGAATATTGGGTTTCCAAGAAGTCATTATCATGTTCTATCCAACTATTTAACATTATATCATATGAACTAAATGGGAGAACACTCTCATATATCCTGATCATGAAAGCATACTCAAAATCCCAAGAGTCATGTCTTATAAAACAAAGGATCACATTCCAAGACCATTAATAAATATTCTCCCACATTTTAATACCATTTATCCCAATGAATCTGAGATGATTCTTTCTCCACAAGCCTAGGGAATATCCTTCATGATATAGATAACCAAAAAATACCTGATAATTGGGAATGATTTCTAAACTATGAATCATTCATATAAAATTCTACTACACCAATGAAAACTTGTTGGGAAACCCACCATGTTTTTATTTCAGTGCTATTATGTTTCTGTGTTTATTTACTAGGCTAATTGATAGTGTTTTAGAGTGTTTATTAACATAGGGGGTTGATAAAATGTGTTTATATGCCTCTAGAGATATTTAGAGTCTAAAAAAAATTATAAAATAGATGATTTTCATGTAGAAAATAAAAAAAGAACATATTAATGAGATTTATCTATGAGGTATAATAAATTGACATTCATGAAGGGGGTTCAGTTCCCAAATAATAGGCCGCTCATGATGTAAAAATAGTCATCAAAGTAGAAATTGTTTATGGAGAAAAAGTTTCTCATAAATAACAAGTAGTTCACATAGAGAAATTAGTTTAAAAAGGATGTAATGTTTGTGACTAAGAATTAGGTCATGAAGTAGGTTCAATTCATTAGCCAAAGGTAGTTCATAAATCACACGATGTTCTTGATGTATAGGTATTCCATGAAGTACATGTAGTTCACAAAGTTAGGACATTCATGATGAATAATAGTTCATGAAAGGTTTTCCCATGATGTAAATCTTAGATCACATAGTGGGTTTTATCACACAGATTAAAGAGAATCTTCATTTCAAAATTATTGATGTCTAAAAAAATTCAGAGTTGATATATATCTAGAGATGAATCTTTTAGAGGATCATTTCATTAAAATTAGTTTATATTATAATGAATTATAAAGTGTGAATGATTGTAAATGAGGATGGATAGTGAGTCTGATCTTAACATTTTATCAACAATTAACTTCAATGGCTCTATCACAATGGAACATTTAATTTTTATTCTTCCTGGATTATCCTAGTTTGGGAGAATCAGGTGAAATTTATTTTTATGTTAGACTTTTCAATTGAAATTTATATTTTTCTCAGAGAAGAAGTGATGAGTTCATATTGTTTAATAATGAAATAATATCAACATGGAAAATTCTTTAATTCCATCACATATTAATTCATAACCATTAGTATTTATAAGAATTTAGTGTTATAATTTGATATTAGTAATAAAGGCTACAATCAGGGGTATTCACTATTAGTGATATCCATTGAAACATTTATACCTAAAATGATTCCTATATTTGAGGGAAATAACATTAAACTATGAACCAATCAAATGAAACTCAACTTTTGATTTTTTGGAAAGGATTTATATGAAACTAATATTCAAAAGATTTTAGTGAATATAGATAATGGATACTTATCACAAATAGACACTAAAGAGATGGATGTTGAACCTAGAGATATTAAAACATTATGTTATGTCTTCTCTAACAAAATAACAGTAAAAGTGATTTCAGGTAAGTGATCTCATACCATAAGATAAAAGTTGATTAATATCTACTAATTTGATTTAAAATCCTAATATGATAAATTTTTGGTTTTGAGAAATAATTAAAAAGACATGAGGAAATAAAAAAGATAATATATGGATGGATTCTTTCATTTGGTGAATGTAATTGTGTAGGAAATTCATGGTATTTGAGAAAGCATTGGTGATGTAAATATTTTCAACTATTTATTTAGGTTCTTCCCACCCTAGTCCAATAAAAGATTCATCACTACCAAGCATAAATATCCAAAAGATCTAATTCTAGATAAAATTCCCAGTACACTAGTTACATTTGAAATGTGGAATATTGATAATGAGGTTGTGAAAAGGTGAATTTTATAGAATAGAAATTTAGTTTTTTTAAGAAGATTACCATAGAGGATGATCAGGGATAATTATATGTGTATGAACTCATTTAATTCCTTCCAAAAATATTTTATATGGTAAATGAATATTTAATGGGAGACTTCCACTCGTGTTCTTTGAGAATGAAATGGTTGGAAACCTTAAAATAACGTTTCCGGAGAAGTATTAAAATTAGGATGTTGGTTATAAAGTTCTCATGAAGGAATATTTTTCTAATGTGAAATTCATGAGATGTATAAAATAAAATTTATCCGAAAAAATAACCTTATTTTACAGGAGTCGAATACTTGAGATAAATTAGTGAAACAAGAAATTGAGGACTATAATGAACACAAATAAGATTATCTCATGAGAATTTTTGGAATTTCCCAAATAATGGATGAAATCAATGATAATAATGGGGATGTGGAAGGATTATTTGATATCCATGATGAATTAGGAGCTACCATTGAGAAGATAGATGTTTTCTGGAGGAAAAAATGAAATTGAATATATTTTTTCATGATTATAAACTATATAAGTTTTTTTGATAAAGGAGAATTATATAGTCCTTAAAATGACTATAAAATGTCATATAACTGAATATTGGCTGTGTGTGAAAAAAATTAAAACATAAAATAATATTTATAAAAATTTTATGTTCATTTTATAGACCTTATAATTTTATTTTCATCTTTATTAACTTAATTTACCCTTTACCATGGTAATATAAATTTCTAAGGTTGCTATAAATATTAAAAAAAATAAAAGTGAAATATTTAATAAGATTGAAACTAAATACTGAAATAATGGATTAAATTTATAAAAATTAATAACCCAAAATTGTAAGAATAAAATTTAATATTAATCCGATGAAATTCAACCGAAAACACTTTTTCAGAATAACGCCCCTTTTAAGTATACAAATGATTTTATTCCAAAGACAACCATGCAATTGTTTAAAATTTAATTAATAGGAATTTTAATAATATAATATAAAATAAATTATTTTTAAAACATTTTAAAATAAAATTTTACATAGAAAATGGTTGAAAAAAATCTTTTGCATCAAAAATTGATATGTGTCACTATTCATAGAAAATTCAATTATTTCATAATAATATGAAAATTTCACAATAAGATAATTTTTATATAATGATTTAAACAATAATATTTTTTTATAAATATAATTTATATAATATAAAAAATTTAATAATAATATTTACTCACAAAATTAAATGAAAATATTTTTTTTTTGATAAAAAGGTATTTTCGAAGAATAAAATGATCTTATTAAAAATCAAGTGATTATATTCAAATAATTAATTAATATATAATAAAAGAGTTGTACCATTATATGTTTTATAATATGGTGAACACTATTCATTCCGTCCAATCCAATGCCGAGGTTATAACAATGATATTTAACTAATAATATTTTGGGGTGTGTTTAAGCTCAGTGTTGTGTATGATATATGCTATAAGAAATTGTGTTCTTTTAAATTCTTGGGGTGTCATAGTTTTATAAAATACATAACTATAATCATAAAATAAATATTATATATATATTCCTTATATAGATATTCAGAATCATCTTGAATGGAATGCATGAAAAATGAATAACATAGGTTCGTGGATCTTGTAGTCCCCATGTACATACAAGCAACATTATCATTTTTGAATGAGTGAATGGGTAAAATGGAAAATAACATATTATATTTCCGTAACAATAATTTTATTATAAAAATCAAAAATTATCATTAGTTCTTTATTAATAACCATCTATGTTAAATGGTGATAAAAATGAACTACACCACTATTTAGAGACGGTAAGCCATATATAAGAATGAGCTATGTATTCAAATTTTTAGGGAGGAAAAGAGGTAGAATATTTTTGTTCCATAATTATAATAACTTATAAATATGTTTATTATAATATATTTATTATTTTAGGATGGGTGAAATATATTTAGTGGATGTATTAGGTGAAGACAGATTAATGTAATCGATTAAGAGTTATACCTGTTTGTTGGGAAATCTCTTTTGGATTACACCTTACGACATGAAAATGGAATTTTGGTATGAACGGAAGATATTTTATGGGAATAAAGAATATAATAATGTATTATTTTAGGTATAAGACGATATATAAATATTATTCGTTGTGATTAATGGAGTATTTAAGGATCCCTTGTATAAGTGAGGTAAATGATAGACTTAAAATTATATGAATGATTAATAATATATATATATATATATCATAGTCAGGTCATATAGAAAAACATCACAGTACTATTGAATATAATATTTTATATAATTATAATAAAACATCCAATCACATTTGGAGATGCTTTGGAAACATTTTAAACCTTATCTCAGAGTTAAATAAATTTAAAACAATATTAACTGTAACCCAGATAACTGTAGTATTTTAGATGATAACATAATTATATAAACAAATAGGAATGTGAATTAGGATAAAATTTTTAAATTATTATTTAACATTTTGATGTATTTTTTTTAAATTCAATTTCATGTTTTGGATGGAATTAATTTAACATAAGAATGAAAAATCCAAGATTGTTTAGGCAAAAATAGAATTTTAGAATAAAAACCATTTCACCTTTAAATAGGGTACTTAATTGGTTTAAATGAATTCCTTTGGTAAGATAATAAATATATTCATGTTTTTATACTTTTTTAATCAATCCAAAACCTAATTTAATCTTCCAACCCTGATATATTTTTTGTAGACTTAAAAATAGTTTTTTATTTGTATTAAGTATAACTTATCTTTCACAAAGGTCATGAATGGGTTTCCAAATTGAAAATAATTTTTTAAAATAACTTATTTAACACTTTAAAAATATATTTTTTCTATAAAACATGGTAAATAGTATAAAATAATATTTTAAATAGATTTTAATGTTTTACCACATATTATATGCATAGTTTTACAAATTTTACCATGTGAAAAATCCATTACCATTACCACTATTTAAAATTAAAAAAATTAAATTGATCCTATTAAATAATTATTATTATTATGATATTGAATATTTAACAAATTGTTTTCAAATTATATTCAGAAAATTGATATATTTTAATATCAAATTAAACTCTCAAAATGCGGTGAAAAAAATAGTTTTTTGAAGAAAAAATTTTCTTAGGCGTGAAAAGTTTTTTATACCAAAATCAATCATAAAATTGAATAAAATTATCTTGATAGAATCATTCAATATATAAATGAAATAATTTTACATTGAAAGTATTATAAAATAAAATGTTTTTAAATTCTTAAAATGAAATTAAAAATTTCAATACAAATTATTATTTTCTACTATTCACAAAAAAAATATCCATTTTAGAAAAATAAAAAATTTATATTATATGTTTATTTTGATATGATGAATAAATATATTTTATTAAATGTTTTAAATAATTTATTTTTTATATTTTTTAGAAATTAATTATAATTCTCACTTAAAAAACTACATAAATGTTTTTTGAATAGAATATTTTTTTGAAACTTATAACGACATTACTAAAAAATAGAGTACATTTTTATTATAAATTATTAAATTTATATGAATTATATAAAAAAGTTATATATATTTTTCATAATGAATTTATTTCTATTCATACTTCCAAATTTAACATCTTGGTTATAATGGTTACCTTTATAATTTAATATTTTAATAGTATATCATGGTTATTTTAAACTCTATGTTTTTTGTAATGAAAGATACTAAATAAATTAATTTTTTTTAAGAAAAATATAAATAATATATAGGTTTATTATAAAATAAAATCAAATATATGATTATGGTAGTCCTCACCATATGTCTTCACTCTTGATTTCAAGTTTAGGGTTAATTTTCTATAAAACATAAGCGTCATGCACCCGAAATGAATTCTAGTAGTCCATCAACATGCTAAAAAGTTTTTACACCTTGTCGCAAGAAATTTCATGAAAAATGCAGATTTTTCTCTTTTAAAATAATTTTCTTGGACATAATCAACTATATTCCCATACATCATCTAATTTAAACAGATCATGATTCCTTATCTTTCTCAAGTCAATAACGAATCATTCACCAACCACAATACAATACAAAGTTGAATTTTAATATAATTCCTTGGTTGGGTCTTTAGACACCCACAGTAGTCTTCATAATCTCTCTATGATCACCGATAAAGCTTTTATTTGAGTCACTCTTTAATCATTTGAACTCTATTTCACGGTTTATACCAATAAATGTAATCCATCTAAAAACATATCCAAAAAACCAATATGGTATCACCCATGGAACTAGTTAAAATAAAATTTTCATAATCCATAGAATCCTGGTTCGATTTTTATCATCCACCATTTAGTCTCCTTACATCCACATTCCTATAAAAATGAGGCTTATACCACCTTAAACAATTAAATGCACCATACATTAGGTGTATCCTCATCGTCACACTCTTAATTAAAACCCATTATCTCTACAATCGGTAATTCATAAATTTTCACAAAATGAATATCTATGGGTATCCCACCCAGTCACGGGATCCATCACAAAACACCAAAAACTATCTATTCATGGGTAAAAAACTCATCCTCGAAATTCAATAAAATTAAATTCTTATTGAGGGATGAACCCACTAATATATAATGGTAAAATTACCACTATATGGACTCCTTAACAATGATCCTAGAACATAATACTGAAAAAATTACAATATCACACATGTGGAATTTTTCCCAAACTAGGATCACCATTCCAAAAAAACCCTATATATAAAAAGGATCTCATTAGTCGTACCACAACACTACAATACATCCATGATTTCACCATATATTAAAGAGGAATTAAATCCATTTATTAAGGAAAATTGAGTCTACCATGGACATATTCATTACCCAGATGACTCCATTTCTTGAGCTAGACACTTATGATCAGTGATTCTTAAACCCCAGTCAAAACTTAACTAAATCATCAATCAATTTTCCTCTACCAATTATACTTTTAGTTGGAAATGTATTCAATATATAACTCTCCTTTTCCCAATAAGATATTTTTTCCAAGAAGTCACTATCATGTTCTCTCTAAATATCCAACCATATATCATATGAATCAAATGGATGAACTCTCTCATATATCCTGATCATGAAAACATACTCAAAATCCCAAGAGTCATGTCTTATAAAACCAAGGATCACATGCCTAACCCATTAATAAATATCCTCCCATATTTTAATACCATCTAACTCAATTTATCCTCAATGATTCCTTCTCAACAAGCCTTGGGAATCTCATTCATGATATGGATAACAATAAATATACATGATAATTGGGAATGATTTCAAAACTATGAATCATTCATCTAAAATTATACAATACCAATCAAAAGTTGTTGGGAAACCCACCATGTTGTTATTTCAGTGCTATTATTTTTTTGTGTTTATTTACAAGGCTAATTGATAATGTTTTAGAGTGTTTATTAACATAGCGGGTTGATAAAACTAGTTTATATTCCTTTAAAGATATTTAGAGTCTATATAAAAAATTTTGAATAGAGAATTTTCATGTAGAAAATAAAAAAAGAACATATTAATGAGATTTCACTAGGAGGTATAATAAATTGAAATTCATGAAGGAGGTTCAGTTCCCAAATAATAGGCTGATTGTGATGCAAAAATAGTTATCAAAGTAGAAATAGTTTGTGGAGAAAAATTAGTTCATAAATAACTAGTAGTTCACATTGATAAATTAGTTTAAAGAGGAAGTAAAGTTTGTGACAAAGAATTAGGTCATGAAGTAGGTTAATTTTATTAGCCAAACGTAGTTCATAAATCACATGATGTTCATGATGTATAGGTATTCCATGAAGTATATGCAGTTCAAAAAGTTAGGATATTCATGATGAATAATAGTTCATGAAAGGTTTTTCCATGATGTAAATCTTAGAGTATATAGTGGGTTTTATAACACATATTAAAGAGGATCTTCATTTCACACTTATTAATGTCTAAACCAATTCAGAGTTGATATATATCTGTATATTAATCTTTTGGAGGATCAGTTTATTCAATATAGTTTAGATTATAATGAATTATAAATTGTGAATGATTGTAAAAGAGGATGGATAGTGAGTATACTCTTAACATTTTATCAACAATTAAGTTCAACGATTATATTAGAAAGGCACATTTAATTTTTATTCTTCCTGGATTATCCTAGTTTGGGAGAAACAGGTGAAATTTATTTTTATCTTAGATTTTTTAATTGAAATTTATATTTTTCTCAAATAAGAAGTGATGGGTTAATAGTGTTTAATAATGAAATAATTTCAAAATAGAAAATTGTTTAATTCAAACACATACTAATTCATAACCATTAGTATTTATAACCTAGTAGTTCTATAATTTGATATTATTAATAAAGGCTACAGTCAGTGGTATTCACTATTAGTGAAATCTATTGAAAATTTTATTCCTAAAATGATTCCAATATTTGATGGAAATATCATTAAACTATGAACCAATCAAAAGAAACTCAACTTTTTATTGTTTGGAAAAGAATTATATGAAACTAATATTCAAAGTATTTTAGTGAATAGAGATAATGGATACTTATCACAAAGAGACAAAAAAGAGATGGATTTTGAACATAAAGATATTAAATCTTTATATTATGTCTTCTACAATAAAACACCAATGCATATTATTTCAGGTAAGTCATCTCATACCATAAGATAAAAGTTGATTAATATCTACTGAGTTGATTTAAAATCTTGATACGATAAATTTTTGGTTTTTCGAAATAATTAATAAGACATGAGGATGTACATAGGAAAATATATTGATGCATTATTTCATTAGGTTAATGTAATTGTGTAGGACATTCATGGTATTTGAGAAATAATTGGTGATGTAAATATTGTCAACTTCTTCTTTAGGTTCTTCCACCTTAGTCCAATAAAAAATTCATCACTATCGATCATAAATATCCAAAATATATAATTCTAGATAAAATTCCCAGTACACTATTTACATATGAAATATGGAATGTTGATAATGAGGTTATGAAAAGGCGAGTTTTATGGAAGATAAATTTAGATTTTTTAAGAATATTACCATAGAGGATGATCAAGGTGAATTAAATGTGTATGAAATCATTTAATCCCATCCAAAAATATTTTATATGAAAAATTAATATTTAATGGGAGACTTCCACTCATGTTCTTTGAGAATGAAATGGTTGGAAACCTTGCCATAACGTTTCCTGAGATGTATCAAAATTATGATGTTGGTTATAAAGTTTTCATGAAGTAATATTCTTCTAATGTTAAATTCATGAGAAGTAAAAAATAAAAAATCATCAGGAAAAATAACCTTATTTTATAGGAGTCTAATACTTGAGATAAATTAGTGAAAAAAGAAATTGAGGACTATAATGAACACCAAGAGGATTATCTCATGCCCATTTATGGATGTCCCCAAACAATGGAAGATAACAATGATGATAATGGGGATGTGGAAGGATGATTTGTTCTCCATGATGAATTATGAGCTACCATTGAATATATAGATGTTTTTTGGAGGCAAAAAAAGAAATTGAATATATTTTTTCATGATTAAAAACTATATAAGATGTTTAGATAAAGGATAATTATAATTTTTACTAGGAAATTGAAAATCCAAAATAATAAAATCTATAAATCTAGGATGATTTTACTGAGTAGAGACTCAACATTAAAAAATATACCATGGTCATAAATGGTTCTACTAACACAGTGAAAGTTAAAGTCAAGTTTATTATATATAATGAAGAAAAATTTATTAGTCTATGATAGAGAAAACACCATGAAAAACTCTTTACTCTTAGTAAGAAATCAAGAAAATAGATAAAATAAAATATTATATAATATGAAGTAAATACATGAAGGTCCAGTAAAATGGTCATTTATTTATAAAGATAATAAAATGTAATATAAATCTAAAAAATATATAAATGGTATTGATCTAAAATATAAATAAGTAGTATTTGATGCTAGGATATAAGAATCCCCTCCATGGTTGAAGGTTGATTGAGTATGAGTCTTAATTTGAATACTCATAAAGAATGAGGGAAAACGAGGGTCATACCAAGGATATATAAAAATGTAACTATTACTAGGTGTTATTATTTTATAAATTGGTGGAATTCAAAAAATTTATGTTTTATACACAAAGGAAATAATTTTAACAATAGAATCAAAGGAATCTAAGGAATCAAAGAAGAGTTAAATTTTACAGTAATTCTATTAGTGTTAATTGTTTTTGATGTGGAGGATTTGAATACATGCCATGGTACTTCTCATCAACGATATAGATGAATGTTCCAATAAAAAAACTAAATAGATCATACATAGATGTTAATAGATTCTTCGAGAACAATTATAATGAAAAATAAAATTTTAGGTTCTCAAGATAATGTTCTTCCATTACACTTTTTCAGAAGAAAATTTATACCATTCAAAATTAGGTTTTAATTAGAAGGCATGGATAAAAAATATATGTTATTTGAAGGAAATGGTAATAAATATTTCCATAAAATAATCAAATCATTTTTTTACATGGATCCTTTATAGCAGAAATGTTACTATATGACATGAAATAAGGATCTTGTCACATACATCAACTATAACAAGGTTGTTTTTATATTATTTTTAATGATAAATTCATAAAGATTAATGGATCTAGGAAAACCAAATTTGGGGGAAAATATATGAGATCTATAGATGTATTTTTTGTTGAACACCTATGTCATAACCCACTATGTATACGTCAACTATGTGACTCAAATAAAGTGACTGATTCTTTCCAAGAATGCATGTATCATTAAGGGAAAGGAAAGTTCAATTTTATTATGAGGGATTTGAACAAATGGGGATCTATAACTTATCATGGGAGAATAATAAATGTGATATATTTGAATGTAAAGAAAAAAATTACGTTAAAAATGGGTTTCAAATTTTAATAAACAATCCATATAAGATCTGGTGAAAACTTCTAGAGCCAAAGATTTTACTAAACTATCACATGATCATACAAAAATGTGTGATATTTTAAAAATGACATATTTTTCTAATGAAATACAAGGATAAAGGAATTTAATACAAAAAAGGGTTTTTGAAATAGGGCATGATGATGTCTGTGAAAATATTTCTCTGAGAGACACTGATGTAATGAGTTTTTCATTGTTTTCAATGTTTAAGAGGTGTTCAGTTACAATACATATCATAAGATAATTGGTAGAAATATATATATATTAAAAATTATAAAATGTTGACTACTAATGGAATAGAACTCATGGACATAAATGTGATGGATTACCAAAAAGTCATGAGATACAGAACCGAGTCTCAATAGTGATAGCTTTCTCTTAAAATAGAGTGGTTGAGAAGAGAAACCAATTTATAAAGAACATGTCTACAAAAATACTTATTTTGAATAATAAAACGAAATTATTTTATAAGAAATAAACCATAAAATCTATATCTATTTCTAAAAGATATTTTTTGTTTCCAATATAAGTAAACACTCTATAATAGATGTCGTATTTAAAGAAGATGACATTGAAAACTATAAATTTTTTTAAAAGTAAATTCTATACATTTAATGAAGATAAAAAAATAGTTTGAGTGTAAGGGAGATGATCATATTTTACTTTGATAGTGAGGAAAAATAAAGGAATATAAATTCTTAAATAATAGACTAGATTATTGCACGATGAAGCTTGGTATTTATTATTGTAGATATGATTTAATTCTCTATATTAGTAATAAAATTTGTCAATGGATGATGGTTGTAGTATATTTAGTTTAAATAATATTACTTGTATTGAAATAAGTGTAGTTCATGACGTTTTTTATATCCTACATGTTCAATTTTGGGAAGTCAATTATTCGAGAACTAAAAAATTTCTTTGGTCTACAGGTGATAATAGGATGGCATGGGACATTCATATATTAGTTTATATTTTTCATGGAGTTTATTAGAAGATTTTTAATGGAGGAATTAAAGGAAATGAAATCATCTGTTTCAATATAGATGAAATTTCCAATGTATTATGATGAAAAAATAATCAATTCCCTATAATATAGATAAATAAATGATATATTTTAGTAAATAAAAATGACATGACATGATATTCTATATACAAACTATCATGTTAATATATAATAAAGTTATCCAAATGAATTCCACCTACTATAATTGGAATTATGTCACATCCCATACCCATTTCACTCAAAAGTAACTGAACCTAGTTAGCCACATGGCCTTAAGCACACATCATTGTATTTCAGAGGTTTTTGACCAATAGTGAGGGTCCATGGTGAAATAATGATGAGAATATACCCTCATGATCAATCTGTAAAACAATGGTTTAATACTATGACACAATAGAAAAAAATTTATATATAAATGATAAATTAATGAATAAAAATCCATCAAATAAATAACCAAGTATATCATCCGTCATTGTAATATAAAATAATGATTATGGAATTATATAAAAATTTTAGTAAAACATGGAAACAAGAACTAGTATAATACAAGTATCAAAAGTAAAAAATGTTAAGAAAGAAATTGTCCATGATAGAATCATGAGGTCTAATTCTAGTCTTGTGCTCTCCTTATCCTATGAATAATATATTCAAACATCTATAAGAGGGTTCTTTCCCTTGTCGCTACCTACATATATAAAGTCTGACCGAGTACCCAACGATGACCTGAACAAGGTGGGAGATAACACTTAACAATACACCACCAATGGTGTCTATACCAAGTCTTGTAGGTGTATATAATCATAACCATTTTACATGTAAAAAAATGTACATGTAAAATAGTATAATTGATGTTATTATGTCTATCAAGTCTCGTTGAGATCAGGAATCTAAATCGTAAAGCTGTTTGTAAAGTGCATACATAAAATTAATTAACTACACATTGTAATCAAGTGTCAGTCCTACCTCATCCTGGATCTATGTTGTATTAATGTTCAAGGAAACCAATAATATATATAAAGAATGTATGAAAAATACGAGGAGTCGAAATACCCAAGGCATACTATAATTCTATGTAAGTTAATTAAAGAAGATACAAGGACTAGAAATGTCCAATGCATTCTATTAATTCATATCGAAGGAGTATAAATTTAAAAGTCATCCTATCATGTCATGTATAAAAGTTAAAATAGATACTTGGAGTATAAATTCACCAGTCATCCATGTACACTATGTAAATTAGAATTAAGGAGTTAAAATTTCCTTGTCATCCTAATGTGATCATCAATAGGATCCAAGGAGTAGAATTGCTCAAGGAATCTTAACAAGTCAAGTAAAATGCATCCATGGAGAAGAAATTCCAAAGGAATCCATGAAAATTGGATCAATGGAGTATATATATCCATGGAATCCAACTATGTTCATTACATCAAAGGAGTAGTAATGTACACATAATCCAAATCATTTCATTCACCAATTCATTAACTATTCGATTAATAATTTCCCTAATTCCATCATGGTCATGTATAAAGAAAGGGATTAACTATTTTGTTCCATTAAATTATAATAGAAAAGGTTTTATAAGGTGTTTTCAACCTATATTATTCACTTTAATACTACATTAAACTTTCAAATACACAATTAAAGCTCATCACACCTTGAGGGCAGTTGAAACACAATATAAATTTAGAACCTGTCACATGGGTGGTTCATGTCGAGTATGATAACCTACAACCTAGAAAATAGGTTTCCATGGAATTTTCTAATGTGTATATATAAATTAACCCATTAATCAATTAATTTATAAAGAATATCTTGAAAATATAGACATGCGGCACAAAAATAGCAATCTATAAACAATGAGACATTGATGAAAATGGTATATAAAACCAACATCATCTTGGTAGAGGATTACTCAGATACTATCATCTTCTGATTTGATCCAGATCAAAAGAAAATTTAAGAATGGTTGAACCCCTATATAATAAGTGCATATAGAAAAATAAAATCACTGATGAATAGAAAAATAGTAAAAGGTTCTTAAGGAATATATAACTCACCAGAACTGATCCAATGAGATAAAACACTCTCTAATCATACTTAAGACAGGGGAATCCGATAAATGTCTAGGTAGAAGGATTGAAAAATATCTCAAAGGGATAAATAATTATACCTATGGAAGAAAAATAAAAAATAAGTGGAGGGTTAACCCATTTAATAAAATAGGGGAAAATTCCATTTCCCCTAAAAATAGGGTTGTATAGTATAGCCACATGGTTGGACAAACCCTGTGACAACCATGTTCCCATATCTATCCAATAAACCCACCCACGTGATCATGGTGAATGTTTAAAAAAATAGATTTCCAATTATGAATTTAGAATCTATGACAAAATGCAGCATCTACACATGGGTGTGCAACTCTAGGTGTACAGTTTCATCAAACCATGACACCCTAGATAGTGGGTGGGACCACCCAAAATGGGTTACATAAACAATATGGCATGGGATTCATAGTTACTACTAACCATGTTTCCCAACTAGCTTTTAAAAAATCTCATGCTCTAGCATACAATCAAGCCTTGGACACCCTTGTTTCCACCATAACCTAACAAGGAATTCATCTTAGGTGAAAAAAGTAATTAAATAAAAAATGAAAGGTTCCATACCTTATAAATAATCTGAGATCTTACGATATTCCACCTTTAATAAAATTAATCCCTAAATTTTCATAACAAGGGTGGTCAAGTATCATCTAAGAATAAATTTGGCCACTGGGAACATACGTCAGAATCTCTCTTCCAAGTCTTGTCCCACACATGGTTGTTCTATAATAACCCCAATACAAGAGAAACTGACCTGAATTGAAGTATATTTTTTCTCTAAGAAATAATATCGATATGATGATACTTAAATATTTCATATACATCTAAATAAACCACCATGAGGAAAAGAATATGAAACTGATCAGAATGATAACTATGAATTTGAGATACGTGGAATATTTCATTCATAGCTCGATACCTCTGAGATAACTATAGGTGATAAGATACTAGACTAACTCTCTTCATAATCTCAAAGGTCTTAATGTAATGGGGTGATAGATTCTATTTTTTTCCAATTAGTCTAAGCCAAATCTAAGAAAGAATCTAAAGAAAACATGACTCCCCACCCAGAAATCTAGTTGGTGACAGAGAAAACAACCATATAACTTCTTTTACGAATGTTATATAGACATATTCTTGTGGATAATCTAAAAATGGTATTAAGTCTCTTTCATGATATGTGGACATAGTAGTTATACCTCTCCTACCTCAAACTAATGCATGGATGAATGAAATGACCAACCATACACAGACTCATACAGACCCATCTGTAGGGTATCATGGATGCTATAATATATAATAAAACTCAGTAAGAGGTATATTTTTATAACAATAATAAGAAAAATCATGCACTCATTCTTGATTCATTTACTCTAAAACCTGTACCGTATACTTGGACTGACCATTGATCTATGGGAAATAGACTATACTCTATAGTACCCATAAAAACAATGCCCTAAGAAATCTATTCCAAAACTATAACATGAATCGATCATCAATATATGGTAAAATAAAATATGAAACCCTATAGAGATGTATGATCCCACATATATGAAGACTCTTGAGATCAACCACTGGAATATGCTCCAGAATATGAAGAAAAAGGGGGACCTTTTTTAACCTGTATATAATCACCCATATAACGTCACTATCCCATGGTGATCTTGGGAGTATCATCACAAAATCAATAGTAAAATTATCTCACTTTCACTTTGTAATAGTCATTGGATGTAAAATCCCCACAAGTCACTGGTGATCTATGTTCACCTACTGACAGGTGGAACACCATGTAACAAACCATGTTATCTACCACATGACCCCATCCACTAGTATTAACGATGTATGTCATGATACACCATGGTAGGACTGGTACACACAACCCATATAGAGGCATGATATTCTCACATCAACTCCTCCATGATGTATTTTGGAAACATCACATGTCCTATAACAATACTACACTTTATTTCAAATTAATAAATGATTTATAACATAATATTATACTTTATACAACTAAAATTATAGATAAGTATAGTTTATTTGGTAATTAGGTACATTCCATAAAACATAAATCGGTAAGACAACATAGTTTTTCCAAACATCTTTAACAAGATCCTAATATTACATCAAACGTAAAACTACATGTGATAACCTTGGGGAATATATAATAAAGGGATGGGATATAAAACCTTGTAATGAAGTCATCATGGAATAATTTGAAGAGAAATAAAAATGTTAGAAAAATATAATATCAAAAAGGATAAAGAATCATAAATGTGGATAATGATACATGATGTAGCAGCATAATCGTAATGGAATCATGGGAAATGTGGAAAAAACATAAAAAATTTCACTATAAACATAGTTTAAGGATAACTGCCAAGAAATATTTATGGATAAAGTCCCACAATGGAATCAGGTTAATTAAATTTCCCAAAATGATGTCTCATGGGACTAAACATTACCCAATTCATAGGAGCACAATATAATTTCCATCACACCCATCACTTTGATTTCATTTTCATGGTTAGGAGTTCGACATAGATCATACAACATGGATTCATTCATCAACATATTTTATTATAGAATGGAGGTGTATAATACATACATGTAAGTCCCAAGTCAAAGAGGACAATTTGTATATGGGTTTAAACACTTGATAGAAAATGGGTATGATATTCTCTTTATAATTGTTTTGGTATGCAAAGTCGTTGTGCAATTTCGGAAGCATAACTATGTCATATAAACATTCATAAACTAGGATTATTAGAGAGAATGTGGTATCTATTAATTTGTGAATAAAATGTGAAGTAATAGGGGAATGGAGTCAAATATCTCAACATTATTAATTGTCAATTGAAGGCATAATAAAAAAACATGAATAATGAATATAAGGTGAGGATCCATTACTTGAGTGTGTGAATCCAAATGATTGGTAGGGTATTCTTGAAAGAATGGTGGAACCCATGGAGGACTCTAGAGAGGGTGGGGAAGATTAAATATGTGATGAAAGGGTTTTTAGTGAATAGTAATGGGATATTTCATGGGTTTATATAAAAAATGAGTGGGGATTTCTTCATCATTTCCCAAACATAGGTTATGAACTCTATATAATAAAATAACCAACAACATAAACCTTCCCCTTGTTTTTACCCCCGTTTTCTGCCAAATAAGAATTTATTTCATTATTTATTAAGGTCAGGGTCCTATCTTAGAAAAATAAATCTTTTTTATGTTAAATTGAGTCATACTCTTAAATAAATGATTATAAAAACATAAAAGATATTTACAGTTTTGTTGGTTTCAAAAAGGCCTTATAAATATAATAGAATAAATTTAAAAATAAATTATGTTAAAATGAAAACATATATTTGGTATTTTATACCCTTTATATTTTTAATTATATAATTTTTGGGTCATTATTATTTCATGCTACACAATGTATATTTATACCATATTTAATTTTTACCCGAAAATTTGACTATCTTAGAAAGTTATGAAAAATTAACCATTGGATAATTTTGACAATATGAATCCAAAAATAATAATAATTTAATCTAAATAATTTTATAAACAATTTTATAAATATTTATATTTTCACTTTTAAAATAAGAATTCACATTTATTTAAAAATTCAATGATTTTTCACAATAATAGTTTTCAAAACATTATATAAATTACATTTGACCTAAAAAAATGATTATTTATATTTGATAAAAATTATTTAATAATAATATTTTTAAAGAATATTACCTATTTTAAAAATCCATTAATGAATGAAAATAAATTTCTTAATTTAATTTTAATATTAAAATAAATACAATTTGGGTTTTATTGTATCAAAATATATATCCTTTATAAAGTATGAATAATGGGATGAAAATAGATTCACTATTCTATTAAAATAATATAAATTCACACACTTATAGGTTATTTATTCATATCACTTTAATACACCAACCAAGTTCCTAATAGTAAGGTGTATAGCGGTGATATTTTCATGGGGTGGATTGGTGTACATGGTTTATGTTGTGATCTCGATGAGAATGGACCTCTCATATAAAATGGTTTTCACATGCTTAAGTTATTGTATCTGAGCTTGGGATTGGACAAGGGTAAGTCACAAATATTCTATCTCTCTTAGATTCTCGGTAAAATGAGCCTAATATGGTACGATCCTACTGGTTGAGGCCATCAAATCCTTTTTCTATGTTAATTAGATTTTTTTATAACCCAATATTTATACTAATCATTTGATCATGGTTAAACCGCCATATTATCAATGGAAATGATTCATAATAGTATTTATGATGTTAAATTATATAAGAGAACCAAATAAGCGTATGGGTTTTGTATATCAATAATATATAATAAGACATTTGGATATAATGTACGGGAAATTTTATTTATAAAATTTTTGGGATTTTCAATATTCTCCCATTCAGAAATTTTGGACTTTCCATTTTCATTTCTCACACAAAACTGATATATTTTATGAATTCCTCTAATTACCACATTTCTTCTTCAAAATTGTGGTTTCTCCACAACACTTTGACCTTGTGTACTATCTAATTTCATTGATCTTTCCCTATGTGATCTATGATCTTCTGACTACTCCTGATATGAGAGATCATTCTATAATGGTATTTCCTCTGTATTAAGTACATGTTAGGGGTATAGGTTGTACTTTCTCAAGAGTGATACATGGAATACGTCATGTACGTGAGATAGGTTAGGTGGGAGTTCTAGTCGGTTGGCCACTGCTCTAATTCGATCAAGGACCACAAAGGGGACAATGTATCTTGGAAGAAGTTTTCCTTTATTCCCTAATCTCCTTAAATTCATCCATGGATATATGTAGAGGAATACTATGTCTCCAACATAAAACTGTAGGTATCATTGATGATTGTCTGCATAACTCTTCTATCGACTATGATCAGTCGTGATGTGTTGCTGAATAGCCTTAACCTTCTACACAATTTCCTTGACGATTAAAGGACATAGCAGTTTATGTTTCCTAACTTCATCCCAGAATACAGGTGTTCTAAACCTCCTCCATAATGTGATTCATAGGGAGACATTTGGACTATTGATTGGAAATTATTATTGTATAAGAACTCTACCTGACTAAGATATTGATCCCATACAACTTTGAAGTCAAATTAGCATGCTCTCAACATGTACTGATGTGCGTGGATAGTTCACTTAAATTGTCCATCAGTTTAATAGTAACAATATATGATGAAGTTCAACATAGTATTTAGAACATGTTGGATACTATTCATGAACAAAGAGATAAATCTTGTGTCCTAATCTAATAAAATTGATATTAGTATTCTCGGAAGCTTCATTACTTCTCTAATGTATATCCTTGTAGGTTGATAAAGTGAGAATTACTTTATAAATAGAATTAAGTGAGAATTCTTTGTAAGAAGATCCACCGCAACCCATATTGAATTATTTTAACATGATGTCTTCATTAGACTAGTGAAAAATTCAATGCTGATTCTTTCCCATTTTCATAAAGGTTTAGTTAATTTTTGCATCATCCTATTAGATTTTATCCTTTCCACCTTCACTTTCAAACATGCAAGACATCTTGATGTATATTATCTGATCTTCTTCTTTATATTATCCCACTAATATTGTTCTTAGAGATATCAATACATCTTTTTTACTTCCAAGATGGATTTAGAGGGTTGAGCTATGTGAATAATCCAACAACTCATTATTTAACATATGATTTGATGGTACACATTGTCTTGAACCAAATATCACAACTCCTTCATTAAAAGTAAACATTGAGGATTTCAATTTTTATATAGTTTTCACTTTCATTTGATTTCCACACCATCTCATTGATCATACTTTATCTTCTCTGAAATGGATTATTGATCATTTATTTGTTAAATGATTGATTAGGTTACTTTCTTTATGATTCTAATGTCCATAATTTTCAAATATAGTAATATCACATCCCTAACGATTCTTATAAATGATAGAATTGCTGGATCCTTTCTACTTAGAGTGTCTTCCACTTTATCCTATTTCCTAGGATGGTAGTTAATTGAATAGTAATAGTTCTTTCTCATCTCTAACTATATTTGTTGGAACATATTTTTCTCTTTCTATGTGAATATACACTTAAGGTTTTTGTGATATGTATATATTTGACCCTTATCAGAAAAAAGATAATTCCATCATATTTTCAAAGGAAAGATCACTACAACCAACCCCAGATCATGTGTTAGGTAGTAAAATTTTGGAAAATTCAACATCCTTCAAGAATAGGTCATGACATTGTCATTATTCATTTACAGACAAACTAAACCCTTCTTTGAAGAATCACTAAATACTATGATATGTTCTCCACTTGTGGGTAGTGTGATATCAAATGTAGATATTAGACTAATTTTAAACTCCTTGATGCTCTTTGAACATTCATCATTCTAATAAAAAATTAATCCCATTAATTTTAGTTTTGTTATAGGGTTTTAAAATTTTGAGAAATTTCTTACAAATTGACAATAGTACCCAGCTAATCCAATAAATCTATGGATATCAGTCCCATAAGATGGCCTAAACCATCCTTCAATATGTTTCATCATTGAAGGATCCATATATATGTCATTTTTTATGATGACAATCCCCAAGTATGATACTTTATTCAAACAAAAGTCACATTTTATGTACATGGAATAAATCTTATCATTTGACAAGGAATTCATCAATGTGCTCAAATTCTCTTCATGATTCTACTTGGTTTTGGATAACATTAGAATATCATCAAAAAAGATGACCAATTTTTTTGATGTAATATATAATGACTATATTCATCATGTTCATGAATATTTTTGGAGAATTAGTTAATACAAAGATAATTATTATGAAATCATATTGCTATTACCTTGTACGAAAAACATTCTTAGGTATGTCATCCTTCATAAAAATAACGTGGTAATATCCCAACCATAGATTCACCTTAGAGAAGTATTGTAATCCACGTAGATTATTGAACAAGTCATCAATCCAATGAAGAGGATACTTTTTGTTTATCATGACCTTGTTGATCTCACAAAAATAAATTCAAAGTTACATTGACCCATCCTTCTTCAGGATAATGAGGATTGGTTCACCCCATAGTGAAAAACCTGTGTGTATGAAACATTTCTCAGTATTTTATTATAGTTATCTCATAGGATCCTAAAAAATTGAATTCTATACAAATTATTTGATAATTCTAAGTCCCTAGTCATAATCTTGATTTAAAATGCAACCTATTATCTTAGAGGAAGTCTATACAGTTCCTCATGAAACACATCAGTGTATTCACTCCGAATGAGCATTTATTCGAAGATGAAAATTTCCTTAGACTCAATAATTTGAGCTAGATATGCATTCTCTTTGATATATAATATCCATGACTAAGATGTTTGGGATAAAGAAGATTAATTCTTCTCATTTAACATGTATATAATCTAGGCTGATTCACGATAGAGGGTGTTATTTCCTTCTAATGGGAATTAATTTTGTCTCTATACAGGAAAGTTAATACATCCTTATAATTGCAAAAAATTACACCAAAGAGAGTATGATATGGTTTAATGGGATGTTTAGACCAAAACTTTTGATAGGGAAGGAGTTATATACCTGAGATGAAATAATTTACCTATATTCCATTTTCAGTAATAGATTTTATTCCATGATTTGTGGGGGCTGTTGAATAGTTCTTCTAAACATTCATGATACGAATGAATCCATAAAATCAGAATAAAAATATATGTTCTATATTATTGAATGAATTACTAGCGTACATATTATCACTTAAATGTGGGGATCCATCTCAGTTTTTGTGATGGAAAAATAAATATTTTTTTATATAGGAGGTTATTGGTTGTCTCCAAAAACCATTGTCATTGTGTATTAGTTTGAAAATTTCCGTAGTCCCTTACAGTTGATGAAATGAACAATACAGTGAGGGTTGACCTAACAATTCTTTTTCTCAATAAAATTGGTCGGTTGCTCCTATTAGAAATCGCTAAAAAGGATACCTTCCTTCCTACAACTAAATCATTTCCTCATCAACCATAGTCAATTTCAGAGGTGTTTGTTTCAACACATTTGACAAGTGGGATGTTGAAATTTCTATTCACTATTATATTTCTCTATAAGAACAAAAGAATTCAACCCTAATTTTCACATCTTATCCTCATGACACCCTAGAGATCCTCCAATATCCATTTAGAATTTTAAGGCATATCAGTCATTTTATTCATAATAATCAATGTATCAGATCTAAAAGTCATTTCATTTACTACATTTTATCCCACAAAAGAAGTGATCACCCTTGCACTTGGGGGTAGTAAAAAATGCAAATGTGTATCATGGAACTCTATTTATGTTTTACTCATACACCCTAAAATATTTTTCATCTTTATTCATAGGTTAATGGAAATCCTTTTACATTATTTCTTGGATAGTGTAAGGAAAATATTTGTAATTATTTTTATGAATTTATTCCTCTCTGTTTCATTGATATCTTCCTCATGTTTTCATTCCTGATCAATGTACATTACAGATAATCTTATTTCTCCATATGATAAATAAGATGTATAACCTTCTCTTGATCAAAATTCTTATGTATGGGAAGATCTGGTCAATAGAGTTGATCCATTTTCCATGATTAAGGGATCAAATGATCTATTGAAAGTCAGAGGCCTTTTTTTCATAAAGCTATTAATTGATGATTGTTTTTTCTTAGGAGGATTTGGACACTATTATTTATCTTGATTTGTATTCATATCCTCATTTTGGTTATATATAATGATCAAAAAGTTTGCGATTCTCGCTACCTTCAGGTTTGGAATCTCATTGGGGTAGTCATCACATTTCCAATCGCATTGATCGTTTACCAGATTACCTGTATTTCTAGCCATTGGGTAGAAAAAAATGAAAAGTTATGGATGATTATTTTTCAAATGATAAAAAAATTAATGGTAATCTAATGACATTATAGTGATAACTTATAAATGACATGTATTTACTTAACTTATGAAATTCTATGCTTCATTCTATGTTATCCATGATCTATTTTCTAACATCAACTCATATGGGAATATTGTTTCCCTTAATATTGGTTCATAATGAGAATATTAATTTACCAAATCATATCCTCTGGGAGTTTCAAAATAGGTGTGCAATAAGGCCTATTTTCTTGAACAAGTTCCCAGTCGAGTCTAATATAACATGGTGTTTTCCGGTTTTACCATTATGTACACCAATTATAGAGCCATATCATCTTATAGTATCTAAACAAGTATATATTTTCGTGAAAAAATACTTTCTATATACTTAAAAAAATTAATAGATGTTTTCCAATAATTATTCTTATCCCTAATGGGTTTACTATAGTTTTCAAATCCTTATCCCAAGAAAACTAAAATTTTCTTTCGATACCAACTATCACAACCCGTCACTTTATGTCACATTAATATTTGATTTATTACATAATATTACTTTTAATATAGCTATAATATTCAACAATTTAATTGTATTTGGGGAATAAGTACCTTATATAACAACTTAAACTGGGAATACATCATCTTTATTGAAAACTTCTTTAACAGGGTCATAATATTCCATCAAACCTAAAAATATATGGGATAAACTATGGGAATACATAAGAAAGGGGAAGAAATTAATCCATGTAAGGGAATAATCATGGAATACATGAGGATAATAATTCAATTTAGACAATAGAAATATAAAAAAGGTTCAAGGATCATAAATATGAATAAAGAGACATGATATAACATGATAATCATAATGGAAACATAAGAAATGTGGAAACAACTTAAATAATGACATTATAAAAATAACTCAAGACTGAATTCCAGGAAATAATAGTGTAAGCAGTCCTAAAAAGTAATCAGGTTCACTCCTTATAACATCATAACGTATTAGGAAACAAAAAATCAACAAATGGAATATAGCGCTATATGATTCTAGGCACATCTTTCACTTTCATTTCATTCACATGGTTATGTGTGTCACATAGATCATACAAAATAGATTAATCCATCATAATATATTATTGCATGATACTGGAGATAGTAATTAATACAGGTAAGTACTAAATCAAATTATTATAACTGTATAAAGCTGAACAATCGTGATATGAAATGGTTATGATATTCTCTACACAAATATTTGGGCATGGAAAATCAAGGTGAATTTTTTGTCAGCATAATGGAATCACATAAAAATGCATAAAATGGTTCTATGAATGAGAAATATGTATCTCATGATTTGGAAATATAATTTCTACTAATAGATGCATTTAATTATGTATACTAATAGTAGGAATTTGAAATAGAAGGCACAAGATATAAAGAAACTTCAGTAATGAAGGGAAGGTGAGGATCCCTTACTTGATTGTGTGACTCCAAATGATCGGGAGGGGATTCTTGAGAGCTCAAGGGAACCTTTGGAGAACTCTAGAGAAATTAAGACCAATTAAGGACATGATCAAATGATTTTTAGTGAAGATAAAAGGTTTACTGGGTGTGTATATATTGGAAATGAGTTGGTATTTGTTTATCACTTATCAAACATAGGTTTTCAACTCTATATAATAAAATAACCAAAACTACAAACATTACCAAGGTTTTTTCACTTTGTTTCTTCCAAAGGGGAGTTGTTTTTATTATTTTATAATTTCAAAGTATTTAATTAATAAAGTGATATCCTTTCTTAGGTGGATGTGAGTCATACTCTAAAAGAAATGATTTTAAAACCTTAATATATTTTAAAGGTTTTGGAGGATTCACAAAAGATTTATAAAATTAATCAAATAAACCTAAAATAACATTATTTAAAAAGGAAAAAATATATTTGGTCATTTATAACCTTTATATTATTTATTACATCACATTATGGGTCATTATGATGTTATAGTACAAAACATATATTTATACCGTATTTAATTATCACCCTAAAATTTTAATGCCTCATAAATTTATGAAACACATACCATTGAATAATTTCAATGTTCTTATTAAAAACATAATATTCATTTTATCTAAATAATTTTAGGGGAATGTGTATTTTAACTTGTAAAATATCTATAGAAATTTATTGAGAAATGATGGGTTTTTTTAAATAACACTTTTCAAACCCTTAAACAATTACATTTGACCTCATAAAAATTATATGATCATTTATATTTGATAAAAATTATTTCATAAAATTATTTTATTAAAATATTATTTATTTAATAATTCTATTAATTCCTAAAAATGAATTCTTTAATTTGACAGGAATACTAAACAAAAAATACTATTTATGATTTATTGTATCAAAATAAAAAAATATAAAGTAATAATAATAGGATGAAAATATATTAGTTATTATATAAATAATAATGTACATACCCATACTTCTAGGGTATTGAAACATATCTTTTTAATACACCTGGAAACACCCTAAGTTCAAGGTGCATGATAGTAAGACTTTAATGGGGCGGTTTGGTGTACATGGTTTGGGACGTGACCTTGATGAGCTTGAAATTCTCCCAAAAATGGTTTCTATCATGATTAAATTATTAGATCTCATCTTGGGAATAATTAAGGCTAAATACCATAGTTTTTCTCTCCCATTGAACCACTAATAAATGGGCATCATAGGGTACAATCCTACTAGTTGAGGTCATCCCTTATTTTGTCTGTGTCAAATGGAATTGTTAAAACCATATATTTATACTAATCATATTATTATGACTCAAGGAATATATTATCAATGGAAATGATTCCTAAAAGTATTTTTAATCTGATAAGATATAATAATACTAAATAATTTAATGGGGATTTTACATCCATCAAATATAATATGACATTTGGTCAAAATATTATGGGGATTTTATTTATAAAATTCCAAGTCATTACATGTTTCTGGGTGTACCATTTCTCATCTTCACCAACGATACAACTAGAAGGTGGGTTAACACCTAAAATGTTCTCCCATGAGATTAGGACCACAATATATAACATATTTCTTATCCTCACCCAGTCAATAAGTGTGGAATTCACCATTAAGTGTGAGAGAGATGCCTTCCTGTGACTTATTCTACACCTGCAATTTCATATCTAAAAAAAAATCCATAATCCTTTAGTCGCCATTAGCCTCTTAAAATATATGTATCTGGGTCCTAATTAGGGAATCAACAACTAAATTTTTCTTTTATGGGAATATAGGGAATCTTGAACTTTAAGAAATGAAATAATTCAACTGACCTTCATTTCTTAGTATATATTTTTCATTGAGTAAATATTTACATATGGATTTTTGGTCTGTGTACAAAAAAATATGTGTATGTAAATAATGCCTATAATAGAGTAAGGCATGGACTATAATAGCTATCTCGAAATCATGCATCAAGTATTTCCTTTTATGAGGCCTTAATAGATGAGACTCATATGCTACAAATTTCACCTCATGTTTTAGAAATTTTCAATCTCCAATATTGGATGCATCACAATACACTGTATAGATTCTTTTCAAATCAAGAATAATTAAGGATAGTGTAGAAATTACTCTCCCTTTCATCTCCTGAAAGGGTGTCTCATGGTTTTCTGAACATGTAAACATAAAAACCTTCTTATTAAATCCAGAAATAGGTGATACTAAGAATGATAATTCAAGTATAAAGATCCTATAATATCCAACTACACCTAAGAAACACTATATAGCAAAGAAATTAATTAGGATTATCCTCATAAACTATATTTCAAACATTATATATGTTAACTGATAATATTATATCTAATATATTATGACCTATGATGTGAATCATATCCATCAATAAGTGGTACTTTGTGAGCTTAACATATGACTAATTATCTCACAGTGTATTCGATAATATCTCAAATTTTTTGGAAAATACATGTCATGGGTGAGAATAAACCAAGATAAAATCTATGAAAAACAAAATAAATAAATATATATTTGGATGGAAAACTTATTTAATATCTTCCATAAAAACTGTTAGAACATTCATGATACAAAGAAACCTAAACAGATACTCATACATACCATTATTGCTCTAAAAATTTGTCAAAAATGCACCTAATTATAATCTGATATCAGATAAATCATAGAGAACACCTATGATCTCCTGATCTGGTTTGATATATTATCTATCCAAGGAAAATGATATTTGTTCTTAAATATTGACAGATTCAATTTCTAATAATCCACACAAAAACGAAGGGTTACATCTTCATTTAAGGAAAAAGGGAACGTTGAACCCCAAAAATAAGTTCTAAGTCATATAAAACCCTTTTAATCATAGTAATATAGTTTCTTCTTGAGATCATATAACTCAATAGTAGCCATCCTATAAGGAGAAATGGATACCAATACATCTATAAACACTAGATAGAACAATAAATATACTAATATCTTATGAGGTAGTACTGAAAATACGTACAAGAAACATCCTTTAAATGATCAGCCACTGGAGGTAAATATACCATATCTAATCCTTGATCATCTAGATATAAACAAGAAATATGGGCTATCATCCCATTGAACCAATTATTATTGGGTCTTTCTTGACTCTCCTATACTTTCCATTCTCTTGTGTGAATAAAACCCATGCACTCATGGTATGTGAAGGTCACCCTTTAGGGATAAAAGACTAAAAAAGACTAAAATGGTTCCAACAAATACACACCTATAATTATTTCAAACCTTATCATCTTGAGGAATAAGAGGTTCCATATGAAGAGACACCCACCTACTCAAGGGGTACCTCCCTGCACTAGAATGCACTAACCAATCATATCCCCAATGTTGTTTGATTGTCATCATTCCACTGGAAACCCAAACATTGAGCCCAAGGCTCTCAAAAACTATAAAATATATAAATTTATAATGAGAATATATATTTAAAATATAAGATACCAATATAGGGGATAATTTTATATTATCTCTCATGGTAAGAAGGTTTAGTACTCCACTCATCGTGTATCAGATACAATGTAAACATACGAATTGAACCGTTGTCCTAGGATATTGGATGACTATTTGAGAATGTTTGTTCTACTATCAATGATATTCGAGTGTCCGGCTACCCCATCCATGACCACCATCTTGTCCTCACTATCCGGGCATACTCCATATCCCATCTTGAAGAGATGTAGCTGATCCCACTTTAGAACAGATAGTATGTGCAGACACTCTCTCACTAGATGTTGGAGGAAAGATTATGAAAAAACACTCCATATTACCCATCCCACCATAACATTGACACCTTACTGGGTCTCTATAACACTATCTCCTCATATTTACCTACCTCTCACACTGATGATAGAGAATATAACTACAAGCACTCATTCTCTACTGGTATTCTCCTCAAGAGAGACCTCAATGTTTCTCTTCCTCTTACCTTACTTAGAACCACTATGTCGAGAAGTTGATCTACCCATATCTACACCCCCAATATCCCCTTGGGTTACTTTAGTAATCAATGTATGATTTACTATATCTGATATGGTATTTAACTAGAAGTTGTTCACCTATGATCATATGTCAAACCTAAGACCATCCATTATTCATCTAACTTTTTATAAGTCATCACCTAACTAAATAGATGTGAAACATTAGATATCTATAAAACAAGAAAAATATTCAATGAATGTCAAGATTCCCTACTACATATGAATAATATATCTCTATATTAATTCCCACAACTTTTTGTGATAGGAATAATAGTAAAAGGTTGTCTAGAGGTTTCTCGAAGACATATCATGATGATGATATGTATGAAAAATCACATTCCACCATGTCTTTCCAGAATCCCAAAGCATATACATAGAAAGATTTACTTTCCTACTAGGGGGTCCCTTGATATGCTCGAAAATCGATAACAAGGCCTATAGCCATGACTCCATTGCCTATAGTCCACCACCACAAATATTTTGTGGATGTTGCTGCTAGAACTCACATTCCATCTCTTTTATAGTTGGGGTAGGCAAAAGTGCTCCATGAACTGCCTTTTAGAAACGTAGAAATCCCTCTCAAAAAACGTGCCTTATAAACCATATCAGGTATAATGGGCTCTAGAGTCACTATTGACATTCTATTATTTTCAGATGGCCCACAACCTTAAGAGCATGGTCTTTATCACCCTCTTGGATCATAACTGGAGGATGTAGTGGTTGAATATCTCTACAATATACATACACACACCTCAGAAAGTATATAGAAACAATAAGATCATAGATATATCATAGAATAAGAAAAAGACTTTCTAAAATGATTCACACCCCTCTTGCTGCTCATAATACCAGGTTTGGGTGATATATAATTCATAAGAATCGATAACATACTGCCTATTGCCCAAAATAAAGGTTGTATTAGGGTCTTTTTAACTGATATACGTTAGAGGTTCTGGTATATAAATTGTAAATTGAAACTTATAAAGGAAAAAACATTAAATTGAAATTAAAATACCCATTTAACAATAACCACTTATTTCATAATTTGGTTTCATATAAATTATTTTTCATTAGTTTAGGAATTCTATTAAAAGGTTTAGCTATATGGATCAACACTACCAACATGTAACGGCCCAAACACATTATAAATCAATGTGTGGTGCCCATTTTATACCCACCAGTTATTTATCATGATCATACATGAAATATTTTTATAATTCCATTGATATAGCAATAACATACCCAAATATGATGCAATAAATTCATAAAGTAATGTAAACTTGCAAATGGATAATACATGACATATAAATCATGAAGTTCCTATAATGATTCATGATGAAATAAAACCTTTACATATTAGGACATGATTAAAAATATATATAATCATAAAAAACATCAAACATCATGTATATCACTCAATGGTGAAATAAATGAAATAAAAAGTAGCAAAATCTAGTACAAAATATCCCATCCTAGGAGATTTGGATTTTTCAGGATCATGGGTTAGCTACTCCCAGGCATATTTGAGCACCATTTCAAAACACATTCCTAATATATTGTATAATATTCCCATTCAATATGTAAAAATAAAAGAAACCCACAGATATGAATTTATGACGTCACTAACCCAGTTCAATCAAGAGTAACCGAACTCTATTGTCCATGTGGCCTCAGACACTCATCCCCATATACCAGAGGCTTCCAAACCATATTTATGGTCTATGGTGGAATAGTGTAGAGAATATATCCTCATGATCATAGAGTAGCACATAGGTATAATCTTATCAAATAATGGAGAAAGCATAATATATAACTGGATAGTAGAAGAACGAACATCTATGAAATAAATAACCACGTATCTAATCCAATAGTGTCATATATAATGATGATAATTAAATTTCATACAAAATAAAGTAAAACATTGTAATAGGAATTGAGTACAATACATGCATAAAAAGTAAAAAAAAGGAACTATAACAAATAAAATCTTGTGGAAAAAGCATGGTACTGTACTTAAATACTTTTATTCACAATTGAATAAAAATATCATTAATTGGGAACATGTAAAAATCCCAAAATGCATCCATAATGTCTTTTAGGGTACCCGATGGAGGTCTAAACATGGTTTGAGAGAACATTCAATAGGATACCACCAATAGTGTCTATAAGAATTCATGTCTGTGCATATTAATTGATGTGATGTACATATATTATAGATGTATAACTAAACTAGTATAAGTGATGCTATCCATCTTTTCAATTGTCACTATGACCATGAAAATAAATCATAACAAAATCTGGTATGCATATAATGCATCAACAATAATATAATATGTTGTGTAATAAAATTTATGGAATACATATGCCATTTTCCAAGGAGTAGTATTGTCTAAAGAAACCAATAAGCTATGTAAAGTAGGTACATATTATCCAAGAAGTAGAAATGTCCAAGACATCTACAATGCTACATAAATCTTGTAAAAATGATCCAAGGAGTAGAAATCCAAGATATCCTATTGAGTTGGATCAAAGGAATAGAAATATCAATGGAATACTATCATGTCAAGTAAACTAGTCAAAATGGCCCCTTAGAGTATAAATATTTAAAGATTCCATGTATACCAAGTATATCATATCTAAGGATTTGAAATCTGTAAGGCATTTGAGTGATATTTTCAATAATATCCAAGGAGTATAAATGTCCATGAAAAGCTAACAAGTCATGTAAAACATATCGAAATAGTAGAAATGTCCCATGCATCCATGTAAATAGGACCCATGGAGGAGAAATGTCCACGGAATCCAAATATGGTTGTAAGATCCGAATAGTAGTAATGTTCAAGGAATCCAAACAGTTTCATTCACCAATTTTTTAACCATTCTATTAATCATTACACTAATCCCTTCATGATAATGTACAATGAAAAGTATCATCCAATAAATGCCTTTCAAGTAAAAATGAAAATGATATATATGGTTTTCAAGAAGGTACTGGGCATGTAGTGGAAGCCTCAGAAGACGGTATTTTAATATATTTCCACCGATGATTGACATGAATAAATTGTATTGACCAAAACAATGCTTGATATGATCCGAGGATCCCACTTGAAGAGTTTCAAGAATAAAATTAAAACCATAAAAAACTGAATTGATCAGATGTTTTTCTCAACATATACTTTTCATAGGAAATTGATACTTAAGGAATCTGAATTTTAATTCTTAAAGATCACCCTCACATGATTCAATAAACTGTGGGAGTGTTGATCGTCAATGGTCAGGTGCTAGAGTGGAGGTTCGATGACATTTTGGATGCTCCAACAATCACCACAACACATTTCTTGTGACGCATGAGAGGGATCTCAATCTAAACAATTGGATCCAAAGACACTCTATCTTTAATGAAATAGATATAATAAAACAGATAGAGATTGATAAAATTAATATTTATATGTGAGAGCCTCTTTTCTATTATTCATAGTGAAACAATAAATATATGGAACAAATTCCTGATACTAGAATAGTTATTTATGATTATATGAATACTATACTAAGTCATAAATAATATTTATATTATTTTACCATTATTTTGATATAAATATATATATTTCATGATAATAACTGACCATTCTTGCAAATACTAAATGAACATTGAGTATTTTAATATAATATTTGTTTAAATAAGATTTCCATCTATTTAATTTAAAACATGTAAATATATTTAATATATAAATTCGATGAAAATTATTTATAACTTAAATAATATGAATTGATTTATTACTTTGGTGATCATATCTACCTGAAAAAATCATGTACCCCAATGGTGGGGCCCACCATGTCCAATATACATATTCAACATAATAGGGTAGAATCTGGAATATGTTGTTGTGTGTGACCCTATTGGCCCTTATCTTAGTAATAGTGGATATTATTCACAGACCAAGAGTTGGATGTAGAAACCCATCATTTCCCCAAAATAGATAAGGATAGTCAAGAAATGACAACCAACCTATGAACACACACTATTTAATATAATCTCTTTTTCATTACTAGCTCATAAATTAGAAGACACACCAATTTCATCACCCTTTTCTTGATTTATTATTTATTGATATGAATGGATGGATTTACCCTCGATATCCATAGATATGGTATTAAGAAGGTACTACCACCCTGGCCATGAGGCCTAGGATAAATTACTTAACCTAGAAGTGAAAAATCCTTTCTTGAACATTCATCCAATTCCACACCACCAATGAAATACCCAACAAAACATACATCACTAACATTTCATTATCATGGTTTTTCCATGCATAAAAGTAACTGATCAAATAGAAGACATTGGTAATGATATCAAATTAGGAGAGCAATACACATGTTCATAAATTGAAACATCATATGACACTGAATCCATGTTTATTTCCTATTGGTGGGTATGTACTCATGATATCAATACTTGAGATCACCATTTGAGAACATCATTAGAATAAGTCTCTATGCTAATGAGCCCCCAAAACATGCTAGTCAAACATCTAATGTGTCCAAATAGTAAGATTTATTTGGACCATAAGAACTTTTTTTAAGATTAATGTAATAGTAACTCAAGGTTATTATTATAGCCTAGGATCTGATATAACCTTTTTCTATGACAAATATTATATTTAAATTACCATTAAATAGTGGATTCACTAATATATATATATAATAATGGTAAGTAAACATAATGTATATCTAACTTTACACATGATATGGCATCCAAACTTTTTATTACATAACTTTTCATTACATTTTACAAATAGAGGATCATTAATGTCTAGTGTCTTTGAAGTCTAGAAAAAAATACATGAAAGCATAAAAACATTCTTCTAATCCACTTGAAAGGCTTCGTCATAAGTTTTTCCTATGTAAAAATTACTGCATCTCATAACCTGGAGACATACATCCAAGGGAAGGGTGAGTAGAAGGCTCAGTAAGGAAAACAAGTGTAATAGTTGACATGTTATCTTGAGTAATATTAATAAGAACATTATAAAATTCATAAAGACATGAGTAATGGAAGAATAGGAATATCATGAATAAAAACTGAATCATAACTTGAATATGTGGCTATAACATTTAATTTAGACATTCATGAACATATCACCAAGGTTCATCCCCAAGGTATCATAAACATTACCAAGGTTATTCACCAAGGTATCATGAAACATGTCATCTCTAGAGATTAATTATTACCCAATGGTATCACTTCATTAATTAAGGGATATAGTTTTTTTGAGTATAAAATAAGATAACACACAAATTTAGGAAACAAATATTATTCAAAAGTTCAGGTCGTTACATTCTTTCCGCATGAAGAATTTTCATCCCCAAAATTTTAACTCGTACCCTGAGAAGAGAAAAGGAATGGGTACTTCTACCCCATAGAATCCTTCAGTTCCCATGTGGATTTTCCACATTTGTGGTTCCTCCACAACACCTTAACAAGGTGGGTAATCATGTTGCGTAGAACCTTGTCTCTATGATCCAAGATCTCCACTGGCTGCTCCTCAGAAGAGACGTCATGTTCTAGTTGTACCACCTCTGGGTTTAGTACATGTGAAGGGTCAGGTATGTACTTACTCAAGAGGGATACATGGAATACCTCATAAACTTGACATAAATTTGGCGGAATTGAAAGCAGATAAGACACTGATCCCATGCGATCAAAGATTTCATAGGGGCCAATGTACTTAGGGCTCATCTTCCCTTTCTTACCAAACCTCGTGACTCTATTCCAAGGTGAAATTCAAATAAAGACCTTATAAACAACATCAAACTCCATGTCCCTTCAATGTTTTGAGACATAGATGTTTTACCAACTCTGAGTAGCCTTAATGTGTTGTTGGATGACGTGAATGTTTTCTGTCATCTCATGCACAAGATTAGGCCCAAGATGCTTTCTCTCACTAGCTTAATCCTAACAAGTAGGAGTTCTACATCGCTTCCCATAGAGAGCTTCATAGGTTGCCATTTGAATGCTCGAGTGGAAGCTATTTTTGTAAAATAACTGAACAAAAGGGAGATGTTGATCCCATCCACCTTTAAATTCTATTTAGCATGTTCTTAGCATATCCTCGAGTGTTTGAATGGTCCTTTCAGATTGGACATCAGTTTGGGGGTGATAGACCATACTGAAATTCAATTTGCTTCTTAGATAATATTGTAAACTTCTCTATAATTTTAATGTGAACATTGGATCACGATCAGATACGATAGAAAGTGGAACTCCATACAGCCTTACCAATTCCATCACGTAAATCCTAGCATGTTGATCAAGAGAGAAATATTCTCTAATGGAGATAAAATGGGTAGTCTTGGTGAGATGGTCCACAATAACCCATATTGCATTATTTCGTTTGGATGATATCGGGAGACCGATGATAAAGTCCATAGTGATATTGTCCCACTTTTATGCTAGTATGGGTAGTGGTTGCAACACCCCTTTAGTAATTTGACGCTCTTCCTTCACTTGCTGACGTACCGGGCACCTTGAAGTGTAGTTAGAAATCTCCCTTTTTATATTATCCCACCAATAATGGTCACGAAGGTCCCTATAATTTTTTTTATTCCTGGATGTTTAGAGAAACTATAACTATGAGATTCATCCATAAGATCCCTCTTTATTTCTTGAATAGATGGTACACATAGTCTTGTACAAAATTTTAGTACTCCTTCTTGATCAATATTGAACTCAAAAAACTTCCCATCCTTAACAGCCTCAAACTTCTTCTACTACAAAGGATCTTCTTTCTGTTATTTCTTGATATTCTCTAATAATTATGTTTGATAAATCATTTGTGTTAGGGTTGATGATGTCCCTTGCCTTATTATTCCCATGACCAGCTTTACTTGGTCATTGATCAAAGTATATTTTTGAATCCTTATCCTGGAAAGAACAACTAGGTCATTCCTACTTAATGCATAAAAAACATTGTTTTATCTTTCGAGATGATAATGAATTGAACAATCATAGTCTTTAAGAAGTTCCCACAATCTCATTTGCCTCATGTTCAATTAATTTTCTATTAAAATATTCTTCAAACATTGATGGTTTGGGTATATATCACATTTCTCCCCATAAAGATAGTGTCTCTATATCTTCAGAGAGAAAACGACCCCAACTAGCTCCAGATCATGTATATGATAGTTCTACTCACGAGTCTTCAACTTTCGAGATGCATAAGTAATGGATTTTTCATTTTGCATGAGGACGCATCAAATCCCATTCAGAGATGAATCGCTAAAAATAATGAATCCTTCTCCACTTGAGGGAAAAGTTAAAATGGGTACAGTAATGAATCTCTTTTTCAGCTCTTGGAAACATTCCTCACCCTCCTTTGTCGAAATTAAATTGTCCCTTTTTCTAGTTAACTTGGTTAATGGATTATAATGTCATGAAAATTTTTTCACAGACCTCTTATAATATCCTTCTAAAACAAGAAAACTATAAATATTAGTTATTTTTGAAGGATGAGCCCACTCCGCTATAACTTTTTTCTTTGCTGGGTCAACTGTGATTCCTTCATTTGTAACAATGTTCCCCAAGAAAGAAACTTTTTGTAACCAGAATTTACATTTTCTGAACTTTTCAAAATGCCCCTCCTTCTATAGAGTTCGAAAAATAACTCTTAGATGATACCCATGCTCCTTGAGACTTTTCAATTTATCAAAATATCATCAATAAAAAATACCACAATGTTATCAAGGTAGTCCTTAAATACTTTATTCATAAAATTCATAAAAATTGCTGGTGCATTAGTCAGTTCTAAGGGCATAACAACAAACTCATAATGCCCATAACATGATCATAAGGTAGTTTTTGGAATATCTTCTTTCTTCACCCTCAAGTGATGATAACCAGAACGAAGATAAATTTTAGAGAAGAATTGAGCACCATGAAGATGGTAAAATAAGTTATCCATTATCATAAGAGGGTATTTTTTTGTTACTGTGATCCCATTTAGTTCTCTACAATGAAGGCATAGCTTCTTAGATCCATCCTTATTCTTCAAAAAGTGAACTGGTGCTTCCCAAGGAGACACACTCGGTCAGATAAAACCCTTCTCCAAAAGATCTTGGAGTTGTTTTTTAATTCCTCCAGATCCACATTTTGCATCCTATACAGGGTCTTCGATATTGGATGAGATCCAGTTACGAGTTCAATGGAGAACTCTTCCTCTCTTTTTGGGATATGTCCATGTAACTCCTAAGGAAATACATCAATGTATTCCTGGATTATGGGGACATTTTCTGTCCCTAAACTCTCATCTACTTCTTCTTCTTCAGTGATAAACTCCATAAAGAAGGATATATGGGGTACTTCTAGACCAAGATCAGGTTGATATTTATCCCATTTGAAGATAACTATAGGTTTTCCATTCAATACAACTGATATTTACTTACTTCTGCATTTGATCTTAGAATTATACTTTGAGAGCTAGTCCATACATAGTATAATGTCAAATTCCATCATAGGAATGACTACTAGATTTGCAATAATATTGTGCTCACCAATGTAAATACTAGAGTTTCAAAACACTGATGATGCTTGGATAATCCCACTAGGTGTCTTGACTAATAAATCTACTTTTATCAAGGCGGGGGTTGATTCTATATTCATTGAAAAAAAAGAGGAAATAAAGAAATGCATTGAAAAAAAATAAAAAAAAGTACTTTATAGCTTTTAGATGACAACAAGAGTACCTGCTACCACATCATTCAGAGTTTCAACTTCGGCTGTCATGATAGAAAAAGCACAACCTTGCTCCCTTGGCAATTGCCAAGGCTGATGGTCATTCCCCTCCACTGTGCTCGGATTTGGACATTTTTTGGAAAAGTGCCCCAGTTTTCCACACATAAATCAGTAGACAAAAAGAAGGTCCTGCAACATCTTCCCCTATTCATTAGAGTTTGGAAGATGAGGTTTTACCTCACTATAAAAATTCCTCACAATATGGCTATCTCTTCCACATTTGTAGCATTTCCCGCTCCCAAGTAGGCAGTTCCTCGAATGCTTCTTCCCACATTTATAACATGTGGGACATTGCACCTGATTTCCTCCTCTTCCCTGATCAAAGGTCCTATCTAACCTAGGCTCCATCGATATATTATTGTCATTTGATTTATGAGACTATTTCATCTCACCAAACTCTAGTTTGACATTCATTACACTCTGTACGATGTCCACATAGCTGTCGTAGTCTCAGTTTGCTAGATTCTTCCACCGATGAGGTATCATTCCACTGAAGAATCTATCAAACTCACCATTAGAATCCATGAAAAAGCGTTAGGTATAATGAGAAAGTATTTTAATGTTCATCTCTTAGCTTCCCATAGATTCATTCTCCTTATGCTTCATCTCGAGAAACTCCTTCTTTATTCTTGTTCTCATGGAATGAGGGAAATTCTTACTGAAGAAGATCCCAATGAAATATTACCACTCCATAGATTCAACCTACACTCTTTACCTCATAATTTTAATCAACTCCCGCCACTGATCAGCTTCTCCCACTATGAGATAGATAGTCAGGGTGACCATTTGTTGCTCTGAACAGCGGAGCACAGAAAATTTCTTCTCTATAGAGTTGATCCACTATTTATAAATCAATGGGTCGGTAGATCCAATGAATTTTGGTGGTCGTTGACACATAAAGTATTCAATAAGAGGTTGTTCCCTTTGTGGTGAGATCCCTATCTTATCTTAATTCAAGTTATTTTCCATAACTTGAGTTAGTTGGTACATCATTCGCATGAATTTTTCCATTTCAGCTTCCATCAGAGGGCCATCAGTGCATGGTCCATTGCGGTCACCATTTTCACAGTTCCACCTATTTACCACCATTTTCTAAAAGAATAAAACCTTAGTGAGAATCTTTTTTGATTTAATAATCTTTTAACTATAAAAGATTTTATGTCATAAAACATAATGCTTTAAACAATTACATATCTCTTTAAACCCATCATAATGATTCAAAAAAATATTATGATTAACCAAACATATCCTCTAAGAGTGTCATAAACAAGAGTGTAGCAAGGACTGTTGTCATGTTCCAAGATACCCCAGGTCAATCCCAATACTCCTTGTCAGAGTTTTCACTCCTAGGTACATCTATGCCACATCCACCTCTACCTACTCGTATCCAGACAAGAATGTATTTTCTTGATAAACCACTTACTCAATACTCACCAAGATACCAAGAAGTTTTCATATATTTAAACATTTATATATGATTATTCCTAAATTTTTCATATCCTAATTTCCATAAATAACTAAAATAACATTTGATACCAACTATGGCATCCCTCTTTTTTATTACATAACTTTTAATTACATTTTACTTTTAGAGGATCTTTATAGTGTAGTGTCTTAGAAATGAGGAACAAAAATACCCGAAAACATAAAACATTATTCTAATCCACTTGCAAAGATTCATCATAAGTTCTTCTTAAATAAAAATTACTGCATCTCATGACCTAGAGACATACATGAAAGGGAAGGGTGAGAAGAAGGCTCTGTAAAAAAAATAAGTGCAATAGTTGACATGTGATTTTGAACAATATTAATAAGAAAATAATAAAAATCATAAAGACATGAGTAATGTAAGAATAGGAATATCATGAAAAAAACATGAATAATAACTTAAATATGTGGATACAACATTTCATTTAGACATTCATGAACATATCACCAAGGTTTATCCCCAAGGTGTCATAAAAATTATCAAGGTTATTCATCAAGGTATCGTGAAACTTCTCATCCCTGGTGATTAATTCTTCACCCAATGGTATCACTTAATTAATTAAAGGATATAGTTTTGTTCAGTATAAAATAAAATAACACACAAATTTAGGAAAAAATATTATTCAAAAGATCAGGTCATTACACAAGATATGGTAATCAAAAGAACGGTATAGTTGGGTTCAGGGAACCAGTTATTTAATCACTCCCACATGAAATAGATACAACATTCTATCTAATCCTATTTTCTCTCCCATGAGAAATATCATTTTTCTACCAAGTCGTGACTTTAGCTTCTTGGTCTTCCATGTTTTTACCATGTAGAAATTATACTATTTGTGACCTCATCTCCTTGAGTAAAACTTCTAAAGACATGGTATCCTCAAGTTTACAATTGTTTCTACTATTGAAAAATTAAATCATTTCTATAAATAATATCCTAATTTTTATTTATGATGAAACTGTACATACTAGGTATGATTCCAAGATCTGGAAAAAATCATTGCATTTAACTGCTTTTTAGTATCCTCAAAAGCAACAACATACTTGTTATTTGTATGAATCAATACTATTGATGTTTATGATCTTCTCTTTCCCAACACCTTATAATAAATATAATACATGTTTACATGGTTATATGGAATACTATTTTCTGTCCCTAGAAAAATAATATCCTTATTTATATACTTTTTAGGTACACATATTTTGTACTTTCTGAAGTACAATCATATAGTTTTGAGTGCATCACATGCTATTCTATAAGATATAACATGTACTTTCCTACTGTAAATAATATCATGGTAATTTAATTCATGTAAAAATAATTAAATATGTGATTAATCCATTATTAAGGCATATGTAATTCAACTCACCGCATTAATCTCTTCCCATGTCCCGAACATGTCAACCTGGAGAGAATATGCCTTATGACATTGGTAAGAATTCACTTTTGAATTATTCTCACCAGTATTTTCCAATACCATGTTACAATATGTATGTTTTACTAGGTCCTGGAATCATTTATATCTACCTTAGTCGATCTTTTTACCATGAAAACAAGTTGGTACTTAATTTCAATTACTGGAGAATTTGATTCTTTCATTTTGGTTTCTACTAACATGAATTCCATTTGTTTTTTTCAATATATTTCTAAACATGTTTTTACTTATAAAATATTAGGACTCCCACTATCCTCTAGCAGAAACCTATAAATGGTCCATTCCAAATTAATCATCTATGATTATGTTTCTTACATCAATCCATAATTTTATTTTAGTAACTTGTAACCTTTATTAGTAATTTTTTATATCACTATCTCTTTCTGATTTCCTCATATAGACACCTTCCAGGATTGAAGGTCACAAAATACAATACTCCAAATAGTAATCATATAAATTTTCTATGTAACATAAAATTTTAGTGGATTTATGAAACAATCTTGGTACAACCAAATGAGATTTATTGGTACCACACTTGTACCATCTTTATATCAGCTTAATCTAATACCCACTGTAATATTCAGTATAATAACCCCGTTGTATCGGGATAAATTGAATCCATTTAGGAATTTTAATTAGTCTTTTAAATCAAAACTTATTTCCATATTTTACTTACTTGTATGAATTATCATTCTTACTAAATAATTTTTAATCAATAGTGGTGAATAAAAAAAATTACTATGGTTTTATACCTCATGTTCAGTTTGTGTATTTGGGAAATTCATGTTCCAGATGAACTTGTGGAAGTAGTTCCTATTCAAAATATATTGGCATATCTGGAAATGAGTAAAACAAAGTCAATCTAGATCCCACTATAACTAATTGATATGTCATATTTTTTATAGAAATATACTCTTTCTTTGGACATCCTCTTTTATATATTAGGGATTTATGTAGTATCCTAATAAACTTTTGGATAATTACTTTTGGGGAACATTTTGTTTGTTCTTGATGCATATTTTTTCATGTCCTGTCAAACGCTTTACATCCAATTACATTTCCTTATAACATAATGGATTTCATCATACTATGACTCATATTATATCCATTTTTTATTCTAGTAGGAATATTATAATGGGATGTCACCATTATTTTCAAAGCACATCCTGAAATATAATGGATGTCTTTTTATGTGACGACATTGATTCTCATTACATCAAAACACTGATGTTTAAAATATGCGTCTAGGAATTGATCTATGCCAAATTTTTTGATCATTGTTAGTATGTAAGACCTATCATTGATTTTCTTTATCATCACCAATTTCTTGATGTAGCTAAGGTAATGTGAATTTAGAAATTAATCTCGATACATTATATTTATAGTTGAACCCTTGGTCAAGATATAGTTCAACGTTATTAACCAAATAATCTCATACCTTATAATTGTGCATATAATTCACTTTCACATTCCTTAAAACACTTAAAGGAACTATATAAAGTATATTTACCAATAAAATTCCATTGGAATAGATCACTCTATCTTGTTTAACTAATTCCAAATGATTTTTGGAATACCATTATTTCTAAAGGTTTCTTGGTCCAAACTAAATATGTAAATAAAAAAATGTGATTTTTATATTTAGTCTAAATAAGAAAATTGTTATTTAATTGATTTATCGTTACCGATTTTCTTGAAGAATATTTATGTTTACAAAACCAGTCAAATGTATCTTATATTATATTTTAATCCAATATTACCAATGATTCATGTATCAATGAACTACTCATTGAGTATTAAACACCATACCTAGCCTTTATTATTGAACCTAGAATAATGTCTCCATGTGTCCAAAGGGAATGTGAGATTAATGTTTTTATTATACATAGTAATATTTATATAGGAATAATTCAACTGGAAATATATAATTCATGTAATTATCACCGCTGACATTGGAATCACCATTTGTCAGCTACTTGGAGAATACAACATGCTTCAAGAAAGGTTTCTATAATTACTTGGTTAGTTTATTTCGATAAAAATATGTGAAACAATGTGTGTAAACCCAAAAAATAATTTAAACATTAATTTTATATTGATGAAAATACCTTAATAAGAAGTAGGTACTAAATAATTCAGTTTAGTTTATTTCATTTAACATCTACTATTTTATTTAATGATATCAAATGAAAATTAACTCATGTTAATATCAAACTTAATTTAATTGAAGGTTATTGAGAATGTTATTTTTTAGTTAATTTACATTGTCATTTTCTCATTATCTTCAAATTTTTACACCAAAATAATAAAAGATTAATATATCTTTTATATTATTATTTACTTGTCAAGCCTTACCTAAATAGGCAATGAAGTGTTTAATCAATACTATTTATCTGGTAACCTAAAATGAGACTAAAGTAAATGCTTGAATAGTATAAGAGAAAGGTATCCATTAGAAGATCATGATACTTATTTCAATTTACACACGTTTAGTGTAATATTTATTTTATTCATATCTTGCTTCACTACCTCGTCTTAAACTTCATGGAGATGAGGCTTCATGTTATATCATTAATGTAATGATTTAGCGACCACAATTGACATCTGATGTTTATGAAAGCTTAATGAAATAAACATCATAAGTTTTAAACATGGGTGTCCTATATGAAATTTTACACCCTCTCTTCTGGAGATGACTTAACATGTAATGGGTAACATTAGACACCAAAATTTTTAAAACCATAGTATCGTTTGCAGGTGCACATACTAGATGTGGAAAATCATACTAGTAGGGACATTTACATTGTACATTATTTATCGTAGTATTTCGGATTATATAAGTTCCCATTTTTTATGAAGGAATAAAATTTATTATATTAGAAATTTTAATATTGATTACCAATTTAAATTTTTATTAAATAATTAAATCATTAAAGTCTCCCATTATTTGATTAAAATTCATTGATACATCTGTGTTAGAATCAGAATAATCTCTCGATTGAGTATTCTAGTGGAAACTATCCTAGATACTCCACTCATAGTCAAAAATCATTGGATACGCAATTACTTGGAGGGTTCAAGGTACGATTATACTATCCAGCTACATTAACGCGCAATTCTTTAATATATTAAGTGAAATACCTACTTATGAAATCAATGATTGATTAACAAAATGATTGCCTCTATAATGATATTATGTTTTCTTTGGATAATAATTACTACTAATTTTTGTTAATCCAACCCGCCACTATCCTAAAAACTCTTCAGTAGTAAGAGGATCCCCCAACATAGGATGAAGAGAAATAAATCATTTTCTATCTTATTAGACCGTGTTATGTGATCACGCGCAAACTATACATTCAAAAAATAAAAAAAATAAAAAAATAAAATGAAAACAAGATCATAAGGAAATAATAATGTTTGACCCTTTGAGTGAATAATAGATCAACCTAGACTATTTGGGAAATATCTTGAATCATGTTGCATGTGACTCGATTTCTAGAACCTACCCATCCAATGTGTCAAACTGTTATATATTGATTCATCATAACATGGGGTGGATTGTGTCACATCACCTCATCATTATATAAAAAGAATCACTAGAAAGAGAGGGGAACTCATGAGTATAAAATAAAACTATGAATATGTACACATAGACCCATATACATATAATGACTCTTAGATTATAAGAAAATCACATATTAATCATACTAATTATTACAATAAATAATTGAAATATGTAATTATATATTTAAATAAGCAAACACTATGATTGAATTGGTCATTCTTAGGGTCATGATAAGGATAATAATTTTTAAAATTTTGTATTAAAATACATAATGAATTAAAAAAATAAACATGCATGAAATTATACTCAAGGTTATTTTATTTGAATTAAAAATCCACTCATATTTTTAATTCATTATTTACATCGTTTGGTCCTATTAATTAATTTAATTTTAAATCCCAAGATTTTAATTAATTAATTAATTTGATTTATCACCAGTATTGAATTAATTTAATACACATCATTAAAAAATTTAACAAAATTTTTATTTTATATAAAATTAATTTAAAACCAAAAATTAAATTAATTAAATTGATTTGATTTTATTGAATAAAATTAACCGGGCTCTGAAAATCTGGGTAGGGATTCTATGGGTTGGGAAGACCCCACAAAGGCCTAGTAAGGGCTGTGAAAACCCCGTGACGAAGAGTTCAAGGCTAGGCTGATCCACCAAATCTTGTTCTGTGCTTGGCCAACCCACTTCATCCTATTCAAGGTAGATCTGATTGGTGCATAATCGAAATGTGGAGTTCCTCGGTTCATTGGAAAACAATCTTGGTATGTACTGTAGTATAGAGGATACACAATGTATGGTCGGAGCATGGTTGGATGAGGAGGGTGATAGTTTTTGTGTGGTTTAGTAAGTCGTACTCTTCAAGGGTGAAAATGGAGAGACCCTGGTAGAGGAAGAATCCAGCGGGGGTACACCATTTGGGTGGAGGGAAGCTCATCCGGTAGAGTCGGAAAGAGGGTGGGATTGAGCGGTGAAATGGAAGTGTCTGACTAGCTAGGGTTGTAGACCATGAAAAAGTCACGCAACGACGAGGGTGAGACTAACTGAATGAGATGAGGTAGCGGTGGTGATTATCCTTGGCCAACATTAGATCTGGGGTGTTCTGGAAGACCTGGTGCCAACGACTATTAGGGTGGACGACACGAGCAGTAGGGATAGTGGACCAAGATGGTGAGAGAATCCCTGCGATGCGTCATGCGGGAAAGAGTTCATTCAAGGACTCAGTGGGATGGGTATCCGGATATGGATGAATAGGTCAGTATAGGACAAGTGGGCTGCTGGTGTGGGAAAAGTCACACCAGGGAAGAGTCATTGGATGAGTGCATGTTGAGGAGGAAACTCTGGAACCACTGGTTGGATGGCTCTCCTGATGGAGGTGGTGAGGGTTTTCCCTTGAGTTTTTTAATACATTTTTTCCAAAAAATAAATTTTCTAAAATCACCTGGGATAAAAATAGTTTTAAAATTATGCCTCAAAGGTGGCATCGCAGATACTGAATTTGGCATCTGGTGAAAGGCAGCATCTAGGATGCTTCGTTTCCACTAAATCCAAAAAAATAATAATTTTTTAAATTTTTATTTTTTGTTATATATATATATATATACATAAACAAAACAAAACTAAAATAAAAATAAAAAAAAATTTTAGAAAAAATTTTCTGCTATTTAAAATCCAGTGGTACTGCCATTATAGCAGTCTGGATTCTGACAGAAGCTCTCACCCAGAACTCCCTTTTATAAGAGAGCTTACCCAAGAAATCATTCTTCATTTCTGATGTGGGAATCTGTTTCACCATTTCTTGCGCAGAACATTTTTCATTTCCGATGTGGGATTCTATTTCAAGTACGTGACTTTGAAAGACTATAAAATATAAACTATAAGACTAATATAAATGAATCTTAAAACATGGATTAAACATATAAAAATATTTTAAAACTAATATAATTTCACAAAAAAAAGATGATAAAAAATAATTTATAAGATTTCAAAACCACCTACTTGAAACTTAAAATGTTTCAAGTATGTGTGTTTAGAAGCCTATAAAATATAAATTACAAGACCAATATAAATGAAACATAATACATGTCTTAAACATATAACAAATATTTTAAAATAAAAAGGATTTCCTAAAAAATTTTGATTGAAAATGATTTATAAGTTTTCAAAACACCTACATGAAACTTAAAAATGTTTCATGGACGTGACTTTGAAAGCCTATAAAATATAAACTATAAGACCTATATAAATGAAACAAAAAACATGGATTAAACATATAACAAATAGTTTAAAATAAAAAGGATTTCATAAAAAATGTTAATGAAAAATAATTTATATGCTTTCAAAACCACCTACTTGAAACTTAAAAATGATACAAGTATGTGGTTTTAAAATACTATAAAATATATATACTATAAGACCAAAATAATTTAAAGATAAAACGTGGGTTAAAAATATAATAAATTATTAAATTATTAAATTAATATAATTAAAAATTAATTATATAATAATTAATTAGTTAATTAGTAATTATTAATAATTAATTATATAATAATTAACAAATTAATTAGTAATACAATGACTTTTAATAATTTCAATTTAATAATTATAATGAAAAAATATAATTTATAATTGTATTACTAATTAACTAATTAACTATTATATAATTAATATTTATATTACCAATTAACTAATTTTTTTATATAATTAATAACTATATTACTAAGCAACTAATTAATTATTAAATAATTAATAATTATATTTCTAATTAACTAATTATATTACTAATTATATAATTAATTATAATATAATTAATTATTAATAATTACTAATTAACTAACTAATTATTATACAATTAATAGTTATATAATAGATAATTATATTATTAATTAACTTATTAATAAATAATAATCAATAATCAATAGTTATAATGAATAATTATAATGAATAATTATAATGAATAATTATAATGAATAATTATAATGAATAATAATAATGAATAATTATATTACTAATTAACTAATTAATTATTATATAATAATTTTTAATAATTACAAATTAATAATTATAATGAATAATTATATTACTAATTACCTACTTAATTATTATATAATTTTTAATGACATTACCAATTAACTAATTAATTATTTTATAATAATTTTTAATAATTACTAATTAATAATTATAATAAATAATTATAAATTCTAATTATACTACTAATTAACTAATTATTAAAAGGGCCCCAACTCTATCTTTCTCAAAAAATTAACTAATTAACTATTATATATTTAATAATTATATATTACTAATTAACTATTTAGTTATTATAAAATTAATGATTAATAATTACTAATTAACTAATTAAAAATTATATAATTAATAATTATATTACTAATTAACTAATTAATTATTATATAATTAATAATTATATTACTAAGTAACTAATTAATTATTAAATAAATAATAATTATACTACTAATTAACTAATTATATTACTAATTAACTAATTATTTATTATATAATTAATTGTTAATAATAACTAATCAACTAACTAATTATAATATAATTAATATTTGTATAAATAATAGTTATATTAGTAATTAGTAATTAATAATTAATAATTATAATGAATAATTATAATGAATAATTATAATGAATAATTATAAATAATGATTATATAACTAATTAACTAATTAATTATTATATAATAATAATTAATAATTAATAATTAATAACTGTACTGAATAATTATATTACTAATTAACAAATTAACTTATATATAATTAATAATTGTATTACCAATTAACTAATTAATTATTATATAATAATTTTTAATAAATACTAATTCATAATTATATCAAACAATTATAATTTATAATTATATTACTAATTAACTAATTATAAAAAGGGTCTCGGCTCTATCTTTCTCAAAAAATAAACAAATTAACTAATATATAATTAATAATTATACTAATAATTAACTTATTAGTTAGTATTTAATTAATGATTAATAATTACTAATTACATAATTAAAAATTATATAATTAATAATTCTATTACTAATTAACTAATTAATTATTATATAGTAAATAATTGTATTACTATGTAACTAGTTAATTATTAAATAATTTATAATTATATTACTTATTAACTAATTATATTACTATTTAACTAATTAATTATTAGATAATTAATTATTAATAATTACTAATTAAGTAACTAATTATTATACAAATAATAGTTATATAATTAATTATTAATAATTAATAATTAATAATTATAATTAGTAATTATAATGAATACTTATAATTAGTATTTATAATGAATAATTACAATTAATAATTATAATGAATAATGATAATTTATAATTATATTACCAATTAACTAAATAAATATTATATAATTAATAATTATATTACCAATTAACTAATTAATTATCATATGATAGTGTTTAATAATTACTAATTATTAAGTATAATGAATAAATATCATTGGTAATTATATTACTCTATAAATAATTATCTATTATACACTGAAAAATTATATTACTAATTAATTGGTTAATTATTATATAATTAATTATTAATTATTTCTAATTAACTAATTAATTATTATATTATTAATTATTAATAATATTAATTTAATAATTTATTAATTTATTATATGTTTAATCCATGTTTTAACTTTAAATTATATCGGTCATATAGTTTATATTTTATAGTATTTTAAAGCCACATACTTGAATCATTTTTAAGTTTCAAGTAGGTGGTTTTGAAAGGATAGAAATCATTTTCATGAACATTTTTTTATGAAATTATTTATTTTCAGCTAATTTTTATATGTTTAATCCAGGTTTTATGTTTCATTTATATCGGTCTTAATGTTTATATTTTTTAGGCTTTTGAAGTCACGTTCTTGAATCATTTTTTAGTTTCATGTATGTGTCTCTGAAAACCGATAAATTATTTTCCATCAACATTTTTTAAGAAATTATTTTTACTCTGAACAATTTTTTATATGTTTCATCCATGTATTATGTATCATATATATTGGTCTTTTAGTTTATATTTTATAGGCTCTTAAATTCATGTACGTGAAACTTTTTAAGTTTCAAGTATGTGGTTTTGAAAGCTTATAAATTATTTTTTATGATAATTTGTTATGAAATTATTTTTGTTTTAAACAATTTTATATATGTTTAATCCATGTTTTTAGTTTCATACTTGAAAAAAATCCAACATCGGAAATGCAAAATGTTCTGCTCAAGAAATGGAGAACCAGAATCCCGTATCGAAAATGAAGAATGATTTCTAGGGTATGCTCTCTTATAAATGGGAGCCATGGGTGAGAGCTTCTGTCTCAATGCAGACTGCTGTAATGATAGTACTGCTGGATTTTAAATAATGGAAAAATTTTGCTGAATATTTTATTGTATTTTTTATTTGTTAGGTATTATATATATATATATATAAACAAAACAAAACAAATAAAAATAAGAAAAAAAAAATTAAACACAAAAATATTATTTTTTTTGGTTTTAGTGGGAAGGTGGCTGTGCCACTGCCGCCTTTCACCTGAAAACGAAAGGTGGCAGTTTCCCTACCACCTTTAGAGCTTATTTTTTTTAAAAAATTAACCTAACATTTATTTATAAAATATATTTTTATAAAAAATGAATTTAAAAAAAAAATCTGCTGTCCCTGCAGCATGGATGAAGACCCAAAAGAGTTATATTTTGTTTTTATTTGTCTAAAAGGCCAACTCACCCACTAGTTTTTTAGAAAAAATAATGCCGCCTGAACAAATTTGGTTTTTCTTTTTTAAAACTACTCAATTGTGAAATTTTTTTTCTCTTTTATTTTAACTAATGATATCCCATTTTCGAGGAGCCTATGAAATTATGGTTAATATAAAATTAATTTATCAAATTTATTAATAAAATTAATTAATTAATTTTAAAAAAATAGGGGAAATTATTCAATTCTAGAAATTCCTGTTTTGACCACCGAAAACCAGTTGAAAAACATGGGTTTACTGGATTTCATTTCTTCATAAGGATTTGGGTATTTTAACATACATATAAATTTTTATTTCTTGATTTAATACTCACAAAAACTGATTTTAAATTTATATTTAAAGCTTCATATGACCATAACATGGTCACCGATGTCAGTTTTAATCACCATCAGCAACTTTGGGATAATAATAATGCCCTATATTAAATTTTATAAAAATATAATTTTTATTGGCTTAAAACCATTAGTCATTCCTCTAATACCATTTTAAGTTACCAAGAATGCAGGAGAAGCTTGACATAGTTGGATTTTAAAATTTTTCCATTGGTGATCGACATGACCACATCATCATTAGAAAAACAATGATGGATATGAGCGAAGGATCCCACATGAATAGCTTTAATCCCTAAAATTGAAACCATGAAATACCAGATTAGATATGAAGATACAATAGATTTCATCTCATCAGTAATGATCACTGATCGATGTTTCCAAAGTCAAATTCCTCTAGATCATCAACACATGATTCAAGAAACTGCCAGAGCTCAAATAATCTAATAATAGGTGATAGTATTTAGATCTGACGACTATTTTGACGATCTGAAGAACTCCCCATATCCTTTCATGCAATCCACTATAGGGATCTTGATATAAACTCTTGTATCTAGAGAATCCCCTTATAGAATTTAGGATATAAAATAAGAGAGAGGGGAAGTGAATAATGATAGGTGAGAGACTCTCTTCTTCTATTTATTGTGAAATAATAAATATCTTGAATAAAATCTTGATACTCGAATATTTATTTTCTATAAATTAATACATTAATGATTCATAAAAACCATTTATATTGTTATCACATTATTATAATATAAATAAATATATTACGTGATAATAACTGATCCATTAACTCGACTCTTCATTCTCACCAATATTAAATAAACCTTGAATATTTCAATCTAAAATTGGTTCAAATAATATTTTCATGTATTTAAATAAATCTTTTAAATACATTTAATAAATAAATAAAATGGAAATTATTCTCAACGTGAATAATATGAATTTATTTATAAATTTTGTGATTGTGTCTCCTTGGAAAAATCCAAGACCATAGTGGTAGGTCCCACTATATTGAATATACATATTCCACTATATTGGTTATATTTTTGAATAATCTTTTTTTGGTGACCCTCTAATCCATTATATTGATAGTAGTGAATAATATTCACAAACTAAGAATGGGATCTAGTAACCTATCAATGAACTTATAGAGATAAGGATATTCAAATTCATGAAACAAACAAATGAACACACACTGTGAAATATAATCTATTGATATTTAATACCCCATAATGTAGGACACACACCCTTATAATGACCATTTTCTTTCTTTATTATTTTTTTATCCAACTGGGTAGATTTACCCTCAACTACATTTTACATGGTCTAATGAAGGTACTACCATCATGATCAATGAGGCCTGATACATATTACTTCTTTACCTAAGAAGAAAAATATCATTTCTTGACCATTGAACCACTACCATACCACCAATGACTCACCCAACAAAGATACTTCTCCATGGATTCATTGTCATGGGGTTTCCCTGACATTAATGTACACGATCAAATGGAACACATTCGTAATGATATAATGTCAGGAGACAAATACCAATATCCATAGATATAAACATCCAATGACACCCAAAACATGTGGTGTTCCTGTTAGAGGGTAAATCTTCATGCTCTCACTAATATATATCCACATGGGTGATCTTTATGAAGATAATTCTCAAATATTAAGAGCCCCTAGAACCTGAGAGTCAAACATATATTATGTCCTGTTAGTAAGATTTATGTAGACCATATGACCTTTTTTTATAATTAATGGCATTGTATGTAATGGTTCATATTATAAATTGGGATTTGATATATCATTTTGATATGACAATTAATCTATTGATATTAAAATTAAATATATAATGATGAAATATCTATACTATAATGGTATGTAAAAATCATATATATCTAACTATACCCATGATATTTTAATCCAAAGAACTATATAGTTTTGTCTAGGGAACCCACTATTACAAAATTTCAAAACCATTATAATTTACTTTAATACTACATTTATCATTAAATTTTATAAGGTAAGCTCATTAAACCTATAGGGTGACACAAATGTGATATAAACATAAAACTGACCCCCATGTGGTTTGTGATATGGTTGAAAACCTCTATCTTAGAATAAAGTTTTAAATGACATGTCCCAACATGTTTATATTAATTAACCCTTGGTACAATTATTTTAGAATTCATCACTCAAAATATCCGTTGTGTGTATCAAATACATGACTTATTTTAATGTCATATTTAATTTAATTTGCATTCCTGCCTTGTTTTTGGGGGTTACCAAGCTTTTATTGAGAAATGAGTGAGTTTTCATGAATTGGGTCAAACTGTGAGCCCAATTCCAGATTTAAAAATAAATTTTGATTCCTTTATAAATCCTCCATTTTTCAACATTTTCCATCCATTCCAATTCCTACTTGTCATACCCTAACTTATTAACACTACAATATTAATTTGGACCATTTATAAATCCATAATCGTGGTGGATATGGGTTTTTATTTAAGATATTGGGCCTGCCCGAAAGCCCATTTCCTGCATTAAATATAATTTTTAATGTTTTAATATCTCCTTCAATATTTGCGTTTTTCCAGTGAATCTAACTCTCCCTAGATCCCACATACCTAAGGCGTGCTTCCAAACTCTAATCCTCCTATTTTGAGATCGGTTTCATCGCGAAATTTGGATAAACCTCTCTGGATTTCACAAGTCGCCCAGATTTGAGGAGGTAGATTGATCTTTTCATAACTACATCTATTTTTATTATTTCCCCCCCATTAGAGTTTCTACATGACCTCATAATTATTTTTCAAAACTCCATTAAATTTTTATCTGTTTTAAAATTCAGATTCTGGTCGATTTTGGTTCGTTTTCTTCAGGATTGTTTTGGGTAAGTGATTCCTTCTTGGTTTCTTCCTTTACCCTTAGGGTTTCCTCCCTCTTTCATTATGTTCTAAAATTTCCAGAAGTTAGCGTTAGATCCTATAGTTTCATTTGGTGTATTTTTGGTCAAATATTGTGATCTAGGTCTGAATATATCTTCCTTGTGGTGCGGCGGTTGTGCGGTTGATGTTTCAAACCAAGTGTTGAGGGATTTGACACTTCCAGTAGGTGATTCCGTGTGTAATCATTTCTATATGAGTTAGTTTGATTGAATTAATTATTTTTAATTTTCATAATATGCTGTGTGTGGTGGGAAAATTGTTTATGTTGGATTTGGTTAAGCATTTATTTTTATAGTTTCATTTAAGATTAAAATTTTGTGTTTTTCATGTGTAACCCTTTGGGTATTGTTTGGGTGTGTTTTATAACATATTAAATTGGTATAATAAATCATGTTTTTGCTGAAAATTCTGATTTGGTATGATATTGGTGTGCCATTAGGTTTTAAAGAGGGTTTTTATGGGTTTAAGGTCTAAAATCTTATTGGACTTTTTGAAATTGATTTTGAAAACGTGTTCTTTTCATGTGGATATTTTGTGGTATTGTTTGAGGTGTTTGTATAACACTTGGGGGTAGTTTAATAAATGTTTTTAGGGATACCAATTATGTTCTTAATTTGTATTGATGTGATTTTGTCCTTGAAATACGAGTTTGAAATGTGTTTTATGTTAAAAGCTTTGGTACAATCTTTAGAATTGTTTTATGAAATTTTTGAATAGTTGAATGATTTATGTAAGAGGTGAAACCATATTGGAAAACTATTTTGGATTGTTTATACTTTCAAATGGACCATTTTATATGTGAATAGGTCTGTCATGTGATGTGTTTCCTTTGGGAAATGTTTTATTAAAATGCTTAATGGACTTACTGAAATGTGAAAGAGGTGTGAACGTGATGTGGCTGTTTGTGTGAGTGCGTTGTGAAAAATGGATTTTTGTTTATAAAAATGGTTTTATGAAACATGTAAGTGGGATGTTATGTTTTATTTATCATATTTGGAGGGAGTTGATAAAATTGTTAAAGGATGTGTTTGATTGTGAATGTTACGAAAAAAGTGTTGTGGGCTATTTTGGTGTGAGTTTGATTTCAAAATGCATTTGAATGAAAAGTGGAAGGTGTCACTTATGTGATGTACATGGGGATGTTTGGTTAATGTGTGATGTGGAAGTGATTTCTACATGTGAAAACTATATTTCCACACTTTTTGAACATGTTTGAGCACAAAGGGAAAACCCAAGTATCTAGGTGGGTGGACGTGTACTAGTATGCTACTGAATCTGTGGGGTTTGGCCTCAGTTTCACTTAGTAAGATTGATGATTACAACAATAAAAAACTATGATGATCATGATTAGGGACCACTTGGTTATGGGAATGTTCCCTACTAGTGGATCGTGCACGAGAATTGATATTTTTTGTGGTTACTCTCACCGAGATACGAGGTACCGGAGACCCACAGCTAGCTAGTGCCTAGGGGTTATTTCCTATTGCTTGTGCTCATTAGATCCTTTATACATACTGTCGGCGTATGGTATATTTTTGGATGGAAAATTCAGTATCTTTTGAATATATTTTAAAATTGTTTATTCTTTAAATTAGCCCACTTGAAAACTGTTTTTTTAAGTTGTATCTTTTAGAAATTGTAACTAGAAATTACATGTTTTTGAAAACTTGCATGATTTTCATCTTTGAATGTTTATCACATGGAATCTATTATTGGTGGTATCCTACTGGGAATTGTCTCACACCCTAATTACACCCTTGGGTGTAAGTATAATTGGTTATCTTTGATGTCGCAGGTTAGGTACCATTTTTTTGTTCTAGTGGTTTGGGTTTCTAGCAGGTCTTCGGTAGCGAAGACTTGTGGAGATGGCTTGAGGGAGGTTCCCCTTTCCATTAGGACTATTGAGATGTTTCCTTTTGGTTTTTTTACCTTTTTATAGTCATATTACATTGATTTAAATTATGTAATTCAGTTCTGAATTTTTGAAAATGATTATTTGGTTTGAAAAATCCAGATTTGTTTTATTGGATTCGTTTGTTGTTTTAAGTTTATAAACTCGGGTAAATCGTTCCCAATTATCATTTTATGATACTCGGGCACTTTTGCCAACCCGTGGGGATTGGGAACGCCCTTCAGGACTTGTCACGGGCTGGGTTTGGTGCCGGTTTTGGCGGTGACCAGATTTTGTTCGTGATAGTGTGGCATAATGAAAACAAGATATTAACATTGATAAATTTATGGAAAATTTATAGACCACCCAACTCATATTTATAGAGGACCACACATATAGTCTTATCCTTTTATTTGATCTATATTAGAGGAAAAAAAGAATGATTGAACAACCTAAAAATAGGGAGTAAGATCTTTCACTAAAATTACATTTTAGATAGCTAGTGAAATAGTGAAAGGTGCCTAAGCAACAGTGAACTCACCATTGCAGATCCAACAGGATGAATGGATGTTTAATTAGACATTAGATGGAATAACTATAACCTAGAGTGAGAAAAAATCTTTAAAAAGATCTCAATGGGAGAAGGATGTCTTACACTGTAGAAAATATAGAATGGAGAAGGAAGAATAAATAATTTAATGTAATAGGAAAAAAGTTCATTTCCCCTGTAAAAACTGCATCACATAGTTTATCCACATGGTTGGACAAACCATGCATCAACTGTGAACCCATATCTTTCCAAGAACCCTTACCTCATGGTGATGGTGTATGGTTAGAAAAATTGTGTGCTGACTATGAATTTATCCTATTTAACAAACTACAGTATCCATGAATTGGTGTTAATATTTGGTTACACAGTTTTCTCAAATCATGTAACCTTGGATAGTGGGCTAGACCACCCCACATGGTTTACTCAAACCTTGTATATTGGGTGGCATAGATTCTATTAACCGTGCAGTCCATATTTATTTTCCAAAATCTTCACCCACAAGCACCAAACATGCCTTGTATGTGAAGAACCAATATTTACGTACATGAACATTACATTGTTATACAAAAATACATAATACATGACCCAAATAGATTACAAAAGTCAATATTTTTTTAGTGCCTTTAGAAACTAGGAACACATTCTTCTAATTGGTGAATGATCTTCAACATATCCCATAAATATCTTCCCCTTTAGTTTTTATACATAAAACCTTTCTTTATATCCTAGGGAAAAGAAAACATACGAAAAGGGTGTGCTCAAATGGTAAAAAAGGGTAAATATAGAAAATATAAAACAAAACCGGAAATAAATTATGTAAACATAACTTTATAAAATCATACAATTTATAAAATATGTTAAAATCTTTAGTCAATAAATAAACCGTGGAATTTCATAAAACATAAATAAAAAAGGAAAATAATCCATGAGAAAATAACATTGAAAAAAACATGGAATTTTGTAAAAAACATAATAATAGAAAAATAATTTCCATATTATCCAAGGATAATTTCCAAGACCATCATAGTGGAAAAATTCATTTACCAAACCAATTTCACTCTTTGTTCCATCCCTGTATCACTGAACCAGATTTACATATTATTCGACCCCTATATTATTGAACAGGATTAACTTTCTCTTCTAGTCATTTTAATATCATGAGATATAAATATATACCCAATGCCTTGGCGGGATATGTTGGTCCCACCCGTTACATAATGAAAACCATACATATGTGTTCCATAAGAATATAAATCAATCAACATAATATAACCTAATGAATAAATTGGGTTTATTAAATATAATTCTATTATAACATAATTTTGGAAAAAATTATATTTAATAAATTGAAAAAACAAAATATAAAGAAAATATTAATAGGGATAGTATACTTGAGACATATTCATACTAAGGGATGATATATTATATCGAAAAATAATTTTTATAAAACCCTTGAAATTAATTCTGTAGGAAATTATCCTTTCTTATTAAAAAATATAACTTTTCTCAAAATTCCACAAATTTTTGAAAGAAAAAAATTTATCTGAATATAACCTTGACATCTTCTAAAGTGAGATTCATGGAAATATAGTGTTATGAAACTTTAAAAATTAATTAGGTTGTATAAGTTAAATGAAAAAAATTCTTCTCGTACTTTTGTTGGATAAGTAAATAAGTACACCTTATTGAAAAACGACGAAATATTAACTTCATTAAATTTAAAAAAAATTAAAAAATTAGGTAAATATGACATTAAAATTTTTTATAAGGATATAAACAATATTTTTTAATACATATTCTGGAAACATAGACATGAATTATAAATGTACCCTAAAAAATACTTACATATAAACAATCTTATAGTATAACAAGATTAAAAAATTATCCCTTAAAAATTTATAATTATTAAAATTAATTTACATATAAAAATATTATTATAATATCATAACCATTATAATATTAATCATAAAAACATTCATGTGAAGCATAAACATAACACAAAATAAATAGGTTGTGTATAAGGCATATGTCCCACAAAAATAAAAGTGAGAAAAAATAATCCCTAACCGTAGGTCCAATATTGTTTGTATGCATTTGAAAATACTTTATAATGGATTAAATAATTTTATTAGCATATTTTAGAACTATATTTATATCTATGATATCATATATCATAATACTATCACATGTTTAATAATATTTCATTATTACTCTTCTTTCGAGCATTACTTTCTGCATGTTTTGTCACATAAATCTATATTATTATTTATGAGTTTAATTTTTATAATTTAAATTATGATATTCATATATTATATATAATAGTTTTTCATTAAATACATTTTTATAATCATGCATTAATGGATACCATGTAGAATTAATCACATTACAATATGGAGATGGAAGGTTTTATTTACACAGAAGCGACAATGTCCTTACTATAATAGTGAAATTGTATAGAAGTGGATGGTATATATTTTTTATATAATAAATATAATTTTATAATGATCATATATAGTTATAATTTCCATCATTATAGCTATACATGTAAAGTGTTAGTGAAAAACAGATTACAACACGACCTGGAGACGGTAAGTCATACATACACACATGTGATGATTTTGTTTTTTATAGGACAAATAGAAGGTGGAATATGGTTATTAAAGAAATATAATAACATCTCAATATATAATTTATATTTATTTTTTAACTTTATAATGTAAAAATCAAGTGAATGGGAAGTATAAGAAGAAATAATTTTTAATGAATCGGCAGAGGAGATTATAGTTTCTTCGATGTGCTCACTCTAGACCTTATTTTAAAGATACTAGAGTTGATCTTATGAGAATACAAGAACCTCTACAATGTAATAAGGGAAGTTTATAAGGTAAATTGGAATGTTATATCCAGGATTTCAATATCAAGGTGAATTAAATGGGTGTGGGAAGAGGTACCCTTTTATAATTGATGTGAGGGGCACTTTTGGAAACTCCAAAAAAAATTTATAATTAACACAAACCACATCTAAAAACCACAAACATTTAATTATGTAGAATATAATACGGTATATGGTTGTAATATCATCAAAAAATAATTTTTATACATGTTTTTATTCCATTTAAATCCTTATCATTTCGTTTTACCATTAATTATTCTCTTTAAATTTTAACTAAGGTAACAAATGGTTCAATATTAATGTAGTGTAATTTATACTTATTTGACATCATTTAGATAATAAATGAACATTATAAAAGATTTTATAGTAAACCATAATTATTATATATTTTAAAATATTTTATGATTTTTTAATAATTTAATAAAACACTAGTTTGATAAAATATCAATAGTGTCATTTTGACACAATTCATATAATGGATTTCTAAAAATATCATGAAAAGATTTTAACCACAAAGAAATATTTTATTATGTCTCAAATTGGTCAAGGACTTAAATATTTATTTGGATATATTAATTATCATAAATAATATTTATTTTAGTATATTTAGTAACATTAATTTGATATTTCTATTAATAAAATAATTACTACATCACTTTTCTTTAATTATTTAATATACTTATTTTTGAGTAATAATTAAAAATAAAATACAGTGATAATGATAAATTCTCTACATTTCTTTATAATAGATATAATCTAATATATCTATTTAATAATCCTACGTTAAAAATTTATATGTATTGAAACTTGAATGTGAAAATTTTAACATCACTTTAAATAAAATATTATAAGTGTCACAATCTTTTCAATAGGGATACAAATGGTCAATAACATGACCCTTGGATGATTATGGTCAATATATATTTGAAATAAAATATTTGTTCCAGTATTTTGGCCTTTTAATTGATATTATAATTTTAATAAAAAATGTTTATTGATTTTCCATCAATTAAATAAATTCTGTATCATCAATGTATAAGTCTTAAGATAAATTTTTATTTCAAAAAATTAAAAATAAATTATCATGATAATGAAAAACATTTTATCTTTAAAATTAATATTTATTGTATAATTTATCTACTATATATTCTTATAATAAAAATGATTAATTTATTAAAATTTGAGTAGGACATATGTATCTTTTCTTTAAATAAAATATATTGAATGTCTTAATCTCATCCAAGTTGTATTAAAAAGGTATAATTTCGACCCAATGATGTTTTTTTTTGAAAATAAGTCATCCAAATATATTAGTAAATGTGTTATGGTAATTTTATAATACTATATTGACCTTTAATTACAGTATTTACCATTTTTCCATAATAATGAAAATTACTAATGTTTCTTTTCATAATGCCAAAAAATAAAGAAATGATATTTAAATAATTTTGACCAACTGATTCCAAATATTGAATAAATTTTTAAAAATTAAAATCATATAAGTTATGTAAGTAATTTCAAATTAATCCCATTGTCATAAAGAAAAATGGGTTTTTAAATGTTAAAACATTGCAAATGATTGAAATTTTTTTACCTAAAAAATCGTTGTAAAATTAATTCCAATGAACCAAATTAAATTTACTGATAAAATTATATTATATTTTTACATTAAAACCATTCAATAATTTAATTTATCCACATAATTTCTTTTTATGAAAAAATTTGTTTCCAATTAAAATTTTGTATATTTTTACTATTCATCAAAAGTGAAAACATATTAGAAAATTATTAAAAAATTATCCAAAGTAAATTTTTATATGAAAAATCAAAATAAGAATTTTATTTTTTAAAATAAAATTTATTAAATTTTCAAATAAACGTGATTTAAAATGGGGATTCTATCATATGGCGACAAAACATCATCTTTTTCTTAATTTTATTTAATCCAAAAATTGAACCTGTTCTTATATTATGTCTAGAAAACATAAAAGATAAATTTTAAAAATTATATTGAGTATATATGTATAGATATATTAAATTAATAAAATCCATCAAGAGTGATTTTTTTATATTATAAACTCACTTATTATCATTAAAATTGTTTTTCTGAAGAAAGATAACATTGTTCACACCAACAATTATAATGAATTGGTTATGAAGTAATATAATAATATTTAGTTATTAAATTTTACCGGATATTGCATGAAATTAATTCTATCAAAAGGACATTAAATTATATACCATATAATACAAACATAGTGTTGTGTATACTGTATGCTAAGTCGATGTTGTGTATAATGCAAGCTTATCATAGTGTGGCTTATGAAACAAGATATAAATGAAATTAATATATATATATATATATATCTGATTAAAATTATATGGTGTTACATTATACCCCCATTAAAATGAATTTATCTCTTGAATTTATTCTAGGTTGTTAAATTATTTCATACAGGAATGTTTATTTCACATAAACCCACATCATAAAAACAAGGACTAAAACATCTTTTAAAAAAAGAACAGTTTGAAAATAATAGTTACCAAAAATAAATCATAACTAGGTCTTGAAGTAATATAACATTGGTGATAATTGGGCATGGAATAAAATCATAAATAATCATATATATTGATAAAGACCATTGATCATAAGAATGTTGGTGATCCAGTAATGGTTAAAAATCACAAAACCATAATCTAATGAAGCATTAAAGTTGTCATTGATATCATCAAAATGATGATATTAAGACACCATTTTACATCATGATACTTTTTCCTAATGTTAATGAATTTTCATGAGCATATATACTTGATTTGTTTGGTAGATTATCACTATTTTTCATGCCATGAACCTTTTTCCCTTTTGTTCTAATTCAAATAAATGAAGTTTAATTTTTTTCCTTCAGGGTGAACTAGAAGATCATGAGATCCCTAAATAGAGTTATAGGTCTGTCCAACATTTATTATCACAACAAAATGGTTAGAACATGTCATAGAATATGAAAATCTCACCTATAGTGTGATAATGCAATATTTATCTAGAGGTTATCTTATACTGTCCATTAATGGTTAACCTTTCAATCCTTTTGAAAACAGAAAATCCAAAACTTTAGAAAGAGGCATAGCAACTCGTCATGAAATTTATCCCTTATATATCATATGGTATCTTATGTTTGTCACATTCTAAACATGTGGTTAACTTCATCATGTATTCTCTTGAGTCATGGTAATAACCTGAATTACTATTTATCCTTATTGAAAACATGCATGTTTCTTTATTCCAAATCTTATTGGATATATTCCTTAAGTCTCAAACATTTTCATACATCATCAATGATAGCATAACTGTCTTGAAAACAATTTACTTATTCAAATCCAACATATCTTTATCAAAATATCATTAACTTAACATATGGGACATATTAAGGGTTATCTTTCCCTTAAGCATGTGTTCTCCACGTATATCACTATACCCCTAAATTGCTTTTATAGTTCCTTAGAACTATTCAACACATCTATTCCAATACATAATGAAAAATTATAATTAAAACACTAATATATTACATGATTCATATAACATAATCTTGGAATTCAGAAACATATACACCCCAATAATCAAACTTTAATCTTAAAACATTACATAGGATCCATCATCTTAGTATTTCCTAAAATATAAATAATTTATCAAGGTTCCTCAACCTTAAACTAACCAAGAATATTAGGTTTAATGTAAATAATAATGATAGAACATCCCATTCCTTTCACATTTCCTTTAAAAATCTATTTTTCCTCAATAGTATAACAAATACTTGTACCACCTTCATGATTCTCCATATGATATTGTCACTTTGGAAAATAGTTTTCATAATTCCCATAATTTTAACATCTGAAACATTCATGTTTAACTATGTTTTCACTAGTTCTATCTATTAGCAATGAACAAAATGAAAAGTTTGAGAAATGTATATCAGATATTAAAAACACATAAGTATGGTAAATTACATATAATATTCAAATATATTATATCTTAGTTTTAGTCTTATTTTATTCAAGATTATAAAAAGAAGATTTTAACCTATACATACACTTATCCTTATGAAATTCCAAGAGATACCCTTTGATTTACCTCTATGGATATCACTAAATTTTTCGTATACTATATTACAATGGTTGTCTAAACATTCATTATGATACCAATTTTAAAGACCCAAACGTAATGTGCATGAAAATTACAATAATTTTGTAAAATTTTTAATACATGAAACAAATAGATGCCCAAAGACAATATTCATTGTGTTCCTTTAGAAACATGGAATACATTATTCAAATTGGTGAAATAACTTTAACATCTCCCATAAAGATCCCCCAATTTAGTTTTCCAATGAAAAACATATCTTTATATAATGGGGAAAAGAAAATATATTAAATGTGTGAGTTCAAATGCTTAATAAGTGTAAACATGGAAAATATCCAACAAAAAATGAACGAAAAATAGTAAAAACAAGAACATAACTTTTGAAATTTATACCATTTATAACATATATTAAAATCATGAGTTGTGAAATCAATATAAAAATTTCATAAGATATAAATCATAATGAAAAATGAGACATGAGAAAATAACATTGACATAAAACATGGAATTGTTGAAAATACATAATCATAGAAAAATCATTTCTATATTTGCTAAGGATCTTTACCAATACCATTATCGTATAAAAATCCCATTACTGAACCAAGCTCAATCATCATTATAGCCCTATATTACTGAACTAGATTTACTTAACATTATAGCCTTGTATTACTGAAACTTATTTTCTATCTGTTCCAGTACCATATATCTCATGAGATATAAATCTCTACCAAATAAATTAGAGGGATATATTGGTCCCACCCATTACATAATGAAAACCATAGATATGTGTTCCATAATAACGTAAATCTGTCTACATAACATAACCCAAGGAATAAAATGGGTTTATTAAACACCATTCCATCATAACAAAATCTAGGAAAATCAAATCGATTTGCATAAATATCACAAATACAATAAAACCATATGGATAATGGAGATAGTACACATTAAACATATTCTTAGTAATGAATGTCATCTTATATGGGAAATTATTTTTGACTAAATACTTGAAATTAATTCTTGTGGAAAATATACTTTCTTCTTAAAAAAACAAATTATTTTCACAAAATGAAACCGAATTTTAATATAAAATAATTTATTTGAAAATAACCTTGAAATACTGAAATAAAATATTCATATAAATATTGTGTTATGAAAATATAAATACACATCATGCTGTATAAGATAAAAGAAAACATTCTTATCATCCTTTGGTTGGATAAGACAAAAAGTACATCATAATGAAAAATGAAAAAAGATTACTTTCATACCATTTGATAAAAATTTACAAATTGTGTAAAATTAACATTAAAAAATTTTAGAAGGATAGAATCAATATTATGGAATAAATATTTAGGAATCATTGATCTGAATAATAAATATACCCCATTAATTACGCATGTATATATAATCTCAGATAATAATGAGATTAAAAAATAACCCCTTAACAATTTATAATTAGACAAATAGTATGCATCAGAAAATAAATAAAATTATATTCATATAATGACTATAATAATAAAAATCATAAAAAATTAATGGGAAACATAAACACTAATCAAAAATAGGTTTTTTATAAGGCATATGCCAAAAATAATTAATAGTGAGACAAAATACTACCTTACCTTAGGTCTAATATCCTTTGTATGTATATGAATATTTGGTATAATGAATTAAAAATTGTTATTAATGTATTCTAGAACCAAATTTATATCTATTATATCATATAGGATTATATTATCACCCGTTTATTAATATTTCATTATTAATCTTCTTTCGAGCATAATTTACTACATGTTTTGTTGTATAAATACCTATTATTCTTATGGGTATTTTTTATATAAATTCAAAATTTATATTAATATAACATATATCATATATTACCTTTAAATAAATTTATATTATAATGATTTAATTTATATCATGTTGAATTAATCGCATTGTATTGTGGAGATGGTATATTGTATGTACACACGAACGACAATATTATTCCCATAATTGTGATATAGTATGGAAGTGGAAGGTATATATATTATTCATAAATCCATATCATGTTATAATAATCATATATAGTTATTATTTCCATCATTATACCCATCTATGTAATGTCGTAGTGAAAAAACATAATACACCACAACATGGAGACGTAAAGTCGTACGTACACACACATGCTGATTTTATTTTTCAAAGGATGGATAAAAGGTGGAATGGTTGTTACCTAATTATAATGACATATGATTATTTAATTAACACTTTATCAATACATTATAATTTAAAAAACTAATGAAGATGATGTAGAAGAAGAAATATTTTTGAAAGAATCATTAGAGGAGATTTCCTCTTCTTTGACGTTCTCCCTCGAGAACTCTTCTAAATAAAACTAAAATTGATATTTTGAGAAGAAAAAAAACTATAAATGTAACTATTGAATTTGATAATGGAAATGGGAGGTAGATTTCTGAGCTTGAGGGCTCAAAGTGTAGTAAAGGGTTTATAGAGGATGTGACCTTTTATAATTGAGGCGAGAGGAAATTTTATAAACTTAAAAAATATTTATTTATAAATAAATCAAAGAAAATATAAAAAGATAAAAAATTTATTTTTATAAATATTTGATGTTATAATAATTTAATCTCATTAACCAGTGATTTTTTGATATTTTGTATTTCATTTTCAACCTTTTCATTTCGTTTTACCCTTATTTATTCTATTAATTTTAACAAAGGTAACAAATTGTTCAATATTAAAATAGTCTATTTTTTTACTTATATGATGTAAATTAGGGTATTAATGAACCATATATAAAATTTTAGAGTAAATAATTATTATTTTATATTTTTTAAAATATTTTTTATTTTTAAATAATTTAATAGAACATTATTCTGAAAAAATATCAAAAGCATTATATAGACACTATTCATTTAATGGGTTTTTAAACATATCACGATAAGATGCTAAACTCAAAAAAAATATTTTATTATATATCTAAGGGGTAAAGGTCATATATTAATTTTTTTTCAATATATTAATTATCCAAAATTGTATTTATTTTAGTATTTTTAGCAAAACTAATTCAATATTTCTATTAATAAAATAATTAATACATCAGTTTAGTGTAGTTATTTAATATACTTCAGTATGAGTAAAAATTAAAAATAAAATACTTTTACTAAGACAAACTATCTTTATTTAAATTTAAGTTATATAGTCGAATATATCTCCTGGAAAATCCTACATAAAAATGTTATATGTATTAAAAATTGAATGTGTAAACATTAACATCAATTTAAATAAAATGACATAATTGTCATAATTTTTTACATATGGGTAAAAATGATCAATAACACAACCATTGGATGATTATGGTCGAGATATACCCGAACAGTATGATTTGGTCACCTGTTTTTGATATTAAATAATTATTGTAATTTTAATAAAAATTATTTTATTGATTTTCCATCAATTAGAAAATTTCAACATCATCAATGTATAAGCCTTTAAGGTAATTATTTCTTTCCTGAAAATTAAAAATAAATAGTTCTTACAAATAAAAAAATTATATTAAAAATGGGTATTTATAATCGAATTTATCTTATGTATACCCTTATTTTAAAAATGATAAATTTATTAAAATCTGAATACAACATATTTAACTTTTCATTAAATATAATATATTAAATGTGCTAATCTCATCCATGTGGATTCTAGATGGTATAATTTACTACCAAAGATGGATTAGGTCAAAAATCACTCATCTAATCATATTATGAAATTTTTAATGGTAATTTCATAATATTATATTTACCCTTAATTACCCGATTTACATTTTTAAGGAATTAATAGAAATTATTGATGTTAATATTCATAATACATAAAAATAAAATAATGATATTTACAAACATTGGATCTACTGATTACCAATATGGAATAATTTTTGAAAAATTTAAAATATATATGTTTTAGTAATTAATTTAAATTAAATCCCATTGTCAACATGAAAAATAGGATTTTAAAAGTTAAATCATTGCTAAAGATTGCAATGTTTTTAAATAAAAATTAATGGTAAAATTAATACTAATTATCAAAATTAAATAAAATTAAAAAATTAATCTATTTCTAATTTCGAACCATTAAATAATATTATATATCCACATAAATTATTTTAATGAAAAAAATTGTTTTCTATTAAACTTTAGTGTATTTTTACTTCGCATCCAAACCTAAAACATTTCATGTAAATATAAAAAGATATTCCAAAGTAAATTTTTATATCTCTATTAAAATGAGGAAGTTTATTTTGTTAAATTTATTATATAAAAGTTCCAAAACCAAGATTTAAAATGGGTGCTCCATCAAAAGGTGGAAGACTACAATTTTTTTCAAAAATTACATCTTTTTTCATGAAAAATTAAATGCGTTCTTATATTTTGTCAAGAAGACATATGATATATATTTTAAACATTTTATTCTACATATTACATATTTAGATATATATTACATTAATAAAATTCACAAATAGAGATTTTATTATTTTAAAAACTCACTTATTTTCATTTAAATAGTTTCTTAGATGAAAGTTTACACTATTCTTACCCGTCATTATAATAATTAGGTTATAAGGTAACCTAATAATATTTTTTGATCAATCAAACTAGAACTTGAATGAAATGAATTATATCAGAAGAAATTGAAATTGTTTGCAATAGAATCCAAGCATAATGTTTTGTATACCATAAGCTATGTTAGTGTAGCATATAATGAAAGATTATCTTGGTGTAGCATGAAAAAAAAGACATCAAAGAAGTTTTAAAAAAATCTACCTCATTATATGCTCAGGGTGTTAGACTAGAAACCCCAGTTTCCCCCATATCCTCACTAGACATTCAAATTAGGTCAACACCATGGATGTAAAATAGAAATAAATAGTTTTGTACCACCCTGTAAAGACAGAATATTAAAAATGAATACTCTGACACATAATGTATACTAAGTATTTTAGTTTTATTAATAATTAAATATAAAAAATTAATTTTCGGATATATAGACGTTAATTATTCTAGTTATGTAGACAATAAAAATATATATATTGTGATCTTAATTTTACCATGGTTGTTTTCTCTTTTCATGGATAATAATGAAACAAGACTCAATTTCCTTGGACACTACAAATTTCATGTATATTGTGACCTATGGTGATTGCAAACAACTATTTTGGATATAAAATTACCTTAATGATATGGGAGATTATCAAGATTATATGAATGGAATCAATTGGGATTGTTTGATTTCTATCAATATTTTACAAAATAAAGTCCCCCATTCTTGAAAAAATAACATTAAAATCGAATATAAATTTATCATTAAGAAGGATGAACATAGGTTTATTAAATTGGAATAATTTCTTAAATAATATTAAGTAATATATATTATGAAAAAAATATTCCACAAGGCGGATTTTGAAAGGAATCAACTAGTTCTTATAGTACAATAAACCTCCAAAATATAAACACTGTTGATGTGTATTACCCACTCGTTGAGGTATATTGGTAATTTCCCCAAGTGATTGTAACTATTTTTTCTTGTTGTAGTCTATAAAAAAGTAACCTAAATTTTCATTTAAGAAGGTATACAAATATTTTTTATCAACCATGAAATGAATACTTTAACCTAATATAGAGGTTTATAAAGTTATTAATGTGGATATTTCACCATCATCAATCATGGGGTAGAAAGGATATAAGAGTATTTTTTTGAAATATGATGATTCTAAATCTAATCTATTAATAAAATCACAAAAAATGCCTTTAGTTTTGTAGTATAAGAGGGTTAATCTCTAGGGGTTAGGTAGGTGGTTGTTATTTTTTCTCAATGTTTAATTGGTTATTTCAAAATTGGAATCCGAAAAATTCATTATCATGAACCAAGTAATTCATGGATAAGATTTTCATGATTCTATTTTTTCTCAAATGAACCATCGATTATCTATGCTAAAAGTAAATATTGAGTAAATTATTCATCTCTATGTTCAGTCAGAGAGCGAGAATGGTTGTTTATGAGGAAAGTGCACTATTTTCTATCAACATAATTTCTAAAAAGTTTGAATTTATTTCAACAAAACCAAATGACAAGATTATTAGGAAAAATACCTTAGGGTGTAATTGTGGTGAATTTTATTTTTTTTCCTTGACTAATCCAATTGATAATGTTTTAGTGTTTTTGTTTCTAATGTATGGTGAGAAAGTTATTTTGGAATCATATTAAGGTATTCAGAGTTTTCATTGAAAATTTGAAAAGAGAGTATATGTTTCATAAAAAGTACATAAAACCTTATAACAAATATATCAAGATATTTAGTACCAAAAAATTATGTTCATGAAGGATGTTTAGTTTTCCAAGTACCAAATGTTATTAATGGACAATAATATCAAAAATACAAATAATTTCAGAAAACAAAAGAAGTACATGATGTAGAATTATTTTTATAAGTAGGTATAGTTCCCAAATAAAATTATTTAATGAAGAAGGTTAAAATCATTAATTATAGGATGTTCAAAATTCATAATAAGTTCATGAATCATAGGTTGTTTAGGAGGCACAATCAGTTTTAAAAGGATATAAGAATGAAAGAGTTATTACTTCATAAAGGGCTTTTATTTTAGGAAAATTTTACAATGTATAGTTGAATTAAACTCACATGTGAAATAATAGATTCATTTCACACAAATTTCAATGTGAACCAATTCATAGTGAAAATTGTTCATTAAAATAATATTATAGTGGGAATTTTGGTTAACTTAGATAGGGGGTAAATTGAGTTATGAAGTCTGAATGGTTGAAAACCAGGTGGGATATTGAGTCTGATATAAATATTGTAACAAAATTATGCATTAGATATTATAGTCCATTGCAATATTGAATTTGTATGCTTCATTAATTTTCCCAGTTATTCTAACAAAAGTAAAATTATAGTGTCTGTTACATGATTTAATTTTAGTTTATATTTTATCTAAAAAGAATTGATTAAATGGGTTTGTTTAATGATTAAAAAGATTAAAATGTGAAATTAATTTGTTATAAATCACCATGATTAACCTCTTAAAATTATTGTTTTCAACTAAGTGGGCCCAACAAAACAGAATCTAGGATCAAAAAGTTTATGCATCCAACCAAAACTGCACTCTAAATCCAAATTTTATTCTTGATGCACCTAGAATTCTTGGCATCGTGAAATGAAAAGGCATTCCAGATGAATTTCCACAAACATCACATGGGAATACACATCCTCATGGAAACCCAAACACATCTTCAAATAATCTGTTATGTATACCTCAAGTTTACCAAACCTGCGTGTGTTATATCTAAGAGTCATATAATACATGCACTTAACCACCAGGGGTTACTATACATCCATTTCAAAAAGTGACTGTATTGAAATCATCAGATATATTCTCACCATAATATCCACATGAACTATCATGACATAAAATATAATGATTCATTTGATTATAATTTCACCTATATGTTATATGATAAAATTCCGTATATTTTTTTACAGATTTAACAACTAAACCCTCTATTTTCAGTGAAATAAATAACCAACAAGCATACATATGTCACATTTTATCTATCAGAATAATATGAATCAAAAACAAAATCCTCTTTTCAAATATAAAAATACAAAACCATAAATAAAAACCACTAAAATTGGTAAGATATTTGGAATAAAATATGTTATATACTATAAAAAACCAATAATAATCCAATAACATTGCTATCAAGAATTCCTAATAGAATGGTAATAATGAAAAAATAGAATGAGGCCCATACCAATATTTTACACATCACTATTACCAATATTTAATATCCTAAATAATAAGATAAAAAAATTCCACAATACAACTTTATAACACCTCTATTTGATACTACTCATTAGTGTAATGATTGGAGTCACCACAAGGCCTCAAGAATACCATTATATGTCCTAGAGGCTTTGATTAGCGGTGAGGTACAAAATCATCAATTTATGAGACTATTCACTTAAATTATGGAAAATTACAAAGAAAATCAAACATAACCCAAATTTATAACAATAATATATAAAAGAAAACAAATATATTATTCTATAACAAATGATTGAAGATATAATTATAATTTGTTACATAAACTATTTGACAACAAATTTGATCAAATATTAAAAATAAATAAAAATGAATAAGACATGTAAGAGGATGTACTTCCATACCTGATTCTAACCTCAATCCCCGTCTATAATAAATTGTAGAGATTCCTAAAATGATCAACTTCGCTTCCCATGCTCTAACCTATAAGGCAGACATAAGGCATTCATACAAAGAAGAGTTCCAATGAAGTGTTTGATAAATACATATCAGTATTCTCTCACAAAATAATAAAAATATATAGAATCAAATATGTGAAGGAAAAATGAAAATAAATGTTATAAAATAAACATGAAAATCCAGTCATCATGTTCTAACTAAACCACATTGACACTTGACCATAAGCCCTTTGAATTAGGCCTGAAACTGGTCATATTGTGACACAAATATTGACTTATAAATTAATACTATGGGTAGAGTTCCATGATATGTAGCATCCCATAAATGAATAGATGGTTTTAGGTGTCTTGACCAAAACACTACGATACACGTTACAGTCCTGCATCCAAGTCCTAGACCTAACTTCTAACTCTTAGTGGTTCCAACCTACACATTCCATCCACTACCACATCACTTTAGTTAGTGCTAAAAATATACATCTTACAAATAGTACATCATCCATGGTTGGGTCCAATGTCACATCAAACTATAAACCAACCTTCTATATCAAGGTAGTATATGCTAACACTTTCTCACTCAATATGAGGGTAATATCATAACCACAACACTATAGTTCTAGGTAAGGTTTAATATCACTTCATTTAATGGACAGAAATTCTCACTAATGGATATATTTGAAATAATCATCTCAGTCAAGGTGATTTCATTATCTTGACCACCACTATATCACTACGGACATGGTCTGATATCCCATCACAACCACTAGATTCTCACAAAGATTTATCTTTGTAAAACATCTAATTAATCTAGGTGTTTCATGTTCAAAGGTTCCTTCGTTAACCACATTTAAATTGATCACCAATGATAGTAACATGGTTATTAGACAAATATAACAACAATAAATCCTTACAACCCATCCCAGAAGCCAACTTTCTCTTTACTAGTTAACTAGTCTCTTGAGACCTGTCCCTTTGTCTTTAACTTGTCTGATCATCCATCTATAGCCATACGAAAACCTCACCCACCTATAACAGTCAAAAATACAACAAATTATATGACTACTGAAATTCTCATTATGAGAATAAGGTTATCCACTAGCGTGGGTAGATTGGAAAATAAATCGATCAATGAGGGGATCATTTTGACAATATCCTACTACAAAATAATTTCAATGATTTTTGTTTCTTTGTATTATTTCATTCTCAAAATTTATTCCTTATACTACATTAACTTTATTACTCCATTGATGTAGAGGTTTTTTATGTGATATAAAAATATTTAGGTAGGATAAACTGATCTATGTTTGAGTTTTTTTAATAATAATTTTATAAACCTTATTTATTCTTATGTCTTATTTAAATTTTTTTGATTAATATTTTAATACCCAATGTAAATGTGTTAGGTTAGAATCAGTAAATTTTAATTTCCTTTTATGATGATCTATATCTCTATCAACCCAGTTCTTTCTTGTATATGATATAATAATATTGGGTTGGGTGATGATTTCTTGGTGAATATTAACATGTAGTAGGAATTATAAGTTAGAACAATTGGTTATTAAGGAAAAAATAATACCCAATATAGTTCTTCCTTAATAAATTGAGAGAAATCATTACAATATTCATGAAATTAGGAAGGAGGATATACTTACATTAAATGTTAATTTGAGATATCCTCTTTATAAGAATCTAACAAAGGGAGAGTGAGCAATTGATAGGGGAATCTCTCTCTTACCAGTAGGAATAATAATTACTATTAAAATTAAATATTTATGATATCATTGAACTAGGTCTATCCAAGGATTACATGATCATAATATTCATTCAGTATTTTATATAATTAAATTTAAACTAAATTCTACATCAATTTTCTAATAATAAAATCATTATGTATTTTCTCTATCAACTCAAAAGTGAAAAACTATTTTCTACGCAGTCTACATGATAATACTTCATAGGATGTATTATATTCTATAAATAAGTAAAAAAATTCTTCTACTTTCCCAATGACAAGAAGTATTTTGAAATTGTCACTATTTCTCAAAATCCCATGCATCAAAACAAAAAAACACTTTTAGTCCAAATAACTCATAGTTTAAATAATAAATTAATTGAATTTTATTATAAAATTGAATGAATGGTAAAAAAATTTATGGAAATAATCCAAAAAATATACTTTCAAGAAATAAAATTTTCATATTCAAGTAAATATATTACTGTTTAATAAAATCCTAAAACAATGGAGGAAATCGCAACCAAATCCAGGTAAAATATTTTAGCGTTCACCCAATCCTAACACAATGCAAGGTATTCACCTTTTTTACATTAAGGATTATTGAAGTAATTTTTTTACAACCTATATATAGGATAAGTTTATGAATCGGATGAACACAAATTATGTTTCATGAAGAGATTATTTCCCACTTCCCAGAGCATATAGAATTAATTTTGTTTAAATCATTCAATAATTTACTTTAAATTCTTTCCATGAGTATAAAGAATATTTAAAAAAGAACTATTTTTGATGATACCACCATGAAATGGAAGATGATCACATAATCTATTTCATTAATCAAGTTATACTCTATATTTACAAAAACTTACTTGATTCCTCATGTAGAGGAGCCTTGATATAAAAATGACAAGAAGAAGAAAGAAGAATAATTGAAATGGATCTTTAATAATCACATCAAATCAAAACTGGAGGTCAGGGCATAATAAGAACACATGATGTACAAAATTTAGATAAATAAAGTTATGATATAAAAAAATTTAAAAGAATAAACATCTTTGTGTGAAAACATGATATGAAACATGTATGTGCAAAAACATGGGACACTATTGGTATGCAATTCATTTTGTTCATCTAAAAATTACATTAACTACTGTTATGATGTATGGGGAATGAAATTTTGTGAGAAATCCTTTTAGATAAATAAATTCCAACAAAATCGAAAATAATAAATATAAAACATTGGTCCAAACTGTATATGAAAACCAAAAAAAACAAAGTGAGTTCATTCTACAAAAATTTGTACCCACTAAAGCCTCCACTAAAATAGAAGCAATACCATAACCCACAGCTATATCAATAATCATATAAAGATCCATTTTAGTAAAAACCATTTCAAATTCCCCCTTTTCAATATGAACAATAGCGAACACAACTAACAATTTCTCAGAAAAAAGCACCAAGGAGAGAAGATTAAAGAGCTGAAACACTCTATAAAAGATTTGACTAGTATGTCAGATAGTCATATATAATCTTAGTCTAAAAACCAGAGAAATATACATATTAAAAAAATCCTAAATCCCAAGGAAATCATAAGTATGAATATTACCAGAATTGGAAGAGAGATCCATAGACCAAACAAAAAAATGTATAATGATTCTAAGTATATTTTTTTTTATAAACTTATATTTCAGAGACAAGAGGATAAGAATAAAGAAGGAACACAAAAAAGGTTCATGTATTAATAACAATATACACCCATCCAAAATAAGGTGATTGAAAATAAAGATATTCAAGAAATATTCCCTTCTTGGATAACTAGGTAAAAGATTGTGGATGAAGAAAAACCTCAAAATCTGACTCTTAATTCATTCCAAAAATTCAATATGTACATCCCTCTCGTAGATTCCATTAGATAAATTTATATGTATATAATGTTTCAAAATGTTTTTTGCATGAAGGGAAGTAAATTGGATAGAAATGGTGAATTGGACTATGAAATGTTTTGTTAGAATTTATGTCGTTACAGATACTAGAAAAATGATAATATCTAAGAATAGTCAATATTTTTATCTCTATTGGGTCTTTAAATTTTTTGAGCATTTTTGTGATATTTATTCTTCGATAATCATCATGAGACAAATTTTTTTCCACATATAGAAAAAAAATAATTTAATCCACCACGAGTGGTTTTCTAATTTGAAAATGGATCTACCATTTTACTAGTAAGAGTTATAGATGACATAACCATTGAAGTAAGAAGACTGTTTTTTTCAGCTGACTTTTATATTCTTAATATGAATGAATATAAGAGTTCATGACACTCACCAATAATTTTGGGGTGAATGTTCTTGATGATAGTAAAAACAATCATTAATATCAATGTAGGAACAGTCATAGTGGAACTTGAAAATAGCATGGTTCACTTAATTATTAATGGTTCAATGAATAATTTATCAAGAAAACATTCACTTTAAATAAACTCCCATGAAGAAGGTATATAAGTAATTTATTATTAATTTATTCTGTGATAATTCTAATCATTTTAATAGAATTTTATCTTATGAAAATACATATATCAAAAAACATGGAAATACTAATTTCATATTAGAAGAAGAGGAAACAGTTGATTTCATTGATAATGTATTAAATGAAATTGAAATAATGTATGATATTTAAGAATTAGATTTAAGAAACCTCATTTCAATATCATTCTCTGAACAACCCCCATGTATGGATTTAATTTCACTTCCATGTGATTTGAAGTATGCCTACCTCATTGAAGGAAATATATTACCAGTAATAATTTCTAATAACCTATAAAATTCCCCAGAATAAACATTGACTGACCATCTATAAAGATATTCTCGAGACATATGATAATTTGTCAGAGATATAAATAGAATAAACACTAATGTTTTATCTAATACAATAAATTTAGAAGGTGATTGTCGAACAATTATACATACCCAATAAAGACCCACTCGCACAATCATGGAGGTGGTTATAAAAGAAACTGTTAGTAGCTGAAATCAATTACCTGATCAAGGATTTATAGTGGGTTAATGGAATCCATGTTGTCCCAAGGAAAAATAGTTTGACCATTGTTAAAAATGTACAAAATGATCTAATTCCCATGATATTGAAAAATGGATAGAGGGTCTGTATAGATTAATAGTGGAGAAATAAAGATACCTAGAAACCAAACATTCCCATCGCATTAATCTATCAAATTCATGAATGGTTTATATAGAGAATCATTTTTTATTTTTAGTTGTTTTTTAAGACACTTCTAGTTCCAATTTCAGAAAAATACCAAGATAAGATTACATTCACATGTCATTTTGGATCTTTATCATACAAGAGAAAACCTATTGGGTAATGGTACATCCTATGAAAATTTAAATAGTGTATGTTAATTATTTCTTCACATCGTCTTGAGGATTTCATGTAGAAATTTCTTGATGAATTTACAATTTTATTTAATTCTCTGGATCCTTTTATAGGGAATTTGGAAAGGGTTTTAAAAAAATTCATTAATAAGAAAATTCTTTTAATCTTCATAAAATGTCATTTAATGGTTCAAAAAACCAATAGTGCTTGGAAACATAATTTTAGAGAATGGAACAAAGGTAGATAAGTCAAAGGTTGTGGTTAAAACACTCTTCCATATCCATGTTGTTTGAAACATATTAAATATTTTAGGCCATTGTAGTTCCTAAAAAATATTTATTAAATATTTAAATATGTTTTATCTGCATACATAAATATTATTCTTCAAATAAGATGATGATTATTTCAATAATTATTTAATATATGTTTTTAGTGAGATTTATTGGATGTTTATCACACAGCCAATAATGCAACCACACAACTTGGACTATCCTTTCGAGATACTCAATGATACATTCAACCAAGTTGTAGGATGAGTCAACTATTAAATAACTAATGACGCAAAAAAAGTAATATACTGCCTCTCAAGGCATTATATTCCACCCAAATCAACTACAAGACTACTAAAAAATATTTTATTATAATTATATTTTCATTATAAAAATTTCGTTCTTATAAACTTGTATATAATGTTGTTGTTGTTTTTCGATGAAGATCTCATGTATCTAATGAATAAGGGTGATTATAATACATGGTTTGTAATATGGATGATGCTTTCATTTTAATTATAACTAGAAATTAATGAAAAAAAGAGAACTGAAAACCATAATTCAAAATCAACTAATTATCCTACACCACACATCTGATGTAGAAATTACATATCATAACACACCCAATCGACCAGTTTATAGAGAAAAACTTTATATCATGAAAGGAATAATACCATGGTATGCTGATATTTTTTATTATTTGGTCATATCTCAGACACTATCTAATATTATGTTTGATCAAATTTATAAACTCAAATATGAATAATGATTTTCATTTGGGAACATCCATTTTCATTGAAAATTTTCCTTGACCAAATCATAATATGGTGCATACCGAAAAGTGAAATTGAATCAATTTTTTTAATTTTTTCATAGAGTTTATTTTGGATTGCCTCTTTATAACTCATATGTCTTCTAGAAAATTATTATAAATTTTATTTTTTTAGGAATCATTATTTAAATTTTCATGTTAATTTTTTAAAAAATATGAAAAATGCATATTTTCTGGTAATATCTCAAGAATAAAATAAATTCATCTAAAAAAATTAATTTTGGTTAACTTTTTGATGTATTTGGAATTAAAATCAAGAGACCATTCCCATTATCATTTATTAATTATTATATTTTTGTAAATGTAGATTATATTACAAATTAAATAATGTAAAACCCACTATGACTGATGATTCCAAATTTGTGAATGAGTATGTGATGGATTACATATTGAAAAGGGTTGGAGTACAATGAGTCATCCTTAGTTACCAAGGGACACATTTTTTTAACAAGAATATAGATTCATTGATAAAAATTTTTAGGGTGCATCATAAAGCATAAAAACCATACTTTCCTCAAACAAATTCCCATGTGGATGTTTCCAATAGAGAAATCAATCATTTTGGGAATGATGGTTAAAACCAATAGGTTGTATTAGATCCATATATTTAAATACGCCTTATAGTATTATATGACTTACTATAGGAAATCCATATTGATGATCCCTTACATATTGATTAGTAGGAAGATTTTACACCTCTCTATGGAATTGTAACATAATGTATTTTTGGATATCAAAAAGGTGGATTTGGATATAGAATTTATTTGAAATGATAGAATCTCTAATTTAAATTTTGTAATAAATAAAAATAAAGGATGTTGAAAATTGAAATAGCTACAATTATAGAATTAGGATGACCCATGATAAGATAATTTGATAATGAACCTTCCACCGTTGAGATCAAGAGATATTATAAAAACTGTAGACATATAATGATCCAAGGTAAACATCATTCCTTTTTGGAAGGATATTTAACTACTATTCATGTATACCCATTAAGTGCTATAAATATTAAATATGAATTAATATATAACCTATTAACTATAAGTGGGCATAGATTGAAGATTCTCCATGGTACCTTAAGGACTAGTGGAAGAGAGTACACTCATTTTCCCTAATTATCAATAATGACCCATTATGTTTTCCCTCATTTACACATGATTTCCTATTGTGATTTTTTTTAAATATACATAATTGAATAATCAATTTAAAATAATTAAGGAAACTACATGAATTAATTTTTTGGTAGGTAAAGTTTTACTTTTTTATTTCTAAAAAATATATCATTTTGGTTCAATCCAACTACACTAAAGAAAAACTAATTCTGGGTGGAAAATTGTGTTTTTTTCCTTAGTCCACTCTTCCCATTAACTCCCATTTTATTATAACTGAACAATCCTACACTATCACCCATTTTTATTTTTTTAATCACCTTAAAAGTTAAATATGTAAACATGAAAAATACGAACCTAATTCAGGATTAAAAATTGGTGTTTAAACTATATGAATGGAATTTATATCCTGAAAGTAGAACTCACCTTGTGAAATATCCAGAATTAACTATGTAAGGATGAAACAATGAAACCTATATTGGAGAAGAAATTTAAATGTTATTTTGAGTTTTAATGCATTATGTTTTTAACCCTCACAATTTTAAAACTATTTTTAGTCTTTAAATGAAAATTGAATTTCCAAAATTAGCATTATTACATTAGTTAAGTGCACTAGGAGACATGAATTTCTTGGTAGTCCCATGATTCCATGTTTTATATTTCATTTCTAATGAGATTAAATGTTTAAATGGAAAATGGAATGATTATATGGTATATTAATATGTTAACTGTGATCAATCATGATTTAAGGGAATTAGTTGATTTAGGTAAATGATTTATTCCAACCATTTTCATAAGTATATATCATAAAATTTTTATTGATTTATATTTTTTAATATTTTATTCATGGAGTGATTGTAAAAAATTCATATATTTTTTCCTAGAACTATTTGTTTGAAAAAAAAATTCTATTTTTATCCTGATCATATTTCTTTATTGATCTTGTGAATGCCACCCGCTAGAACATTCACTATATCTCTTGAAATATATGACTATGAAAAAATGAATATGATTGAGAAATTCTTATTATTTTCCATTTTATCCATTCACCCACTATTTCATCAATAATTTTATATTTCATATAATCCATGAATATACTTATATGGATTTAGGCACACTACAATCCATTTATATCCATTCCAATCACACTCTGTTTATATTGTGTGATATGTTAATTTTTATGTGTGGGGGTACCAGAAGTATTGGATGAAGGGATTTATAAAATTTTTAAAAAAACATTTTGGGTAATATTTTGGGTATGGGGACAATATCATGTTAAATTAATTATACTTCAATTTTTCCCTTCATGAAAGAATAAAAGGGAGATTAAAAAAAGTAAATAAAAAAGGGTTTGGTTTTTTAAAATAAATAATAACCATTACTAATAAATGATTTTTGCATATGGAGTTCGGTGAATTATGTGATAGTTTTTTCAATAATAATTATTAATATATATTTTAAAAATTTAATTAAAAAAGAAAAAAAATAATCAATGAAAAATTAAAGAAGGTGAAATTATTTCATTATACTTATGTTAATTGTGACTATTATCAGAGTTCTAGAAAATGGTATTTGTTTCTTATATGAGAGTTCTTTAATCAAATTTTAAATAGATATATTGAAGTAATTAATTGATATAAACTAATTTTATTGAGTGTTGCTCATTTTAACATGAACTATTACCAATCATAAACCATAGGATCATTGTTACTTTATTAACAAAGACCACATTATTTTATGGGAATTTTTTATATAAAAAGTTTAGAACATACACCATTTTTAAGCATATGGAAGATATCACGCACTTATGGAATAAGAATAACTCTACATGAATTTGTATCATGAGTGATGAGATAAAAGAACCCATTTAGAGGTAAATTTTGACTCAACATGCATGATTAAATTGAATTATAATATATGAATGAATGGGAGGAAAAAATCCATCCTTACACAAAGGAAAATGTAAAATACTTTTGTTGACTATTCTATTTTGAAGAGTGTGGAGATGAATTAAAGTTGTATATAGAACATTAATGGTCAATACCCCATTAGTAATCATTTGATTTAATTAAATTGGAATTTAAATATTGGCAACATGCTATTATACTTTATTTTGTGTTCAGATTACATGAATGAGGACACGTAATAGTGTCTAGGAATTTACATAACCATATTTTAAAATCTTATGTTATATTAAATACACCGCTTTCAAATAATATTTTTTTAATAATTTCATTATTTTATTATTTTTATGATTTACAGATGGATAAAATGGATTCAGTGTTCGATGGTATGACTTTCTGGTGGTTCATTTTGGATGGGTTGGCCCAGGGAAACATTCATTGGCCGGTTCCTTTTTTGTTTTTGGTTGATGTTCTGTTTCTTTGTTTGGAGTTTCTAGTCTTGGGCAGGGTTTCAAGGCCATCCTGATTTTGTGTGTCCTTTTTGTGCATAGCGGTTCTCACTTTTCCACAAAGTTTTTATAAAATCAAAAAAATATTTGTTGGAAAAAGCTAGAATCCCAAGGCTTCAAAAATGAAGATATAAAATGAAATAGAGGAAATACTACTGGAAAAAACTAGTTCACATTGTGACTAACATTTCAAAATGTGAACAATGAAGGAATATTGGATGCAAGTCCAAATCATGATAAAATGATGTTATAGAGAAAACATACCAAAGTTTTAGTGTGACATATTCATTCACACCATTAATTACAAATAATAATACAAAAATGGGTCTTATAGTGTGGGAAAATCTATGAAATTCATGGACATAAAAACCCACACCATGAATCCACTGTTCAAGACATAAAAACCCTAGATGTACCCAAAATCACCCACCTTTGTCAAATTTATTGTATAGTGAACCACATTTGGGGAAAAAACCCTATGGGGGCCCGAGAATTAATATGAAATAATTTCATTGATGCATTTATGGTATCCTAGGCATGACTTAAATCTATATATAGATGTCTTGGGTGGATTTAATAAGTTATTAATGAGTGAGGGGATGCTCTATATGATGAACATTAACTATTTTATTTTTTTTCCTTTAATTGTAAAGATTCTTTCCTTCTCCCCTATCAAATCGATTACCCCTTATATAAGGGTGTAGTTTTTCTATTTTGTCATAGAAGGGAGAGGATAGACTAATCGTGATATATTTTTTTGTTCTATAATCAATAGAAATACCTTCTTTCTTCATGTTTCTAGTTTCAATTATCAATTTTTTTAATTTTCATATTGAATGAGATTATGTTAGGGTTAGAATCTATTGATTACCATTGACATGGTTGATGATCCATTTCAACCTCCACCTAATTAATTTCTTTATATGATGGATCATGTGAGTGTTTGGTGCTGAGTGCATGGAAATCATCCACACATGTGGGGAATTGTATGTTGTAACGATTTATTAATTATGGAATAATAACAGCTAAAATGAAATTTAACTAATAAATCAAGATGTCCCAATATAATATTTATTAACACATAGAGGGTTGACTAAATTGAAATTTCAATGAGAGATATCATCCTCATCATCACTATCTAGCCAAGGGAAGAGAGAAATTGATATAGGAATCCCTCTCACAATTTTCAGTAGAGGAAGATTTGGTAAAATTAGAACTCATGTTAGATTATAATAGGCCTTTCCTGGGTCTACATGATCACCATATTTTTCAAATATTTTAAAACATTAAATTTAAACTCCATCTACATAAAATTTCTAAAAATCAAATTAAAATAAATTTTCATAAAAAACAAAAAAGTGGAAATTGGTTTTGTGTATATTAATTTTTATGAGACTACCTAGGTTGACTTCTATACATTAATTAGGTAATAAAATTGTTTTCCCAGAACCATAGTATAGTCTACATCACACCACATGATGTCTTTCTAGCATGTAGGTTCTATCTAACCCTAGCCTCTCAAGGATGGTCCCATCCCCTTTTAAATATTACATCGCGTCTTAAACTAGGAAACCATGGACCATTCTGAGATATCTTAAACCTAGCCATCTAGAATCCCTATACCAACCCATCATTATTTAACAAATTTTTTTACTAGGTCTCACATTACAACTCCCACTGAAGAAGTCTCATTCCCAATTATAGGAGGAAACCCTACCTAATATTTCGCATCATGTTCCAGAAGACTTTTCCTATAAAAAGTGCACACTAATTACTAATCCACACTTAATTTGGCATTCCTTACTAATCACGATACATATGAGCCTCCCACCCATCATCGGAAGGTCTGTCATCTCATTCTTATGAAACTTTCTCTAAGAAACCTACCCTGGATTTTTGTTCCTTTTATAGGGACCAAAATACCTATCTTAAACCTCCCATAACCCAAACAAATATAATTTCCTCTCGATGAAATAGTCTACAAGAGATCCCAATATACCCAAATTAATAAGGACCGCTTACACATTGTTGAATAGGCTTATTCCATCTAATAAATTTATCTTGGAAATTATGGGTTCCTAACCCTTTACCCAGTCATATGAAAACATATGAGAATTAACACTAATGAGTAGAAAAGAATATTTTAATACATTAATGGTACATACTTCCTGTATCATAGAGTTATGATCCTCATGATTCTATACTCATCCTTGGCCAAGACTGTCTAAGAATTGTTCAATATCTAACCAAACTACTATGGTATGGGAATCAACACCACACCAAAACCACAATAAACCTTGCATGTTCCACATCCCTAGAAGTAATCTATCCCTAGTTACAAAAAATTACCATTGAAAGTAGATAATTCAATTATGTTCTTATGAAATAATTTCAGAATCCCCAACTCATCGGAATCTAAATCAGTGTCTATAAAAGGGGAATGAATACTAAGATAAAATGACATGACTTTATCTATTAGGGATCTTTTGACCTATGGTATGTTGAGTTTACTACACCAAGTATACCTACAGGAGTCATGGGTATTGTTACTAGAACATTGTATACATATATCACATATAGGCAGCCTTATCCAAATTCACTTATTGACACTCACACACACATCTCCAAGAACACAAAATTAATACGAAAGTGTAAATGAATAGAATAAAAAATTTATGAACAACCACTAAGATACCACAAAATAAAAAGGTATAACATAGTCAAAATAAAGAGGAAGAAATACCATCCAACAAAATAGAAGGAAGATTTTTCTGACAAAATGGATGATGTTGTTTCATTATTTCACCATCAATATAAAAATATCCAACAAGAACATCTATTATGTTCATTAAAGAACCACTGAAAAAAGGTATACAATGATCTCCACTAATGAATCTAATATCTATATAACACACAACACGTGAAGGTGGATTCCATAAAGGGGTGAGTAAATATATACCCAATAATAAATTCTAAATTAAAAAAGAAGTAAAGAACTAAAAGTGTGTTATTTTAAACCATAAACAAGATGGTTAATAATGTGGAAAAAGCATAATATGATCATAGAAAACATTTAATCCATAGATTATGGTTTTAGATTTTATGTTCATCCCATTTATTATTAATGTCTATATGGTCCTTTGAATCATCCAATAATTTGACCGAAATAACCTCTATGTACCTATATTAGAGGATCAGACACACTTAATAGTATTAGGGGAATAAAAGACCCCAGTAGAGGATCCCACACTCTACCTGATATCACAAGAGAGGGGGAAAACTGAATCCGTAGATATAGTATACCATAAAATATTATATTATGTGGACTAATTGACTCTTTTTTATCCATACATGGAGTATCCCATGTGTAAATATAATGAGGGGTTGGGGGGGTCTCCAAACATGTCTAAGGATGATAATAACAAAATTACACTTTGAATCTCTAATCACAATGGGCTTCCACTCACCATGAGTTCCCAAAAGCTGGGATCATTCTCCAAGAATTTTATGTGTCCAATCATGTTATATTATTCTTAATTCTCATATATAAATTTATATATGAATCCTCTATCATTTCCTAAATGATAATTTCATTTAGTGGAGAATTCTTAATGTCATCAATCCAATAAAAAGGCTTAAAACATATACAATATCTCTACACAACATGTATCCCCAAAGAATTTTTATATCCATGAAATAGAGCCCAACATGTCATGTAGATTGTCTAATACATGGATTATGTGACATTCCATATAATTTTTACATCTATGTTCGACTATCAATTTTTTCCCTGTTTCCTAATTCGTAATCCTCCTGGAGATACAAGGGGATTATCCTAGGTATATAAGGCCATGTAGGATACTTAGGTTCTTTGGGAATTCACTCTTTATACATAGTGAACTAGTTTTATAGGGTCTCACAGTATGTAGGCCTGACCAGAATATCATTAGACACTTAAATCAAATAGTAAATTCTATTGTCAGGATTTCTATAAAACACAATGCGTGTTCTTCCAAACTAAATGATTTTTATTTAGGAAATTTCATGGATTTTTGAATCAACTAAATTCTTCACCTAATATGGTATCATCATCATGATTTCCTCTAAAGATACTATGAATGTGTTGAATGATGTTTGATGACCTGCCTAATATTTTTTTATAACCATCTTTCATTGGAAGAATCATATCATCATCATCATCTAGGTCATCTCTCTATCCACATTTAAAAAATGAACATCCCATTCTCAAACACATTTTTTGAGTCATCATGGATCAATATAACTCTTTTAATTATGATCCATAACAGTGGTTGAACAATTCAATTAATATACTAGGTCTTATTGTGATTTAAACAGGATTTGTGGTCAAATAGTAGCACTATAATAGGCCAATTTTGGCTTTAATAACTTGCAAATAAATAAATAATAAAAAAAGTGAAAATAAATGAGGATCATACATGTCCAACCATAATCATTGGTTATGAAATATGAATAAGAAAAAAATATTACATGTTTTTGAATCAATTATTGTAAAATCATAGTTTCCAAAAATATATAAATTTCTAGTGATTTGTAAAAAATACCATGGACTAAATTGTAGGGAAAAAAATTCATGAATGAAAAAACATCAAAATTTAGATAAATACTAAAGAAAAAAAATTCCCCACCATGGAGTAGATCAATAATTAATGAATAATGAATCTCATTTCCTTATTTTTGATGATGTTATTGAAATCTGATGCATTCATGATTGATTCTCAATTCCAAGATCCCTTACCATGTTCTCAACTATAACTATACTCTAATTATTACTTCTTGGTTATGTTGATAACCTAATGAGAGTTGATAATGAGTGATTATGAAATTATTTATATATTTAGATAATCAAATTAAAGAAATTAATGAATTAATTTTTTTCAACTACTAGCATACCAAAACAGCGCATCAATCATATGTGTTATGTGAACAAAGCAAATGGAACACATCGGGTAAAATCCACATTATAGACTCAAGGGAGGTATTTGTTTCCTCATATAATATTTTTTGGTAGATAAATGATTATTTATATGATTAGGAAAGTTTTTTACTGAATATATTTAATAATTTCAATATAAAATCATCAGGGATAAACATCTCCTAAATGTCACGTCCAACTCCAAAACTTGTTTTGGAAATATTATTTAATATATTAAAAGAGTTTAACCACCAAAACTAGAGGTAATACACTCTCTCGACATGCATTTTCATCATAAAAAGTACTCAATACTCAAATTCATGATGATATTGAGTCACATATTGTTCGGAAATACCCACAACATCTCTTAATGATCCTTGTGGTACTAGTGAATGTTTACATGTGGAATCATCCACACATGATGGATTTTACTATGCCAATCATCAATTTCCAGTTGGTATTATGAAAAGGTGGACCCATATTAAATATACTAATATATCCATCTAGTAATATTTGATGGATAATGCATGTATCTCTTCATCCATGACACATGGAAGAAAAAATGAAAAGATTATATCTATAGAGATAAATGTAGCTAGCACACAACCTTAATAGTCCTAAACAAAATAAAAAATTCACTATTGAAAAATTGAGATAGTTTTTTTACCTAGATAGATCACCATAAACCCTATCAATAAAATACATTTAAGAACACATGGTCTCCCTTACTGAACTCCAAAGAACTCAATTTTCCGTCAGTATAGGTCTTCTGATAGATTAGGGATTTACTTACCCACTCTTGGATAATGTAAACATATAATTTCATTTCCATCACTGACCCCAACCCCATAAGCATTGATTTTCTCAAATTTATTTGATATAGTAGAAACCTGTGAGGTACTCGATAAAAGGCCCTTTAATAATGTCACCATAATAGTATATTTATTTATTTTTGTACACAATCTCAACAAGGGGTAGGTGGTCCTCCCAGCTTCATCCAAAGTTTAACATGCAATCCCACAACATGCCCACTAGGACCTTAATAGTCTAATTATGTTTTCCATATTCAAGATGTTATAATTTTATGATCATTAATAACTGGATCCAAAAAAGATTCTAACAAACCTACCCATATCTAATACCTTAAACATGTACCATAGTTTGATACACTCATTTAGGGAATACCATGAATCCAAATAATATCCTTCATGTACACACATCAAAATATTTACTGTACACTATATTATTTTATTGAAATGAAGGTGCATGATTTAGTGTTTTGATCTATGATCACACAGATAGTGTTCTGATATCTAACTATATATAGAAATTATATCCTAAAATCCATGTATATACCATCACACTTTCATTTTGAAACATTAATGTATTGGTACAATCCCAATAGGACTTGGTGCTTGGACTTCACCAGCTAACAGGTGAGGCATTGAGAGATGAAATTTAAAACACTATTATTCATAGATAGTATCCAAAAATATTGAAAAATTTCTTGTTATATATTAAAAATTGTAGGATATTCCACTAAGGTATACACATGGAACTCCTTTAGAACCCCCTCTCAAAGAATGTCTAACACTACAGTCTATCACTATAAGAGGACAATACTATTACTAATTTTAACGAATCGATGATGAGATTTTCCTATGAATATATGGTCATGAAAGAAAACATAATCAATATTCAAAATAGTATATTACTCCATGTGTTTTATTAAAATTGGGGTTACAACCATCAATAGATGGTATGTTTCTCCACCCAAATCTAAAAATTATAACTGCAATAAGGAAAAAAAAATTTAATCCTTTCCTATAAATTGAAAATAATATTTCATATGAAGAGTATATACAAGTAAATTTATTTTACCACAAATACTGAATATCCTGAATTCATAGTCCAATGTGAACACAAACCATTTCCTCAATTGTTTGTTGAGATCTCTCTAATAGGAGGCGTGACATTAACTTTTGTGGTAAAAATGAATAATGATACTTTCACTATGTAGGTAGTATCACTATGTTTTGAATGTGAATTTCATTGATTCATGGTCCAAGACATGATTTGTGATGTTATACTCATTGGATCCCAGCTTTTAGATCCATAGGCTATCAATTTTTGCCTATTCACCAAAACAAACCCATGATAAGATCAATAGGAATCATAAAACTGCATGTTCTCAACCCCCTCATTTAGAAAATTTTGGATAGTATCACTTTTATACCTATTTAGAAACTCACTAAATCCCTAATAGATCTTCTCAGAATAATTAGAAAGATTCCACTTTTATATATATTAAATCAAGGGAATAAAAATCATAGAGACGTCTAACATGAATCATCAGTAATAGCCATCCAAGCCAAGGAAGTTGTGAACCTCCATCACATTCTTAGGTGGATCCCTAGAATGAAATTATATAATATTTGATTGGTTCATAATTGATACCTCATTTGAGATCACATTTCAATGAAATTAGGCCTCTCTAATCTTGAACTGACACTTCAAATATTTTTCATGTATCTGAATCTCTAAAAGCACATCATAGACCATCATGAAATTATCAACATTCTCTATCTATAAGACTAATTTTATAGGAATTTCATAAACAAAGCAACAAAAAAGTAGTCTAGGAAAGGATATAAGAACTAGTAAATGAGTCCTAGGAAACCTATTGGGGAATTGATCACACCAAATAAAATCACATGGTACATGTAGTGACTATATGGACATTAGAAACTCATTTTAAGATATTCTCCTGACAAACCTACATCTAGTGATAACATGATATAATGTAGACCATTGAGAATCAATTTTATAATTATCATTATTCAAATATTTTGTTAATACTCATTATTCGATACCTATTCTTAATAGTTACCTAGTCCAGTTATTGAGAATATATAAAAAACATTAGGGTCCCATTCATATTTTTGGAAAATAATAATTAAGATGCCTAGGGGGACACACCAGGTCACATAATGCCATTCCTATAAAGTTATTAAAACAATATCCTTCTATACAAAAGCATTAAAAATCCATCCAATATTATACTGATGATATCAATGCATTCCATATAATCACATCAATAAAAAAATCAACACTCAGATGAGGAGGTGAACCATGTATGTCTATGCGGTAGACATTCATGTTCTCCTCCACTAACATAGAAAACTAAAAATAAATTATGATTTATATTCCATGATTAATTCTATCTAATTGAACCAAAATTGGAAAAAATCTTCTACTGAAGACCCAACCTACTATAATATGAATACCATCTCAATGGTCAGGGAAAATATCGAACATCATCCCTAGTCCACTGCATCCTACATAAAAAACATTCCATAGTATAATTTATTGAGGATATAAAATCCATAAAAATAATGAAATAATATGGTATCATCATAGATATAAATTTCTCCAATGAAACATTTTCTCCACTAAGATCCAAGTCAAATTGTCGACCGAAGATTCTGATCACAAAATCTCTTCAAGTAGAAGTCTCCATCCATTAGGGTCGTACTAGAGGAACTACTAGTTTATCTAGATATTGAAAATAGTATAATTATTGAAATATGTTGATATTTTATATTTCTATAAAAATTTAATTTATGGAAGTGAAGACAAATACCATACCTCAGGTCATTCCGAGAGACTCTGGGATATAATCCTCAATTTCCTTCAAATGACTATGTCCCTAGCATCCATATCCTTAATGATAAAATAAATCAATAAGTCAAAGTTGAACCACTATTAGATCATAATTTCATACACCACATTCTACACTCATATATCCTCTTTCATATCTTCCTATTATTTTATCTCCCTGCATGTGCTTCTTACTATACCTTTTCAACCCATCTAATGTCTTCGTATCTACTAATGCATAGTTGTTCAAATAGTCGTATATGATATGATAATGAACCTATAATGTTCTGGACCTCTTGTTTCATGTATAACTCACTCCCATATGGGATCCCTACATTCGATCCTAAACATGAATTCACCTTTTTTCTAATATCTTCTTGCCCCTCATTTTCCTGTAGTGTCTGATGACACTACCAAGAATTAAATACTAAACTATCTGTGAACTGGATAGCCTATAGGAATAATTTTTTCTACGACTATAGATAAATTCTATTTCCTAGCATAGGTAGTGATACACTGGGTCACTAATCTAACTAGACTGTAATGGAAATGTTTTCACTAAAGCTTCCACGCTTAGAAGTTCCCATCATAAACCAATTCAAGGGAGTTTTTCATGAGGCCCATAAATCATGATGCATATTGATAAACAAAAATTATTCCTTTATGTGGAAAATAACAACCTATATGCACACAAATCTTAGAGTCTCTATGAAATACCCACACAAAAAGAGACACATGAACCCAGTTCACAATAGAGTACTCTCATCATGTGTTTGATTCACCAGGATATACCATCTTCTTAGTGATCCATGTTTAAGACAAGACACTATATCCTACACCATATGAGGAGGGTTCCTAACATATATTAACCCCTGAACCACCTCATCTATCAATTCTTTAAATACATGGGTGTCCAAATCTCCCTGAAAACATTGTATCTTCAATCTCTATTACTTTTGAAGTGATCTCCACCTACAAACATCATCAGTACAAGCTATTATAATGATATTATACTCATCCGAAGGAAAAATGAGAACCAATTCCATTGAACATAGTTCTATACAGTCTTGATGGGCAGGAGTACCATTTTCAATGAATCCAAAAGAAACAAATCGGTAATAGGTCCCAACACTATGTCCCAATCGCTAGGTCGACAATCATCATGATACTATAAGAGAATCTGGGTTGGTTATGTACATAGAGGAATCTTTTTATATTCAAGATGAATAATTTTAATAGGGAATATATGGAGAGATATCATAGAAAGGACATGGACACCCCAACACATTTCATTATAATGTATGTTACATTGTTTTCCCTATAACTAGTGTCTCGTCTTACTGAGTCAACAAGTGGGTGATCAAAGACCAGGTGAATTGATACATCAATCATTGTGACACCACATGAGTCCTTAGACCATGATCCAAACTCAATAAAATTCAATACCATTTCCTTAAATCCCAAAAAAATTGATAAATACTCTATGACTAAACATTATCCATGGAAAACATATATTCCATGACATTATGACAAGACCTAACATAATATGGATTTCTTTGTTGATGGTAATCAAAGGGTTCCCCCCAATCCAACCTCCAAAGGGAATGGGGCTAGTTTTTAGTATAGAGTTGGAATATAAGATATATGTGAGGTCTTATAATAATTAACGTGTATACATGAACACACATCTACAATAAAAATAGATTAATTTGGATGGGTAAAAAACTAGAATAAAACCCCATGGATAACCTATAACATTCCAAAATAGTAAATGACTAAACATACTCAATCAAAAGAATGAAAAATAAATAATAAATAACCATAATGGGGGTCTAACTTTACAATAAGGGATGAAACTATCTAAGAATGACACCACTGGTAAGAAAATATTCATGATACCACAACCATTATGTATAACTAAGAACCACCTGCACTTGGTCCACCTAGATATCCCTAGAATCATCTATCTTTTGCATAAGACATGAAACATGTGGGAAGATCTCACGAATGGGTGAGTATATAAATAAATATTAAGAAACTAGTAAATCACTCTGAAATAATGAACTAGAATAGTTCTGGATCAAACCATAATTGAGATCATAATGAATGGATAAGAACCAATAAATACTCAGTGGTGGTACACAATACATAGGGTACAATTTTAATATTCAATGTAATCCTAAGGATTTTGAACATCTATGAGGAGGTACATAGTGTGTAGCCTATTTATACATGTCTATGTAGACTACCTTGGTTCCTTAGTAATGAAATCCCAATACATGAATATATGCCCTTCTTATGTCATAAGACATGTGGTCCTGACCACACACTAGTGTAATAATTAACTAAAAGAGAAAACTCTCAAATTCAACTTTTCATGAAAAATGACATGTGTTATTCAAAATTAAACACCATGTAAGTTATAGTTATACAAAATTTTCTTTACCCACAATGGTTTTGTGATGTGCCATCATCACTATGATTTTCCACAAATATCCCATGAGCATATTGACTGATGATAGAATCCTTATCAAAAATCAGATTCCGACCATAAATTGTTGGAAAAATAAAATTATCATTGTATACAACTTCATATGTACTTCATGTTCCTCAAAATATACATTTTGACTCATACACATTCTGTTAATCATAATTGATCATTTTGACTCTTGAAATCATTATAATTTCCAAAGGTCAAAAAATAAAACAAGAATCCAGGTTTTGATTACAATTCTTGGTTGAATCGTTGTTCTATCGTAGGCCAACAATGAGAGTAAAGAATAAGGGAATAAATACACAATAAACAATGTCAAATTAAACATATTCAATACATGATAACCTATCATATAAGGTTTAGATAACAGTAGAAACAAAAAATATGATAATTTATATAATCATTTGTTCCCAAATCGTTGGTTCCTAAAAGTATAAATTGATTGGGAATTACAGTTATTTTCATAGATTAAATTATATGGAAATAAATCCATGCATAAAATGATATCCAAATTGTGATAAATCTAAAAAATCAATTTCCTACTTTGAAAAATGGCTTACCATAAAGGAAAATCTAATTCAATATTGGGGTTTTTGAAAATATGATTGAACTCTTGGTGTTCTTGATCGATCGTCAATTTTAAGCTTTCCACAAACATTATCCACCATGTATCTCCTCTAAAGATCAATTACAGTACACTTTTCTCACCCTAGATATATTACTAATGATGGATTATAAATTGGTTACGTTGTTTATATATTTCAATAAAAAAATATGTAAATTAATTAATTAAATCTATTTATTTTTTCTAATATTATCCCCTGAAAATGTATTAAACGTAGGTCTATTGATAATGAACCTTATGTCACAAATTGGGTAAAAATAAATTTTTGGATTCAATGGTGGTCTTAGTTTCCTCAACTATGATTCTATTTTGGAGATAAATCATTATTTTTGAGATTATGCATGAACATATGTTAAAATATATTTTGTAATATAAAAACACTGGGATTAAAATATGCCCAAAAATCCATTAAAACTATATAGGTTGTTAGAAAAAAAAATTGTGTAAAACATCCAATGGGTATAGGCCCTATATATGGTGCCATTATTGATATAGAGAGAGATAATAACCTTAAACTCATAGTGTAATACCCAAAAATTACCACTCTCCTCGGGGTGGGGGGTGAACGGGTGAAGAGAGATCGAAGATATGATAAAAATTTATATGACCATGTTCCTATAGAATTACAACCTGAAGGGGGGATCATAATGTTTTGGGTATAACCATATTTTTAAAATATCCCAGGTTATTGGGCTCAGAATAACCATGAGGGTTATAGTTTGATGTATCAGAGTGACTATCGCATGGATCACCTAAGTCATAACAAAATCATACCAATGTAAATGCCTTAACCCCCAACCACACACTACCACAACCTAACCCATATTAGAGGTGGTTTGGAAAACCATTTATAGGTGAAGCCCATGCCACTAAAACACTTAATATATTCCTTGGGGAATTAATACTCTACTATCACATCTATTAAATACATCATATAAAGTCATAATGTTGAGACCAATGGTTTTCTACATTACTAGGCATCAAATTCCAAAGTAAAAAAGTACGGGGTTTCATATAATATGTATAATGTTCCCTGACCCAATGTGCAAGGGTCTCTAACTATATATGTAAGGGTCACCATCATGGAATGAACCCTCTAGGTAATGATTTGATTCCATTAAAAATAGTTATCCCCTTAGCAAAAAAACCCACAAGAATCTGACACACCGTGAATCTTTCTCTCATGGTCCGACCATCGCTCATTAAATTCTCATTATTATGTTAACCTCACTCTTCATAGTGTAGTGGTGCACCTACAACCAACCTTTTATAATGGAACACCCTAACATAGTTTCAATGTAAACCTAAGCACCTGAAACATATCATATTACTGAATCCACATCAAAAACTCTCTTAAATATGTTCTAACAATCAAAATTCCAATTTATGTCAAAATTCATGAAGTATAACATGCACCAATAAATAATTAAAACTACACATGAGTTATAAAATTCATAACAATGTGTTTCATTACAGAAAAACATATGTGTTGCAGATAGTAATAATTCTTATAGGTATAAACAATGAAAGAAGCTAGTTTAGACAATAAAATTTCAACCAGTGATGATTTAATAGATTATTGATGAGAATAAAATAGTTGGAGAAAAATATTTTGAATTTGGATATATTTACTGGTAAAACCTAATGTAAAATAAACAGAAGTTAGATTATATCAGAACCATTTCCAATATCATGATGGATTCTAGATTAAACAATAAAGGTAATGATGTGGTACATATTGACTCACTAGCTTTCATAAATTATGGAAATGGATGTTTCTCTATCTGGGTGTATCTATATTATCTAATTTATATTGAATTGTTTCATGTTTTGGGGAATATTTGATCTCTGGTTATATTTTATTGAAAACTTAATGTGGTATCAAGGAATGTTTTGACGTTCTAATTGATTTTGGATGAGTTCAATTGGTTGCTGATTAAATCAATAATTACAATAACACAATTAAAATTAGAGGAATTAAATCAATCAAAATCCATATATATTATTAATTATAAAATTATTATCATTAATACAAGATTATTGAAGAATAGTATTTGATACATAAGTTGAAACTAAATTCATTTCGATGATTTTTTTTTAATATATTAGGTGATATTATTTAATCAATTTTAGGATATAAAAAGAAATTATATTTGGTTGAATCTATTAATTAATATTGATTATATGTTTGATGATAGAGATAATTCAATCAAGGTGGATTATTTATTTGAATATCAATTTTTTTCATCCCAATCAACCAAGGAAAGACACTTCTAGAGAAACGATGAAATATTATTATTTATTTTCTCTATATATTTTATTGTTAAAGAAAAAATATGGTATGATTCATAGACATTGTGTTGAATGGTTTCATCACAAATGGTTTATTTCAATGTTTGATTGATATCATAGTGTGATTCTATGAAATATGATTAATGTTGTTTTTTCCTAAGAATTTTATAAGTAGGAGAGTGTAATGGATAATAATTTTTTTATTGAATTAATATTTTGTTTCATACATTGAATTTTAAATCGATAATGTTATAGGTTTTATTTCTTTCTCATTCCCATGGGGCAAGATCACTTATTAAAATTAATTGATAACAAATTGATTGTTTTTAACCTAAAAATTAAAATAAGTAATTATGCTAAAAAATTGAATATTTAAATTATAATTGATATATTAATAAATTGTATGGTAAAAGGGGAGTTATAGTTTCTATATTTTATATGGAAAGATCATAATGATTTTGGTATTAAATATTTATTAAAAATATTCATATAATATTCAAATATAACGTAGAAGTATTCCATGAATAAATCAGTGTTAAAATTTTCTAGATACTATTGGATTGGATATTATATTATTATTCATCATGAAGATAGGGGAATTATTTTAATGGACCTAAATACACAACCCTTTTTCCAAAAATTAAATGTTTCTAAAGATTCCTTATTTGTTACTTCTTATTGAATATGATATTTTAATATTATGTAAATGAAAGAGAGGATATCATGACAAATCCAAAAGATTTAGATGTGGAAACATCCTCATAATATGTGTATTATTGGTATCATGATGTTTAGTTGGGGTTGAATTCCGAATTTTGTAGCCAAAAAATACAAAGTGGGATATTTTAATCATCCAATTGAGATTTTTTATTTATGCTTGATTTTCTATCTACTAATGATGTACATGAAAGTTATGGATATAATGAAATATGTAATGTTTTTTTCAATCATTTTATTTAATCTATAATGCATATGTGGTTGAAGATAGTTTTATAATTATCAAGATTGTGTTATATTCTAGAAAATTGTGAAATTGTTTCCATAATGAGGTTGTAATAGATAAATAATGGGATTGATGAAGTTTAATGAGCTCATTATGGTTAATTATGGATTTAGGGTAGGTTTTAATTCATTTAAACATGTATACAATATATCCAGACAAAATATTGAACTTGTGTAAAGTTAAACGTGGTTTTCTATAGACTTAATTACATTAACATGGGAATTATGAAGTTGTGTAGGATTAATTATATGTTTCATATGTATAAATAAGAATAAATTCCATTTTAAGAAGTTGAATAACTTGAATCCAAGGTTAAAAATAGTTTCATAACATTAATCTATTTTTTATAGTCTCAAGTAAGAATAAAATGAAAAGCTACATAATATATATGGTGAGGAGATGGGGTTGTATGACATGTGTGATTAACCCAGGGCCACATTAAAATAATGTTCTACTGATCAAGATTTTAAAATAAATGCTTGAATTATGTGAGCTCATCAGGGCACTAGAAGTGTTTTTTATACATATTAATAAATATGAAATTTTGAGAGATTCATACTAATGAATAAAACCTCATTTAATTTGATTACCATGAATTTGAGAAATAATAAAGTATTCCATTATGATGATTGCGATAAAATTTAGAAGAGTAATCCCAAGTGAAAATGGATTTCTAATGTTAAAACTATAATTTTTATGAATTTGATTGTTTTTATAAATCCATGTGGGATGTGGGGATGACTGTAATTGTTGTATTGATGGTTTATATTTTTTATGAATGACTAAAATAGTGGTATTTACGATTTCCTAAAATAGGAATAAAAATGATCTATGTTGTGGAAGATGGTGTGTTTCCTATTTCTATTTATGGCAGTAAACTCTGAATGGGAAACAAGGAATGAAAATATGATATTTATTTTGGGGTTTCTCTTTGTGTTTTTCTATAACTCCCTAACCCCATTTGCCTAGAGTCGGTGCATTATTACATAACATTGGAATGATCACAATGGATCAAATCCTGAATGACCGATCAGTTTATTATCCTTAGAAGTACTAGATACATTCATAAGTTTTACATTACATTATAAAATGAAAAACAACAACAACATTGTCTTGATTGACCAAATTCATATCACTTAGACTATCCTTGCTGGCCAGTTATAATAAACTTCTTCACATCCTGGGAAAAATTAAAAATAGAAAGGGGTGAGATCAGATGCTCAGAAAGGATAAAAATATCTCAGAAACATTCATAAAAAAGAATAAACATTTAAGGAAATATATAAATCAAAACATAATCCTTTCAATCATAAATTTTTTCAAAATATGGCCAATATAAATCAAATAGTTCAGTTTACTTATTCACATGGATATTCAACTTGTCGAATAGTCACATGTAATATTAACAGCCAATTTCATAATGATGGAATACACAAAACTAGACTTCATAACCATATAGTCAAGGCCTTGTGCCAGGACAACAAATAAAATTATGTCGAAGCCTTGTGCCAACAAACTAGTTTTCTCATGGGACCTACTGAGGCACCGAGGAGCTATAGCGGGCTCCACCCATCACTTACTAAGTCCAATTCATTCCTCATATGAAAAGTTTTAAACATAACATAAACATTCGTATTAAAAATAGCATACGAAATGTAAATGCTTTATCCATAAACCATGAATGGTGTAAAAATAACACATCTACAGTGAAACATATCAAAAAATCATCAACACAATATGGAAGATTTGTATCATAATAAATAAACTTCAAAAAATCATAAAATCTATCAAATGATATTGACATAGACGAAATCAAAAAAAATTGTAGAGAAATTTTACTTTCTATTTTGAAATCATTTAAAAGTAATATAATTATAAAAGAAAACATTTATTTTGAAAATAACATTATAATCTTGTATGGGAAGCTTTTATGATGTTATAACAGCGGAAAATAGCTTCACCAGTCGTATAAGTTAAATAAGACATTCTTACCTTAATTTTGTCGAGAATGTCAGAGTGTTCCATTTTTGGAAAACAACGAAAAGATTACTTTCAAAACATATGTGGTCAAATAAGGGTATAAATTACTTTAACCCATAGTCTATTAAAGATTAAAAATATATTGAATTATATTTTTAAGAAAACATTGATGTAGATTATAAAGAGGTCCAAGCAGATACTTACATATTAACAGCCTCAGATAAGAAAAGAGATTGTTGAATTAACACTTAATTTGTACTTTTACTTAGATGATGGTATGTTAACATCATTTATAATATTTAAAAAATTGTTATCAAAATATACAAGAACTATAAATATGATATCATATATGATGCTATAATATTTCTTTGTTAATAATATTTAAGTAGTTTCATCGTTTTGGGTGTTAACTGATTCGTTTTCCTCTATATTATTAGTTACGTAATCCATGTTTGTTATGTATAGGATGTATTTGTTTTATATATAGAATTATATTATTTTCATAAAAATTATTTTTTATCATAAAATAAAAATTATTTTTGAATGATTACGATGGGGACTGAATGTCATCAAGTTCGTGTAGACGATTATCCGTACATATGCATGAGCGAAAATATCATTATATTGACGGAGAAATAGTATGTAATTTGATGTTATATCATATATATAGAATAATTAACATGTTATATTTATTATTTACAGTAGTTATACTCATTATTATACCCATCTAAATAATGAAGTGTTTGAATAACAATCTACACCATGACGTAGAGACGGTAAGACATACATACGCATGTATGGTGAATTTTTCATTTATAGGATAAATAGAATAAATAACATGGTTGTAACATAATAATAATAATATAAAATTATTTATAAGGTACTGGATTTTTTATTTTGGTATGGAAACAACAAAGAAAGAGGATGTGTAAGATGATAAGAACTTGAAAGAGGGTGGTGAAATTATTACCTCTTCTTCGGGTGTTTCCTTTTGAGTTGATCAAAAGGGCTCCCTAGGTTGTATTTATGATCAGAGTAAGGCCTCTAGGTTGTAGGGGTGGAAGTTTAAAGGTTATTTGGGTAGGTATTGGTAGAGAAAAATGTCTTTGGAGGTGTGAAATTAAGAGAAGGGGAAGTACCATTTTATAAGAGAGGGGAGAGTCACTTTAAGAAAATCTTGAAATATTATTTTATAATAAAATAATTTTCAGTTTCTAATGGATCCAAAATGATTTAATTCAAGGATAAAGTAGTTATGTGTCTAAAACCTCTCAACAAGTAGGTTTTATATAGGTTTAGGTCACCATATTAACTTTATCTTTTAGATTTAACTCTTAGTTAAATAGTTTGACATTTACCAAGTCTCTTTGTTTTTTTATATTATATGGTTAATGAACATACTATTACAAGAAAAGAGAACCACATGTGGTTCATTATTAATATATATAACCTTATATAAGTCCTTTTTCTGAACCTTATATTTTTTGGAATATTATATCAATTAATAATAAAGTATTTGTTTTAAAAACTCAATTATGTCAATTTTGACACTATTTATTATATGATTTTTTTTAAAGAGATAAAAAGCTTATCACTTAAAATAAATTTTATTTAATACAAACTAACATGTCATATTAACCTATAATTTTTTTGGAATTCATCATAAGTCTCAATTTACATTTATTTGGATATTTATTATATCAATTATTTAAATATTTCATTATTAAGGTAATTACTGAATCATCATTATGTCATAAGTAAATTTAATTATTTAATGTCTAAAAATTATAAATAAAAAACATTATGTAGGAAATATTTTTATATTTCTACTGAATATTTAGAGTCAAATTTATATTGTGTGGTACCTTATATTAAAAACGGTTTAGTTATTAAACATTGAATTTAACTCTTTTAACTCTTTTTTAAATTAAATAATAATAAATGTTCTAATCTAATCCCCATGGACCAAAGAGGATCATATCTTATTCCTAAGGTTTTTTTTGTCAAATTAAACATATCCAATAGAATTAGGACGTGGGTTATGGTAACTATAATATTATTTTTATACTTAATTATCCCATTTACTTTTAAGCATGGTAAATAAAAGTTAGAAGTTACTATTCACAAAAAAATTATTTTCATCTTATTGAACCAAATTTTACTTAATTATTTCAACCATATCTCTTAGATTTTTTAAAATCAACTCATAGAAGTATTAAAATTAATTTTTATACAAATTTTCAAATTCTACTAGAAGGTGGGTAAAAGAAGGTAAAATATTCAATAAAATTATATATATATAAAATTATAATAAAATGACTCCAATGAATTACATTGAACATATATAGGTATTATGTATCTATTTTTACCTAAAATAAAATAAAATAAAATAACTAATTTCTTAAATAAAAAGTTGGTTTTAAACAATATAGTAGTGTTTTTCTTTATTCATAAAAAATTTAATGTTTTCAGAAAAATACCAAAAATTCACTCTAAGCTAATTTAGATATTTTGAATTCAAAAATGAAGTCCATTTTGTAAAATAAAATTTATAAGATTTAAAAAAGTGGGTATTACTATTCATAATGGTTAGTTTGAATAGTCATGGTGTGTTAAACCTCCAAGTTGCGCACAACGCAACCTACCACATTATTCAAAGGGAAACATACCGTGGAAGATTGGGGTGTTACATTATCCCCTCCTTAAAATGATTTCATCCTTGAAATATCTATAATATTATTGCATAAAAAGATTTAGGAGGTTCTTCATCATCAGTTCCTTGCTTTCCCACATTGCCTCTTCAATCTTATGGTTTCTCTATAGAAATTTCACCAGACGAGTCGTCCGGTTTCTCAATACTTGTTTTTTGTTATCAAGAATTATGATAGGATCTTCACAATAAGACAAATCAGGTTCTAGTTATATTTTATTATAGGTGAGGACATGCATTGGTTAGACATATATTTTCTCAACAGTGATATGTGGAACACATCATGAACTTTGGAGAGACATGAAGGCATTTCCAAAAGATAAGCTACAAATCTAATTCATTCTAGAATTTAGAAAGGTCTAATTTACCTAAGACTCAATTTACCTTTCTTACTAAACAGTATAACACCCTTACATGGAGATACCGTCATGAAAACAAGATCTCCAACTTGAAATTCCAAATCCTTCCTTTGGTTATCGCCATAGCTCTTTTTCCTACTTTGAGATGCTTTGATGTGGATTTGGATAATATTCACCTTTTTCATTGTTTCTTCAACAAGTTCTAGGCCTACGAGTTTTCCTTCATCAACATATTCCCAACTAGTTGGTGTGTGACATCTCTTTCCATATAACGCTTCAAAGGGTTCCATATGAATACCTGATTAGAAGAAATTGTTATAGGAAAATTCAACCATAGGTAAATAATGATCCCACAATCCTAGAAAGTCAAGTGAGCAAGATCTCAACATGTCTTCTAAGGTTTGAATAGTCCATTCTGATTGTCCATCAGTTTGAGGGTGGTAGGTAGTGGTTAAATAAAGATCTGTATCCAAGGCCTTTTGAAGACTTTTCTGAAATCTTGATGTAAAATGGGGAACACGATCAGAAACAATCGATAGGGGTACACCATGTAGTCTTACAAATTCTTTAATATATACTTTTTCCAGACATTGAAGTGGTAAATCTTCTCTTATAGCATGAAAATATGTTGACTTGGTAAGATGATCAACAATGACTCATATTCAATCATTCCTTCTAGGATTCTTTGGTAGCCCCATGAAAAATTCCATAGTAATATTATCCCATTTCCTCTTAGGTATGGGAAGAGGTTTCATGACTCCTCTAGGATATTTCCTTTCAACTTTCACTTGTAGAAAAACCATACAACATGACACAAAATCTGCCATCTCCCTCTTCATGACATCCCACAAAGATGTTCCTTAAAATCTCTATACATCATGGTGCTTCCAGGGTGTATAAAGAAATTGGATCAATGAGAATCATACGAAAATTACCTTTTTAGATCAGGTATATTAGGAACAGAAAGTATTTTCTCAAATTTCAAAAATCTATCTTCATATACGAAGTCACTCAATCTCTCATTATTTACATCTTTAATCTTCTTTTGAAACTCCTCATCATTATCTGATAAATTTTCAACCTTTCTAGTAAAGATGGTTTGGGAACCATTTGAAAAGGTACTGATTTTTCACCTTCCATGGTTATTACCATATTTATCTTTACTAGATCCATGAAAATAGGATCCCTTTCAACTCTGATCTTGTTCAAAACTCCATGATCCTTTATGATAAAAGCATCTTCCACCTTATTTCCCTTCCCTGGGTAGTAGTGTATTGTGCAATCATAATCCTTGAGTAGTTCAAGCCATATCCTTTTTCTCAAGTTGAGTACTTTTTATGAGAAAATATACTTCAAACTCTTGTGATGAGTATAAGTCTCAAAATTTTCACAATAAAGATATTGTATCCATATCTTCAGAGAAAAGATAACCGTTTCTAACTCAAGATCATGAGTGAGATAGTTTTTCTCATGAATTATTATCTGCCGTGATGTATAGGGAATTAATCTATAATTCTACCTAAGGACACAAACAACTCCTTTCTTTGAAGAATCACTATAAATAACAAAACCATTGTTCCATAATGGTAGAGTCAAGATAGGATCAATGACTAATCTTATCTTCAATTATTAAAACATTTTTCACACTCTTTTGTACAAAGAAATTAAACCCTTTTATGTGTGAGATTGGTTAATGGGTTATCCAACCGGGAAATATTCTGGAACAAATGTTGATAATAACCTGATAGACCAATAAAACTGCGTACCTCAGTTATACGTATTGGTGCTGGACATTACTGGATTGACTTGGTCTTTGAAGGACCAACATAGATTCCATCCATAGAGAAAATATAGACATGAAAATAAATATCTTGATGGCAGAATTCACACATGATAAACTTCCCATATAATTCATTTCTTCTGAGGGGCTTAGAATAGTGTACACATTATTTTCATGATCTTTGTATCTTTTTCAGTATACCAAGATATCATCGATAAATACCACTAAAAAGTCATAAATGTATTCCTTGAAAACCCTATTCATTAAATACATGAAGATAAAGGGTTCATTAGTCAATCCAAAAGGCATTACTGTAATCTTGTAATGCCCATACCTAGTTCGAAATGATGTTTTCAGAATGTCTTCCTTATTCACACACAACTGATGATATTCAGATCGAAGGTAAATCTTTGAACAATATTGAGCACCATGATGTTGGTTGAATATATCATCAATGCGTGGTAGGGATACTTGTTCTTTATTGTAATATAATTGATCTCCCTTTTTTCAATTCCCAACCTCATAGATTCATCTTTCTTCTTAACAAAAAGGATAGGGGCTACCCAGGGAGAAACACTAGGGTGAATAAATACCTTATTACTAAATTCCTATAGTTTTTTCATTAGTTTAACTAATTCCACAGTGGCCATTATATAAGGGGTCTTCGATATGGACCTTGAACGAGGAATTAAATCAATTAAAAACTCAATTTCTCTTTCTAGAGGATGTCTAGGTAAATCCTGTAGAAACACATCATCATATTATTTCACAATATGTACGTCCTCTATTTGAATATTCTTTTCTTTACCCAAAATTATTTCATTCTCTTCCTTCCCAATAATTGAATTTAGCAGATCTACTGGAGGTGGATCTAGATATGAATCAGGTGGTGACTTTTCTACTCTAAATATAAGGTACTATGTATCATCATCGAAAATTGTAACCTCTTTTTTCTTACAATAAATTTTCAAATCATGGTCCAAAAGACCATCCATTTGGAGTATTATATAAAATTCAATCATGGGTATGACAATGAGATCAGTAGATAAAGCACATTTATAAGCCCTAATGGGAAATGATTCATAAAACAATGTTGTGATGATACTTCTCTTAAAAGTTTTGACTGAAAACTCCCTTATTAAGTCAAATTGAAAATATGTAATTTTCTTAGCAAACTGGGAGAATATGAAACAATGAAATGGTCCAGAATCAAAAAAAAACATTGGCTAAACTTGAGGAAACCATTAAATTACTTGCCACCACGTCTTTTGGATCTTCAACCTCAGTAGTGGTGATTACAAAATCTTGGCCTTGATCCCTTGGCCTTTTCTAAGGTAAATTCCCATTGGATCATAAGATATTCATTTGTATAATGTACCTTTTCGATAAAATTGTATCATTCATCATTGGAAACCTTTTTCATTCCCTTAAAATCACGAGCTTGGTGGATTTTTTCACCACACTTGTAACAGACTCCCATTACCTTCAAGAAAGTACCGGGGTGTTTTTTCTCACATTTACCATAGTATGGATATTCAAATTTTCCCTTCCTCCCCTTATTTCCATTTTCATAGTGTTAAGCAGATCTCCTCTTCTATTACTTTTCTTTGAAGTCATATGATTTAGAGAATTACTTTTCTATCTGGATAGTGCATGAGACAATATCTTCGTACAATGAGAAGAATTGTGAGACTAATTATCAATGGATAAAGGGTTTTAACCCATCAATTAATTGATCAATATTACTCCTTAGGTTAGGTATATAATCTGTTGTGTGCCTTGCTAACCTTGTAATGTTACCCTCATACTTTTCAACATTCTCAACATCCTTTTTCATCAGACTCATAAATTGTCTTTCCATATCCGCTCAATGTTCATGAGGAAAGTATTTTTCTAATAAAATGTCTTCAAATTACCTCCATTACATGCTCTATACTTCTTCATCTTCATTTGTGTTTTGGATTAATGACTACCATTGATCTTCATCTTCTATGAGGTGATAAACTTCCATGAAAACTTTTTCCCTTTCCCTACTCCCCAACGCATGAAATATTTTTTCAAATGTACTTATCAATTGCTAATCAACTAATTTATTTTTACTACAATTTAATGTTGGTGTTTGTTGCCTCATGAAGTAGTCTAACATTGATCCTATGTGTTGTGGATCAGGGTGCTCCATATGGGTATGTTTATTATTCATAACCTGAGTGTGTTGTCCCAATGTGGTGATAAGGTGATTAGCACCAGTTGTATCACCAGATCCACTATAATTATATTTAGTAGGAGGGAAATCCCTACATGGATTATGTGGATTGAAACAATTTCTATTCCTTCCACTAGACACCATTTATAAACAATGGTGTACAATAGATTAGTTTACGAATCACAATACATAATTCCAAACATGTAAAACAGTTAATAAAAATTGAACAATTTATGGATATAATCCATAATCATAAAAAAAATGTCTTCTTTGAGGAGGTATATACTCATAAATCCTTCACAATGGTTTGTAAAGAAAATGTGAATTATCCTAAGCATATCCCTCAGGAGTGTCATAGCCAAGAGTGCAACAAGGCCCATTGTCATGTACCAAGATACGTCAAGTCAAGAACGAATCTTCTTGTTGGGGTTTTCACTCCTAGGAAAATCTGTTCTAGAGTAACCTCTACATGTTTGTATCCAAACAAGGATTTATTGCTTGGAAAATACACAAAATCTCTATATTACCAAGTTTATTGGATGTTCTTCTATACAAATCCTCACTGTCTATCTTAGGGTAATGTGCTCTATTCAGAGTTTATCTAAATCTAGTTTCCATGGTTCGTACTAAACATCTTATGATACCAACTATAATTCCCTGACCCCAGTTACCCAGATTCAGTGCATTATTACATAACATTGGCTAGTTCAAAAGGGATCAAATCATGAAATACCGATCAGTTTAGCAGCCTTGGAAGTACTGGATACATTCACAAGTTTTACATTACATTATAAAATTAAAAACAAAAACTACAAAATTTTCTTCATGGACCACATACATATCCATTATACTATTCTTGCAGGCTAGTCAGAATATACTACGTTACATCATGGAAAAAATAGAACATGGAAATGGGTGAGTTCAAATGCTCAGTAAGGATAACAATATAGTGGAAACTTTCATAAATAAGCGTAAACATTTAAGGAAATGTATAAGACAAAAACATACGACTTTTAAACATAATATTATGCATAATATAACCAATATTAATCAAATAATTCAATTTACTTATTCACATGGATATTATACTATTCTAATAATCAAATTCAATATCAATATCCAATATCATAATGATGGAATGCATAATGCCAGACTTCTTAACCACATAGTCAAGGCCTTGTGCCAATACTACAAATAAAATTTTTCAAGGCCTTGTGCCAAGACAATATTTTTTCTTCAGAGATATACTGATGCATCAAGGAGCTATAACAAGCTCCACCTATCACTTATTAAGCACAATTCGTTACTCATGTGAAAAGGATTAAATGTAACATAAACATTCGTATTAAAAATAGAATACAAAATATCAATACTTTATCCATAAAACATGAATGATTTAAAAATAAGACATCCACAGTAAAAAATATCTCAAAACCTTCAATACAATATGGAATATTTGTATAATAATAAATCAACTTCAAACTAGCTTAAAATTCATCAAAGGATGTTGACAGAGATGTAATCAAAACTTTTTGTAGGGAAATATCTTTTTCTATTTTGAAATCATTTAAAAGTCCTATAATTATAAAATAAAACATTTATTTTGAAAATATTTTTATAAGATTGTATGGGAAGCTTCTTCGATGTTATAACGGTGGAAAATTTCCACACCTGCTGTATAAGTTAAAAAATACATTCTTACCTTAATTTTGTCGAGAAGGTCATAAAGTACCTTTTTTGGAAAATGAAAGAAAGATTCCTTTCAAAACAAATTTGGTCAAATAAGGGTAAAAATTACTTTATGCCATAGTCTAGTAAATATTAATATGTTTTTAATTTAATGTATGAAAACAAATATGTGGATGATAAATAGGTCCCAGTAGATACTTATGTATTAACAACCTCAGATAAGTAAAGAGATTGTAGAATTAACCCTTACCTTGTACTTTTACATAGTCGATGGAATGATGACATCCTATATAATAGTTAAAAAATTGTTATTAAATTATAAAATAACTATAAATATAATATCATATATGATCCAATAATATTTCATTGTTTATTATATTTCTTTGTTAATAATATTTCAGTAGTATCATCGTTTCGGGTGTTAACTGATTCATTTTCTTCTATATGATTGGTTTTGTAAGCCATGTTTATAATGGGGAGGATGTATTTTATTTATATAAAGAATTATATTATGTTTATGAACATTATTTTAATCAAAAAATGAAAATTATTCTTGAACTATTTTAATGGGGAATGAATCTCATCGCGTTCATGGAGATGATAATCCATACGTATACACGAGCGATAATATCATTATATTGATGGTGAAATAGTATGTAATTGGATGTTATATCATATATAAATAATCATTAACATATTATAATTAGTATTTAAATTAGTTATACTCATTATTATACCCATCCAAAAAATGAAGTGTTTGAATAACAAACTACACCACGATGTGGAGATGGTAAGCCCAATGTACGTACATATAATTACTTTTTCATTAATAGGATTGATAGAATAACTAATATGGTTGTGCCATATTAATAATAAAATCACATTATGTATAAGGTACTAGATTTTTTATTTTGGTATGGAATGATCAAATAAATAAGATGTGGAAGAAGAAAATAACTTGAAAGAGGGTGGTGAAATTATTACATCTTCTTCGGGTGTTTCCTTTTGAGTTGATCAAAAGGGCTCCTTAGGTTGGATTTATGATCAATTTAAGACCTATAAGTTTAAGGGGGGATAGTTTAAAGGATATTTGGTAAGGGGTTGGCTGAGCCAAATGGCATTGGTGTTGTGAAATTAAGAGAAGGGGAAGTACCCTTTTATAAGAGAGGTGGGGGTCACTTTTGGAATATCTTAAAATATTATTTTATAATAAAATAATTAACTATTTTAAATGGCTATAAAATTATTTATTTAGAGTATAAGGTTTCTATGGGTTGAAAAAATTTCAACCAATAGGTTTTAGATAGGTTTAGGTCACCATATTAGCCCTATCTTTTAAATTTAACTCTTAGTTAAATAGTTTGACATTTACCACGTCTCTTTGTATTTTTATTTTACATGGTTTATAAACATAATATAAATCGCAAACATAATCCCATAGGGTTCATTATTAATATATATAACTTTATCTAAGTCTTTTGGCCGAATGTTATATTTTTTTGGGAAATTTTGTCATTTAATAATATAGTATTTGTTTTAAAAACTCAATTATGTCAATTTTTCACTATTTAGTATTTGATTTTTTTGAAAGCCATAAAAACCTTATCATTTCAAGTAAAATTAATTTTAACAACCATAACATTTCATATTAACATATAAATCTAGTGGAATTCAGAAGATGTCTCAATTTACATTTATTTGTACATTTATAATATCATTATTTTAATATTTAATTATAAATGTAATTACTGCATTATCATTCTGTTGTAAATAAATTAAATTACATAATGTATAAAAATTATAAATATAGTACCATTATGTGGAAAATATTTTTATATTTCTATTTAATATTTATATTTCAATTTATATTGTGTGTAACCCTATATTAAAAATGGTTTATTTATAAAACATTGAATTTAACTATTTTAACTATTCTTTAAATAAAATAATAATAAATGTCCTAATATAATATTTTTTGACCTAAGAGGGTCATATTTTATTAATAAGGTTGTTTTTGTTCTAATTAAACTTATCCAATAGAATTATAACATGTGTTAGGGTAATTATAATATTGTTTTTACCCTTAATTACCCTATTTACTTTTATCCGTGGTAAATAATTGTCAAAAGTTACCATTCAAAAAAAAATTATTTTCATCTTATTGTATAACATTTAAATTACTGATGTGATCTATGTCTCTTGTATTTTTTAATTTCAACTCACAGAATTAGTAAAACTATGTTTTATGTAAATTTGCAAATGCTCCTAGAAGGTGGGTAAAAGACGGTAAAACGTTCAATATAATTATATATAGATATAGATATGATAAAATTACTCCAATGAATTACATTTAACCTATGTAGGTATTATTTATCTATTTTGACCAAAATTAAATTAAATTAAAATAGCTTATTTCTTAAAATAAAATTCAGTTTTAAAAAATAACACTGTGTTTTTCATTATTCATCAAAAATTGAAAGTTCTCAGAAAAATACTGAAAATTCACCCTAGGATAATTTTGATATTCCTAATTAAAAAAAGAAATCCATTTTAAAAAATAAAATTTATAATATTTCAAAAAGTTGACATTACTATTCATAACGGACAATTTGATTTAGCGTGGTGTGTTAAAACTCCAAGTTGCGTACAACGCAAGCTACATCATTATTCAAAAGGAAACATACCGTGGAAGATTGGGTTGTTATATTTACTATATTTTAGTGATATTTTTTTTCATCACAGTTAGGTAAGGATTGGTAAAAATTGAGATTCAAAATGATATGATCTATAGGATTTTAGGTATTTGAGGAATGATACTATTATAGTAAAAGAATTATTATGATAAAAATTTGGGCATGGAATGATTCTTCAATTCCACAGAAGTATAAAATATGTGTTTTAGTAAAAAAAGGTTGTGGATTCTTGAGATGAAAATGAAATATAAAATATGAGTTTATTTTCTTTTAGGAAAGAAATAAAGGATTTTAACAGGGGGTTTAACATGAATTTGGATGTCCTTTTTGAATCTATTTTACCATTATACTCATGGTAAATTATAAATTAATCATGAAGAAAACATGATGAATTTATAATTAGAGTAAAAAAATAATTTATAGAAATTTTGAAATACAGTCATATTTATGTACACAAATATTGTTAAAATACACAATTATAAGGAAGAGGCTGATTTTGAGAGAGTTGAATAAAATATCAAAATAAGAATACCATAGGGAAGATTAAATGAAGATTAATGGAAGAATTGTCACATAATGGTGTTATTTCAAAATAAGGACATTGGGGTTTCCATGAAATATCATTGAATGGTGTAGATGAGTAATAATGATATTCATATTTTTCCAGTGAATGATAAAAAAATGGAGACAAACAAGCACCAATATAGACATTGTTCACCAATAAAAAATAGTGATGTTACATTATGATGCCTTACATGACAATATTTTTCCTCTATTTAGTAGTGTTTTAAGGGGAGATGTATATGAGTGACTGTTTTTGAGAGGATTGAACCAAAAAAATCATTGTAAATGGAATATAATTCCCACATATATGGAAGGGTGTTTAATTTAAAAAGAAATTTCTGTTTTTAAAATAGTGGGTGCACTAGATTTTTAGTTGGGTGTCTTAATGGAATTTTGGTCTATTGGACCTCTCAATCATGTGTATTTAGACATGTTTTGTGGTCTGGATGGCCATAGGGGAGGCCTAGGTGAGTATTAGGGCTCACCAGGTGGCTAATTGGGCTATTGTATAAAACTACAGTAGCCACTGTCATGATTTTGGGGGGAATTAAAGGGTTAAATGACCATTCCCCTTGGATTTAAGGGGGTAAAACTCCCTCAAATATATTCATATAGAGTAAATAGTAGGGGCCTCTCCCCTATCTTATTCCCTTCATGAAACCTTATAGGAGGGGATTTCAGTGGCTTTAAACACTGTTTTTTGGTATATATTATCATTTGTTACATTTTTTGATTCTATCATCTCAATAACCAAATTACATTCTCCTCCAGTTAGGTCTTCTTGGGTGTTTCCATTGGAGCATAGTGGAATAAACCACATCTTATGGATAATTTAGGAACCCCAGTAAAAGGATACTCGAAGATGAATTCCTCTTACTACTGTTCATCATTCCTGAAATCTGAATCACACTATGGACTTAAATATGGTTTTAGTTTAAATTAAATTAAATTAATTATGGTTACTGTTCATGTGCTTAATTATTTTTCCTAGGATGGTACTGGGGATTATATATGACCTCTCATAGGATATTGATTTTTTTTCTTGTTTATCACAATTATATGATGAGATTACTGACATTTTCAATATTATGTAATTGGTTTTAAATAAGCTAATTAGTTATAAAGTGATTATAATTAATTTATTTTCTTGATATGGTTTGAGATAGGAGCATTTGAAGTGTGAACATGTTTTATTAAGCAGTGAAAAACCTTAATGGGCCTTGAAAGTGTTGATTGTCAATATAGATATAGTAGAAAAGATCCAAATATGGTATATGATCTAAGATGTGAAACCTATGGTTTATGATTTTTGTAATATTAAATGTGGAATGTGGTCTTACTATCTTAAGTAATTTCACCTCTAAATTAAATAAATTGGTAAATTAATAAAATTAATGTGTAAATTGGTAAATTAACTGAATTTATAATTTAATTTAATTATATGGTTATGGATGGACTTTACAAGGTCTATATTACCCCCATGGGACCTTGTAAACAAACTAGTTACCTTAAACACAGAGGTCCAAAGGCGTATGTGAGTGCTTTATGATGTATTGAGATATTAAGATCCGTTGAGTGGTGTTATCATGCTCATTATGACCATTTTTCCCTCTAGTAGGAAACCCCCCCCCTTCCTATATAGGTGTGGAATTAATTGAGCCAGATGGATCTAGTTGTTCATTTTATGACCCTTGAGAGGTACATAAAATCAGTTAACCAATTTTTGGAAGCTTGTAATTGTTTTGGGAATAAAAAAAACCCATTGATACCTTAACATCTAAAATAGGACATGATCCATATTTTTTATTAGTACCTATATGTAGAACCTCATGTATCCAATGATTTTGTGCTTCTATATTGGATAGATCATGAGAAACAACAAACAAAGTGTGTTAGGTGATGACCTAATAGCTTATTTGAGAATGATAATCCTATTTTGGGTGCCTCAAGTATAAAGTGGCCATGCATAAATGACTAGGTACCTCATTGATAGACCAACAATGTGTGGGTATTTATGTATATGAGTATAGATTGTTATGTTTGTCTCTTAGAACCTAAATAGATGTGTAAGCCTAATAAGGATATGATGATTATTATAGGAATGAAAATTTTTATCGTACTTATGGTATGTTTATTTTGTTTTTTATTAATTCTTGATGAAAAGTGATTTCCTAGGATTCATGGGAATCAACCGTTGGGACATGAATTGATGTGATTTACTAAGATTCCTTTGACTCACAAAATGATAAGGGTGAGACCTTAGGATTCTAGGTATGTTTGGGATATGATTTCAAAGTATCTTGGGATTGGATACCCAGTACGACTACAATATAGTGATATGGTTGATAAAAAAGTGAATTCATTGTGGTGGTACTTATTATCAAGAATCAATGATAAGTTATTGTGTTCACATAGGAATTCATAATATATATAGTATCATCTGATACAATGAGACCATTTCAAATTCTTAATAATCCTTGGATTCAAATGGTGCTTCCATTATACCATTATTAATACCATGGATTCACATTATTAGAATGATGATATTAGGTTCTATGTAGGTTTATATCCCCAATAATAGATGTTGGACATCCTAAGGGAGACTATTGAATCTCTTGGATCGATGCCTTGGATACCCCTTAGTATTAGGTGGGTTCACCAATGATATTTTGGATGTATAAAAAAATAAATTGGATTAAAATTTGGTTGAAAATGCTATATAGGATGGTATTCCATTATATTAGAAGGATATAGTAAGAAATAATCAATCCTAGATGTAATGGATTTCCTAGGGCCTTCCCCTCGTATGAATCAGATAATGTATTGACACTGATAGTTCCCATGTACTACCATATGGTTTATCCTTACAGTTTTGTTGATTAGGGATTCGTAGTGACACATTAGTCTCAACTACTCATCAAAAGTGTGTGTGTGATTGTGGTATCAAAAGAAAGTTGATAGTTGTTCCCAATAGGTGATTCTCATGTGAAAATTCACTTGATCACTAGAAAAAGTAGGTGTAGTTGATAAATGTCACATATCTATGGATTGAAAATAGATTTAGGTCTTTTCATAGTATATATGCTCATACCACGTGGAAGTGGTGATACTGTGGTTGGCAAGTTATCATAACATTCTAAGATTCATCCTGGAATTTATCCAAGAAGGTGCTATTTGTGGGTTATATAATTGTTTTTATTTTAATGTTTTTTCATAGATTATTAAGGATAATTTCACCTATACATGTCACAAAATATTAAAATTAGTAATGAAATGATTCATTGGTTCCCTACATAGTTATATACTCACACCATGCTCTGGATTCCATTTCACATGTGTACCCACGCATCCCTCACTTGGATATTATAGGCACATATTGTGTTGAGGTCCTAGATTTGGAATAACTTGGTCAATTAGTACAACTCAAATGATATTTGGTGATCGGGAAGGGGTATATCATGTAGCTGACCACACAAGAATTTTGATTTCTTCCTTTTATTCAATTTGTGTACGTGGACAACCTTGTGAGTGGAATTTTGATTATATATGATTGTATAATACTATATCCTTTTAAAATTTATGGATATATTTTATTTATTCCAAATACTCTAATTATCATTTTCCTTTGGTTGAGGTTTTATTTATTTTATTTGAGGTTTTTCACTCTGATTTCAGGGGTATATCCTCCCCATGATACCACCATAGACCTCTCTACTAGTTAGTAGCCTCTGGTATTTGGAGAGGAGAGCTTGAGGTCACATGGTGGTCTAATCTAGTTATATTTTAGAGTGAACCAATCCAGTGAGTTACAATGTGACATCATAGCTATGTTTTATTTTGAATTACTATTTTTGATTTTTTTAAGACTAGATACAATTTAATTTGATAGATCTTGTGATGGAACCCAACATGGTGAGTTGCAGACACCTTTCCTAGTGGAATTCCATGTTACATGGTTGTGGGAATGATGTTCATGGATTGTGAAATTATTGTTATATTTTATTTTCACCTACTGTGATATACATGAGATTTTTCTTCTATGGTTTATGAGTTACGATATTTTTATCTCCCAGATCATTGGAAAGTGACATGGTTTGGATTTTTGATATTTTAATGTAGAGGCTAGAGGCATCTCATACATCGTATCAAGCATGTAGTATTGACATGATAGACTCTAACTAGTACGACCATCATTATATATTAATGAGCCTGGCTATTTAAAGTTAAAAAACTAATAATATAGTGTTTTTCTATATAGTGTTTTTTTGAATTATACTCAGATGGATCAAATTTTATGAATATGTTTTACTATTATCGTAAGTCTTATGGATCCTATGGTGAGGACAATAAATGACAATTATGATGATAAAATTCCTTAAAAAGGGATTGAGTGGAGACCGTGAGTGCTCAATAAGGGTAATTATTTCATTAGATGAATATAATTTGAGGATTTATTTTTCATTGATTTGGTTATATAAGATTATAGTAAAAACCATCAAGGTATTTTACCGTATAATATTATAATGAATCTCTACTAAACTAAACTATGTGATGGTAGTTCATGGAATATGGATTTACATAGGGTGATTCTAGTTGTATGGGTGTGTCTATGGTGTGAGAATATCTTATTGGTAATAGTCTGATGTATAGATTCTTTGATAGGGTGAGTGACCTGTTTTTAGTTAGTTTATTTCCCTGAAGTAAGTATATGGTTTTTAAAATATATCATGGAATAAAATTCAATGGAAATTTTAATTGTGGTTCAATATCCTTGATTATCCTTGATGATACTATGGGGGAGTATATTGATATTGTGACTCTATAAGGTGTATTACTATATATGTTTTCTAGATTATAATATGTACATTGGTAGGTTTTTAGTTTTATATGTGATGATACAACGTAGATGTGACCCTTGGGAGGGTGTTTAACACATGATATTTAATATGGGTATATACAAGAACATGATATGATTCTCTTGAGTTTTACATATTTGAGACATTATTTTATGTGATATGTGGGAGGACCTCGAGACTATGATATATGACAAATTTATTATGTGCTAGTTCCTTTACAGTTTTTGTGAGAAACCCAAAAAAGGTGTTATCCCATGTTTATAAGTTCCTTTTGAGGTGTTAATCATGGTTAGTTGATTTTTGATTTATACACTAGAAGTGTTATCAAGTGGGGAATATTCTTGACAGGGACTTAGTTTTATCGAGGAAGGCACCTCATGTGGAAGTTCTCAAGACATGCTGCAGAGTGGGGATGGAGTGTGTGTATATTCCCATGACTTTGAACGAGACATGTTAGAGGGTAGGTATATATTTGGACTCAACATGGGTAGAACATTGGTCCATTATGTAAGGTTATCTGATATGTTGTAGATGTAATGAGTTGACATGTTATGGTGCATGGTCATCCTAATTTGATGAAATATGAATAAAAAGATCATGATTTTGGTTTCATAAATCACATTGTATGGGATCATATTCCCATTCATTGTTAGATTAGTTTATGTTTGGGGAACTCGTAATCCTGATGCCTTCAAAATTGGTAATCAGTGAGTAGTATTTCTTGAGATGAGGTTTGAGGTGTTTTGATACGATTCATACAAGCATGATAACCTGGGGCTCAAATGAGGATTTTAAAATGTCTAATTATGGTAGAGGAGAAATTGGAAATGGAATAGGTGTGTTCATATGGTCATTCTAGGAGTCTGTTAAAGAATTTTGTTACTTGGGATCACATGAGTGTGGCTTGGGAGGAGTCACATACATGAATGTGATCTTTCTAAATGTCATGGGTTCCATTCTTGGAATATTGGAATTAATTGTAATTTTTGTTCTGATGATGCCCGAACATGATAAGGTTTTGTCTCTTTTTTTAATGTGTATAGGGATGGATTGATCATCTATCATTGATGTTGATGTTTTTAACCATATAGGCGATGCAATGGAAACTCTTAGAGTTGGGAAAGGGATGTCCATCACAGAAAGTTACCCTCATATGAAAAGGCCGACATGTTTATGAGACTAGTAATTAGAATTTTTTTTTCTAATAATAACGAATAAATTGAACTAAGTGAATATGGATTCCATAATGAATTATAGGTATAGGTTCAGATACTATATCAGCTATGCTCCAAATGTGGGTTTTAGGTGCATGGTGGTTTATAATTATCCAAATGTGTTTGATTAGAAATTGATTGGTTCTCACAGAAATAATGGTTTGTCTTATAAAATTATATATCTAGTCAAAGATATCAAACTAGGGTTCATGTATAGAAACAGGATTTGGTGATTTTAAAATCATTGGATTCACTTAGGATAAAATTAATCTTGATCATCTATTTTAGTAGAGTATCGATAGTGGGTCTTGATCATTTTTTATAAGGTTCAGATATAAATGGTATGATTGATGTTTTTTCATGATATCAGATGTGGTGTTAAAGAAAATAATTTAGGAACATCATGTTGAGTATAATTGTGGGATTTCAGAGGTTGTTTGGGTCTTCCTAAGGGAATCCATTATGCTTAGGGCCCTCGTGTATTGGTCATGAAACCCTTTGGTGTTGGATCAGAATTGTGAGTGATGGAAACTATTAGAATTGAATGAAATTTTCAAATGTGTTTCTGTGCATTCTGTTGGGATCCACATTTAGTGAATTTTTTGAATGTAGGAGTGGAGTTTCAATAGAATATTTCATTGGTGGAAGAACCAAATCATCATAATTGAAATCTATGGGCTGAATCTTATAGTGGGGAGCATGACATGCCTAATGATAAATGGAATAGAGATATAATCGGTGCTTTACTAAGGATATAAGTAGTTAGTCATTTTTGTGTATAATAATAATGGGTATGATTGTAGGATAATGGATTGGTTGTATAATAAACTTATTAAAGAGGGTGTAATTTAGAATAGTTTCTAGAATTTCTATATAGGACTCTACCGGTGGTGAGAAGTTGATGTCTCAGATAGGTCAGGATATATAGTTGTGTGAGAAACAAGACTTAATAGGGAGGAGATGTTTTATGGTTGGGAGTTTATAATTTTCATGTGAATAGAAATATCATTACGTTTAAGAGGAATTTGATTTTTTTCATTCTCTGGGTTGGCTGAATTTTTATTTGTTAATTGAATTGAAAATACATTGGTTTAGACCCCTAAAACATGTGAATTTATATGTGTTTTAGTAGCTAAAGTGTATTAGGGGAGGCTATGGTAAGTAGTAGGACCATTTAAAGGGATCATAGACTTACTATAGAAAACTACAGGGGCCACCATCTAGACCATGGTAGGCCAGTAGCACCCCTAGAGTAGGGGTTCTACTGACTAGCCAATGGAACCATACCAAATATTGTTTGTGTGTGTGGTGGGGGGGGGGAATTAATGGTATATATGATAATTTTTTCACCTCTCATGTTTAAGTGGGGAAACCTCCCACCATTATATTTCTAAGGTATGTGTGTCAGGGGTGTCACCCCATCTCTTGTTCCCTTCAAGGACCCTCATTAGAGTGGTTTTTAGTGTCCTTAAATGATGAACCTTGGTACATATTTTCCTCCATCATCCTATATTGTTCCTCTCTTACCATTGTTCTAATTTATCTATCTTCTCATAAATAATTCACTATATATACTCACAAATCATTGTGAATCTCTAAACTCTCATGGGTCTTTTATTCATCCTAATAAGAGGACATCAGAAAACAATTATTTCTTACCACTATTAAACGATTCATCATAATTATGAATCACTATGTTATTAAATAAGGTCTTTAAAATTCATTTAAATAAATAATGGTATCATTCTGGTGGTTAGGTTTTTATCTTAAGTGGGTTCCAGAGGTCCACTTTGGACACCCTATAAGTGTCTTAATTGGTTCTGATAGGCATGATGACATGGTGAGAATTCATCCAAATAAGCCATATTATATATATTGATTAATTTTTTATTTAGTAATATATTTTTAAAATTAATTAATATGGAAATTGTATATTGAGATAGGAAAATGGGTTTTCGGTGTAATGTTCCATAATTTTCATGTACATTTTTATATTATATGGATTAATTCTCAACCAGGTGCTGAGATGAATTGTGATTTTGAGTCCCGAGGGGCCCAAATTGAGAATTTGAACTTTTTTAAATTTATTAAAAATAAGGTGCATTCTCGATTTTATAAACAATTAAATGAATGATCATATTTGAAATTTTAGGGAACCAAGGTGTTAAGAGTAGTTTTTTTTCTTAGGTAGGACATAACTTGAAGCAGTGCAGGTCGACATTGAAAAACGTTTGTTGGAATTTTAATGAAAAACAAAATAAATTTATGTATTTTTATTTTATTAAAGAATGATTTTTTTGATTAAACACAATGTCGATTGAGTTGTTTCATTTCATAAATGAAACAACGTAAAATTGTTTAAATAGAAGGGTTATAGAAAAACTTTTTCCTAATTGAAACAACATAACGATATGGTGAATCAGTGTAATAGAAATGATTATATGTGTTTCCTCATTTAATGGGTTATCAGAGTCACGAGATTATGGTATGACCCAAGATATTTCTCTGAGGCTCTTGAGTAATTCAGTTGGTGAGCGATGAATGATGATGAATGATGAATGACCAACGATGATGGATTGTAGATTGAGGGTCGACAAGAAAAGAGATCATGGAATCTCTTAATGGATTTCCAATGATGATTAAACCATAACACTGGCCGATCTTGTTTTCCAGATAGGGTGTTTTATATTATGTTTTCCCAGTTATTTATTTCTATATGATGAGAATGGATAAACCCACAAGCAGGATGACCCGAGGTTTAATAGTTCTTAGGGAAGGTTTCAAATTACAGGTTTTAATTTGGAGTTTTATTGATAATTTGATAGACTACTTGTTTTTTAGTCATTATCATGATCCGTATAATGGATCAGGTTGAGTATAGAAGGAATAAATAGGTGAGGTTCAATCCCCAGGTTGCTTATTGTTATTTTATTCCCCACATTCATCACGTTCTTCACAGGATGATGATTGATTGACCATTGTGCAACTGTTTGCTGGCACAACGATCTGATATTATGGATTTATAATGGATGTGGAAAATTGAGGTGCAACGATGACGGTGATGAACGAATCAGGGTGGCATGGGAGATAAAACCATTTGAGAATATTTCATAAAAAGGGGCTGTAATGAGTGTTTAAAACCCTGGAGAAGAAGAACAGAACCCGATGACTCTATAACATATTTCAGATTAAAGAAAAAACCACTAGAGCGTGTCTGGTGGCCTATGGAAGACCCCATCGACGCGCTGATGTCCATGCATCGGTGCAACGAATGCAAGCCACCTATAATGGTGGATGGAGTAACCTGTGACGACTCATTTGTGGGTGGAGACATGACTACAGGAACGGTGGGTTGCAATTGGGCCAAGTCGATCCAGTTCTATGTGGTCAATGAACCACTTATGGAAAACTAGTGGCTGTCCAAGTCGCCCACAGGACACGGAGGGAATGTGGCATGTATTCTCTTCTGGGGAAGGAGAACCAGCCCATGTTCATGATGATAAGGAGAGATATGGTGGGATAAGACTAGCCGGGGTGATTTGGGCCATTTGTGGTGTAGAGACCCAAATCTTGACGTACATGGACATTACATTACTTTTGCGGAATAATTAGTACATAACAAAAACAAACACCGAAGGACCGTAATATTTTAGTGCCTTTGGAAACTCATAAAATAATCTTCTAATCATGGTGAAAGATCTCCAACATCTCCCATAAAGATCTTTTCCTTTTGTTTTCTTACCAAAAACCTTTCTTTATATCCGGGGGAAAAGAAAACATATAAAGGGTGAGCTCAAATGCTCAGTAAGGGTAAGCATGGATAAAATAAAACAAACCATATACATTTGAACATAAAAACATGAATATAATGTTTAAGCATCTAAATCTTGGGCAATGATATAAAACATGGCAGTACGTAAGGCGTAGATCATAATGGAACATCAATCATGATAAAATAGCTTGAAAATAAAACTTTTAATAGTCGAAAAACATTAAGAACATGATATTATTTCCATATTAGCCAAGCCATTTCTACCAAGACCATCTTAGTGGACAAAGTCCCTTTCTGAATTGAGTTCACTTCTCATTCCAGTCATGTAACACTGAACTAGATTAACATACCGTTCCAGCCATGTCTATCTCATGAGATAAAAATCTATACCAAATTCATTGGAGGGAGATATAGGTCCCCCCCATCTCATAATGAAATCATTCTTACTTCTGCATCAAAATAAACATAATTCATTCATCATAACCCAATGAATAAAAATGGGTTTCATAAACATCATCCCATAATAACATAATCCATATAAAACAAATGAATATAATTTCATCATAAGAAGAATAAAACCATTTAACTAACAGAGAAATTATAATTGAAACATAAACATGCTATCTAATGTCATCTTAGATGGAAAATAGTTTTGATAAAACACTTGAAATGAATTATTGAGGAAAATATCCTTTATCCTTAAAAATAATTTTCTTTTTACAAAATTCCACACAATTTTAAAAGAAAAGTATTTTGTTGAAAATATTCATGAAATAATTTAGAGTAATCTTCATGAAAATAAGGTGATATGAAACCGTAAAAATCTATTCATGCCGTATAAGTAAAAAAACATTCTTCTCGTAGTTTTGTCGGAAATGTAAAAAAAGATCATCATATGGTAAAAAAAAGAAATATTACTTCCATAACATGTGTTAAAAGTAAAAAATGGGTAAAAAGGACATTAAAAATACATGAAAACATATTTAGAAAACATGGACATGGATGATAACAATAACCCCAGTAAATATTTACGAATAACAATCTCAGATAAGAACGAGATTGGAATAGTTATCCCCTATCTTAGGTCTGAAATGCTTCGTACATATCCTAACCTCCTGTATAATGATTTAAATAATGTCATTTACTTATTATAGAACCATATTCATTGTTATTATATCATATATGGTTCACTTATGACTTTATATTACCTGTTCTTTTGTAAATTCCATGTTATAGCAGCGTTTTGGGTAAAATATTTTCATTTATCGTCCGTGTTTTGACTTGTAACTATTAATATAATTACATAGATCATGATTAATTAATTACAGAATATAAAACATTATTTATATATAATATATATTCAAAATATAAATATATATAATAGATCGATAAATGGAAAGAAATACACCGTTCATGGAGACGGTAGGTCGTACGTACGCATGAACACTGTTTTGTTTCCTTATTGAATTGAATGGAATTAAGTAAATGACATAAATATATATATACATAAATCTAGTAGCATTATTATTTCATATATTTCACGATTACTTATTATATATACTTTATACTCATTCTTGGATTGTTAACATGGAAAATGAATCTCATCGCGTCGTGGAGATGGTAATCCATACGTACACACGAGCGCTGATATCATTCGCATATTTATTTAATGGAATTGGAGTGGATGATATAATATCTTATAATCAGTATGATGTTATAGTAATCAAATATAGTTATTTTTTACACCATTATACCCATCCAACTAGGGTGGTGGTGGAAAAACTGATTACACCACGGCATGGAGACGGTATTCCGTACGTACGCACGCGCGATGATTTCTTTTTCCGTAGGATGGATAGAAGGTGAAATGTGGTTGTTTCATAATTATAATAACATATCAGTATATTAGTGATACTGATGTTATTACATCAAAATGAAACAAATAAAGAAGAGGAAGTAGAATAAGAAAGAAACTTGAAAGAGTCGGTAGAAGAGATTACCTCTTTCTCAACGCAACTCCTTTAAACTTCTTCTTAGTGCACTAGAGTTGGTCTTTTGAGAAGACCAAAACCTCTATGATATAACTAGAGAGGTTGAGAAGAGGAATTTTCAGAGGTTGTCTGAGCTTCAAGGCTCAAAAGGGTTTGAAGTGAATAGGGAAGGGGTGCCTTTTTTATAAGGGAGGAGAGGGGCACCATAGGAAAACTTAAAATATTATTTTATAATAAAGTCATATTCCGTTATTAATATCTCCAAATTGATTTATTTAGATGATAAAGTGGGTATGGGTCTAAATCCTCTCATCAAATAGGTTTTAGAGAAATTTAGGTTACTCTTTTAACCATATCATTTAGATTTAACTCTAAGTTAAATAATTTAACTTTTACCATGTCTTTTGGTTTTATTACACTATATGGTTAATAAGCTTACTATAACAGAACAAAAGAACCCCAAGTGGTTCATTATTAATATACATATCCTTATCTAAGTCATTTAGATGAACCATATATTTTTATGAGTAAAATAAAAATTAATAATGTAATATTTGTTTTAAAAACTATTTTATGTCAATTTTGACACTCTTCGGTACATGATTTTTTTGAAACTCATAACAGCATGATTAGTTTGATAAAATTAAATTAAATCAATAATAACATGTCATATTAACCTATAAAATTAGTTTAATTCATAAAAAGTATAAAATTACATTTATTTGGGTATTTATAACATCAATTATGTTAGTATTTCATTAATAAGGTAATTACTGCATCATCATTGTGTCATAAATAAATTAAATTATTTAATGTCTAAAATTTATAAATAAAATACCATTATGTAGTGAATATTTTTATCTTTATAATTAATATTTATAGTCTAATTTATCTTATGTATAAATATATATTAAAAATGTTTTAGTTATTAAACATTAATTTTAACTATTTTAACTCTTCTTTAAATAAAATAATAATAAGTGTCCTAACCTTATCGAAGTGAACCTAAAGGGTAATATTTTATTCCTAAGGTTCTTTTTGGAAGAATGAAACTTATTTAATATAATTAGGACATGTGTTAGGGTAATAATAATATCATTTTTACCCTTAATTACCCTATTTGCTTTTAACCGTCGTAAATAAAAGTAAAAAGTTACTATTCACCAAAAATTATTTTCATCTCATTGAACCAAATTTTACTTACTGACAACTACCATGTCTCTCCGGTTTTTGAAATTCCATTTAGAGAAGTGGTAAAATTATGTTTCATGTAAATTTGAAAATTCTCCTAGGAGGTGGGTAAAAGACGGTGAAAAGTTCAATAAAAATTTTTTATATCTAAAATTATCATAAAATGACTCCAATGAATTACGTTGAACTTATATAAGTATTATATATATTTTTTGACCTAAAATATATTAAAATAAAATAAATTATTATTTAAATAAAAATTCTGTTTTTAACCAATAACTCAGTGTTTTCACTATTCATCAAAAATTGAATGTTTTCAGAAAAATACCAAAAATTTACCCTTGGCTAATTTCGATATTCCGAATCCAAAAATGAAGTCCATTTTGAAAGATAAAATTTATAAAATTACAAAAAGTGTGTATTACTATTCATAACAGCTTGTTCATAAAAATATTATAATAATATCTCGTTTTCTGAAACTTGGTATTGTGTACTACACACGCTATCGAAGAAGGTCTTGATTGCGTGTAATGCAATCCAAGTCAAGGTTGTGTGTAGTGAAATCTTAGTTTGGTGTTTCATATAACATAATCAAAACTTATTTTATTTATACATTAAACAAAATCTATACCTAATTTTGCGTAGAATAATTTCCACAAAACGAACTTGAAATTATGTGTAACACGAGCCAAGAATAGAGTTGCGTATACTGCAAGCTAATAAGGTGTTGCATATAGTACAAGATAATCTTGGTATAATGTATAATAGAAGACATCAAAAAAATTAAAAAATAATATATCTCATAAAATCTCGGGGTGTTACATTCTACCCCCCTTAAAATGAACTTCGCCCTCAAAATTCATCGGGGTTATAAATGGTTTACTACTCGAAGGTTTCCTTAATAGAAACCGACATCGTAAAAAGGAATACCGAAACATATATTTAAAAACTAAATTATGAAATGTAATGGTTACCCAAATTAACTAATCATTGTGTTTCCACATAGGAGAACATAGTAGAAAATATGGATATAGAAGAGAAATCTAACCTTCAAGTTCTGATGGAGAGTGGTAGAGAACATAGCTATGAAAAATCCAATAATCACAAATCCATAAATTTTTTATCATCTAAGGTACCATATGATTCATCGGATATAAGGGCACTAGGACAACATTTTTGGATTTCAAGATCATTTCCCTAATGTTGAAGAATTTGAATTAGAAGAAATACTTAATTTATTTTGGTATAATCTCATCGTTGTTTGTGCCTTGAATAACTTCCACTTCATCTCTTAAATATATGATGTTGATTTTTTCCTTCGTGAATTGTTAGCAGATCATGTGATAGAATGATGGGTCATTCCATATGTCTCAAACAAAAGGTTAGAAAAAGGTATCAAATATACATAAGTCCATCTATGGTGAGGTTAATCATATATGATTTCAAAAAAGGACATATATTTCATCTATCATACTGATTAATAAAACTAGTTTTTACTAACCAGGGACTTCCTGTAGGCTAGTGGTAGGAAATAAAGGCATGTCATACTTCAGTTGTGGATTCAATTCCCAGAGCCTTGTCCGACGCGACGGGTTGTCGCTCGTCCTACAGGTTGTCCCTTTTCTAAAACTACATTATAATAACATTATTGCAATAAAATAGAAAAAAGTTCTAGCCTTAAACAATACTATCCTATGTCTAACTTAATTCATTACAATATTTAGGCTTATCCAAAATACTTCGGTCCAAGATCATAGTATAAAGAAAACAATTACTTGAAATGTCATCTACCGAGCTTATGAATACCATCATTTATCATACGATATATCTTGTTTGTCACATTCCAAACATGTGAATACCTTAATCACATATTCCCCTGAAAATTTAATACCCATTGAACCTTATTGAAAACATGAATGCTGTCAAATTTAACACTTTCCACATACAAAAATCCCAAAATTTCTATATACTCAAACCATGATATAACTTTGTCCTTATATTAGTCACGATCTCATGAATACTATGAAACACCTCATTATATTCTTATCCCTTCATTATACTCATATCATCTGCTTTCCAAAAATATTTCAATAACTTTTCATGGTTACCGGTTCCAAATTATTATAGAAAACCATAATGGACCAATACATAGATATTCCAATATACCATAAAACTACCACAACCACATTATTATTGAATACCAATACATAAAAACTACAATCCATCCTCTTCAATGATGGTCGTGGAATATTTCCTTCCATGATTTAGAAGTAACCTCTTAGGTCATGGCATTGAGTTGGGTAATTCCCATGTTCTCCACAGATAAGACATTGGACTCCGTAACAGTTTGTCACTCTATGCCCTTTTTCACCACATAGACAACATCTTCCCCTCCATTTCAGGTATTCCTAAAGGTTCTTCATCCCTTATTTAGAAATCTCAACCTTCCTTTCATTATGTTCCTCACCATGCCAACAAGCATAAAATTCCATCTTCATTTTATTTGATGACTTAGGAATACAACTAAAGTTCACCTTGTTAATCATATATTGAGATGACTGATTCGGCATAATCACAATATCTTTCTCTATAGGAATTACAAAATTTCTTTGATCATAGTCACCAATTTTTCCATTGGAATCAATGTTAACTTAATTATTTCTCTTTCCCTCCATTGAATAAGACCAGAAAGAATAGTGTAAGAAACAGTTAAAATATCGAGGACCACATAATCAAAAAAAGTCACTTATGAGATGTCTAAATTATCAGAAATTCTTTAGTCTAGGACACCTTAATTTCACCATAGTTTATTCATGATCGTCAACATAATTCTAAGACTCTAACCTATATGTATACTTAACCTTAGGGACATCCCTAGACATACCTTAGAAATATCTCTAGGGATCTCACTAAAGTTTTCACATCCTACTTTTCAAAGGTTAACTAAACTGAACCTTTGATACCAACTGTAGAGACCCAAAGCATGACATACATGGACAATACATTACTTTTTCGGAATACTTAGTACATAATAAAAACAAAGTCTGAAGGACTTTAATAGTTTAGTGTCTTTGGAAACTCGAAACATAATCTTCTAATTGTGGTGAAAGATCTTCAAAATCTCTCATAAAGATCTTACCCTTTTGTTTTCTTAACTAAAACCATTCTTTATATCCTGGGGAAAAGAACACATATAAAGGGTGAGCTCAAATGCTCAGTAATGGTAATCATGGATAAAATAAAACAAACCATATACATTTGAACATAAAAACCTGAACATAATGTTTAAACATCGAAATCTTGAGCAATGACATAAAACATTGCAGTACGTAAGGCATATATCATAATGGAACATCAATCATGATAAAATAGATTGGAAATAAAACTTGTAATTTTGGAAAAAAATTAATCACATGATATGATTTCCATAGTAGCCAAGGCATTTCTTCCAAGACCAACTTAGTGGACAAAGTCCCTTTCTGAATCGAGTTCACTTATCGTTCCAGTAATGTAACACTGAACCGGATTAACATACCATTCCAGCAATGTCTATCTCATGAGATATAAATCTTTACCCAATTAATTATAGGGACATATAGGTCCCACCCATCTCATAAGGAAATCATTCGTACTTGTTCCACAAAATAAACATAATTCCTTCATAATAACCCAAAGAATAAAAATGGGTTTCATAAACATCATCCCATAATAACGTAATCCATATAAAATAAATGGATATCATTTCATCATAAGAAGAATAAAACCATTAAAATAACAGAGACAATATAACTGAAACCAAATCATGCTAAATAATGTCATCTTAGATGGAAAATAGTTTTGATAAAACACTTGAAATGAATTTTTGAGGAAAATATCCTTTCTACTTAAAAATCATTTTATTTTCACAAAATTCCACAAAATTTTAAAAGAAATGGATTCTGTTGAAAATATTCATGAAATATTATAGACTAATCTTCATGAAAATAAGGCGATATGAAACCGTAAAAATCCATTCATGCCTTATAAGTAAAAAAACATTCTTCTAGTACTTATGTCAGAAATGTCAAAAAAGATCATCGTATGGTAAAAAAAGAAATATTCCTTCCATAACATGAGGTAAAAGACAAAAATGGGTAAAAAGTAAATTAAACATACATGAAAACATCTTTAGAAAACATGGACATGCATGATAACAATAACCCCATTAAATACTTACGAATAACAATCTGAGATAAGAATGAGATTGGAATAGTTATCCCTTACCTTAGGTCCGATATTATTCATACATATCCGAACCTTTTTTATAATGATTTAAATAATGTCATTTACTTATTATAGAATCATATTCTTTCTTATTATATCATATATGGTTCACTTATGACTTTATATTACCCGTACTTTTGTAAATTCCATGTTAAAGCAGCGTTTTGGGTTAAATCGTTTCATTCATCGTCTGTGTTTTGACATGTAATTATTAATATGATTACATAGATCATGATTACATAATTAAATAATATAAAACATGATTTATATATAACATATATTCATAATATACATATATATAATAGATCTATAAATGGAAATAAATACACCATTCATGGAGACAGTAGGTCGTACGTACACATGAACGTTGTTTTCGTTTCCCTATTGAATTGAATGGAATTAAGTAGATGACATAAATATATATATATAATTAAAGTATAATTATTATGTCATATATTTCATTATTACTTATTATATATACTTTATAATCATTCTTGGATTATTGACATGGAAAATGAATCTCATCACGTCGTGGGGACGGTAATCCGTACGTACGCACGAGCGATGATATCGTTCCCATATTTATTTAATGGAATTGGAGTGGATGATATAATATATTAGAATAAGTATTATGTTATAATAATCATATATAGTCATTCTTTACACCATTATACCAATCCAACTAGGGTGGTGGTGGAAAAACTGATTACACCATGGCGTAGAGACGGTAGTCCGTTCGTACGCACACGCGGTGATTTCTTTTTCTGTAGGATGGATAGAAGGTGAAATGGGATTGTTTCATACTTATAAAAACATATAAGTATATTATTGATACTGATTTTATTACTTCAAAATGAAACAACTAAAGAAGAGGAAGTAGAAGAAGAAAGAAACTTGAAAGAGTCTATAGAAGAGATTACCTCTTTCTCAACGCACCTCCTTTAAACTTCTTCTTAGGGAACTAGAGTTGGTCTTTTGAGAAGACCAGAACCTCTATGATATAAATAGAGATGTTGAGAAGATTAATTGTAAGTGGTTGGACGAGATTCAAGGCTCAAAAGGGTGTGAAAAGAAGAGGGAAGTGGTGCCCTTTTTATATGGGAGGAGAGGGGAACCTTAGGAAAACTTAAAATATTATTTTATAATAAAGTCATATTCGGTTTTTAATAGCTTAAAATTGATTTATTTAGATTATAAGGTGGGGATTGGTCGAAATCCTCTCTAAAAAAAGGTTTTAGTCAAGTTTAGGTTACTATTTTAACCATATCATTTAGATTTAACTATAAGTGAAATAATTTAACTTTTACCGCGTCTTTTTGTTTTCTTACACTATATGGTTAATAAACTTACTATAATAGGCCAAACGAAACCCAAGTGGTTCATTATTAATATATATATCCTTATATATGTCATTTGGCCGATCCTTATATTTTTAGGAATAAAAGTACAATCAATAATATAATATGTTTTAAAACATATAATTTTTGTCAATTTTGACACTATTTGGTACATGATTTTTGTGAAACTCATAACAACATTATTAGTTCAAAATAAGTTAATTAAATAAATACTAACATTTCATATTAACCAATAAAATTATTTTAATTCATAAAAACTCTAAAATTACATTTATTTGGGTATTTAAAACATCAATTATGGTAATATTTCATTAATAAGGTAATTACTGCATCATCATTGTGACATAAATAAATTAAATTATTTAATGTATAAAAATTATAAATAAAATACAATTATGTAGGAAATATTTTTATCTTTCTAGTTAATATCTATAGTCGAATTTATCTTATCAATAACCATATATTAAAAATGTTTTAGTTATTAAACATTGATTTTAACTATTTTAACTCTTCTTTAAATAAAATAATACTAAGTGTCCTAATCTAATCCATGTGGACCTAAAGGGTAATATTTCATTCCTAAGGTTTTTTTTGGTCGAATTACACTTATCCAATAGAATTAGGACATGTGTTAGGGAAATAATAATATCATTTCTACCCTTAATTATCCTATTTACTTTTAACCGTGGTAAATAAAATTAAAAAGTAACTATTCACCAAAAATTATTTTCATCTCATTGAACCAAATTTTACTTACTAACATCAACTGTGTCTCTCGGATTTTTTGAATTCCGTTCATAGAAATGGTAAAATTATATTTCATGTAAATTTGCAAATTCTCCTTGGTGGTGGGTAAAATGCAGTGAAAGGTTCAATAAAATTTTTATATATCTAGAATTTTTATAAAATTACTCCAATGAATTACATTGAACTTATGAAAGTATTATGTATCTATTTTTACCTAAAATAAATTTAAACAAAATAAATTATTATTTAAAAAAAAGTCGGGTTTTAACCAATAACTCGGTGTTTTCACTATTCATAAAAAATTGAATGTTTTCAGAAAAATACCAAAAATTCACCCGAGGCTAATTTTGATACTCTGAATTCAAAAATGAAGTCCATTTTGAAAGATAAAATTTATAAAATTTCAAAAAGTGGGTATTACTATTCATAACGGCTAGTTCATAATAATATTATAATAATATCTCGTTTAGTGAAACTTGGTATTGTATACTACACACGCTATCAAAGAAGGTCTTGATTGCGTGTAATGCAAGCCAAGTCAGGGTTGCGTGTAGGGGAAGCTCTGTTTGGTGTTTCGTATAACATAATCAAAACTTATTTCATTTATACATTAAACAAAATCTATACTTAATGTTGTATAGAATAATTATCCACAAAACGAAGTTGAAATTGTGTGTAACAAGAGCCAAGAATAGTGTTGCATATACTGCAAGATAATATGGTGTTGCATATAGTACAAGCTAATCTTGGTATAGTGTATAATAGAAGACATCAAAAAAATTAAAAAATAATATATCTCATAAAATCTCGGGGTGTTACAAGTGGGCTAGGCAAAGTGGTTTGGGTCGGACTTGGGTTGGGTCGGGTGAGTCCTACTAGGTCGGAACTGACCCAGACCCCACCGACCCCCTTTCATTAAAAAAACTGTAACATTCAATCTGTAAGTCTGAATGATGAAGCATTTGCAGTGTTGTTACCCTTGAAATGTGGTATTCCTTTTGAGATGACTTGGTGGGGTTTTAGTTGGACCTGAAGGGGATGGTGGAGTAATCTGTTATCCTTACTATAAGGGATCAATATAGGATCATGATCCCATCATATAGGGTGACAGTAGAGGTTGAGACCATACCATTGGTATTCCCTATGATGGTTTGATACAGGATCCCATTCATATTATTGGAAAGGGAATGTGTTTCAAAATGAGTTGAATCAACACCTCTCTGTTCCCTAGTAGGTATAAGAGAATCTGCGGGTCTAAGGGCCCCAGCAGGTCTAAGAGACTCAGTGAGTCTTAGTTCCCCAAGGAGTCTAAGTGAAGTATAGACCCCACAGAGAATCCTAGTCAGTCCTCAATTCTAATTGTGGTGCCATAGATATTGTTTGCGGCATGGGTTTGACCAATATTTACATGGTTTATGGACCCCCTATATGTGTATTAAGATTGTTCCATCCTTCATGACATGACCTTATTAGTGTACTTTGGGTAGTCTTAGTGTGTTCTCTTTGGGCGAGGCCCAAATATGCAGTACCTATTAGTGAGAGTCTCTCTTGAATTCATATCTCAAGGAGAGAGATCCCCTGGAATGATCATTCCTTGATGAGAATCATATGACCAAGGATTGTATGTAATGTTGAGACTCTATGTCTCAGCAAGGCAAGTTGTTTCAAGGAAAATTCAAGATGTATTGAGACCAGATGTTATCTCGGATATTTTTTGTTGAATTATTCTACATTCTTTCCTTAATAAATCTCAAGGAGTGGGATCTCTTGGAATCAAGAGTGCTACGTGTGGAACCATTTGGATTGTAGTGAATGAGATATTTCATCCAGAAATACATTACAATTATACCATGAATTTTGGTTATATGTGATGTTGACGTATACCTGTGTTGAGTTCATTGGATCTTCTTGGTGGTGTTTCCATTGTGGTCTTTTAATTTGTGTTTCGGGATCCCCATTTAATTGTCGTTTTACTCACCCCGACACGAAATTTTCAAACATGTTCCGTATCTTATGATGAAGAAAAATGATTTAGAGGAGTCCTAGATAGAGAAAAAGTAGTATCTGAGCTATATGAGGCCATGTGAGATCATAGGAGTCGAGTCGTGTCTGGAATCATCCTACAATAGCTTAAGTTCCCTTTCTTTGAGATCAAACTTTACTGTTCACTTTCTTTTAGGAATGTTTTTTATGGCCCAGTTTCACTTTAATACTTTACTATCTATCATACACTGTTGTTGGGTTTTAGTGGTATGAATGAATTTTCTTTAATTGGTGATTTCAAACTCCATACCATTTGTCTTGGAGTTGGGTACGTGTGTACAGGTGCATAGGAAAATGCCTTCCATTTGTGGGATATTACTACTTGGTGCTAGTCTCCAGACTCTGGCCTATCAGGGGAGGTCATATGGTAGTCACGACATGGGCCTCAAGGGACGTGTCATGATAGTTGGTTTGGGTTTTTTTGAGCTTAGATAGACCTCGGTGGGCCATGAATGATTTTCTAACCCTTGGAAATAAATTATAAAGTCTATAAATGATGTTTGTAATCCTGTATGAATGGATTATGTTTTATTTTTTTTGTAATATAAATTGTGGTATGTGGACCAACCATTTTATGGTGATCGGACTATAAATTAAGTGATTTTATAAAAGAATTAAATAAATACATTCATTAATAAATTGATTATAATTATAATTTAATTTAATGATATGGAATTGGATGGACTCTATAAGGCGTCTAGGGTCCCTGGACACCAGATCGATTCATGTTCCAATAAAAACCAAAAGCTCAATTGGGTGATTTATGATTTCATTTGATATTTATACCCCTTGGGATGTATGAATGGGCTATTTATAACCTATAATCCCTTGAGTAGGAGCCAATATCCACCAACATGTATAGGTGTGGTATGAATTGATATGGATGACACTAGTAGTCCCTATGAAAAACCTTGAAACAATCTTATCTTAGTCATATAGACCATTGGTAGAGTGGACATAGCGTGGGTGATAGTACTAAACCATAGTTACCTCAACAACTAATATGGTTTTTGGGATATATTTTTTTATTATATTCTTTATGAATATCCCAGTGTTTCAAATGAGTTCATGTGACATTATTGATGATTCCACGAGAGATAACTTCCTTAGAGGTTATAGGGTTGACCTGAGACCCTAACATGGACCAAGGACCCTTATAAGGGTGCCTCTGGGATTTTATGACAATGGGTATTTGAGTGGGTGACCTATTTACATACCAAACCAATGCATGTAATTATGGTTATTGGTATATATGGTCATGTGTTTCACCTAGAACCAAAATCAACATTTATGGACATTGTGGTTGAGGGAAATTTGATAGAAGTGGATGTTTTTCCAACCCTTACGGTATATTTATTTTGATTTATATTTATACTTGATGTCATGTTATTTCCCCAAATAAATGGGAATTATCAATTGGGTATGTCATTGATTTGGTTATACAAGATTCATAAAAATGAATTGTTGAGATGGATGAGACTATGTGATTTCTTGTATTTTTATGATCAATTCTCATAGTATATTAGGGCTAGATTACTAGTTAATATATATTACAAAATTATGGTTGTTTAAAGAGTGTATTACTATAGGTGGTACCTTGGATCCGACATCATATCTATGTGATTATGTGTATAAATAAATGCCTAAGATATATGGGGTCTTCTAATATAGAGTGACCATTGAAATGGACCAAGAAGCCTGGGATTGGAATGAAATTTCTATTAAACCATTTAGAATGGATGATATTCCTATGATTATAATGAGGTTAATTGGTTCTAGGTGGGATTATATCCTCGATCCTGGATATTGGAAATCCATAAGGAGACTGTTGAGTCCCCTCAATTGATGGCTAGGATACCCTATTTAATCTTGTAGACACAACATCGATGTTTTGAATGCAAGGACCCACAATATTGGGTTATGAGTTAAATAGAATGGGATACATGTGGATATTCCATTAGACTACATAATCCACATAAGAATAAGTCAAGAATTGATGCATATAATTATGTAGGGACTCCCCTATTAGTAATCAGATGTTTCTTTAACATTGATAACACCTAGGTACAACCATTGGGTTTGGCCTTGGGACATTGAGGTTGATGGATTTCCATTTATTCACAACGGGTCCACTATATATCATGTTGAAAGTGTGTCCATGGGATCCCTAATTAATGTATGAGATTCCCCTAAGGTAGTGTTCATTCTTAGATAAACTCAAGAAGTAGCTGAAGAAGTTATGGTTGATCAGGGATGTGAACCTAATGATTGAATATTGGTTTCATAATTGGCCTAGGATATATGAGTGTTTCCATAGGGGTGGTGGTGATAATTTTATGGTTATTTCATTGTAAAATACTCAAATATATTCTAGCATCGGCCAAAATGATGTATTATTTATGGGTTATATTATTTTTTATGTTCTTTAGTTTAATTATTTATTTATTTTAGTGAATGTCACCAACATGTATTAAAAAATATTATTGTCAGTATGAGATCACATTTTTGGTTCCCTACTAAGTTATATAGTCAAACCATGATCATTCATTAATTGTATCTAGGAACCCTAGTGACCCCCACATGGATATTGTAGGCACATGTAGGACTCGTTCCTAGGATCAATATTAACATGCACGAGTTGAATAGTTCATATGAGATCCATTGATTGGGATATGGTATGGATCAAAGTTGGTGGTGTATCCTCCTATAATTTTTTTATTTCATTTGTTTATGATTTTTAAGTGGTTTTCAAGGTTGGTGGAAAATATGAGTCTTCATTACAGTAGGCCTCCATATAATTTGAAAATTGAATATTGTGGTTTATTTCTTCTAAACACTCTTCTTATATTATATTTTGGTAGAATTAATTTTTATTTGATATATGCCTTTAAAATTTGATATAGGTGCTATATCATCCTTATGGTACCTCGATAGAACCATGATGCACGTCAGTGGCCTTTATCATTTGGGGAGGCATGCTTGAGATCATGAGGTGATCTATCCCAGTTACTATTTAGAGTGATCTATCACAGGTCATTACAATGAGTGAACAATGGGAGGTAGTGAAGAATACATAAATTATTATAAGTCAAAGGCCCTAGATTCATTGTTCCCTAAAATAATCCCACTAGTGAAAGTGATTTTGGGAATTCCTATAGTAAGACACATTTCCATTGTATGGTCACGAGAATATCCCAGTGTGAGAGAACCATGAAAATTAATATGACTTTTGTACTTTCCTTATTTATATTATGTAAGACATTTAATGAAGAGTGTGGGTTATGAAATCCTTGATTAAAGTGATGAAGGGAATAGTTATTATGAATTATAATTGAATCTTCATTTAACAATAAACATAAATGTTTCCCAATAAACAATGAGTTCAATATCAATTGGGGTAGTGAGTGCTTGAGAACTAATTGATTATTTGGAAATGATTTTCATACACAAATTCACCCACCCTATTAGATTATCACTCACTAAATACACTTGTAGACCAATGAATTTTCTCTGTATAAATAAATAAAAACTAATAATTATTTTAATGTTATTTTATATGTGATAAATTTAAAGTGAATGAAAATATATTTCCTTAGGTAATATTATACATAAATAAAAAAGGGTAACATATAAATTAAAATACAAATAAATATGAATATATAAAAATGTGACAAATACATGTTATATTTGAAAGAAGATCTTTAAATCATTTGGAATATATCAAAAAGCATATTTACATGTGGTTCATTCCAATAATTCATAAATAAAATAGCAATTTTGGTCTAAACATTTCAGGAAAATATAAAATTGTTTATTCACTTTTTATTAATTGACTTAAATTTATTAAAAAAAATTTCTAATTCAAATAGTTATAATGAAAAATTAATGTGATATGATAGTTTGAATTATCATATAGTTATTTTATATAGTTTATAGAGTAACTTACAACTATTTCCATAAACATTTATATTAATTCATGTTTTTTAAAGTTGTTATAATTGTTTAATGCATGTTAATAACAATAAAATGGATTATAATAGAAAAAAATATAATTTTTATCCTTCTAAAAAATACATGTTGGTTTATGGTTTATCCACTAAAAATAAAAATTTAGTTATCAGTCACCATATAAATATTTTAATGTATAAACATATCCTTCCCGTTCTTTTAATTATCATTCCAATTATATTTGTAACATACTTTCCTTTTAAAATGTTTTTAAAATACTTTTTTATGAAATTGAAAAATATTCTTTTATATGTATATATATATGGAATGAATGATTTATCATGACTTCATGATTATATATTACTATTATAGGTTCCTTGGACATAATTATGTTGTGTTTATCCCATTTTATCTCAAGATATACTGGATTGAGCCCATTTTAGCTCAAGATATGTTGGGTTTGGCCCATTATAGCTCAAGATATATTAGGTCGAGCCAATTATTTCTAAAGATATGAATGTTGAGCCCTATTATATCTTTCCCATTAATTGGGTACTTCGGAGATGGAAGTAGACCAAAATGGTTATTCCATGTGTAAGGGTGATTATAAAAGTGATATGATAAATATATCAAAAAGAAACTACATGATGTTTCTATGCATGCTAATGAGTTTTTATAAAATGGGTTTTATTGGGTTTTATGTTATCACTTGACTAACTATTACAATCATTATATCCCATTTTGAGCTTTTTTGTGATAATCCCATGTTTCTAAATGTTTTTCACACAAAATAATGATATGTAAGAGAAAGAAAAAATAAAATTTAAATGTCATGATGTTTTTCAAAGAAATTATATTTTATATGGAATGTTTTATATTTTGGAAGAAATTGATATTGTTTTACATGGGTCCACATGTATGACTATGGGTTGTTATGTATGTTTTATGTCATATTTTTATAAAACTCTAAACCTGAAAAGATCCTTAATATGTAACAATGTATGTTCTTGTCTAAATCTCAAGAATTTGTAATGTTTTAAGGCTGGGTCCTTTTATCTTATGTGGTTGATTTAGTTTATCTCCATGCATTTCATACATTATAATATATATATATAGAAAATATATTTATATAACTCATTATCAAATGATCCATATTGAAATTAAAAATCAAAAGTTACGTATTGTCAAAAATTAAATTATATGAAATATATTAGATTATATAGGTTTCATTTATCATCGTTGGTATTAAGGAGTGTTTGTCATTTTTAAATTTCATTTATAACACTTTATAACTTTTTTTGATCTACCTCATATTTCATATCAAACCATTTATATTTTTTGTAGTTCAGAAGTTGCATGAGGATTAACAAATGAAAAAAATATTATCAAAATATTATCGTATTATGTATCCCTGATATAAATTTGTAAAAAAATACGACTATATTCAAATTTTAATAAAATTTCATAATTAATTATTATATAAAGGAATTATAATAAATTACCTCATATATAGATTCAAAATTGTGGTAACAAACCATTCAACATTGAGAATTTCATTTACACTATCATTTCAAAAAAAATCATGGGTGAATATGTCACATACATACTCTACAAATTCCATGGAATAAGTATTTAATTTTTTGAAAATAATATTATATAAAACATATAATGTCAATAAATATAGTATATATAGTGGTAGGGGTATAAGTATGAGTGAAATTTCTTTAACCTAACAACTTAACCATCAAGTGGACTTTACCTAACATTCATTTTCTCCTTCCATAATTACATACATTATCAAATAAAGTTTCATTATATGATTATATTACCATTATATGAATGTTCGTATATTTTTTACCACCATATCAATACAAAAATCATCAAGGGGAAATGTTTATTCAACTATTTGTTCATGATCTACTAGAATCACTAATATCATCTGATCTAAAGGTACTTGTTTATGGTGTAGGGTATAACCTTGGATATTTTACACTAATTTAATCATAAGAAGGAAATGAGTGGGTGTTAATATATATAAATCAAAACTATTTCCCCCTTACAATATTTATAAAATAATAAAATTAATAATAATAATTTTTTCCCTAATTAAGATAAACTATTATGAAATACATTATTATATAAGAAATTTTAGAATCTATGTGGAATAATAAGATTCAATGAATGGGGTGTATAGGTCTTTATATTGTGGTTTTGGGTGTCTTGATTTTTATTTTCTATCCATTTGAATGATATTATCTTATAATTTCTTTTCTTACTAAATATTTTCATCAATTATTCAACCTTATCATATTATGTATTTTATTTTCATATCAAATTAGATCATGTATTTAATTTACTAGATTATTCTTCTATTGTGACATTAAAACTGAAACCTAGGATGAACATATTTGTTTTTGTATGATTCAACATTACTTAGTATAATTTTGCTTCAGTAATGGTAGACAGTTATTCTTTTGATTTTATTGATAAAAATATAGGAAACTATATAGTCGTGGTTATTTTTTAATATGTTAAAACAAACTAAAATTTTATTATATTACACTTATAACTAATTAACATAAATTATGAGTGTTTTAATTTACTAATTTTCACTTTTAATTTTCATTTTATTCCTCCCATAACACCTTAAGTTGCACAAAGGTACTTGGAGATTACATCTGATCAATCTACATATAATAATCACTATTGATAAATTCGATAAAATTGGAATTATTCAATGAATATATATATATATATAATTACATAAATTTAAATCCATTATTGTTTTCTGTCAAAAAAAATGTATTTAAAATACACCGTGGTTTTATTTTAAGTGGAACAAACCCATCATTTCCTACACCAGGGTTACAATGTTTTTTATTTAAATTGATTATTTTATTCACTCCAACGTCATTTCATAATCTATTATTTATGATAGAAAGTAATTTTAATATGCATTATAAAATAAATTAAAATCATTTACAATATACATTAAAATCCTCCTCTTCAGAATAAGTAATGAAATCAACCAAAGCATCATTGTTTGTAATATTTTTATATAACAATGGTGGGTGGGTTTTATGTTCCCCTCAACATCTGTTAGATATATTATAGTTTGAATCATTCAAATAATTTATGAATATTTACAGTAACCATTAATATATATTTCATACTATTATATTATAATATAAATGTATACTATAATGGGAAATGAAAAGGTAATATAAATTTCATTATTTGATTTTCTAATAAAATATATTATTTAAAATCAAAGATTCAATAAATTTATTCTGAAATTATTTCCGTCTATACATGGAAGAAATTATATTGGGAATCAATATTAATTATCACCAGATTTTTAAAACTAACCTTAATTTAATTAGTATAAATTTAAATGGTTGGGATAATAGGATGACTATATGCATTCGACGCAACAAAATTTTTTTATCTCTACTTCTTGAATTTTTATATTTTTTTGTAATATTCATTAAATGATGCTCTTAAGTTTATTTATACGGACATATTTTCTCATATCACTCAACTTATATATCTTTCACACCTTCCATACACTTATTGCATAATGTTTGTTTCTCACCATTAATATTTTTCTAATGTTTAGATTGTTTCTCACCCTCAAACTAAAGATCATATTATAGATCATTATTATGTTGTCCAGAGTGATGGATCATGTTAGTAATTGTATAATCCATTGAATTTTTAGTTTGGAAATTAATTTATAATATTTTTATTTTGTACCGAATAGATAATATATTGAATAAAAACATATGATATAAAAATTATCTTCGGGGAATATTACCTTTTTATTTCACTTTTATTATTTTAAAGGTAGATGATATTTACATGTTTATCAATTATTTAAATCCTATATCCGTAGTACTATTTTACATTTATAACACCACCTATATTTTTACCATAAAAAACTATTATGATTCCCCAATGAAAGGTTCAGCCTTAATCATATTTCAACAATAGGTTGTAATTATTTTAACATAAAAAAATGATTTACTAATTTATGTTTATAATAATTAATATGTATGAAATGTGTAATTTTTTTAATTATGTTATGATGGATTCATATATGAACATTTCATTACTAAAATTCAATTTTATATATCCCAATTCATTAATTTTATAAGTACTATAGGTATCAACCATTTTCAATTGAAAACTATGCACCTTGAATATCATATAATATGACTGAAATATGTTTTCAGTGATTAAAAAGTTAGAAAATTTAATATAAATTGGGTTTATATATTTGATACCAAATACATGGATCACATATTCCATATGTGAAACTCCCATATCTTTTATTATAATATTTTTATCATATTATTTTTTATAAATTATATAATAGTTAATTGTGTAACCATTAAAAAAATTCATTCACTATAAGATAACTATGTATGTAGCTTCTTCATAAATAGATCACCGTAACATTCCATCAATGTTGTATACTAAAAAATATAAATCTATAAAAATTTATTTTATCATCTCAAAAATCCTTTTTATCAATGTGAACTCCTCGTTTCTATGAGGATAGTACTTCATAAAACAAATTCCCCAAATCAATCATTGAAAATCAATCAATGTATCAGAATAAATATCAATATCATTACTAAGTTGACTAAGTCCTAAAATAAGTAAAGACAACATAATATATGTGTTCATAAATTATAAATGTGGAGGAATGTTATATTTTTACAATATAACCAGATACATAGTATTAGTGATTCTTTTAACACCAAAATATTCATTCCATATAATGATAATAAAATACATACATTTCTCACCACATTTTCAAATTCTAAATATTGATCATCAATTTTCTTTTATTAATGACCATATTACTGGTGATTATTTTCCCAATATTAATTTATTTTTTTGATATTCCAAGATAATTAAAATATAGTCTCCTCACATATATACAACCGTCAAAACATGAAATTATCAGGAAGTGCCATGGGATTTTACAAGTCACAATTCATCATTCTTATATCGATCAACACCACAAATAGGGAATTTTGAGGGGAATCATAGTTATTGTGGAATAATATTCTATCATATATAAACACATGTATTCTTTCATATAACAAAACCATTTAATATATTATTATTTAGCATCATATTTTCCATGGATTCAAATTATAATATTGTAATGTTTCTTTTAAGATAGCTTGTAGTTATTCAAAGATGGTGTCACTCCATCCATTTACAAATTCCAAATTTTATATTTTTAGTAAGAAAAATAATATCTTTTTTAGTATAAAAAATATATAATTGAATCATTTAACAATTATTTATCTTCTAAAAAATCTTTAAAGATAACTAAGGTTATCTCCAACAGGAATTATTATTTTTTCAATATAATCTAACACAATATCAATAGTTGTACTGATATTAGATGTTTTTTAAACTCTAATACTATTTCAATCAATAATTATAATATATTTTTCTTTGTGTATATTACAAAATTTATAACATTGATTCATTCCATGATTGATAAAAATTTATTCACAATCATAAAAACATTCATCCTTCATAACAATAATATAAGAAAAAAAATTGGATAATTATTTTGAAAGGACTATTGCAAACCTGAGGTAATTTTTAATTATTTATTCAAACTATTATATTATATATTAAATATCCATCCATTTTTTTATTCCTAAAATTCCTATAAATATAACATAAAAAACATATATAAAGTATAAAAAATAGTATATATTAACTCTACATGTTTTTATAATATAATGTATAAATAAAATATATAAATTTGTTAACATAATATGAATAATAAATATTATTTATAAAATATAATCTCATGTCTATAATTAGTAAAATATATAAATACTGTATATTTTAATATATATTTTATACTTTTCTAATATTATATATATATACATGTATTAATAATAGAAATATATATTAATAATATATATATATATGTCTATTTAATTACACAGAAATAAAAAAATACATATGTATAAATATATATCTATGTGTTCGTATGTTTGTGTGTTTATATTTATATATTACAGTACATTTGGTTGGATTTATAAGAATTTTTTTTGGTGTTATCCTTGTAAATAATAAAAGAAAATAATTTTTATAGTTCTTTTCTTTGAACCAACTATCAATATTTAGTATTCATGTATATTAAAATAACTTAATATTGACTATAATATATAATTTATTATTATTCATATATCTATCTAACATTAGTGTAACATTGTATTATAGTATCTGTCTTGTTTAAAATGACATAAAAAGACCTTGTTATGATTAGATACATTGTATACTATGCCTATATTCATAAGTGTTATGCTTTGTTTTGATAATTTATTTTTGACATGAAAAATTGTATATTGACTATCAAGCATGTGTAATTGTAAGAAGATGAGACTTTATCTCATAAACATTATGCTTGGTTAACTCAAATATGGGATATTAAGAGAACAAACCATCAATAAGAATTTGACATGTTTATTAGTCATTGAATATTTCGGTCTGTGAGGATGTGAAATGATCCTTTGACATTAATATTATTATTATTTCATATCATGAGTCACATAGATAGATTTATTTTGATAAAATAGGATGAGACAGTTCCTGGAGAAGTTTGTTACTTTTTTTGTTTCATTAACATCATGTTTTTAGTGAATAATACAAGGAAGGATTTATCCCTTCCATATTTAATGATGTTGATAACTATAAATTTAGTTTGAAATAAATATATTTCATTAAATTATATAGCTATAATGTAATGACGAGTTTATTTTAGTTAGTCGAATGAAGATGTATCAATCATTTTGGTAGGTGGCAAAAACATGCTTCCTGACTGATCATATATATTTACAAAGGGATTATATTACATAGTGAGAATCCATTAGTGGTTTTTTTTCATTGTGATATACCTACATCTTCTATGGGTTCATTAATCCTTTTCTGGATAATAATCTTGGACATTAAGAAATCTCCCTTAATTATACTGTGGAAGAGACCTAGTGGGAAACCGATAATGCATTTCCAGCAATCTTAGATAATTATTATTTATATTTAACAATTATAATGACTATAATTATCCACACCAAGAGTTAATATTTATTCTAAATTTGGTAAATTATCAAATATTTTAAAAAAATACTTATTCACAAAATTGATATATAATTTCATGAATATTTTTTTTATCTCTTTTTATTTTCACTGTAATAAATAATTACTATTTTATGAAATATATAATTTATTTATTTTTGATAATTCTATGAAAATACTTATTCTCTATTCTATGAATAATATATATACTTATTTTTTAAATAAATATATAATTATTCAAAAAATTTATTCAAGTATTCAATAAATATTAAGGAGGATGTGGGAACCGAGATTATGTCTGATGATATATATTAATTTGGAAGATGGAAAAATAATATCTATCATTGAGCCACATAGTGCATGAAATGAGATAATAATACTGATATTATTATTAAATATGTTTATTTATTGTTTTAATATATTATTGTGGGACCAATGAAATTAAATAATATGTTAACCCTGATGTAACATCCCAAGTAATTAATGAATAATAGATATTTTTATCCATGTCTATTAATGATTAAGATAGTTTTTTAGAGGCTTAAAATGAAAATAAATACGATCTTATGCATGGAATAAACTAATATTATTAAAAGATTGTTTTACTGCCTTTTGATGGCAAACCATTTTTGAATCTATCTTTTGACGATTTTATAAACTATGTTTGTCAAAATAAACTTATTCTTTATGATTGGGACATCAAAATTTACCTTGTGAGAATTTTTGGTATTTTTCTGACAATGTTCATTTTTTAATGAATAGTGAAAAATACTGCATTTTACATCAAAAATGCTTTTTAATCTAATTTATTTATATGATTATATTATGTTTTGAATTGGTTTTGAAGTGAAATTATAATATATTTTTACCATTTTATCCAATGGTGGTCATTGGAATCAATTTCACTTTGAAATTAGACTTAAACTGGTGTCAATCTTTTGATACTTATTGTTTTGTAAAAACACGCTATTTGCTCTGGCAGCGGGAATTAATTATTAAATTAATTAATGTGACTTATATGATTTGAATTTTGTAAAATAGACTTCATTTTTGAATTCGGAATATCAAATATAGCTTAGGGTGAATTTTTGGTAATTTTCTGAAAAACTTCAATTTTTGATGAATAGTGAAACCACTAAGTGGTAATCAAGCAAACTGATTTTTCAGTTAAATGAAAGTTTACCACTAATGTGTATTTAATTTTGAAAATCCGACATACATGGTTGTCATTAAGAAGTAAAATGTGGTTCAATGAGATTAAAATTTTTTTGGTGAATAGTAACTTATTAAGTTCTTAATCGCGATTAGTGGTAATTAGGGTAGTTTAAGGTATAAATAATGCTTTAATAATAGGAAATGACCTAGACACATGTACCAAACTTATTGGTTGTGTCATGGTCGACCAATACAAGCCATGGGTCAACTTGGGGACCCCATGGAGACATTTTGGTTTGGAAATCACATAAATAACGTTTTATTAAATGTTAAAGTAAAAATGACACGAACAAGAGATGTTTTACAAAAACAATTTATACATGGGGCTATAAAGATCAGATTTTTGATTATAAATAGTCATTGGAAAGCTAAAAATATTTCCTACATCATAGTATTTGTTTTATGATTTTTATACATTAAATAAATTAAATTATTTATGACATAATAATGATGCAGCGATGACATCATTATTTGACGATTTAAATAAAATGGAAAGATAATATAAAATCTATGAACTACACATGTCCAAAACCAATTGGATGAGTGGATTTCGAACCCTTATCACCTTATCCACGAATTATATCAATGTGGGACCTTTTGAAACCGAAACACATTTTCAAATAATGTAATATTTCTTTACTTTCCAAAAGTGCCCCTCCTCTCCTCTTATAAAAGGCCCCCACCTCTACCTCATTTCACACACTCCTCAAGCCTTTGGCTCGGCCAAACCCTGCCCATTTACTCTCTCCACATCCCTCTCCTCATCCTAGAGGATTCCCTTTGGGCATAATCCTTTCAAAGGAAGCCTTTAGGCTCAAATCAATAGGAGTTACACTTTTAAAGGTAATTCATTCTCTCATGTTCATTTGTTTTATTTTTCTTCTCCAACCCCATAAACTCTTTTTATTTACTTATTTTGTAACAACACCAGTATCTTCAATATACTAGGATGTTGTTATAAGATTTATTTGAGCTACACTCTCACACAACTACATCAAATGGTTAAAGAACATACGGTTTCCGTGGATGGTGAAATTCTGCCTCCCGAAACGATGATTGTTCAATACTCATTTAACACCTTAAAAGGTGGCCATTATGATGTCACTATTTTTATATATGATATATAATATGTTTATGTTTTCCTTAAGCTTCTGTTTTTTTCATTTTGGGCACACCTTTATGGTTTCCATTATGGGTAAACACGATATCTTCATTTTAGGAAGTGCGGACTACCGCCCCCTAAAAGTGATTTGATTCGTTAATACCATATGTGGGACATATAAAGGATGGAACTATGATATTATATATGATATTATACTGGAATTATAATATACCTTTATATCATTATGATTCCATTCTATAAAATACTAAATAGAAATGAAAGTAGCGTTCATGCGTACGTACGGCTTACCGTCTCCATGAACGGTGCATTTCATTTCTTACCTCTAAATGATTATGTAATATTATAAATGAATGTATGTACTAGATATATATATGACATATATGATATCTACATCATGAATACCATTCTGGATATAACGAACCTTTGACCAAATTAACAACATGTAAGTGTAAGAAGTCTAGTTTTGACTTAAGAACCAAATACCGACAAAATGAACATTATTAACTTAAATGATTACATGATGTCCATAACATAGTATAAAAGGAATAATGAACTTGAAAAAGGTTCTTAAGAAAGTAGAGATTAACTCAAGTTTATTACTCAGGAGATTAAAGAACGGTCGGGTCAAGTCGGATACGAGGTATGGGACTTCGTCTCAAACTTCTTTCGTTGAGGCATATTTTATTTTATACACAACTTTCTTTTATACGGGGTATAAACCCCTTTGACTTTTACGTTTATTCAAAAGGAATCTTTTTTATACGAAGCGTTTACTAAAGGACAACAGGGAATGTTTTTGTCGTACGTATGCGGTGACAATGACTTCTCTGCCATCGTGACCGTTATTTGAGTTTCGGCTTCCTCTACAAGCCATACCTTCTTTTTAAAAGAAAAATAAATACCATGTTTTACTTTTCTTTTATTTTGGTATTGAAAATGGTTTTCATAATGTTTTTATATCAATGTGTTGTATTGATATCTCGTGATTGGAATGTGGAAATTTTATGTTTCCTTTATGCACGTTTTATGTGATATGATTATGTTATGGTTCTTGGGCATTATTATGAAGACGGGTGGTTCCGTGATAAACTAAGGGCGGGTGAGCCCGTTATAGCTCTCCAATGAATTGGGTAACACGAAGGAGTGAAACGTTAAGGTTTCTCCGAAGAGATTTTAGGGAATATACTGTGATGGGTATTCCAAACGTAACCAAGAGGGTTACTCCCTATGTAAGAATGTTATGAATGCCTCAAGTTACCTTTATGTCTTATGATTTCTATGATTTATTCATGATTTTATGAGGTATGTTAAAGTGCCTATGTTTTATGGGTAAAGTATTATTTCATTCTTATGTATCTATGAACTCATGTTTCCTTTCCATGTTTTTTTTGTAACCCATACTGAGTTTTTATGCTCATACCAAGTTTTTGAAATGTTTTTCACAGGTCAAGGGAAAGGTACATGATAAGATGATAGAGTAAAGGATGTGTTAAGAAATAATCCATGTTTTATTTTAAATGTGTTTCCATTGGTGGGAATGAAGAATACTATCTTTATGTAACCACTTTGTTTATATGTGGAATGTAATGAAAGTTTTATGATCTAATTCTCTAAAACTCTAAACCCGAAAAGATCCTCAATGTGTAATCTTGTAATAACTCAAGATTAAGTAAGGTTTAAGGCTGGGGCCTTATAGTTGGTATCATAGGTCGGTTTAGATAACTTTAGGAGTTAGAATTCTATAAAATGATTATCCAAAAATATTTTTTCGAAATGATATAGCATTTAAAGATTACCATGTTGCTTCATCTAAGACATGTTTGTTCAGAATGGTTTTCCGCAGAGGAAACAGGGAAGCAGTGCTAGGAAGGTATACAGAAGGAAATAACTTTCCGAATCAGCATCCAGAAATGGTTGGAATTGGAAATGAACAGTTTGTTGCAGTAATGGCGCAGTTGACTCAAGAGATAAATGGTGGTGGTATCCATACACGAGATCAGGCAGACCAACCGCAGAGGAACATGTCAGTGGTGGAAGATTTCATGAGGCAAAATCCACCATCATTCAGAGGATCATCTGACCCTATGCTAGCTGAAGGGTGGATTAAAGAACTAGAGAAGATTTTTGATGTCATGGTGTGTTCAGACAATCAAAAGGTTAGTCTTTCTATTTACCGTTTGGAGGGTGAAGCAGATCACTGTTGTTCTATGGTTAAAAATATCAGGGACACTGATGAGATTGATGCTCTTGACTGGGATGAATTCAAAGGTATGTTTCTTGAGAAGTATTTTCCTAAGGATGTTCGACTTAGGATGGAAAAGCAATTCTTGGAATTGAGGAAAGAGGAAGACTCAGTGGCTTCCTATGAAGAAAGGTTCACTCGATTGGCAAGGTATGCTCCAAATTTTATCCGGGACCTTGATAGTAAAATCAATCGTGTTTACTCAGGATTAAATCCAAAGTATCGAAGGGAATTAGCTTCTTGTGAGTTTAAAAGTTATGAAAAGCTTGTTCGATGTGCTGAGAAGGTGGAAATGGAGTTTGCCGATGACCAAGTTTTCTATAACAACCAGCAGAAGAAGAGACCGAGGTGGTAGGAGAAAGGTAAGAATTCTTCAAGAAAGTCTGATGGTAAGAGAACTAAGTTTCCAGTTTGTGATAAATGTGGCAAAAGGCATGCTGGGGAATGTCTTCTAAATTCTGGGAAGTGCTACCTATGTGGTAAGATGGGACATAAGGCTCGTGATTGCACTTAAAAGGATCAAGGTGAAGGTAAGAACAAATTTTATTTCTAGTTAGTGAAATGTTATAAGTGCAGTGAGATGGGTCACTATGCAAACAAGTGTCCGACAAGGAGCTTGAGTGATGGGAAGCAGTTAGACTACAAGCAGAAAGGGGTGGTGAAATCCTTTGCAACTACTTCAGCAGATGTCGGGCCATCAAATGAAGTGGTATCAGGTACTTTGTTTATTTTTTCAGATTATGCCAGTGTGTTGTTTGATTCGGGGTCTACACATTCTTTCATCTCTTAAACCTTTTCTAGTAAAATGGGAATACCATCTCAAGAAATGACTCCTGAACTATTGGTAAAAAGACCTGGGGGAAGTGTCGAGGCAAAAAGAATTTATAAGAATCTTCCTATCCTTATCTGTGGAAAGAACCTACTTGCAAACCTTATTGTTCTACCTCTAGTAGAGTTTGATGTTATCCTGGGTATGGATTGGCTCTCTATTTACCATGCTAAGATTGACTGTAGATCTAAAGAAGTATCTTTTCAGAAAGACTTTCAGTTTGTTTACAAGAATGAACCCTTACTTTTGATAACATATCAAGAGGCCGAGAAACTTGTAAAAGATGGAAATGAATGTTACCTTGCACACGTCGTTGAAAATAAAGGAACTGTTCAGATTAATGATGTGCCAGTGGTAAATGAGTATCCCGATGTTTTTCCTGATGAGTTTCCTGGAATAATACCAGATCGGGAAGTTGAGTTTACTATTGACTTAGTTCCTGATGCTAAGCCAATTTCAAAACCCCCTTATCGAATGGCACAAATTGAACTTTTAGAGTTGAAGGAGCAATTGCATGATTTATTAGAGAAAGGTTTCATTAGACCTAGCACATCACCATGGGGTGATCCTGTTTTATTTGTTAAAAAGAAAGATGGTTCTATGAGACTTTGCATTGATTATAGAGCCTTGAATAATATCACTGTTAAGAACAAATATCCTTTGCCTCATATCGATGATTTGTTTGATCAGCTCCAGGGGGCTCAGTTTTTTTCAAAGATTGACTTGAGATCGGGGTACCATCAGTTGAAGGTAAAAGAGGCAGATATTCCGAAGACCACGTTCCGTACGAGATATGGCCATTATGAATTTGTAGTAATGCCTTTTGGGCTAACCAATGCACCTGCTGTATTCATGTACTTAATGAATAGAATTTTCCATGAGTTCTTGGATAAGTTTTTGGTGGTTTTCATTGATGATATTTTGGTGTTTTCTAAAAGTAAAGAGGAGCATGAAAAACATTTAAGGGTTATCTTGCAAACCTTAAAAGAAAAGAAACTGTATGGGAAATTCAGAAAGTGTGAGTTTTGGTTGCAACAAATTTCTTTCCTTGGTCACATTGTTTCTGAAGATGGAATAACTGTTGATCCTGCAAAAACAAAAGTTGTGGAAGAATGGCCAAGACCCATAAATGTAACCAAGATTCGTAGCTTCCTTGGTTTGGCGGGCTATTACTGAAGGTTTGTTAGAAATTTTTCACGGTTATCTAGTCCAATGACTAAGCTAACTCGGAAGGGTGTTAAGTTTATCTGGACAAAAGAATGTGATGATTGTTTTCAGGAATTGAAAAGAAGATTGGTTAATGCTCTAGTTTTGGCACTACCTTCTAGGAATGGTGAGTTTGTTATATATAGTGATGCTTCATTGAAAGGACTTGGTTGCGTCCTAATGCAGAATGATCAGGTAATTGCTTATGCTTCACGACAATTGAAAACTCATGAGGTAAATTACCCTACACATGATTTGGAATTAGCTGCTATTGTTTTTGCTTTAAAAATTTGGAGGCATCATTTGTATGGAGTAAAGTGTGAAATATATACTGATCACAAAAGTTTAAAGTATATATTCACTCAGAAACATTTAAACATGAGACAGAGGAGATGGCTAGAATTAATCAAGGATTATGATTGTACAATTCATTACCATCCGGGGAAAGAAAATAAAGTGGCTGATGCTTTGAGTCGAAAAAGTAATGCTTCATTAACAATGTTGCATTTGGAACGTGATCCTTTGGTTAACGATTTGATGAAATTTGGCATAGAAGTTTTTGGTGCAGGAAGTCCTTCTGTTTTGTTTCAGGTATCAGTGAGATCTTCTCTATCAGATAGAATCAAGCAAGCACAGAAGCAAGACAGTGAGTTGCAGAAAAAGGTAGAGCTGGTTCAGAAAGGTAAGTTGCCTGAATTCAACATTGATAATGATTGTGTTTTGAGATTTGGGAAGAGATTGTGTGTGCCTTGTGATTCACATTTGAAGAGAGAATTGTTATGTGAAGCTCATAGTTCTCCGTTTTCAGTTCATCCGGGCAGTACTAAGATGTATAGAGATCTGCGGGAGTATTACTGGTGGGATGGAATGAAAAGAGACATTGCTGATTTTACTGTGAAGTGTTTGACTTGTCAGCAGGTTAAAGCAGAGCGGCAGTTACCGAAAGGGATGCTTCAGCCTTTACCAGTGCCAGAGTGGAAATGGGAGAATATATCCATGGACTTTGTTTTTGGATTACCGAAGACATCTCGAGGTAATAATGCAATCTGGGTTATTGTTGGTCGCTTGACCAAATCTGCTCATTTCCTTGCTATACGAGATACTTTCTCTCTTGATCAACATTCCCATTTGTATCTTAAAGAGATAGTCAGGTTACATGGAGTTCCTCTCTCCATTGTATCGGATCATGATCCCAGGTTTACTTCTAACTTTTGAAAAGGCCTTCAGAAGTCGTTGGGTACTGAATTAAATTTTAATACAGCTTTTCATCCTCAATCAGATGGGAAGTCAGAACGAACAATTCATACATTGGAGGATATGCTACGAGCTTGTTCTATGGATTATCAGGGAAGTTGGGACTAACATCTTTCTTTGGTTGAGTTTTCATATAATAACAGTTTTCATTCCAGTATACAGATGGCACCATTTCAGGCATTATATGGGAAGCGGTGTCGAACTCCAGCTTTCTGGGATGAAGTGGGTGAAAGGAATTTGATGGGACCAGAATTGGTAGAAGAGATGGCAGATAAAGTTCAGTTGATTCAGAAACACGTGAGAACAGCTCAGAGCAGGCAGAAGAGTTATGCAGATAACCGGAGGAAGGATCTATCTTTCGAGGTAGGTGATCATGTTTTTCTCAAGGTTTCTCCTTGGAAAAGTGTGATGAGATTTGGTAAGAAAGGAAAGTTGAGTCCAAGGTTCATTGGACCATACGAAATTCTGGAAAGAGTTGGATCAGTTGCATATCGAGTGGCTTTACCTCCGAGTTTATCTCAGGTACACAATGTTTTTCACGTTTCGATGTTGAGAAAGTATATTCCAGATCCATCTCATGTTTTGAGTCCAGAGGTAGTTCAGCTGGAAGAGAACCTATCTTATGAGGAACAACCAGTCCAGATTCTTGACCACAGGGAGCAAGTGTTACGGAATAAGGTGATTAAGCAGGTAAAGGTTTTTTGGAAAAACCACATGATTGAAGAGGCAACATGGGAATCTGAAAATGCAATGAGGGATAAGTACCCCCATTTATTCGATAAGTAAATAAATTGTGGGGACGCAATTTTCTAAAGGGGGAAAGGATGTAACATCCCAAGTAAGTAATGAATAATAGATATTTTTATCCATGTCTATTAATGATTAAGATAGTGTTTTAGAGGCTTAAAATGAAAATAAATACGATCTTATGCATGGAATAAACTAATATTATTAAAAGATTGTTTTACTGCCTTTTGATGGAAAACCATTTTTGAATCTATCTTTTGACGATTTTATAAACTATGTTTGTCAAAATAAACTTATTCTTTATGATTGGGACATCAAAATTTACCTTGTGTGAATTTTTGGTATTTTTCTGACAATGTTCATTTTTTAATGAATAGTGAAAAATACTGCATTTTACATCAAAACTGCTTTTTAATCTAATTTATTTATATGATTAGATTATGTTTTGAATTGGTTTTGAAGTGAAATTAGAATATATTTTTACCATTTTATCCAATGGTGGTCATTGGAATCAATTTCACTTTGAAATTAGACTTAAACTGGTGTCAATCTTTTGATACTTATTGTTTTGTAAAAACACGTTATTTGCTCTGGCAGTGGGAATTAATTATTAAATTACTTAATGTGACTTATATGATTTGAATTTTGTAAAATAGACTTCATTTTTGAATTCGGAATATCAAATATATATTAGGGTGAATTTTTGGTAATTTTCTGAAAAACTTCAATTTTTGATGAATAGTGAAACCACTAAGTGGTAATCAAGCAAACTGATTTTTCAGTTAAATGAAAGTTTACCACTAATGTGTATTGAATTTTGAAAATCCGACATACATGGTTGTCATTAAGAAGTAAAATGTGGTTCAATGAGATTAAAATAATTTTTTGGTGAATAGTAACTTATTAAGTTCTTAATCGCGATTAGTGGTAATTAGGGTAGTTTAAGGTATAAATAATGCTTTAATAATAGGAAATGACCTAGACACATGTCCCAACCTTATTGGTTGTGTCATGGCCGACCAAGACAAGCCATGGGTCAACTTGGGGACCCCATGGAGACATTTTGGTTTGGAAATGACATAAATAACTTTTTATTAAATGTTAAAGTAAAAATGACCCAAACAAGAGATGTTTTACGAAAACAATTTTTACATGGGGTTATAAAGATCAGATTTTTGATTATAAATAGTCATTGGAAAGCTAAAACGATTTCCTACATCATAGTATTTTTTTATGATTTTTAGACATTAAATAAATTAAATTATTTATGACATAATAATGATGCAGCGATGACATCATTATTTGACGATTTAAATAAAATGGAAAGATAATATAAAATCTATGAACTAAACATGTCCAAAACCAATTGGATGAGTGGATTTCGAACCCTTATCACCTTATCCACGAATTATATCAATGTGGGACCTTTTGAAACCGAAACGCATTTTCAAATAAAGTAAATTTCTATACTTTCCAAAAGTGCCCCTCCTCTCCTCTTATAAAAGGCCCCCACCTCTACCTCATTTCACACACTCCTCAAGCCTTTGGCTCGGCCAAACCCTGCCCATTTACTCTCTCCACATCCCTCTCCTCATCCTGGAGGATTACCTTTGGGCAGAATCCTTTCAAAGGAAGCCTTTAGGCTCAAATCAAAAGGAGTTACACTTTTAAAGGTAATTCATTCTCTCATGTTCATTTGTTTTATTTTGCTTCTCCAACCCCCTAAACTCTTTTTATTTACTTATTTTGTAACAAAACCAGTATCTTCAATATAATAGGATGTTGTTATAAGATTTATTTGAGCTACACTCTCACACAACTACATCAAATGGTTAAAGAACATACGGTTTCCGTGGATGGTGAAATTCTGCCTCCCGAAACGATGATTGTTCAATACTCATTTAACACCTTCAAAGGTGGCCATTATGATGTCACTATTTTTATATATGATATATAATATGTTTATGTTTTCCTTAAGCTTCTGTTTTTTTTATTTTGGGAACACCTTTATGGTTTCCATTTTGGGTAAACACGATATCTTCATTTTATGAAGTGCGGACTACCGCCCCCTAAAAGTGATTTGATTCGTTAATACCATATGTGGGACATATAAAGGATGAAACTATGATATTATATATGATATTATACTGTAATTATAATATATCTTTATTTAATTATGATTCCATTCTATAAAATATGAAATAGAAATGAAAGTAGCGTTCATGCGTACGTACGGCTTACCGTCTCCATGAACGGTGCATTTCATTTCTTACCTCTAAATGATTATGTAATATTATTAATTCATGTATGTACTGGATATATATATGACATATATGATATCTAAATCATGAATACCATTCTGGATATAACGAACCTTTGACCAAATTAACAACATGTTAGTGTAAGAAGTCTATTTTTGACTTAAGAACCAAATACCGACAAAATGAACATTATTAACTTAAATGATTACATGATGTCCATAACATGGTATGAAAGGAATAATGAACTTGAAAAAGGTTCTTAAGCAAGTATAGATTAACTCAATTTTATTATTCAGGATATTAAAGAACGGTCGGGTCAAGTCGGATACGAGGTATGGGACTTCGTCTCAATCTTCTTTCGTTGAGGCATATTTTATTTTATACACAACTTTCTTTTATACGGTGTATAAACCCCTTTGACTTTTATGTTTATTCAAAAGGAATCTTTTTTATACGAAGCGTTTACTAAACTAAAAAAGGGAATGTTTTTGTCGTACATATGCGGCGACAACGACTTCTCCGCCGTTGTGACCGTTATTTGAGTTTCGGCTTCCTCTACAAGCCATACCTTTTTTTTAAAGAAAAATAAATACCATGTTTTACTTTTCTTTTATTTTGGTATTGAAAATGGTTTTCATAATGTTTTTATATCAATGTGTTGTATTGATATCTCGTGATTGGAATGTGGAAATTTTATGTTTCCTTTATGCACGTTTTATGTGATATGATTATGTTATGGTTCTTGGGCATTATTATGAAGACGGGTGGTTCAGTGATAAACTAAGGGCAGGTGAGCCCGTTATAGCTCTCCAATGCATTGGGTAACGCGAAGGAGTGAAACGTTAAGGTTTCTCCGAAGAGATTTTAGGAAATATACTGTGATGGGTATTCCAAACGTAACCAAGAGGGTTACTCCCTATGTAAGAATGTTATGAATGCCTCAAGTTACCTTTATGTCTTATGATTTCTATGATTTATTCATGATTTTATGAGGTATGTTAAAGTGCCTATGTTTTATGGGTAAAGTATGATTTCATTATTATGTATCTATGAACTCATGTTTCCTTTCCATGTTTTTTTTTGTAACCCATACTGGGTTTTTATGCTCATCCCAAGTTTTTGAAATGTTTTTCACAGGTCAAGGGAAAGGTACATGATAAGATGATAGAGTCAAGGATGTGTCAATAAATAATCCATGTTTTATTTTAAATGTGTTTCCATTGGTGGGAATGAAGAATACTATCTTTATGTAACCACTTTGTTTATATGTGGAATGTAATGCATGTTTTGTGATCTAATTCTCTAAAACTCTAAACCCGAAAAGATCCTCAATGTGTAATCTTGTAATAACTCAAGATTAAGTAAGGTTTAAGGCTGGGGCCTTATACCTAACCCTACCCCTTTAAATATATGACTTTTTTTATTGTCATTAGGTTACTCACTATTAAAAATAGATTCATCTCAAGATATCCTTCATATTTTATTCCTCTTTTAATCAAGATTAATTTTATCATTTTTATTCAAGTCAAAATGAGTGTGAAGTGGTCAAGATGAATGATAGAATATGATCAACCAAAAATTTCATCACCCTATTTTTTTTATCAAAATTGATTAGTGATTAACGGAGCATGCCTGGATCTCATCTGGATAGGATCTACATTGGTTCCTCTCTTTACAGTGATGTCACTCCAATAAGGATAGAAATATCAACATTATTATTGAAGAAAAAACTCAAGACTGAGATAATAATACTTATTATGATAAAATTAATAATAATATCAATGTAAAAACATCTTTTCTTAGTTTTATCTATTTCATTGTCAATTTTCATGGGTAAAATATTCATTTGTCAATAATTTTATGTCATATACATTGTGAATGATTCATAGAATCAACCAAATATTGAGTTAGACATATTCCCAACATGGATGGAAGTTGAAATTAGAACTATAAAACAATTCTATTAATTTTTATGCTAATACTACCCATTTGATTCAATTGAATAGACATCAATTTTAATGATCTTAAGGATAATTTTAAATTATCCTAAAATTCATACATGTGACACTCAGATTATGTTATTGGTTCTTCAAAAATTCATATTTTAATTACATTCTTTGAAGAAACAATCTCACATTTTATTAAAGATAATAAAAAATAAAAGGATAGAAGGACTTTTCCTTACATATGTCTCCCAAGAATATAATAGTTGCATATAATATGCTAAATGGGTGTTTAATTTGGGAATTGAAACACACATATAATTTATTCATGTAAAAAATTATATAAAAATACTTAGAATTAAATATTAATGATTTATTAAATCAAGTCTACACATGGAATTAAATAAAAATTAATAAAAATTTAATTGTTTTAATTATTTTTCTTAATATATATGAAATTATTATTTTTTTCTTCTAAATAAAACACAAGGTAGTGTCTTTATCAGTTCATTGAACATTTGAAAGTGTAAAAGTGTTTGTATGTTTTTATATATATACATGTGTCTATTAATAAGTGTAAATATATATTGAATATATATATACAAGATCATTAAAATAGAAATATATGAATATATAGATTACAAAAATGTATGAATACCCAAAGACACACACCTTCATATATATATTTATACATATATATCATATCAATAATTATATATTTAGATTATACTTGTCTATGTGTTCAAAAACATATTACACACACACAACCAGGATAAAAAAGATAAACACACACACACACACACATAGATACATTTTACTATATACATAAAAAAATATGTATATATATATATATCAATAACTATTATATATGTGTATTATACTGGATAAACACAAATACATATGTGTATGTATATATACATAATTCAAGAACAAAATATTCTCAAAATGTGTGTTTTGGTGTGTGCGTCTATGTGTGTGTGGAGTATTTCAAAAGGTTTTGTCTAGTGTAAGTGTGTGTGTACATATACAACGAAAACTAAAATCAATCATAAAAAATGGTTTTTAAAATATTTGGTAATTGACGGTTTTGAGTATATATAGTAGGATTTAATGTCTATTTGTTTTAAGTATTGAGAAATAAATACATTAACATTTTCCTTCAATGTGGTTCATTATGGAGATGATGAAATTGTGTAATGACTAATTTTTTAAAAAAAATTTACATCCTTAATGAGTTATTTTTCAAAAGAATTTATAAATATATAATTTATTAGAATTAAAAATATTATCACTCATAAAGTATGTCTTTATCAGTTCTTTTTAATTACTGATAATGGTTATCCTATCCATAATGACCCTAACTGTAGTAGTCTGGATCACATGTCTACTTTATTACATTGGAATATATACAAGGGGTTAAATCCCAAATGATTGTTTAGTTTATTAGTTTGAGAGAACCAGAAACATACATGTTACCCATTTTATATTGGGAAAAGAAAATAAATCATAGTGTCAGAAAAAATTAAAAATCCATCAACTCATTAAAACAATTATTCAACATATCATAGGAAAAGGAAATAAAATAAGGGTGAGATGAATTGTTCAATAAGGGTTATGTACTATAGAAAATTTCATGAATTTACAATCCATAATCAATATGGAAAGGTCAATTACTATACAAATATTCCATTTAAACAATAACATAAAACCCATGTTTTGATAAGACAAAATCAATGTGGAAATGTAAATAATTTAAAACATGTGTCATTTAATCAATAAACGGATAATTAAATTCATCCCAAGATAATATATATAACTAACCCACCTGGGTAAACTAGTCAAGCCACCTGAGTCATCTCTCCATGGTGGTTCAGTGAAACAACATAATAAAAAATCTATCATATATAAGAAAAAAACAACTAGAGTAAAATGCGAAATGGAATGATAGATCCAATATCAATAAAATTCAATAAAAATTATTGAGACAAGAATTTATGATGATACTATACCCACAAATATTTATATGGATAACCATAAAATCCAAAAAATCTCACTACAAAGCCAATGATGAAAAGAGAAGACATAATGCTTAAATATAACATTCCCTTTACCTGGGTCAAACAAAACAATGTATAAAACTAACCAAATATAAAATTTGGGTTTGAGAACAAAGACCAGTATGATTACACCATAGCATATATACAAATTATAATATTAATAATGAAACATTTATAGCTTTAAAACAACAATAGTTTCACAAAGAATTTTCATAAATCATAACCATTTGTAAATCATGTAATGTTTTTTCATAAAATCCTTTCATATTCCCAAAAAAGTAATGTGAAAATTATAATTGATAAATCATGAGATAATCAGTATAATCAGTTAATATACAATATGTTAAATATGAAATTCAATAGTAATGTCCAAACAATTATGTAAGAGCATGTATGAGAATTAGAATAACCAATATATCATTTGAATAATATTATCATAAATGAAAAATAATAGAATTTAGTATATAACTTATTATTATACGTACTAGATATAAAAAAAATCCACAATCTAGGCCTAAAGAGGATCTAAACGATATATCCTCTCACTCCATCACACACACTAAAGTGAAAGAACACATCATGTGGAATTGAAAACACTCTGAGTGACTTTTAAATTTTGGATTCACCCTTGGTTACCCAATGTGCTATATTTGTAAAAAACTATTTGAAAACCAGTGCATCAAATTTATAAAAAAAATTAAAATCAAATCAAACCATCTTTAGTGCATGAAAACCCCTTTTTAAACCAAAAAACCAGTGATGAATTATATCAAACACTTCAATTGAATAAACAATTTTTAAAGAAAATCCCCTTTAAAATAGGATTTAATTATTGAAAACCCATTAAAATCACAAATCAATTCAATAAAATGAATAAAAAATTAATTTATACTAATAAAATGAAAAAATTGAATTATCCCTTTGTATAGAAACTCACACCTCAAGAATGGAGATATAAATAATTACCTTTGAAAAAGGAGAAAAGGAAGAGTAAATATGATCTCTATGTTCTACAACCCACAAGAAACACATAAATACTCTTTCAAACCCCTTATATATAAAATAAAAAACTCTCTAGGTTCCACAAGATGTAATGAGAAGAGATCCATGGAGTATTTAATAAGAAAAGGCAATGACCAGATTAAAAACACAACATAACTTGAGTTGATCATTCAATAATGAAGGATATATTACTATAATCCAATGTAAGATTCCAATTTAGTGATGGGAAAATACAATTCTGACTAAATATGATATTTGGGGGTCATCGTAGGTTAAACCAGGGTCCTGTTGATTTTTAATTTAAAAATTTGCAACATGAAAAGTCTCTCTGAACAGTTTGATGGATAGACATCACGGTGAGGAGTAACCATGTGCCTTAACCATGTTCTATATACCTAGCTAGTATTATGGGTTCATGGTTTAGCTATATGGTTACATTGACTATGAACCCACTATTCATAACTCCAATTCCTAGGGATTCCCAGTTTGTATGGGTGGCCACACCATTTGGAAAAATAGTGTTCCACCTTATAGTAGACCATGCTTCGAAACACAGTTTCCAAAAAAAACACAGTTTTCCCTAACCATTCACAAAAACTAAATAGCCTAATAAAATCCCAATTTTTAACAAACTCTTGAAATAGTACCAATGAAAGACCCGAATTATGGAATGTCAAAACAAGGGTTAGAAAAAAATATAAGAAAGTAACAGAATATTATAATCTGTCCAAAATAAAGGTTTTATGTTCAAGGAAAGTGATACATATTTCATACTTTAAAAAAGATAAAGTCACTTCTACCTCACAAACAATTCACACTCCCATGTCTCATGGATGTCTCTTCTACACTAACATAGTACAAGAACAAAATGATTAATTTTACCACGAACTGCATTATACCTGTGGTCTGTAATCGGAACTGGTTTGAAAATAATGGAAACATTGAGATCAAGATCAATATCCTCCCATTAAATCACATGGTAATTCTCTTGTAAATTCATTATCTATGGGGAAATATGGAACACATAAAAACTTTTAGTCTAAAGAGATAGTTAGTAAAAATGATATTCCACCTTTCCATGTCCTTCCATGATCTCAAAGATGTACAAAAACATCATTACTGAATTATACTTCTTACCCAACTAATGATGTCCCAAGAGAGGTGAAAATATAATAATAAACGGACTCCCATCATCAAACTCTTGTGATAGATTATTTAAGTCACAACAATATTTCTGACATCATTGTTCTATAACCAATCTCTATAGGGTCAACTAATCCCTTTATATCATCTCTTTTATGAGACTCATCCAAAACAAGGACCACTCCCCCAACTATTCCCAACAAAAGGGAGAACCGTATGGAAACTCATACTATGTTTAAGAGGACCCCATATTTATTTAATCCTAAAATATATTACTGTAGAAAAATTTAATCACATGAAACTGATTTTCACAAGATCCACCAAAATCTAGTACGCAAGCCCAAGGCGTATCCCCAAGAATCATAATAGATATCTCTACTTACATATTTGTATATGGATGATAATCCCTGATAAATTTCAACTAGGAACCTATAAAATCCTTGAAGCATTTTTTTGAACCAACATTTGAATGTCTTTTCATTATTAACAACAATCAAAGAAAGAACCCCATGGAGTATCATAATCTCTTGGATTTAAAAGTCTATAATTTGTTCCACTTTCATTGTCTCCATGATTTGTTATAAATGATTTTATTCTATAATTCGATCAATAATCACCCAAATCATATCATTCCCACTCATATCTTTTGGGAAAAAATGATAAAGTCCATGGAAATATCATCATAGTTCCATATCTGAATGTGAAAATGTTTCAAAAAACCCACCAGACTATGGTGTTTCTCTTTAATTTTTAGATAGGTTAGACACCATAATACTAAGTCTACAATCGACCACCTCATTCTTGGAAACCAATACTAACATCTCAATTCCTCATAAATATTATTTTCCTGAGGTTTTATGATCCAACGTTGACATTTTCCATTGTCCATCAACTACTTTCTTAGATAAATTAGAACAACCAATCTACTATGGAAGCACAAAGTTCCACAGTGATATTGAGACCACACACCCAAGGTCAACGCACCATAAAAAAGAATACCTAAGAATTGTAACTTTGTGTCTATCACATTATCAAGATTAACTCATGCATAAAAAGATGATTAATATTTTATTTTTACCAAAAACACCTTCCCACCAACCTATTCCACTCTGAATCCCATCTCAGTAATCAAACTCATTAATGACCACTGTTAAACCAATTCATTCATGGATTTTGTTGATAATTAGATGAACAATTCATTTGAAACCAAATTCTATTTGATAGTAGTGTATATAATATCAAAATAAAAAATATTATGATAATCCACCCATTACCTCTTTCACAAGTTTAGATCCCTCTGAGTGAAAATATATTTTAGGATTTTATGATCATAATAAACTATAAACCCTTGAACAAAGAGAGAGATAATCCAAATTTTGATTCCCTGCATAAGTTCTTCCAAAATTTGATATTGATTGTGATTATTTTATCATGAGGGTGTAACTGGAGAGGGCCATTGGCCAGAAGATATTTTCCCTACATCAAGACATATCCTAAACCTATAATAGAAGAATCACAAAAAGCATCATAAATTAATCTTATTCCAGAATAATCAAAACAACAGGTCAACCTCACATAAATCACCAAAAAAGATCTCTAGCATTGGTAATTCCAATCAAACTATAAACCCTTATTGTTTAAATTTGTCATTGAAGAAGTGATCTTGGAGAAATACTAAAAAAACTATATATAGTTACCAAGAAAACAAAATAAGATACCTATATCAATAAAATTTATTGGATTCTCTAAAGAAATAATAGCATGCAATTTCTTGGGATACAATGATATACCCCTCTAGGATATGACATCCTCTAAGTATTTTACATTCTTAATCCAATACTCAAATTTATATAGCTTAGAGTATATGGGATGTTTATTCAAAATACAAATATTAATATCCAAATGGTTTTTATACTCATCCTTTGACATGGAGTAAATGAAAATACCATCCATGGGAATAGAAACAAAAAATTCCATGAACAGATGAAATATTGAGTACGTAAATTTCAAAAACACTATGACAGAATTAGGGAATCTGAATCACACAAAAAAAAATACAAAATTCCAATAAAATATCTTAAAATATATCTTTTCAATATCCTCTTCTAGAAATCTCAACTAGTGGTACCCTGAATGAAGGTCTATATTTGAAAACCAATGTTCCACTCTTATGTGGTCAAATACATCATAAATCATAGTAAAATTATATCTATTCTTAACAATAACATAATTCAACAATATTAAATCCACACAATTTATATGCCACTCATATGTGTTTTTAGAAAAAAGGATACGCAAGGCCGATGGTGACATGATAGGACGAATAAATCCTTAAGCCTCTAGGTCCTAAATCATTACATTAATTTTGACAAACTCAACAACTTGCAATTGATAAGATGGAATAGAAAAGGGAATCATACAAAGGGTAGAAAAATAGTAATGTTAGCCTAAATCAATTTTGGTAAACAATAAAAATATTCTAAAATGACCTAGAGGTATGAACATACAACTCTAGAAATAATTCATCACAGACTATGATCAATAACATTTTAAAATAGCTTTGAAATTTTCCATGAGATTACCCCATCAGAACAAACAATATGCCCTACCTTGTCTGATCTGAAGTCCAACACACTCAGAAAAACATTGGTCACCCAATCCGGATATATAAAATGAACATGAAAATGATAAAATTATATTTGTTCTATAATTTTAATCTTCCAATAAATTCAATGTAACTAGTTAAATATGTCAATAAAAAGTAATAAAAATCCCCACACCACCTTGAAGTCAACAATGATCATCCGAAACACATGACATTTGAAATGTTATATAGATACCATTCCAAAAGGAATAAAATAATCCAAAAATAATGGAATAAGATTCAAACATATTCCCAAAAAATAAAAAAACATTGAGGATATAAAATAATGAGTATCCCTATTATGAAAAAAGGTAGCACCACTGTAGAATAAATAAACTTCGTACCAATAACAGTTGATGAACCTACTTCATATTCATATGACACAAACTCTATCAAATAAATCCATATATTATTATCCTAAATAAGATCCATGTGTCATGAGGATTAGACACGCTACCCTTGGAAGCATTAATATAATCCTTCGAACCCTTAGTTAGAGTGAATCCAACCATAGTGCCCTAGGGAATCCTTTCACAAAAACACCTATGATGGACTGGTAGTCCACAATGATGAAAATTGTAATTTTTACCTATATGTTAAATATTTATACGAATATACCTTACACATTGGTATAAAAAACCTATTGATGTCTTGATGGAGCCTCGAAAACTGGACCTAAAGGAAACTAATCTCCCTTTCTTTTTTTTCTTCCAAGAAGAAACACCCTAGCTAACAACTTAAAAATTATAGCTCAACCAAAAGCAGTCATTATAGAAATGTTAAAATATACTAAATAATCAAAGTTTAATACCTCCAAAATGGTTTGAGGGAACATTATAATATATATAAAGAATATGAGGCCTTAGTCCAAAGTAAACAATATGATACTTTAGGTACTCATTGGTAGCATGATCTAGTTCCAAGTGCACCAACTCAACAAAACATGTGAAATCCAACAGAAAAATATACTCACCTTTCACAAAATTCAGAAAATCCTATATTTTTGTTTGAAATTATGTATCATGGTAAAAATAATGTTTGAATATTTTCTCAGAATAACTCTTGATAAGATGATCGTGAAACATACCTTCCACAATAAATTCCCAATATTTCATTCCCGATCCCTCAATCATGTACATAGAATAATGAAACATAGTGTCCTCTGGAGTATTCATGAATTTGAAGATACACTCAATATTCTTATGCCACTCCTCATATTCTTGGGGTCCCATATCACTAATCCATGACCCACTACATATATGAGGATCACAAAACCCACATGACCTAGTGTCTAAATAGTGATAAATATAACTTCAACTTATGAAAGTCCCTAATGAGTATTTTTCTATAGAAATAGTCTTGAAGTGTCCTCACCAAGATTCGGAATATCTATTTTTGATGTAATCAATATTATGTACAAGAAAATAATCAATCACATTTTTGAAAAAATACAAATTCATCAGACCAACATCAAGAATTTATTTTTCTGACTTAAAAAAATGATTTAAAGAAATATGTTTTCTATCCATGAAACAAAACACTTTAAAACGGAAAATTTACATTTAAATAAAATCACAATACATTTAATTAAAATTATCTCACTGTATAGTTCTTAAACACGGTATAATGAATTTATGAACACCCATGGTAACTCAAGTTCAGAAATAGAAGTGAGCTGGATAGGAACCCTCCCACATATACTACACAAATTCTGATGGTCCAAACTCATGAACACCTATAAAGAAAAATCAATCATAGGTAGTTTTAACACACTTTAGGATAATAATCCATATAATACCAATCTATTATGATCCAAATTGGGTAAACTAAAAAATACCCCCCCCCCCCTTGAGTCTCCCTTCATTGTGGTTTGGTGAAACAAGATAACGAAAAAAAGTTACGTTTATAAGAAATCCTGATAAGAAAAAATAGTATAATAAGGGGATAAAAATTAACACACATGATTCATAAAATCCAATTAAAAATGAAAAAACCTAAAATTATGACATGACTAATCCAAAAATCCATGTGACCAATATTCACCTCCAAATCCTTTCTATACAAAGGAAAAAATGGAAAGATAATCTGACATGCTAAATGATTCCCTTCCCATTACCTAGGTCGTAAAAAATAATGTCTATAACTATCAAAAGGAAAAAAGTATGGTGTGAGAAAATAATTCTATTAGGATTCCACTAAACAATATATAATCTTTATTATATAAATAATGAAAAAGTTATATCTTTAAAAAAAAATTTAAATAATAATTTTTATATTTCAAAAAAAATGGTAAATAAAACCTTGTTTTTTCATAATGTCTTTCATATATTTAGAATTATAAAAATTATATGTCATAAATAATGAGGTAATAATAAATAAATTCCCTAATTAAATCATAATGTAAACATGAAATAAAAAAACCATGACACATCCATTATGTGAAATCTTGTGAGAAAATAACCATTACTACACCATCATGTCAATTAATAAATTATAAATGAAAAAGGACACCATTAAGGCTATAATATATTAACATACTTACTATTTATAAAATTAAATCTTCAATACAGTCCTATTGTGGATCTAACTAGTATAACCATTAGTGGCAAAAAACTCTCAAAAGAAAAAGAAAATATCAAGTTGAATTACAGACACTATAGATGGCATGTATATTCTTGAAAAAACCAAGTTTACCCAATGTGCTATGTTTTTCCAAAACAATATAAAAATACATGTTAAAATTTTAATTTTTTTTAAAAAAAAATCTACTCCTCTTTGATTCTGGAAAACCCTTTTTAAACTAAAATCAACATTCAAGAATTTTATCAAACACTTGGTGTGAAAAAAAACCATTTTAATAAAAAATTCCTTTTAAAATAATTATTTCCTTCCAAAACTCCATTAAAGTGACAAATTTATTCAATTAAATGGATATCCAAAATTAATTTATAAGAATAATAAGAAATGAATATAATTATCCCTTTATATAGAAACACCTACCTCAAGAATAGAGGTATACCTAAGTGGCTTTGATACAACGATATGAGAATTGGTCCTTATAACACTAGATATGTAAGAAAAAATAAATATTATTGAAGACCTCTTAGATCTGGTATATATATCCCCTTAAGGATCTAAAATATCGGATGAGGAGATATGAAATTTGTAGTTTATAATAAAAGGAAGAAATTTGACACAAACGATACATACCTAGAGTTGATCTATCAATAATAAAGGAAATCCATCTATAATAAAAAAGAAGATGTTTATTGAGAACCGAAGAAAGATTATGTTAGACCAATATTATATTAGGGGGTTATTTTAGGTTAAACTAGGGTTATGAGGATTTTTAATTTATATTTTGAGAATTAAAAGTCTACACACATGGGTTTTTTGAGAGGCTAAATAGCTAGGAGTAACTGTGAACCTTAGAAATGTCCCTACAATGATATTCTACTCCATGTGAAAAGTTTGGATTCATGGTAACATTAACCATTCCCCAAATACACATAAAACCTATGCCTAGGTGTGCATAGTTTGGAGTTTTGGCCACACGATTTGGACAAACATTTTACACACTTCTAGTAGACCAATATTTGCCACACGGTTTCTTAAGCCAAACCACACAGTCTTCCCTAATGATGTTCCCATTATTCATTTCCCAAGGGGATCCAAAAATTTCCCAAAAACTCTTACAATGAACCCAATATAATACCCAACTAGAGAATGAACAGTACCATGTGCAATAAATACTTGTAAGAAACTAACAGAACATTATAATATCAATGTAAAAATATAATGGATAATAATAATAACTTAGTTATCCATTAATGAAATGATTAATTATTGAATATCATGATTTTAGGCATAATAATACCACTACCACAAATACCATTCACAACAAAATTTAAAACCACTGGTAAAAACCAATTTAATTTTTCAAACTAATTTGTCTCATGAGACCCGTCGATGCATCCCGGGGATATATAATTCTAGGCCCCACCTATCAATTCATTTATAATGAATTAATCATATATTGAATAATCAATTTAATTCATGAATAATATTCCTTTTCATCAAATATTCATATTATGTAAATAATCAAGGTTTACAATATTTCCATAGTTAATAAAAATTATTTCAACGTAATATATACTTATTTTATATAGTTTTGGAAATAATCATATCCATAATGAAAATAATATGTATATTTAAGAGAAATTTATTTTCAAATGAAAACAATCTCAAGGGGGATTGTTTATAAACCACATGAAAATAAATTGTTGCATAATTTAAATTATATCCAAATTGTGTAGAAATTGATATAAAATCCCTTAACTGCACTTCCCTTTGGATGAACATGATTTAAACTCTTGTATAAAAACTACAACCAATATTTCTTTTAACAGCACTAAAATTGACCATTTTCAGTCAAAAAACGTTCTGACTATTGAGGAAAACATTGTAGAATTTTATTAGCACTTAAAAATCACATATAAAGGAAGTCATTATCAGTTCTACAAAAGAACAAATAAATGGTCCCCTTGTCTTCTCTTTTTTAATCATTGGTAAAGGGAACCATTTATCAGTGATACCCAAAGTACTAATAATGGGGTATACTACTATAGTGTGCGTTCAATATTATATCACACTATAAAAGACCAAATAGATGAAAAAATAGAAAATATAGGTTTAAAATATAAAATTTTAATGTAATAAAATTTACAACTCAAATAGAAGGAAAAACATTATTAAAGAAATTTCAAACATTTGTTTGTAAAATTATATCAGTATGTACAAATTATCACAGAAATTAAAAAACATAAATGTTCCTTTGAATTTGGTCCTCGACCCCGGGTTATAATATTACCGAATTATGAAACCCAACTTGGGAATAATAATTCACCTATATAAAGAAATAATTATAATGTTTTAATTACAATAAATAGATAAATTAAACACAAAGTGTTAATTTTAAACAAATAAGAAACACTTTGAGTAATATCAAGAACATTGTGTGTCATATTATGTTGGAGACGATTCATAAACACCACACCATTTATTTTTTTCTCAAAATTAGGTACTATTGAATTGGATATCATCTGTGGTGATAACAATTTCACTCTAGATGAGATTCAATTAAATAAGACTTAATTATTAGAAACAAACCTTCAAATATCACACCATGTCTTATTCATATTCATGCATTATCTCTCTAAAAATTAAATAAAAAACTATAAGAAAATAATGATATGGAAATTAGTAATGCAATTGTAGATAAAATGACTATAAGATAATTTGAAATCATTTTCTATGTTTTTAGGATGTGATGTGTGTTTTATAATAAAATGACATTTATATATTGAAAAAAAGAACTTTGAGTTATTCCGACCACGTCATATGTCATGTTGATGTGTGTTCAATTTATATATGTCATAATCTTATTATGGATAATCCTAAATTATCAACAAAATCCATGTATATATTCTCTATTTTCAATGAGTGACACATGTTTTTAACTAAATTGTCACTTTAAAATAGATAACAATCACTTTGAGTCATACTGGGAACACCATGTAACATATTACAATTCATATGATTCCTAATGTCAAAAATGGAATATAGATTATTGTAATAATGTAGAAAATAATCTGAATTAATTATCTCAGTTTTGATTAGGCTACATTTGTCACTATAATTAATATCAATATTAATTTAAAATACACACTATGAGTCATACCGATCACACCATTCATCAGATTCTGGATTAGATGATTTATACACATAAAAAATGACTCATGGATAATTTTTATAATGTATGAAAACAATATGAATTCCATTATGATTTTTTGAGTAAGTCACATTTTATTTTAATAAAATTTCATTTTAAACTAGACAAATGATCTTTGAGCCATTCCAATCTCATCATTTGTTACTTTTATGTGATACTGATTCATACACATCGAAAATAAATTATTAATCATTTTCAAAAATTATGATGACAATATTAGAGGATTTTATTAGTTTTTAGAGAGTGCCATATTTTTTGAACAATAATGTCATTTTTATATTGATAATGAACACTCTGAGTCATACCAGACACACTATGTATCAAATTGAGGTGCGACTGATTCGTATATGTTATTAACTAATTATGAAACATTTTTTCTAATGTCTAAAAATTAGTTGAATATGTTTAATCGATCTTTATTATTTCACTTCTATTTTTTACTAAAATTAATGTCAATTTTAATAAAATGGTCACACTTGGAGTCATAACGGTCACACCGTGCATCAAATTGAGGTGTCTAATTCCAACAAATAAAAAATTACTTATGTGTATTTTTACTAAACTACAAAACAATAAGAATTTGTTTTCTTAGTTTCTAGTATGCCACATTTGTTTTATAATAAAATTTCATTTTAAACTTAAAACACATCCCTTGAGTCATACTAGTCAAGTCGTGTGTCAGTTTGATGTGAGACTAATTCTTATACATAAAAAATGGATTATGAATCATATTAAAAATTTATCAAGATGATCTGAGGGTGATTTATTCGTATTCAATGAGTGACACTTTTGGATCTAAATTCCCAATTTTAAATTAATAACATACACTTTGAGTCATATCAGACACATAGTGTATCAGATTGAGGTGAGGCAAATTCCTACATGTCAAAATTGGCATATGGACAATATTTCTAATGTTACATAGTAATATGAATGCATTTTCTCAATTTTGAGTATGTCACTTGTCCTATTTACTGAAATTAATATAAATTTTAAATAAAATTTCACAACATGAGTCATACGGGTCACACTGTGCATTATATTGAGGTGAAAATGATTCATAAATGTTAAAAATGAAAATATGGATTTTATTTCCTATATTTATAAAAAATAATATTGTTTTTATTAGATTTGAGTACGTTAGTTGTTTTTTCAGGAAAAATTCATTTAAAACTAAAAACACAAACTTTGAGAATACTAGTCATATCATGTGTCAGTTTGATGGGATAATGATTCCTATACATCAAAAAATAACTAATGACTAATTTTAAAAAATTATAAATATAAATAGAGCATGTTATCTTGGTTTTTAGCATGTTACACACCTTTTGAACTAAATTGTAATTTTTAAACAGATAATAAACTCTTTGAGTTATATTCGTAAAACCATAGTTTAGATTGAGATGTGAATAATTATTACATGTCAAAAATGAATTATAGATCATTTTACTAAAGTAGAAAAACAATCCAAATGTGATTTCTTATTTTTGGGTAAGTCACTTTTCTTTTAAAAAAATTCAGGTCAATTTTTAAAAAAGGCCAAATTGTAGCCATGACGGAAACATTGTTCGTCATATTGAGATGTGGATGATTAATATACATCACAAATAACTTAATAATCATTTTAAAAAAACAATCAATACAATCTGTATGAATTTTTTCATTTTTGATTTTGTCAATTCTATTTTCTTACTAAAATGCACTTATAAAAAAGAAACGCGCACTTTGACTCCTAATGGTCACATTGTGTGTTTTTTTGATTGGATAATAATTGTCACACATAAAAACTAATTATTAATGTTTTAATAAATTATCAGAAAAATACAAGAGTGTTTTCTTGGTTTTTAGGGAGCATAATACTTTTGCGATTAAAAATTAAATTTTAAACTCATAATGAACATTTTGAGTTATAGTGGGAACAACTTATTTTTTAATTATGAGAGTTTAATTCATAAACATAAAAAAATTACCTATGTACTATTTTACTAAAGTATCAAAATATTAGTAATGCATTTTCATGGTGCTATGTAAGTAACTTTCCTTTTTTACAATAATTAATGTCAATTTTAAAAAAGAACATTTGGAGTCATATCTGGAACAACATGAATTATATTGAGGTGAGGATTATTACAACAAGTAAAAAGTGACTTATGTTCCATTTAATTTAAGTATCAAAATAATAAAAATTAGAATTCATTGTTTTGACTATGTCAATTGTGGTTTTTTACTAAAATGTCATTTTAAACTGGAAACACACACATTGTGTAATATAGGTCACATTGTGGGTATTTTTTATGATATATTCATTAATACACAAAAAAAGTTTTATTTATAATTTAATAAATTATTAGGACAATACAGGTGAGGTTTATCTATTTTTATTGAGTGGCCAACTTTTTGAACTAAAATGTCAATTTTAAACAGATAATAGACACTTTGAGCCATAGTGGGAACAACATGTATTTGATTACACTATGTATGATTCTTAAACATAAAAAAACAACTTATAGATAATATTCATAAATTATAAAAATAATATGAAAGTGTTTTATTGGTTTTTATTAGGAAACTTGTGTTGATTTTACTAAAAGTGATTTTATTTTTAAATAAAAAAGAGAAAATTGAGGTTATATCGGTCACACCATGCACCAGATTGAGGTGTGATTAATTAACACATGTTCAAAAAGTCATATAGATAATTTTCCAAAAGTAAACAAAAATAAGAATTCATTTTATCTACTTTTAGTATATCACTTGTGTTTTATTTAAATTCCATTTTAAGAAGGAAGCAGACAATTTGAGTCATACAGGTCTCATAGTGTGTCATTTTCATGTGAGAGTAATTTGTACACATAAAAAATGAATTATTAATCATTATAGTGAATTATCCTCACAATATGAGATTCTTTCTTGGTTTTCAGTGAGTGACACACTTTTTGAACTAAAATGTTAATTTAAAATAGACAACGGACACTTTGAGTCATACCAGGCACAACATATATCAAATTGAGATGTAACTAATTCCAATATGTCAAAAATGGCATATAGATATTTTTCCAAAATTTTCTAACCAATAATAATGAATTTCATTAGATTTGAGTATTTAGGTTTTCTTCATTACTAATTAATTGTCAAATTCAAACAAAATAAGGAAATTAGAGTCACACTAATCACACCATGCATTGGATTGATGTGTGGCTAATTTATACACATTAATAAATACTTGTGTATAATTATACTAATTTATTATAACAACATGAATTCTTTTTCTAGGTATTTACTATGTGCTATTTGTTTTAAAGTACAATGTACATTATTATCAAAAAAACATACAGTTCTAGTCATACCTATAACAATATGTTTTTTTATTTAGTTGAGATTTCTTACATTTTTTGTGTGTGTTTTAATTCCAAAAAACTGAAATAAGAAAGAAACGAGAGAAAATATTTCTTTTGGGTAGAAGAGGAAACCCCATTGCTCTTGAAACACATCATGTTTTAGGCACCCTAGGGTTTCCTCTTCTACCTAAAAGATACTTGTTCTATCGTTTTTGGAATTTATTATCCATTTGAATGAAATATATGTATTCAAAACATATATGAGAAAAAACTGAATAAATATTATCTAAAAATGATATGTAAATTAACATACAACTAATATATAAAATTATGACAACATAAACTATGTAATTTTTAATAATTTGCCTTTTCATGATTTTTGTATACATTCATGATCCATTTTTTGAGTCCATTATCAGAGTTGCATCCCCAAAGTCCAATCTATCATGACCATGAGTATCTCTGAAAAAACCAACCCATGTTGAGAAAAATAACACTCTTATATAAGAAAATAATTACTATATTAGTAATACAAAAATGAAAAAAATATACATAAATATGAATCAATACATTAATAAAATTTAAATTTTACTCTAAAACCAAATAATTTGAATCATACTGGGTACATGTTGTATCATATTGGGGTATGATTGATTCTATCATATCATTTTACCCTACAATGCATTAATTTTTTTTGATATTTAAAAATATTTTTTCTTGTTAAACCAGAATTTTGAATGAATTGGAGAAAAAGAAAATAACTACATCATGAGTGTGTCATCATTCTTGAGTGTATGATCATAATATATGAGTGAATAATACTTTTATAATGACTAATTTATTAATTTACTCTATAAAAATTATAAAAATATGTTTTAGACAAAAATGAAAGGGAAATTAACTATAAAAATAGACAAAATAATGATGAAATTAACCAATTATGTTATAGGAAGTCACATATTCATGATATATGTTAAAAAACCTAGCCTGTTTGATTGGTTTTGACTATTTGATTAATGTTTTAAATAAAAATGAATCTTTTGTATTGAAAACTCATTCTAAAATTAATATTATCCACATTGGGTGTTAGATTGATGTTCAGTCAATTCCTACATGTGAAAATTGAATTATGGATCATTTTCAAAAACTTTCAAAACAATTTGTGCTGTTTTGTTTGGTTTTTACTATTTAGTGTATGTATTAAACTAAAATAACTCAATTTTATTGAAAAAATGTATTTAGGGTTAGAAACACCACATCAGGTGTTTGATAGATGTGTTTTCAATTCATACATATTACAAATGACTTATGGATCATACTCCAAATTTTTTAAGACATTACGAGCTAATTTTCTCAATTTTGAGCATGTGATGTGTGTTTTGAATTTTTTTTATATTTTTAAAAATATTTTTGACAAAATAAGAATGTATTTAACTAAAAAAAGTAGATAAAATGATGTTAAAAATAATAAAAAATTAATGTATTAGGATGCCACCATTTTATTATTTTTGTTCGCATTCTAACACCTTATATTTCCCTTATTCACTTCTAAAGAAAATATTTTTTCCATTATAATTTAGATGAGAAACATATCCAAAATAATATTCACCTTTGTGAAATTACCATTTTTGGGATGATATTATTTGAATGGTTTATGACATCTTCCATATATTTTCAAACATAATATTCATAATTATTGTTGTTATCTAGCTTCAAATATTTCAGAAACAATGAAAAAAATAAGTAATTTTTTTTCAAATATGTTTTATAGAAATATATATATATATATACATTTCATAATATATTTCCCTTTTAATTAATCCATAGGATTTATATATTCAATCACACACATTATACAATGATATATCCTATAGTTAGTGACCATCCTATCAAATAAAATTTCATGCTAAAACACAGATTGAAACATATAAATCATTTTTTATCTATAAAATATCAGTTACAATGCACTATAAATTCACAATACATGTCATGTTTTGTCTTTCAATGAATATAAATGCATTGGATCCAAAAAAAATAAATCATTGGGGTATCTTGATTGATTAGTTTCAGCATCTTGTGCATCTTATAAAAACAAAAACAAATAAGTAATTAAAAAACTAAAAATAAATTTTATATGATTAGATTATAATTTTTACCCTTGTATCATAGGAATAAAATAAATAATTCGATCTATTATTTTCTTCTCAATTACATCTTTTAGATAATATTTTTTATATCTATTTCTTTCGACTAAAATTTAGTTTCTTCTTTTAAAATGATAGAGGTATTAATGTATCCCGATCATAATTCATAGGGTTTTCCTTTTATTAAATACTAATATATAATCTTAGAGAAAATATGAATAGTTTTTATCTTTAATGAACAAATTTGATTATTTTTTGGATATAAAAACTATGAAAATAAAAAATATGTATGTATTCTCAACTAAGACTCCAAACTATTGAATCTTGAGAATATTATTTATACTCTCGAGACCAAATAAATATGTAATGAAAGTTCCAAATATTTATTATTCATATAAAATATACGACATTTATTAATATAAGAATGTGGTATCTTAATTATGTTATTTTTATAAAAAATGTTGTGGTGGTAATGGGGTGGAGATGGTACTCTGAGAAGGTCTTTTGGTTTTCTTTGTCGATTCTCTTGATTTTCTTGATCTATCCTCCCCTCTCCCAATCTCATTATCCTTTTCTTATACCATACATAACATCATAAGTTTTTTCATCAATCATTATAGATTTTTTCACTTCAAAATGATGTTAAAGTGTTACCTCATGTATCTGAATAAGATAAGATGACCATGAAATCAAATTTCTAATAGCAACATTTTCCATTTTAATATCATGATCATATAATGGAAAAGGAAACTATATAGTTGACACTTGAGTTACCTCAATCCCCACTCTCATGATATCTTTAAGGTGTTATTTATTATGTGTCATTAATCCTATGAAATTATACACTACACAAATCTTAGCATGTCAACGCATGGCTGTGGACATATTGAAATTACATACAAATTCAACATGAAAATTTTTTGTAACATAAAGTTATCTTAAGTTGTTTGGTTCTCATTTTGGAGAATGTGTAATGAAAAATTTCTTTACATGGGGTATGGAATGTGGTTGATGGGAATTACTATTCTCAAATCTTGAGTGGTCATTTGGTTGGTCATGTGCCTATCTTTGTTCCATTGCTAGTTCACTTTTTTCATTTCACATATATTGGTTTTCCAAACCGGACTAGAAAATAAAATGTCTGAAAATATCTATTTGTGTCTAAAATCTTTTCATCATCATATTGTATCTTCTTCTTTCTTTTTCATCTTGAAATACGTTCTAGGAGGCACTCCAAATCCTAAACCTCAAACTCAACTATATTTTTCAGGCCACTCTAAAGATACATAAAGTAGTTCTTCTTCTAGAATAGTCACTATAGATTCTTATATACAAAAAAATATAAAAAATGTATGAAAATAAATAGATAATTTTAATTAATATTTTTACAAATATATATATAATTATTATTATGTCATACATAAAAATATTTTACAAGGATCCTTTTTATTTTCATCAACTAGTTTTTTATCTTAATATACACGAGCCTCCTTCCATAACACTTAACAAGGGATGTGAGTGGCAGAACATTTTGATTCGTCACGAAGCGTATAAAAACGGAACATATAATGGTACATCTAACATAAAACGTTTTTAGTTGATTTAAAGACAAACCAATTTCGTATCTAGTGAAGTGCACCCGATACAAGCTCTGTGAATGGGGTACATTGGTTTTAATGTATATTTTTAATTTTCAAGACTCCCTTTCTATTTTATAAATTAAATTTTTTGATTCAAATTGGATGAAATAAATAATTTAAAATAATATATTAGTGACTAAAATGCACATGAAATTATTTCTTAACAAGATGAATAATTTAAGCATTCGATGTTTCCATATTTATAATGTGTGTGTGATTAATTGGTGAGTATGGCTATACTTTCCCTTTAACATCTGTAAAATGAAACCATGTAAGAAGAGTCTAGAATCCTATATGGTATTCTACATTGAACATTAAGACAAATTTCTTAGGAAAAGCATTTTAAATAAATAAACTCTATAAATAATAATAAAAATTAAATTAACATTTCATTATATAAATATTAGGTAAAATAAAGAAAGGATTTCCTAAATTACCATTATATATTCCCAAAGGATTTCATTCATTATAGTATAGAAATGGAACCAGGAATCTATATCATTAAAACAATTCAACCTCATTTTGACACCAAAATAAGTAATGTACATTTTCATGATGTTGTCAATAGTTAAGCCAAATTTATTCCATCTAACCTCAAATTTTGTAACCTTACTTCTTGAATTGTTAATTTTAACCAACACTATGATGCTGCATCATCCTAATTTTTTTTCATTAATATGATGTTGATCCCTTGATAATTCTATAGTTTCAGCATCAACTACATTTTTATCATATGGATTACTAACATCATCATGTGTAGAAGAAATTTTCATCAGGATTAGTAAAACATTTAATTTAGATTATATTATTACATTATAGAAAACATAGTATTATGTAAAAAACATAGTATTTAAAAAAATATATCCTTATAATTTAACCCTATTTTTTTAAAGGTTGAATAGATTTTGATAATATATAATGAATAATAATACCCTCTTTGTGTTCCCCTGCAACATACATGAATTTTTATACTTTGTGGATTCCATGAAATAATTGTGATCTATTAATGAAAGGGTTATCCACAATTTAATTTTTTATGACTCTATTGTGGTTTTAGTCATTAGAAGGAGAATCTACCGGTTCTAGTTTTTGGTATTAGAGACATAAAATACTTCAATATCCTATGATTCCATTATTAATAGATTATCATTTTCCCTTCCAAACATAAATTCACCTTCACAAATCCCATTTCATCAACTTTAATCTAGTTCCTATTGTCAACCCATTTTCCACAGATAACCAACACTTGAAATGTTGTATAATCCAACTCATATATATATTCAATAATACTAAAATATGACATAATTATATAAATTAGATTTCTATAATTGTAACAACATATGTGAATCAATTAAACCACTAGAGTAACTCTACTATTTTGAATCGTACAATAGTCATCATGTTCTTTTTTATTAAACATATAAACATATATTAAAAACTAGTGTTGTATATAAGGAATTATAATTTTCTTTTTACTATTCACCAAATTCATTTGACAATTGAATTCAAAATTTTAGATAACTACTTATAAACAAGATCTTAGAACCATCGTATAGAATGGTGATTTTGTATATTTAATATCCATCATTTTTCCCTTCATGGGAACAAATATTTTAGACTTTATTTATGGGATTCAAAATATGGATCAAAATATTCTCTATGATGTAAAATATTATAGTTTGATAGATCCCACTCTATGATGGTAATTATAACAACATCTATTTTAGAGACGGTTTCTTCAATAAGGAATTTTGTATGATATAACTTTGGGAGATTGATACTATCAACATTTGATATGTAATTAGTATAGCATTCAAAATATTCTACAACAATATATCGTTATGCAATACAACCTTCTAGACAACTTCAATTCATGACATACCCTTTCAAAAATCTCATTTAGTGTTCAATGGGATACATCCTTATATAAATGATAATACCGCATATTTGAACCTCTATTAATATGTGAACCATAAAGTGGACCACTATATATAATAATTATAGTGAGAAGAACTTATTCAATTCACATAAAAAGACTACACCCTATTTATTCATGATTGGCAACATCAATATGTTTATAACTATGATTTACATGTATTTTATAAAGATAACATTTTGGTGAATGTGTGTCATACAGTATTAGTAGAATACAATATAAATCAACAGGAATAAAATCCTTCATCAAAACATGCAATTCTTGATATTTTAGTCCCAATAACATAAAATTAGTCATTTCCACAACATTATTGATATTTTAGAAATACCCATCTCAAACATTTACCCATTTAAAGAAAAAATCATATTTTTATTTTTTTATCTAGATAGTGTGTAAGCGGTTTGAGGTATAAATTTACACCCTTTACCCTTCATCAATGAAAACTCTTTCCTTGTCCCCATTTTAACCATGTCCAATCTACCCTTGATGCCATCAATTTTTAGGGAAACTTTTTAACATTCCAATAACACTATCAAATACTTTTTTTCTATATTCATACAATGAAGAAATATCTGATGTAAAATCAATTATAATATGATAATTCAAAAAAATCCATATCATTTTCCAACATGATTTCATATGTTTTTTTGAAAATGTTTTATTAAAAATAGTGTCAATATATTTTAATACATCAAATTTTTGATCACCCATTAATGGAGGTGGTGTATGTAACTTGTTTGGTATTCCCATAGAATAATTTTTTCTAGGATTGGAATTTATGTCATCCAGGTAAAAATATATCATGTCCTAAAAAATGTATTCAAGGAATTTTTCAACTGAACTAAGCATGTTAATTCATCACAAATTAGAGACCCTAAAATTCCTTTAATGTTATATCATGAATTTCCATAAGTAAGAAATCCATTTATCACCCCATTAACCATGATCCTCAATGGGAGTTATTCACTTATTAAAGAATAATACATTGCATCACCTGTATCCCACATCAATTTTAGATCATAAATCAATTGAACCACATAGACATCAATATCATTACTAGGGTTTTTTTAATCTGGATATAATAAGTGAAAGTATAATATATTTTTCCTTCATCGATGATCATAACATCTGGTTATAATTTAAAAAAAATGGGCAATTTACTTTACGTACTAATTTTAACACAAAATGAATTTATTCCATCTATAGACAATTTAAGATAGGTGTTTCTCATCTTATTTTCAAACTCGGGAACTCGTAATGAATGTTCTTCCACCATGTAGAATCTATTGGATGCCATAGTTTCCTATCATTAAATATTGAATCTTAATTCCTCTTCAATTATCTCTCAGTTTCCTAAAATCTATATAGTCTTATAGGCTATTTATGATTGGAATTTACTGTAAAATTTGTGAACTCCAAGATTTGTCTTTCTTGTATCAATATTCTCAACATTTAGGTAATTTTATGTGTGATTGATGGTACATGAGAATAATATGAAATCATTGGTCATTAAAGTATTTTTATAGATAATCTAAATTGAATATATAATTATTTTTTCATCACATTTATAATAAGTTTGTACATTTTATTATAGTAAAATATAATTCAAAAGATTACATAGTTCTGTAAATATGTTGTCGCTCCATCCATTGCAAAAATTCAAATTAGATAACTTCAAAAAAGATAATAGTGTTGTCTATTTAGTAAAACTTGTATACAATGGTCACTTAGTATAACTAAATTACTTCTCAAACAACTTTGGATAGTCATTAATCTGATATTTAATTATCATTGAAATTCTTCCATAAATTCCAAATCATCATTTTCATTATTATTCCTATGAAATGATATATAGAATATATTATCAATCTAATCGATGTGAATGTTCAATTTTTTCCTTGTGTTTAGTCAAACATTTATATCTATGATCTATTCCATGTCAAGTCAAACTTTCTTAAAACTGTTCCAAAATAATATTTCTTGAATAAGAAAAAATAAAATGGTCATAACATTTGAGAGGGTAATATGCATGCTCCATTGAATTTTATTGAACTATTTAACCATACTATCATACTCTTTTTCTTTTTATTAGTGTGCATGAATTTTAAATTCCTATATATCAAATTATGTTCATAAAATATAAATTTTTTACAAAAATATAAATAAATATAGGATAATGATAATCAAAGGTTAATGTTATAAATAATTATAAAAAAGGGAACCAATCATTTGATTGCTTCAAATAAATATAGTATACATTTAATGAAAATGGTAATTTAATATAAGAAAATAATTACTCCACTAGTGGTAGGTTTTATCATTTAAATAAATCCAAAATGATCATCGATACCTAGTATGTGATGAATGCTAATCAGATTAGTGTAAGAAAGATAAGTGCTTGTCCAGAAGAGATGGGTGTGATTCTCAAAAAATATAATTTTATAGTTACTATTTTGGTGATGGACCAATTGAGAATGAAATTTGTATCCTTAAAAAGAAATTTTCCTCAACTACGAATTGGTGAATCAATGGAAAACATTTCTTAGTATGTTGACTATAGAAAAGAAAGAATGAATAATAGTCTGATCCTAACAAGTGGGTCCTTGAGTGGTGTTACCGTGATAAGTATCAGGTGAATGGTGTTACACAAACTCATTATGATACCTCCATTGGTGTTTTAGTATTCAAATAAATCCATAAATTACTCTATCAAATGGGAAATTCCATTAGTATGAAGACTATATTTGAGTAATGTTTTGTTTCCCCTAAAAAAATGTTGGTAATTCTTGGATGGTTTCTACATCCTTTATAGGTGGCAGTTAAACAAATGGGAGTAGTGGTTGTTTGTTCTTGTATTCACATATTATGTGGTGGCTCAAGTGGTGTTTCATTGATAGTATGAGTGGACCTTTAATTGAATGGGGACGTTAAGGTCATTGTCACATGTGAGGGAAATGTAAGACTAATTTGAAGATCTTGAAAATGCAATAAGAATTTGACATCATAAGTGAAATTTGACCAATGAAAAGTATCAATAAACATATGATCCTTCCTTCCTTTAATAATTAAATCTTATCAATTATTGGTATCCACTTAAATCATAATTTGTTTTCCCTCATTTATTCCCATTTTGGATGTTTTGATACTCATGAAATCGAAAATCAAGGCTTTTAAACCATTATTTTATATATAATTATAAAATATAGAATTATAGACCTTATATGATAAGAATACAAACAAATATATTTTAATATATCTCCCTAATAAACCCCTATTTCAAAAATAACAGAGTTAAAAATCTTAGATATATCTTCCACGTCCTACAATTTCCAAAACATCTATTCAATTTTCTCTTAAAACACTACAAATAAATTATATTAATAAAAATTCAAAAAAAAATAGTTATCATAGATACTAAAACCATTCCTAATTACATAATATATATAAAAATGATAATAATAGGGTTGATTATGTGGAGGTTAGTCACACTCTCAAGGAAAACAATTTAAAAAGAAAAAATGTTTAATAAGTTTTCAAGGGTCAATTAATGATTTGTAAAATAAATAGAAAAAAACAAAAATCACATTATTTTAATGGTAAAAGATATATTGGTGGAACATGAGGTTTATATTATTTTATTACATCACTATTGGGTCATTATGATGTCATAAAATACATTATATACTTAAACCGTATTTAATTTTTACCCAAAAATTTGATTGTCTCGAAAAATTATCAAAAATTCACCATTGGATAATTTCGACATCCTGATTCCAGAAATAATATTTATTTTATATAAATATTTTTCTAAATATGTTAATTTTCACTTTAAAAATAAAAACCAACATTTATCGAAAATTCACGGGTTTTAAAAAATGGCTTTGAAACCTTAATAATAATTACAATTGCATTCAAAAAATTATACGATCAATTATATTTAATAAAAATTAATTTAATAATAATAATATTTTATGAAAATATTATTTAATTCACATATCCATTAATTCATTAAAATAACTTTATTAGTTGAACACTAACAAAAACAAATTCTTCTTTAAAAACTATTAACAAGGTGACAATAATAAAATAAAAGTATATTTATTATTATATAAAAAAATAATGTACATAACCATAGTACTAGGGATTTGTTACATAACCCCTTAAAATAGCCGCTCATGACCTAAGGGTAAGGTGCACAATGGTGACAGACTCATGGGGTGGCTTGGATAGCATTGCACACATGGAGATCTCTATCAACTTCCACTTCTCCCGTAGAAAATTCTTTTTGAGCTTGAAATGATAAATCTCAGCTTGGGCTTGGTCAAGAGCGAAGCCCAATGATGCCACCTCTTTTTTGAGCTCTGACAAATGGGCTTTGTATGGAGCAATTCTACTATATGAGGCCATCGCTTCCTTTTCCTGAGTAAATTTGGATTTGTTAAAACCCTATATTAATATTAATCATGTGATCACTGTTCAATGACTATATTAGCAATGATAACCATTCTCAAAATAAAACCAAAGAAGTTGAAATTTAATATAAAAATTTTACATAAATAGGCATTTAATTAGATCAACAGGGATTCCCATTAATGAAATTTTGGGTCCTTAGAATCTTCCTCCCTTAAAAAAATTCACCCTTGAAATTTCTTTTTCCCACACTAAAACAGATCTGGGTAACTCGGCTTCATTATTTCCTTTGATTCCCACTTCGCTTCTTTAAACTTGTTGTTTCACAACAACACCTTGATGATGGGAATTTTCTTATTTCGTAGAAATTTTTATCTATGATCTATGATCTTCACTGGTTTCTCCTCATAAGAACAATCATCCTCTAAGTGTACCACCTCTAAAGAAAGTATATGTAACGGGTATGGAATGTACATCCTTAAGAGGGATACATGAAATAAATCATGTACTTTGGTCATGGTAGGTGGAAGTGCTAGTTCATAGGCCATAGCCCTGACACGATCAAGAATCACGAAGGGGACAATATAACTTGGACTTAAAGTCCCTTTATTTCCAATCCTCATGACCTTATTCCATTGAGATATGCATATAAATACCATGACTCCAACTTTAGACTCATGCTATCATCGATGGTTATCTGCATAACTCTTCTATTGTATATGGGCTACCTTCATATGCTGCTGAATGTTTTTCACCCTATCCACCATTTCATCAACCATTTCTTATCCAAGAAGCTTAAACTAACCGACCACATCCCATCATGTCAGTATTCTTCACCTTTTCCCATAAAGGGAATTATATGGTGACATTTGAATGCTCGAGTGGAAACTATTATTATAAGAGAACTCGACCAGAGGAAGATTTTGATCCCATAATCATTTAAAGTTCATTGTCCACGCTCTCATCACGTCTTTAAGTGTTTGGATAGTCCGCTTAGATTGGACCTCAGTTTGAGGATGATAGGCTATACTGAAGTTTAGTTCAGTATTCATATCATGTTGAAGACTCTTCCAAAACATGGAGTTGAATCTTGGATCCTGATCAGACAGAATAGATAGTTGTACTTCATTCATCTTTACCAATTCCCTGATATATATCTGTTCCAGTTGATCCAATGAGAAATCCTCCCGAATTGCAATGAAGTGTCCAACCTTTGTAAGATGATCCACCAAAACCCAAATTGCATTGTTGCCTTTGGATTTCTTCAGAAGTCCAGTGACAAAGGCCATAGTGATGTTCTCCCATTTCTATTTTGGTATGGTCAATGGTTGCATCATCCACTTAGACATCTTCTTCTCTACCTTTATTTTCTGAAAAACTAGGCACATTGATGTATATTCAGTAATCTCCTTCTTCATATTATCCCACCAATAATGCTCCTGGATATCTTGATACATCATTGTGTTTCCTGGGTGAATAGAGAAATTTGAACTATGTGCATCATCCAAATGTTTTTTTTTCGGCTCCGGAATTGATGGAACACAATGTATTTTCCCAAATCTCGCAATTCCTTCTTCATTAACATTAAACTCTAAGGGTTTCCCTTTTCTAATAGCTTCCACTTTTTCTTGAATTCTCACATCATCATTTTGTGCATCCTTTAACCTTTCCAAAAGAGTTGGTTGAGAATTCATTTGTGAAAGGATTGATGATGTTCCCTTTTTTATGATTCCCATATCCGTCTTCATTAAGTCTAAGAAGATTGGATCCTTTTTAATTCTCATCAATGATAGAATCGTTGGGTCCTTTCTACTTAGGGAATCCGCTACCTTTTTTGCTTTCCCATGGTGGTAATGGATTGAGAAGCCATAGTCTTAGATCAGCTCTAACCAACTTCATTGGCACGTGTTAAACTCTTTCTGTGTGAACATATACTTGAGGCTTTTGTGGTCCATATATATTTCACACTTCTCCCCAAAGATATAATGCCACCAAATTTTTGAAGTGAAGATCACTGCAGCCAACTCGGGGTCATGTGATGGATAGTTATGTTCATGAACATTCAATTTCCTTGAAGAATAGGCAATGGATTTGTCATTTCTCATCAACACACATCCCAGTCCCTTCTTCAAAGCATCACAGAATACCAAAAATGTTCTCCACTTGTGGGTAATGTGAGTAAGGGTACAGTGATAAGCTTCATTTTCAACTGATTGAGGATTTCATCACATTCATAAATCCAATAAATATTTACTCCCTTCCGAGTAATGTTGGTAATAGGGTTGGAAAATCGTGGGACATTTCCCACAAATCTTCGATAATATCCAACTAACCCCAAAAAGCTACAGATATGTGTTTCTGATGTTGGCCTTGACCATCCCTCAATTGTATCTATTTTTTAAGGAACCACGGATATCCCATTATTTGTGATGATATGGACCAAGAATGAGACCTTTTTCAACTAGAACTCACACTTGCTATACTTTTCATAGAGCTTCTACTTCTGCAAGGTCTCTAGTAAAATTCATAGATGCTCCTCATGATCTTCCTTGGTTTTGGAGTATATAAGAATATAATCTATAAATACTACCATAAAATTTTTTAGTTAATCTCTAAAGACTCTATTCATAATTTCCAAAAAGTTTTCTAAAGCATTAGTGAGTCCTAAAGGAATTACTATGAATTCATAGTGCCCATATCAGGTACGAAAAGTAGTATTGGGGATAACTTCCTTCTTCACCCTTACTTGATAATATCTTGACCACAAATCCACATTGGAGAAGTATTATGCTCTACACAGTTGATCAAAAAAGTCATCAATTCATGGGAGAGGATACTTGTTATTTATCATGATTTTTTGAGTTCACGATAATCGATGCAAAGGCGCATTGACCCGTCCTTGTTCCTAACGAAGAGGACTGGTGCACCCCATGATAAAGCACTTGGGTGTATAAACCCTTTATCCAGATTCTCTTATAGTTGTTTCTTCAGCTCCTCAAGCTCCACAACATCCATTCGATACAGAGTCTTGGATATTGGAAATGGCACAGGTATAAGATCAATTGAGAATTCAACATCTCTTCTCAGAGGAAGATAATGAAATTCCTCAAGAAATACTTCAGCGAATTCCCTCAAAATAGGCATGTCTTAAAGGATGGTTGCTTCATTGGACTCAATCATCTGAGCCAGATACGCATGTTTATAGGGTAGTAATATCCACGCTTGAGATGATAGAGAAAAATAAGATTCATCTTCCTCCTTGCACTTGTATAGAATAGGGGGTCGATTATCCACATGGAGAGTGATTTCCCTCTGAGGACAATTTATGTTGGCTCTATATAAGGATGGCATATCCATGCTAAGAATTGCATCAAATTCCACCATAGAGAGTATGATGAGGTTCACTGGGAAGTTCAATCCACAGATTATGACCGGTGTGGAGTTATATTCATGGGATGTAATGATTTCCCCATTTTCCATACTCACTGGCATCATCACATAAATGATTTTTGGTGGGGCTGGGATTGTTCTACTAAACATTCGAGATATAAAATAATGCATAGAACCTAAATCAAAAAGAATTTTCTCTATTACTGAATGAATAACTAGCGTACCTATCACCACTTCGTTTTTGGGGTTCACTTTGGCTGTATTTATGGAAAAAGCTCGCCCTTGTTGCCTTGGAGGTTGTTGGTTTCCTTTGAAAAACCTTGGCTTAGGGAACTGATTTGAAAGATTACCTGGTTCTTTGCATTTGTAGCAATGAACCACATGTTGAGGTTCAAACGGAGCATTCCTCTCCTCTGTCGCATCTGCGGGTCTTTCTTGCTGACAGTTAACAGCTAGGTTCCATTCTCTTTCACACCTAAATCATTTCCTCATCCCATTCAGGAAATTTCAAGGGTGATTCTTTTCCCATATTTGTCATGTGGGGTGCTGGATCTTCCTAGAGCTTTTGTATTTATCCATCGGACCACCAGCATTGAATTCCACCTTATTCTTAATATCCCATGATAACCTTGAGATTCTCCAATATCCATTTCAACCTTGAGGGAACATGAGAAAATTTTCTCATAGCTGTAAAATTCACGGATTTTTAGTGCTTTCCGTAGGCTAGGTTATAGCCTACCAAAGAAGCGGTAAACCTTGCATTCAGGGGTAACGACAAAGCCAGAAGCGTATCATGCAAGCCTTGTGATGTTTTCCATGTACGCTCCGACAATTTTTTTTGTATTTTTTATTGAGGGAAAGGAAGTACCTTTACATCTTAAGCCGGAGGGTGCACAGAAAATATTTATCGAAAAACATCTTTCAGAAATCCTTCCATTCCAACGCCTCGATCTCCTCCTCAAAATTTATATTTTTGATCAACATCCACCATCTATCAGCTTCACCCTCCATACGATAAGTAGCCAGGTGAACCTTCTTCTGTTCAGAGCATTGAAGGATGGAGAAGATCTTTTCAATGGAGTTGATCCATTGTTAAGAGATTGAGGGATCGAAATATCCATTAAAAGTCAGATGGCATTATCCCATAAAGCTCTCTATAGAAACTTATTATTTCTTAGAGGGGGTTGAACATTCCTCTTGACCCATGTTTCTATTCAAAGCGTTAATTAGCAGAGAGAGAAGTGTGGAAAAGTTCTTGATTCCTGCTCACATTAGATTACACATCTCATTAGTACAGTCATCACATTGCTCTTCACATTGGTTGTTAGCCCGAGTCCTCCTATTACCAGCCATTAGCTGGAATAAAAGGAAATTTAGGGGTAACACATAAATGGTAATACAAGGAAAAAATTGATGACTTATAAATAACATTTATTTCCTTACAAAATTAATCTATTGGCTTCAGACTATGTTATCCATGATAAACTTTCTAACATTTATTCTTAGGTAATTGTTTTGGTCCCTTAATAATGGTTCATACTAAGCATGTAAATTTAACAAAGAATATTGATCGTACCACGATTCACTATTTCATTTTCACCCTTACATCGATGTGCTAAACATATTTTGTATTAAAAATTATAAAAATATTATCAAATTGTGCTTCATGTTTGATTCAATAATTTTGTGTTTATAACTGTTAAATATGTCAATGATACTTGTTTTGAAAATTACAATGTAGGTGGAGGTGACTTGGAGGGCCCTTGATGAAGTGAAAGAAAACTGGGCCAAAATTGCATGGATCCATGGACATCTGTCCACTGCTTTGAATAGTACACGACATCCGTGCATCCAAATGGGCTGAAATTTTGTGGCCCGGTCCAAAATTCAATATTCTACATTTCATATTAAGGAACCCAATCCTGATTCGACTTTCATGGGGCCAATCCGAACTGATCTGTCCAAGACACCGAATTTGGACCAAGTCACATGCGGTGTTCTGTATTTTATTAATAACATGAGCTATAGTTGTCCAAACGGTGCCAAACTTTCGGTGGAGACATTCAAGAAGTAGGGATACAACTTTTCTATTTTCTACAATGTATGATAAGACTTTCTGAAGGCCGAAACGCGTCGTGCAAGTGGATTGATGAAATCTGTGTGCCCAAAACCACCTCCCACATTTCCTATAAAAGGGCACCTTGGGCTCCTCATTTGTAAGTTCGGCCAAGGAGTGAAGTGCTGCCAATTTGGAGTCCTAGAAAAGTATCCTAGTAACCTTGGAGGTTCTATAGGACCCTATCCTCATAGGGGGATCAACAATGAAGAAGGAGTTCCACCCGAGCTTCCTCCTCCTCCCGATGTCGAGCTAAAAGTTGGGTGTTTGTTGTGAGGGAGCTACACACATGTCAAGGGAGTTCTGATGCATACATTAGCTACTGGTTTGGAGTAATTTGGGTGTTTAAACATTTCATTCCATGTATCTTATTTTATTTCAGATTTGAATGATTTATTTGATACATGTGAGTGATATGCTCTTAATTTCAAATCGATCGGTGTGAGGATTTGAGTGTGTGACTTGTGTTGTTCCTATTGGACATCACAAGAATCCTTTCCATACCCAAATTATTGAGATTTAAATATGATTTGGAAGCTCTTATTCCATGCATAAGTACTGGACCTTGACAATACGATTGTTACGTCAAGGTTTGGTCCTTAAAGCATTGAAATAAAAGCTTAGGAATTAATCAGGATTCCAATTAACTCCAACCAAATAATTACTCTAAACCCAAGATGAATCTTTATGAGCAATGAACTTGATATGTGTGTAGTGAAATCACATCGACCCTTTTATCTCATATTTCTCAAAATCCACTTGGTCACTCATTTTTAGGCTATTTCAACTAATTCATTGTTTTAAACTGTTTTCAAAACCACCCCCTCTCTTAGTCATTTTTATTAAAAATACACTCTAAACCTACCAGCTCTCCTTGAGAGACGACCTAGGGTCTACCCTATACTATAAATAAACCTTAAAAACATAATCAATTTGACGTGTCATGACAGCACGGTCAAATTTTGGCGCCGTTTCCGGGGAGCGCTTTGGTTTTTTGTGCGTGTTTTTGATAAATTTTTTGTAATTTTTGTGAATATTTGTTTTTTTATCTTCTACCTTTGAATTTATTTTTGTGTTCTAATTTATTTATTTTGTAGGTTCTTTGTATGACGCTTTCTACTCCGGGAGACTTACAAACTTTCGAACCCGAACCGGCGAGGATCCTACATCAACGAAACCGAGACATACAAGACCGCACTTTGAAGGAGGAGACATCAAATCTTAAAATTCTTCTTGATCCTTCTTCTTCTTCAGAAACCAAAGTTAAAATTGAACATAACTTGTATAACATGGCTGAAAATAATAGAACACTAAAAGAACTAACCTCACCTGATGTTGATATCCAACCCACTTACATTCAATTACAAGGCGAGGCACCCAATTTTGAACTAAAATCTAGTTTAATTCATTTATTACCAAGATTTCATGGACTTCCTGGAGAAGATCCACATATGAATTTAAAAGAATTTCATACTGTGTGTTCAACCTTAAAACCTGCTAATGTGGATGAAGAACAAGTGAAGCTTAGGGCATTTCCATTTTCATTATAAGACACTGCAAAAGATTGGTTATACTATGTCAATTCACCAATTAGGGGCTGGGCAGACATGAAACACCTTTTTCTTGAAAAATACTTCCCAGCCTCTCAAACTGCAACTATAAGGAAAGAAATATGTGGTATAATACAATCTCAAGGGGAAACATTACATGAATATTGGGAACTCTTTAAAAGGTTATGTTCAAGTTTCCCACATCACCAAATAAGTGATCAACTTTTAATTCAATATTTTTATGAAGGTTTGATTCCTATTGATCGAAATATGATTGATGCTGCTGCAGGTGGTGCATTGGTAGATAAGACCCCAATTGCTGCAAGAACCCTCATTGAGAACATGTCATAGAACACTCAACAATTCGGTACACGGTCCAGTGTTCCCATTCGAGGTGTCCATGAGGTGCAAAGTACTGAGTTTGAGAAGAAGGTGGACACGAAGTTCGAAGAGGTAAGTACCATTCTACGACAACTCGCTCTCTCCTAAGGGAAATATCAATCTCCTCCTCGCATCCATTGTGGAATCTGCTCTTCTGACACCGACTATTCTGACCAATGTCCTCAATTGAGAGAAACATCTGAGAGTTGTGAGGCAATATTTCCAGGACACCCCTTTAACCAACCCTTTAGGAAAGAACCATACTATCCATCCAACCAAAGGTGGAAGGACAACCAAGCCTATAGGCAAGGGGGGTATTCAAACCAACCTCAATAGCAATGGAACCAACAGGGTCAGAGTACTCATCCACCACTACCCAGAAATCCTCAACCACCCCAAAGGCCATTCCAACCACCCCCTCCAAAAACCGAGCCTAGCCTAGAAGATATGATGAAAAAAATGGCTGCCAATAATCTCCAATTCCAAAAAACCACCCAAGCATCCATACAAGACCTAAAGACCCAACTAGGCCAACTTTCCAACTCGGTGGGGGAAATCCAAAGTTATGGGTCGGGTAAACTACCATCTCAACCAGTAGTAAACCCTAGGGATAAAGGAAATGTTAGTGCCATCGCCCTTAGGAGTGGGACACAACTCAAAAGCCAAATTACCCCTCCATTAGAGTCCTCCCATCCAAAGGAAACCACCATACCAACTGGTGAAATTGGTCCAAGAGAAGAAAACCCTTTTCCTGAGAGAATCCCTTCCAAAGGAAAGACTGTGGCTATTGATGAGCCACCTATCCCAACCATTCCTCTTCCATTTCTTCAAAGGGATTCACATCCTAGGAAACAAAAATAAACTGAACTTGATAAAGAAATCAAGGAGACTTTCAAAAAAGTGAAGGTTAACATTTCATTGATTGATGTTGTCAGGAAAATTCCGAGATATGCCAAGTTTCTAAAGGAGATGTGTACCCAACGAAGGTGACTTAGAGGTGATGAGAAGGTGAGCCTGGGGAGGAACGTCTCAGCATTGATACAACCATCACTTCCCACCAAGTGCAATGATCCAGGGACATTCTCGATTCCATGCACCATAGGGGAGTATTCATGTTCCAACGCTATGCTTTATTTGGGTACTTCTATTAATGTGATGTCTCACTCTATTTACTCTTCATTGTAGGTTGGTGAACTGAAGCCCACTGGTATTGTCGTTTAGCTAGCAAATTTGAGTACGGCACACCCCTCTGGTGTGCTAGAGGATGTTCTTGTGAGGGTGAAAAATTTAATTTTTCCTGCTGATTTTTACGTGCTTAAAATGGAAGATGATGGGATAAATGGACATGCCCCAATTATATTGGGGAGACCTTTCTTGAAAACCGCCAAAACCATAATTAATTTCCATAATGGTACATTATCTATGGAGTTTGGTGATAATATTGTCCACTTCAATTTCCTTGATGCCATGAAGCACCCCTCAGAAGAACACTCCTCTCCCTCTGTCAATTCAATTGATGTTCTCCCTTCCCCTGAAACAACTTATTTTCATTCACCTGATCCCTTTTCTGAGTTTTCTTCACTGATTGAAATGTTAGGTAATGAATCATGCATTGATTGTTGTAGCATTTTAGAGAAATGTCATGCATGTTTGTTAATTGATGATTTCTTGAACACAGAGGATCACATGACCATCGATGATACTGCTAAGCTTGTAAAAGATCATTCCTCATCTAAGGATGTTACCATTGAGTAGTTAGATGAGATCAGTGACTTCTCACTTTCACACACACTTCTGTCAATCCAAAATCCCCCAGAATTGGAACTGAAACAACTGCCTCAAGATTTAAAATACTCATATCTTGAGAATGGAAACAAGTTGCCCGTCATCATTGCTAGTTCACTCCCTCCTGAGCATGAATTGCGACTGCTTGATCTTTTGAGGGAGTATAAACAAGCTTTGGGATGGACACGTGCTGACATTCCTGGAATTATCCCATCAATTTGTACACATCATATTTTATTAAATGATGAGGCTAAACCAGTGAGATAGTCACAACGTCGACTGAACCCAAACCTACTTGATGTTGTTAAAATGGAAGTAACAAAATTGTTGGCTGCTAGAATCATTTACCCTATCTCTAACAGCCAATGGGTCAGTCCCGTTCAAGTAGTTCCTAAAAAAACTGGCCTTACTGTAGTTAAAAATGAAAACAATGAATTGGTTCCAACTCATGTGCAGAATAGTTGGCGTGTCTGTATAGACTATCGCCAACTAAACCAACACACTAGGAAGGACCATTTCCCATTGCCATTCATTGACCAGATGCTAGAGAGGTTAGCAGGGAAGTCCCATTACTGTTTCCTTGATGGGTATTCTGGATACTTTCCGATCCATATTGCCCCTGAGGATCAAGAAAAGACAACCTTTACTTGCCCCTTTGGTACATTTTCTTATATAAGGATGCCATTTGGTCTGTGCAATGCTCCAGGTACTTTCCAACGATGTATGGTTAGTATTTTTTCGGATTACCGGGAGAATTACATGGAGGTTTTTATGGATGATTTTACTGTTTATGGATCCTCTGTTGATGAATGTTTGAGTAGTCTTGCTTCTGTCCTACGTTGCTGTATTGAAAAGAATCTCGTATTAAATTATGAGAAATGTCATTTCATGGTATGAAAAGGCATAGTTTTGGGACATGTCATTTTGGGGGAAGGTATCCAAGTGGACAAATCAAAAGTAGATATCATTTCCTCCCTACCATTCCCTAAAAATGTTCAGGATGTGCGGTCTTTCCTGGGTCACGCTGGATTTTATCGTCGTTTCATTCGTGACTTTAGTAAAATTGCACTCTCCCTCTCCCGATAACTCCAAAAAGGAAAAGAATTTGTTTTTGATAAAAAATGTGAGGAAGCTTTCAATAAGTTAAAATGGAGTCTCACGTCACCCCCGGTAATCCAACCACCTCGGTGGGATTTACCATTTGAGCTCATGTGTGATGCCTCTAACTATGCAGTTGGGGCAGTATTATCACAAAGGGTCGACCGAGCTCCACATGTTATAGCTTATGCCTCACGTACTCTGGACCCTGCCCAAGGAAACTATAGCACAACTGAAAAAGAATTTCTTGCCATTGTGTTTGCCTTGGATAAATTCAGGTCATACATTCTAGGGTCCAAAGTCGTTGTGTTCTCAGACCATGCAGCCCTCCGATATCTCCTAAAGAAACCAGAAGCCAAACCACGTCTCATTCGCTGGATGCTCCTCCTTCAAGAATTTGATCTAGAAATTAGGGATAAAAAAGGAACAGAGAATGTGGTTTCTGACCATATCAGTATGATTCTCCCATCCTTGGACATTGACTCATCCCCCTGTATTCCCATAAATGAATTGTTTCCTGATGAGCAATTGTACCGAGTGCAAGATGCTATTCCTTGGTATGCTGAAATTGTAAATTATTTGGTAGCGTCTTTCATTCCTGTTGATTTCACCAAAAAACAAGCCTGTCGTCTAAAATAAGAGTCTCGTTGGTACATTTGGGATGACCCCTACCTTTGGCGCACATGTAGTGATCAAGTTATTAGGCGTTGTGTTCCAGATAATGAGTTTCAGTCTGTCCTTAGTTTCTGCCACACACTTGCTTGTGGGGGCCACTTTGGTCCCCAACGGACTGCTCGCAAGGTCTTATATTCTGGTCTCTTTTGGCCCACAATGTTTAGGGATGCCCATGAATTATGTAAATCTTGTCCTCACTGTCAAAGAATGGAAAATGTCTCTAAAAGAAATGAGATGCCCAAACAACCCTTGCTCTTCCATGACATTTTTGATGTTTGGGGCATTGACTTTATGGGACCATTCCCCAATTCATTTGGGAACCTTTACATTCTTCTGGAAGTGGATTATTTTTCAAAGTGGGTAGAGGCACGAGCCACGAGGAAAGATGATTCCAAGATAGTTGTGGAATTTTTGAGAACCCAAATATTCTGTAGGTTCGGATTACCTAGGTTTATCATCAGTGATCAGGGTTCTCATTTCTACAACCACACAATGCAATCTCTTTTGCATAGGTATGGGGTTGGGTATCGAGTGTCTACTGCTTATCACCCACAAACAAATGGTCAAGCTGAAGTGTCAAATAGAGGGGTAAAACAGATTCTTGAGAAAACGGTTCAGCCAAATAGAAAAGACTGGAGTCTTAGACTCGATGATTCATTATGGACTTACCATACTGCATTCAAAACTCCAATTGGCATGTCACCATATCGGCTAGTTTTTGGGAAGAGTTGTCACCTCCCAGTTGAGGTAGAGCACCGGGCCTACTGGGCCATCAAACAATGCAATTCTAATCATTATGGTGCAGGTTCTCAAAGGAAGTTGCAGATTCAGGAGCTAGAGGAAATGAGAAGAGATGCATATGAAAACTCCAGGATTTATAAGGAGAGAACCAAGGCTAATCATGACCGTCTTATCCTTCATCATCAGTTCCACATCGGGCAGAAGGTCCTCCTCTACAATGCATGGCTAAAGTTTCACCCTGGTAAGCTTCATTCCCGTTGGTTTGGACCTTACATTGTTACTAATGTCTCTCCATTTGGGGTTGTCCAGGTTCAAAATTAAGACACCAAGCAAACCTTCACTATCAATGGACAGCAGTTGAAGCACTTCCATGAAGCCATTCCGGAGTCCCCAATGGAGGAACTCCATGTTCAGGAAGCAAACTATGAATGACATCAACCAGGTTTTATCCTTCCTTCCCACATTCTCTCTTACTACAGTGAGGACACTACATACTCTAGGTGTGGGGGTGGATACATTCCTGGGTTAGTTAGGAATTTTCATCATTTTATCCTTTTTTTTCTATTTTTTGCCTTCTTTATGGTATTTTCATTTTTCCCCAACAATTTCGAAATTCCATGATGTGGCGACCATAGAGTGGGGAAAGTAAAAATACCATAACGAAGGCTAAAAATAATATTTGTATGAATTTAACATCAGGGAGTGATTTTTAGTGAATTGGTTTTCCATCAATGATATAAATGGTCGTATCTATGTGAAACCTTTGAGATGATTGATGCCCACTGTGTGAGTAGTTTTTGGGAAAACTGTGTCGCTAATATCTCCAAAAAAATTAGCACCAAACCACAAAGTGTGATTATTTCTTACTTAATATAAGGTAAATATATGTTGGGTTAATATTTTTCAGCTTTAAATGATATTTACATACATTCGTTCCTTATCCAATCTGTTTCATTACTGTACCAGATTGACCTATGCGTGTATACCTAATGTCCGACTATTGTACGCCCTCAAAAAAAATTGTTGTGTCTTGGGCAGGTCAAAAACCACTCCTCCTCAACCTTTTATCTTGTTATAACTATTGCAATTAGTGTCGTGAGGAGATCAAACAATGGTTGAGAGATGAGTGTGATATTTGTTCCAACTGCAACTTCAAAAAAAATTGAGGGGAGTGATGAAATGTGCAACATATGGGGATATATAGGTTGGGAGATTATGGTTTGACTTCTGGGAATGTTTAAATGAGTGGGTCTTGAAATATGATTGCAAAGGATGTAGGACAGGTTCGGTGACAAAATCATTTAAGCTGAAAAATGTTAAAATAACATATATTTATTGGATAGCAAGTGGAAAGAATAGCATGGAATGGTTTTAACACACACGCATGGAGAGTTAGTTTCATGGTTTACTTATGAATTCCTTTCTCAATTGGGTATCATGAATCTTTTTGAATTTCACTATGATATGATTTATGAGACATCTTTTTCTATTTTCACTAGGAAGAACTCCTTGGTGTGGTTCGTGCATTGATCACTTTACTTTAAATAAAATTACTCAAATGATAAATCTTCATGATGTTGTATATATATATATATATATGCATCATTGTATTTGGATATGTGACCTTGACCAGGAGTGCAAATGTTTAGGTGTGGGGGTGTGATCGTACCACGATTCACTGTTTCATTTTCACCCTTACATCGATGTGCTAAACATATTTTGTATTAAAAATTATAAAAATATTATCAAATTGTGATTCATGTTTGATTAAATAATTTTGTGTTTATCACTGTTAAAAAGGTCAATGATACTTGTTTTGAAAATTACAATGTAGGTGGAGGTGACTTGGAGGGCCATTGATGAAGTGAAAGAAAACTGGGCCAAAATTGCATGGATCCATGAACATATGTCCACTGTTTTGAATAGTACACTAAATCCGTGCATCCAAATGGGCTGAAATTTTGTGGTCCTGTCCAAAATTCAATATTATACATTTAATATTCAGGATCCCAATCCTGATTCGGCTTTCATGGGGCTCATCCGAACTGATCTGTCCAAGCCACCTAATTTGGACCAAGTCAAATGCGGTGTTCTGTATTTTATTAATAACATGAGCTATAGTTGTCCAAACGGTGACACACTTTCGGTGGAGACAGTAACGAGGTAGGGATAAAACTTTTCTATTTTCTTCAAAGAGATATAAGACTGTCTAAAGGCCGAAACGCGTCGTGCAAGTGGATTGATGAAATCTGTGTGCCCAAAACCACCTCCCACATTTCCTATAAAAGGGCACCTTGGGCTCCTCATTTGTAGGTTCGGCCAAGGAGTGAAGTGCTGCCAATTTGGAGTCCTAGAAGAGTCTTCTAGTCACCTTGGAGGTTCTGTAGGCCCCTATCCTCATAGGGGGGTCAACAATGAAGAAGGAGTTCCACCCGAGCTTCCTCCTCCTCCCGATGTCGAGCTAAAAGTTGGGTGTTCGTTGTGAGGGAGCTACACACATGTCAAGGGAGTTCCGATGCATACATTAGCTACTGGTTTTGATTAATTTGGGTGTTTAAACATTTTCATCAATGTATCTTATTTTATTTCAGATTTGAATGCTTGATTTGATACATGTGAGTGATATGCTCTTAATTTCAAACCGATCGGTGTGAGGTTTTGAGTGTGTGACTTGTGTTGTTCCGATTGGACATCACAATAATCCTTTTCATACCCAAATTATTGAGATTTCAATATGATTTGGAAGCTCTTATTCCATGAATAAGTACTGGACCTTGACAATACGATTGTTACGTCAAGATTTGGTCCTTAAAGCATTGAAATAAAAGCTTAGGAATTAATCGGGATTCCAATTAACTCCAACCAAAGAATTACTCTAAACCCAAGATGAATCTCTATGAGAAATGAACTTGATATGTGTGTAGTGAAATCACATCGACCCTTTTATCTCATATTTCTCAAAATCCACTTGGTCAATCATTTTTTAGGCTATTTCAACTAAGTCATTGTTTTAAACTGTTTTCAAAACCACCACCTCTCTTAGTCATTTTTATTAAAAATACACAATCTAAACCTACCAACGCTCCTTGAGAGACGACCTAGGGTCTACCCTAGACTATAAATAAACCTTAAAAACAGAATCGATTTGACGTGTCATGACAGCACGGTCAAATATCCCCCGGGAGTGTTGTAAACAAGAGTTCATTAAGGCCTGTTGTCGTGCACCAGTTTCCATTCGAGTCTAGCTCAAAGCGGTGGTTTCATATTTTACCCCTTGGATACATCTGTTCCAGAGATGCCTCTACCTGCTCGTATCCAGACAGGGATGTATTTGATTTATAAACCACTTACTCAATACTAACCAAAACATAGGGATGTTTTTATTAAACATAGTCTTTTATCTAAGGCATTACTATGGATTTCTAATCCTAATCCCAAAAACAACTAAACCTATCCTCTGATACTAACTATAACAACCCTGCTTTTTATTATAGAATTAAACATAATTTATTACCAAAAATTCACTTGATACAACATAGGCGATTGATAGATCTAGTGACTTTGGGGATTATGATCATTATATATCAACTTAAAACATGAAATACAACATCTTTATTGAAAAAATCCTTTCCATGACCACTACATTTTGTCATACTTAGCATTGCATGGGAAAAGCTGAGGACATGCATAAAAAAGGGTGAGCTATAAATCCCAGTAAGGGAATAATCATGGAATAACATGTCAAATACAATACATTTTAGACAATAGGCATATAAATAGAGAACAATAGAAGAATAAAAATAAAGGCATGATAAAACGTGATAATCATAACATGGAAATGTGGCAACAACACTTAACATGGAATTAGCATGAGCCAAGGCTCATTGCACATGGATCATGAGTAAAACCTCATTTCACAGGCAGCATTAGTAAACCCTCATTTCACTATAATTATAATGAGTCAACACCCATTGAACATGAAGTATCATGATACTATACTTTACCCAATTCATTGAAGTGCTATCACGACACACCATTCTTAAACATTTCATTTCATACATAAGTGTGCCACATGGATCATAAAGCATTGAATCATTCAACATAATCATTTATTACATGATAAATGAATTTAAAATAAATTAATGAAGATCTTTAAATGATAATTAAATGTGCATAAATGTGAATACCCTTGATTGAGAAATGGGCATGGTATTCACTACAAAATGACTTTGGCTTGGAAAAGTGTGGTGCAATTTTTGCAGCATAACGGTGTGACATAAGAACAAATTAAATGGTTGATGAGAGAGAAAGGGGTGTCTCATAATATTTACATGAAATGTAAATTAAGTGGGTCATATATATACATGTCCCAAAAAATTTATTGGAATTTATATTCATGATATAAATGAATTTCATGAATGTAATTTAGGGGAGAGAAATTACATTTGGAATTTTGACATATTAATGAGGGTACATGGGAGGTATTTAATGAGAGAGAAAGGGTTATCTCATTATATTTACATGACATGGACAGTAATGGGGTCGTATAGATACATTTCCCAACAAATTTAATGTAATTTAGATTCATGATAAAAAATAATTGCTTGATTGTAATTGAGGAGAGAGAAATTTCATTTGAAATTTCAACATAGTAATAGGTGTACATGGGAGTAATTTAATGAGAGAGAAAGGGGTGTATCATAATATTTACATGACATGTAAAGTAATGGGTCATATAGATACATGTCCCAATAAATTTAAGGTAATTTAGATTCATGATACAAAAGAATTGCTTGAATGTAATTGACGAGAGAGAAATTCCTTTCGGAATTTTGGAATAGTAACAGGTGTACATGGGAGACATTTATTGAGAGAGAAAGGGGTCTCCCATAATTCAATAATATATAAGATAGAATGGAAGAGGTTAAAAACCATACCCAAACTTTTATAATTTATATTAAAAGGTCATATCAATTTAATGAATGTTAGACAAAATGAGAAACGAAGAAAACCCCTTACTTTGAAGTGTGCTTCCAGAGGCTTGAGAAAGGCTTCTTAGGAGCATGGGGAACCTTAGGAGAATTACATAGAGAGGAGGGAAGAGGTTGGAAAATATCAAAAGTCTTTTAGTGAGGGTAAAGTGGGATCTTGGGTGGGTTTATATAGGAAAGGTGAGGTAATTCCTTATTATTTAGGTTTGGGACCCTCACATTAAACTAATCCAAACCACAAACCAGACCCTGGTTTTTGCCCATGGTTTTTGGAAAATGGATGTGAAAAAAAATATTTTATAATTCATAATTCCTAAATTCTTAAAATAACGATGTTACTTATGTGGAGGTGAGTCACACTCCCAAGAAAAACAATTTAAAAATAAAAAATGTTTAATAAGTCTTGAATGGTCCACTAAAGATTTTTAAAATAAATAAAACAAACCCAAAATCACATTATTTTAATGGTAAAACATATATTGTCCGAACATTAGGTTTATAGTAATTTATTAAATCACTATTGTTCATTATAATGTCATAAAAACATTATATGTTTAAACGGTATTTAATTTTTACTCAAAAATGTGACTGTCTCAGAAAATTATAAAAAATTCACCATTGGATAATTTCGACATACTGATTCCAGAAATAATATTCATTTTATCTAAATAATTTTCTAAATATGTTAATTTTCACTTTTAAAATAAAAACCGACATTTATAAAATATTCAGGGGTTTTGACAAAAATGTCCTTCAAACCATAATAAAAATTACATTTGCATTCATAAAATTATACTAACATTTATATTTAATAAAAATTAATTTAATAATAATAATAATATTTTGTTAAAATATTATTTAATTAAAAAATCAATTAATTCATAAAAATATCTTTCTTAGTTGAACACTACCAAATAATACTATTTGTGCTTTAAAAACTATTTACTAGGTAACAATAATAAAATGAAAGTATATTCATTATTATATACAAAAATAATGTACATAACCATTGTAATATGGATTTGTTACATAAACCCATAAAACAACTACATAAGACCTAAGTGTAAGGTGCATGATGGTGAAAGACTCCTGGTGTGGCTTAGATAACAATGCACGCTTGGTGATCTCCATCAACTTCTACTTCTCCCGTAGACGGTTCCGTTCGAGCTTGAAATGATAAAGCTCAGCTTTGGATTGGTCAATAGAGAATCAAAATGACACCAACTATTTTCTGAGCTCTGAAAAATTGGCTTCTTATGGAGCAATTCTTCTGGATGAGGCCATCACATCTTTTGTCTGAGTGAATTTGGATTTGTTAAAACACTATATTTATACTAATCATGTGATCACTATTCAACGACTATATAAGCATCAGTCACTATTCATAAAATAAAATCAAATAAGTTGACATTTTATATAAAAATTTTACATAATGTGACTGTTAATAATATCAAGAGGGATTTCCATTAATGAATGTTTTGGGTCATTACATTTATCCTTTTATGGAAGGTAATCCTAAAAAATTGTTTATGGATAAATATAAAATTTCATAGTTGCTAAGAAATTATCAGCATTATACAAACTATTTATCAGATAATGTCACATAAAAAACTTATATAAACTCATAATATTAACTTACCCCTTTTAATTCAACCAACACAATTTTTTACATCTTGGGTTAATTCATACCATTTACCTAACGGTGATAGAATATTGATAATCCCCCAATTTGAAAAAATAAAGAGCCTATTCTTAAATCCCCCACATTGATTTGAATATTCCATGACATCTTATATAGGGACTGAAAAAGAAGTGGAAGGTATGATTCGAGGCCTAAAATTCCTATGGAAGGAAGTCAAAGCAATTATAGGGGATCATTTAAATCGAAGGGAGAGGTCTTGATCATGAATCCTTTTGAAATAAATAAGACTCAAATGGGATGGATTAGATACACTAAACATGGAACCCCTAAGATCACTGAGCCAATAAAATTCTGCATTAAGGTACACTATAGTTAATGAACAATCAAAAAATGAGAGAGTTTGAGAAAAAATTACGAACCATAGATTTGAAGATTGATTCATCAATGAGAAGGTCAAGGGGGGGGGAGATGTAAGTAGTGGACTTTAGTGAAAACCTGAGAGGTGTGACTGAATGCAGTTCAGTCAGGGTAATTTTGAAATGAATGGTGAGGGTTTTATCATTAATTCCATAAAATGAGTGATAATTATTCATTTTATCAGTGCTAAAATTATATGCTCTGATAAAATATATCTTTAACGATTCCTTCTTAGTGCTGATAGAGATATACCATTATCAATGCTAAATAGGAACTGATAAATTTCATTTTTATCAGAAATAATATATTTGTGTTGATAATTATATAACATTATCAGAACTAAATAAGAACTGATAAAGAATTTGTTATTATATTTTTATAAATATATATAAATATTTTTATATAATTATAAATTTATTTATATGATTATATATTTTTATTTAATTATATACAGATAATTATAAATATATTAAATATATTCATTTTATATATATATTTACTATAAATATAAAATTATTTAAATATATAAGAATTTATTTAAAATTATAAAAATATAATTTAATAAATATAAAATATATAAATTTATTGATATATACCATGAATTTTTAGGTACCGAGCATGCTCGATACTAAAAAATTATTAATAAAAATGAAAATAAACTAAAATCAAATCATTCGGCACATCAAAGGCCACCGAGCCATCAAAGTGGAAGAAACCACACCCAAAACAACAAAAGAATAAAGGTAAAATCTGTAGAACTATTTAAAAAGCTTGAAGACCCCCATCATAAAGTACTAATGTCCAAGAAACAACTTTGATATGGTCATGATGCAATGTCATTGCCACATTATGAACTGTCTGACACCATTGAATGACCAATAACACATCAAAAATATCATGAAAAAAAATATTATTTGTGATTCCTTGGTTCATGTACCCTACCCATGGTTTGAAATCGATGATGAATAACTTCTTGAGGATATAATTTTTGACTTAAGGTCAAGACATACCTTTAATCTTGTGCCTTTCATAACAACATATCATAATATATCCCCTGAAAACATATCTTGAGGTCACCCATATCCCGAGGTCCTCATGTGAATGTGGTCTACTGGGGTTCTCCCATTCGCCACCCCTATGCTCAGTGTCGAAATCCATGAAACCATGAATAGGTCATCTCTAACCTTCAACTGATCTCCATCCCCACATTCATGATTATATCTACATTAGGGTCATCAAACATAGTCTGGAATTATCCCTAAACACAATTATCGATACCCCTTCGGTAGACATACCAACAATGCTTGAGAAAGACCATAGCCAGCATGAATCCCACTAATAAAAACTTTCCATGACCTATGTTCTTCATCTCCATCCATATCACCCCTGACTAATGTCACCGTTGTGTAATGAATTAACCTTTCACCACAACAGAATGATTACCTCACATCATAACCTATCATCAATAGACCGAAAAAACACAGTCGAGGTCCCAAAATCACCATAATTCTAAGAATCAGAGATCCATCACTGAACCTAATCTCACCACAATAAGGCTTCTATAAACTAATATGCTTAAAGCCATCACCAAAAAACATCCTTTCATGCACCCTTCAAGACAACGACGAAATGTTTTCACTCCACTGCATGATCCCTCATGACCAGCATTGAAATCAATCAAGGGTATCCATTTGAGGCCTTGAGGTAAAACTAAAATCAGATCCTCTTTAACTAAAGAAATCATCCATAGATCCTACTTAACTGAAGAAACCTCCCAAACTTTACCATAGGAGAATATAACATCTATTAATTTATGAAGATTCATGCTGTCAAATTCAAAGAGAGGATGCTTGGAACCACATGCTGTGAACATCTAAATGTGACCAATGATTTCTCCATTTGGGATGCATGATAATAGATTGTGATTGCTAAGGAAAGTACAATGGATTCAAGGAGATGGATGTTTCCCATCTCTTCCTCTATATATGTAAATATATTTATAATTTTTATTTATAATTTTAAATATATTCATAGCATTACAAATATTTATATGATTATATATATATATTTAATATATATTAAAATATATATTCAATATTTAAATATATTTATTACAAATTTATCATTAAAAATATATAATTATATCCTCATATATATTTTAGTAATTATATATATATATATATATTTAATGATTAATATAAATAATAATAGAGTAAATATATTCATTATTATAATATATTTATTATAATTTTACAATTATTAAAATATATAATTATTTATTTATAATTATATAAGTACTTAAACAAATAATATTTATATTTTTATATCATAATATATATTTATGTATATATATAATATAAAATAAATTTATATACTTCCTAAATATAAATATAAACATAAATATGGTAAATATATTCAATATATAAATATATTTATAATATTTTATAATTATTTAAATATATAATTATTTATTTGAAAATATTTCAAATACATCTAAAAAATAATATTTATTTATTTATAGTTATCAACATATAATTTTATAAATTTTTAAAAAATAAATTTATAAATAAATAAATATATTTATTTATATATTTAAAAATGTATTTTTATCATTATTAATGAATATATAACCTTATATGTGTGGATACTAAAAATGAGTGGAACTGAATATTTAGAAATGAATATACATTAAAAATATTTTAAAAAATTGATATGTTTTATTTATTAATATTATTTATTTAAAAAATTAGAGATTTATATTGAAATGATAAGGAATACATATTGAAAACTTCAAAACATAGTTAAAAAATAAAAATCAATTGTTAAAAAATTGTCACATTCAAAAAAAATAAAAAGTAAAATTATAAAAATATTAGAAATGAATAAATAATACCTCCCTGATATTGTATTAAAATGTGTAAATAAAATTTACTGATAATAAACATAATATATTAAATATATAAATTTACTAAACAAATTCTATAATTAAAATAAAAACGTGAATAAATTACATAAATATTTGATGTATGTGTTTTTATATAAGATATCAATAATTATGTAAATATTTTTGTGTCTTTGTTGTATATAAATTTTTTTTAATTACATATATAAATATGTTTGAAATCATTGTAAGACACATTTAATATATGTTAATTTTTAAAATCAAATGACATTTAGTTAATGTCCATTACTCGATACAATTAGTCATTAATTTTTATTAAAATGAATTTTTATTTAAAAACCATTATTCAATGAATATATGACTTATTTAATTTAAGAATAAATATGTCGAATTATATAAATCATATCTTTTTGGGCCTGTGAGATTCTATGATGTTGTATTTTGATCTTTTAAAAAATGTTGGTGTTTGTTCCATGTAATGTGTGTTTGTTTACATTTTATTTTTTATAAAAATTTGTAGGTTCATGGATTTGAGTCACTAAAAATACGACCAGAACTATCTTGTTATATATAATGTATATGTGATTATATTTCTATATTAAATTTATTAATGAATAATTATGTATAAAAACCATTAAAAATGAATAACAAATTAACATGTTTTTAATAATTACATTTGATTCATATACTATATGTATATTTAATATATATTACATGATATTATTTATAATTAATGTTCATATATATTATATTTGTTTACTTTTTTTAATAATTTTTTCAGCATTTAATTTATAATTTTTTATAATTTATTCAATTTAAATATTTTTTTGAATTATTTCTGTTTATTATTTTTTAAAATTTTGTCTAATTATTACAATTAATAGATTTTATACATCTATATTTATAATATAATATTTATTAATATTTATAATTTTCTATATGTTTATTAAATTTATTTATTGTTATTAATAATTATATGATTAATAATTTTTGACATTTATTTAATGTACTCATTTTTATCAATTTATATGTTTAATTATTTAATTTTTTTGATTTTATATATCTATTTTTAATAATTACTTTTTATTAATATTTATAATTTATATATATATATATATTAAATTTATTAATATATATTTAATTGATCATTTTTTAATATTATTTCATTTATTTATTTCTACTTTTTAAGTTATTTCAACCATTTTTTAATAATTATATTATTTTTATTGATTTATATAAACTAATTGTGGATTTGATAGTGCCCGACAATGAATTTGGATCAATAGCTTCGCCAGGTCATGTAAGACACAAATGGGTGTATGATGTTTGGCCAAGTCAAGTGGGAAGAAGATGGGGGTTTATGGTCTATATGGGCCCATGCGAGGCCTGTGTATTTTTGTGTAGTGTTTGTGAGAGCCCATCCACGCAGAAGACTTCTAATAATAGAAAGTCGTCGAATGATATATAAATAATTAGACTCTCTTGCACTATTTCTATGTGGGAATATCTACATGATTGGGGCCTTAATTAGTGCTAAAAAGGCCAACAAAGGGTAACCATTATTAACACAAAAAACAAAGCGCTAATAAAGGGTAAATTCTTTCAGTGCTAAAAAGGGATGATAAAGTTAACTATATAATAGCCCTTAAAGTCCCTCATAAAGGTAATCCTTTATTATTTCTAAAAAATCACTTATAAATTTTATTTTTCATCAGTTCTTTTTTACTACTGAAAAAGGTACCTTTTATCAATTCCCTTTTTAGTGCTAATAATGGATGCCAGTATCACTATTTTTGCTAGCACAGATAAATTCTATCACAATATATTTCACAATTTTTGGTATTAAATTGTTTTAATAATGTTATTAATTTATAAAATAATCATAATAATATTTTTAATATCATATATGATTCAATTATAACATTTTCTCACCCATTTGTTAATAATCATTCATTATATTCATTATTTCGGGTGTCAATTATCTTGCTTCATCAAGAATGTTTTGTCATAAGGGATCTAGTTAGAGAAATTGGAATATATATATATATATCATATATAGAATTATATTATTTCTATAAATATCATATTTACTCATAAGATACATTGTTATAATCTTTCATTAATGTTTCATAAGGAAAATGAATCATATTGCTTCATGGAGCCATTAGACCGTATGAACGCACGAGCGGTGATACCATTCCCTTAAGGGGTGAAAGCATAAGGATGTGGTTGATATGTTAATTTTGTGGAATCAATATAATTTTATATATATGACATATATAAATTATATGTATTTTTATTACATTCCATGTAATGCGTTTGTAGAAACAAATCACATTATTTCATGAGGCTATAGTCAATTGTCCAATAGAGCGGTGTTATCATATTAAAAAAAATGATTGAAATAAGTAATCTATGATATAATAATTATCATATATAATTATATAATAAATATTATATGTATACATTAAATTCATTATTTTATCCAATCGTAAGAAGTGTTGATGTAAAATGTGTTATATCTATTTACAAGGTGGTAGTCCACCATACACTTGATCGACGGTATAACTTCTAATTTGATTTAGGTGGAGAGACAAAGAAGTTATTTTATTACAATAATAACATATAAATATATTTGACATTTTTTTGATAACATATCAATATAATTGAATATGATTTAGAGGGTGTGAAAGAGGAAATAATTTAAAATGATCCTTTAAAGACCCGAAAATTCCGTATAATTTTTTTTAATTATATGGAATTATTGAAAACATTAAAATTTGATGACACGTGATTCTGAGGTCTAGAGATCTTGGAACAGAATTTTGAACCTTTTTAGTGTATGTTCAATAGACGTGCGAGAATTTTTTCTATATTTTGAACCAGTTCTCGTATTGAAAATCCAAGGGCACCGTTCAATTCACAATGCTGGGATTACCATTGGGGAAACATACCATTTACGAGCAAGGGTCTACAGAAAAAAATAAATTTTGGACTTTTTGAAAAAATAATAAAGTAACTCATTGAGTTATTTTATTCTTCTTCAACCATTGTGAGATGGTTTGTGGGACCACAATGTAATGACAGGTCATTAAATGATGATCAATAAATGACCTATTACTTTTTTTTTGTAACTGTAATTCCTATATGTTTAATAGGTTAATTAATTATGATTAAATAATGAAACATACTATTGAGAACAATGAGGGGATTAATTATTTTATTAATCGTACTTTTGGTAAGATAATTCACAAACCAAGAGATAAAGATCTGACAAAATGCCGAAGACATCACCCTCCAATGAAGAATGGTGATTAATTAACTACTATTGGAGAACTCGAACCAAACATCGAAAAACAATGACGAATGACTTCAAAAACGAATTCCTTCCTTCATCAACAATAGATTACACCGAATCTATCTAGGGAATTTATGTGTTTTATATCCTTAGTTTCCCATTCTTGAATAATTTGAAAGACTAGGATCAACAGACCAACGGGTTTATATGTGATTCATTATTAATTGTGGGAGGTTGTTGTGGTGTTACAATATTGGGTTTTTATTAATTTTATAATGATTATTATTCCACCCATATGATAAAACGCTAACATGGAGGGCATGGGCCAATATGAAAAATGCCCAGACCCTCCGTCACTCTTGAGTTTTGCACGTTCTTCGTGGGAGAGAAAGCAGCGCGGTAGAAAGGAAATTTTGTGGGAAACACAGTGAAGGTGGAATCCCGAGAGGCCCATAGAAGAAGATGGGAAGGAAAACGGAACACCATAGCATCTACGGTGGCCAGTGGAAAGTGCGACTTGCGCAATGACCTACCTGGCAGCCAACCTGTGCCAGCCGCGTGGAGAGGTGTTTCTCACAGGCGTCATGGTAGGTGGAACTCGCGGTGCCGATCCGCCGCATGGGAGATGGAGCAGTCCACTCAGGCCACTCGCCTTTCACAATGGATGGCTCATGCCGGATGTTTTGTGAGGAGGTGCGGCACCCTACTGGAAAGACCGGATGTGTTGCGTATGGTCCAAAACAACTAGCCCACATGCGGGCCGGTTTTTCTAGGAAGGCTGGACCCAGGAGCTGGGCTGACCCCACAGACCATGCCCGATGGTTGAGTCGGGCCGGACCCACTGACCGGTCTGGACCTGCCGGCTAGGCCAAACCCCTACCAGACCCAAACCTGAAATATCCCATTTCACTACATCTTACATAACTCGCAAACTGAGCATCCCCTTGACACGTGGTCTATAGAGTAAAGAAACATAAAATGAGGAAGTACTTTTGAGATACATCGATCTGGTTTTGGTAGAAGTTGGAGTATGACTGGGTTGGATCTGACTCGATTCCAACTAAGCCCTTTAAACATTCTTTCTTATATTGTACATACCAAGCATTTGATTGACAAGCCATCTATCACATTGGAAACCTAACGACAAGACAGTCCTTTGGTTTACTTCTTTGTGGGACTTCATGGAAGTTGAGGTATGACTAATTTCATGAGAAGAAAAACCTACAGAACTCAAGTGCACTATGTGTGGGAATCTATTGGCTGGCTGTCAAGTGAAGAGAGACCCTCTGTGGATCTTCATGAGAGTGACCCTACATTGATCAGCATTAGTGTGAACCTCCGTGTAATGGTAATAGAGAGACCATTCATGGATATACATGAGAGAGACCCTCCATTGATCGGAAACAGTGCGACCCTATGTGGATCAGTAGTAGTGTGACCCTTTGTGAATCAGCAGTATCACGACCCGATGTGGACCAGCTGTAGAGTGACCCATCGAGGATCCAAGACAAAGTGACCCTATATAAATCAACAACCGATCAACCATTATTGATTCAGTATCCAAGGTACCGAATAGAAAAAAATTATCCAGCATAATAATAATCAACTTTATTCCTGTTCTCTAAGTAGAATACCTGGTGTGAGGTTTCCCTTACTTTATATTTTTTTATTGTGATAATTCTATTTGGTTTTTCCTTTCTGGAATTATGGTAGACCTTCGGGGGTCTCTAGGTCCTACATGGTATTTTTATACTCACCTCTGCATTGGCATCACCTGCACATTGTTGTGCGTTTTGTATATGATAGACAACATTACTGAGAAATTGGGAGCTAGGGATAGATGTTACTTGGAGGTGATTGATATAAGTGGTTACCGGCAGAGATGACATAAGACAAGATGTACTGACCCTTTAGGTAGGATCCTTGGTGGACGACAATAAGAGCATGTTTTCTATTTTTTGTACTTTCTTTTTTTTTGTGTTTGTATAATGGACCTTTTTACTTTCAGTTCACACTTTTTATATAAAAAATTCTACATTGTGGTTTTCTTTTCTAGTGTAACATGTCTGTGTGTTTACAATATTAAATGAAATGCCTTCCCCTTTTGAGATATTCCCTTTCAGAGCTAGTCGCCAACCCCAAGTTGGGCTTGGGGTAGTCACAACACGAGCCCCGGGGGATGGGCCGTGACAATGTGGTATGAGAGGGGTCGGTTCTACGAGAAGAACTAAGTAATTGAATTTTCAAGGGAGTAATACTGTTATATGTCTTGATATAAGATTAATGTTTTGGGAGTCTAGTGTTGGTGTAGTGGCCGACATATCGATACACAAGGACCCTGAATTCTGATTTTCGACTCGATACAAAAAACATAGTTTTCCCGTGTTTTGAAAATGTTTTTATTTTGATATCTTTTGAGTCATCTCACCAGGTATAAATTATTGACTGTGGAGAATATTTTTTTTTATACGATGCCACCATGTATACAACCAACACATGTTCCAGTGAGAGATCATGATAACGTTCCCCTGAGTGATGAGACATCGTTGCATGGCCCTCTTATAATTATATCACCTTTGGGTGGTGTACTAGCAGCACCACCACTGTAGGTAAGAACTTTCCACTAACCCCACCATCGAACAGTGCCTACAGATTGAGCATTTTTCACATGTTATAGAGACAGAGGCCTCCGTGGTTTCGAGGAGAGGCAAATATGCGTGTAGCTTAGGGCTGGCTGGAGGATGTGGCATGAGTATTTCGCTTGGTTGAGACACTAAAAGATCAGATTGTGATCCAAGCAGGTAGTCTCTTTCAGGGAACATCAAGGAGATGGTGGAGCGTGATGCTCCAAACACATGAGGAGATGAATTTTTTTAGTTGTAATTCGAGAGGATATTCATGGTAGAGTTTGTACCCCCTGACTCTACACTCTGTGCGTATTCAGGAGCTACTGTAGTTACTGTAGGGTAGCATGATAGTGGCCCAGTACTCGACGAAGTTCACTGACCTTTCTTAATAATCCACTGACAAGGTATGAGACCCTTTCTTTAGGGTCCATACCTTTGAGAAGGTGCTTCGATGGGAGATCAGAGTGTCAATGATATCTCTCAACATCCCGATGCAAGCTATAGTGCTAGAGAAAGAACTATTGGTGGTGAGCTTCCTAGATTTGCAGGCACCAATGGTGAGATCCACCACTAGATGACAGGCATTTGATTCATCTACAACAAGTAGTAGGCAGATGACACAAAGGCCAAAGCTGAACATTCCTTCAGGGGGATTACCCCAGGATATAAGGTCAGAGGTGTGGAACTCACAAGGCAATAGAGGTTAGGAGAGGAGAAGATTTGGCTACTCGTGATGTGGGAAGAGTCACATGGCTCGCGATTGATTGACTTTACGTACTGATGATCGATAGATGGTCGATGGACCGCCGAGGCAGTGGAACATGTTTGAGTGAGGAGGTCTGCAGGGCGGCAGACATGGTAGAAAACATGTCGTGTAGTTGGCGGCTGGTGATGGTTTGAGGTACTACTACCACCACCCCCATGTATTCCACCCTAACATCGGGATGTAGGTGGATTGGGACGAGCTCAGCTTCAAGTGGTAGAGGCTTATGGCCACAACACTCCGGAGATGATTCGAGGTATGATCTATGTCTTTTCCACCATAGCTTCAGTTCTGATAGACAAAGTTTACAGTCACTCTTTTATTTCTATGACTCTCATTGGATGATCTTAGATTATGGTGGAGACATTGGATCAATCATTATGATTAGAAAATCTTACAGAAGAGGATTCTATTATTATGCACTAGTTCAAATAGTGTGAGATTACTCTGGGAGGTGAGTGACTCAACATTGCTCTCATTGCAGAAGCATCGAGGCCTTATGATGTTATCTTGGGTATGGAATAGCTATCCTCAATCCATGATGAGTTTAACTATTTTAGGCACAATTTGTGGTGTTTTCATGATAATGATACTAGGTTTTCCTTCACCAGATACAAGGGAACCATTGAATCATAGGATGGACTTTTTGGAGAAGGGTATAGCTGATCACTCATCTGTTGGCTTGCCTTACCCTCGGTGCATTTGATGAGGGGAGTCTGAGCTATCTAGTAGTGGTGAACTAGTATGCAGATTTCATTCCTGATGATGTTCCTGGACTACCTCCTTATAGAGAGGTAGACATCTATATCGACCAATACATTGAGACAACACCTATATATACACCAGTATATCAGATTGATCCCAGGGAGCTTCATGAGTTGAGGGTATAGTTTTAGGCCTTATAGAGGAAGGGGTTCGTAAGGTACAATGATTCCCTATGGGTAGCCCTGATTATGTTCACCATGACAGAATATGGGAGTTTGAGGTGTTGCATAGACTATCATGCCTTAACTAGGTGATCACGAAGAACACGTAGCATATACCGAGGATTGATGATATCTTCGATCAGTTGAAGGGATCTCGGTGGTTTTCAAAGATATACCTCATATGTGGATTTTATATGCTTCAGGTGCGGGATGAGAATGTACGGAAGACAGTCTTCAGATGTTGGTATGAACAATATGAGTTCTTGGTGATGCCTTTTGGTGTGACCAATGCCTTAGTAGTGTTCATGGGACTCATGAATTGTATCTTCCAGCCTTTCCTTGATGACTTCATGGTGGTATTCATTGAATACATCATGGTGTACTCATCATCTAAGGAGGAGCACACTACATATCTGAAAATAGTACTGAATATAGTCCAAGAGCACCATCTTTATGGTAATCTCTTGATGTTCCAGTTCTGGATATGAGAGGTCCACTTTATGGAACATATTATCTCAAAGGAAGGATTTGCGGTGGATCCAATGAAGATAGAGGTAATTCATTCTTAGGAGAAACCCTTGAGCTTGACTGAGAAGTGATGTTTCATCGGGGTGGTTGAGTACTAACATATGTTTGTACCCAACTTTTCCATAGTAGCACCACCCTTTTTAGATTTCAAAAAGAATAGGAAACCCTTTGTATGGAAAAAGAGATTCCAGTATAGTTCAAAGGAGTATAGGTGGAGATTGGCGAGTACCCCCTTCTTGAGACTACTTCAGGAGGGAGTTTGGTATGTAGTCTACTGCAACGCATCAGGGACAAAACTGGGGTGTGTCCTGATGTAAGAGTGAGCAGTGATCACCAATGGCTTATGAAAAATGTGGCAACACGAGTAGAACTACGCGAACCATGACCTGGAGTTAGCAGTAGTGGAATTTTCATTGAAGATGTGGTGGCACTACATGATGGGTGAACAGTTTACTGTCTACTCCAATCAAAAGAGTCTCAGGTATATCTTCTCACAGAAGGACTTGAACCAGGGAAAACGGTGATGGATGGAGTTTTTCTAGGAATCTAACATCAAGATAGTCTACAATTATGGGAAGGGAAATGTAGTGGAAGATACACTAAGTAAGAGGTCGAATCTACAGTTACTGAGTGAGGCGATAGAGTAGCTAGACACGTTGCAGATATACTTCATGGATAGGAATGGATCATCATACCTTCATTATATGACTTTCACTCCCATAATCCTTCAACGAGTTCAGGAGGCTCAACCTAGGGATGTTGACTATGAGGCCCGAGGTGCTCAAATATCCTCAGGCCTAGAACTTATGTATTTTTAAAAGTAAGAGAGAACCTCATCCTTTTTAGAGGACACACCATTATACTAGTGACGTTATGAGAGGAGGTGTTGAGGGAGTTTTATACATCCCCTTTGGTAGTACATCCTGGAGTAGTGAAGATGTACCAAGACATCCAATTTCAGTACTGGTGGCCAGGGATGAATAAAGTGGTGGATGATTTTGTTTAATGATGCCTCAATTTTTATCAAGTGAAGGCTGAGTATCATGTTCCAGTAGGCTTAGAACAACCCTATAGAGGTACCAGAATAGAAGTGGGATGGTATCTCCATCGATTTTGTGACTGGGATACCATGCACATCTTGGGGCCATGACTCTATCTTGATGATAGATGTATAACTCACCATGTTGCGTGATTTTCTACCCATTCGAGAGTAGGGATCAATAGAGGGATTGGAAGACTCTAGGTTTAGAAGATAGTATGGATTCACGAGATACCATCGATGATAATTTCAGATCATGAGGCTCGTTTTACATCCTTGTTGTGGAAGAGATTATAGGAGGCATTCGAGACTCAGCTATGCTTGAGCACCACCTTTCTACCTCAGACAAATGTTAAGATGGAGCGGCCCATACGGACACTTTAAGAAATGATTCATTCTTATATTATCCTTTTTTTCTGTATTTGGGAGGATAACCTTCCACTGGTATAGTTTTCATACAACAAAAGTTATCACTCCAACATCGGTATGTCTGAGTTCGAGGCCTTGTACGGGAGACCATGAGGATCACCTCTATACTAGAAAGATCTAGGAGAGTTATCGCTTATTGGACCCTAGTTGATATGAGATACCACTGAAAAGATGCAGATCATCTAAGGGTGGATGAAGATTGCATGGAGAAAGCATAAGTCTTATGCTGATAGGGGAAGAAGACCCTTGGATTTCAAGTAGGGAGACCAAGTTTTCATTTGGGTCTCACCCAAATGAGGATTGTAGAGATTTGGATTGGAGGAAATGCTATCTCTGAGGTTCATTAGACCTTTCTAGATCCTGAGCAGAGTTGGAGTACCAGCTATCTCTTCCCCTGTAGATGCACCAAGTGCATAACGTTTTCCACATGTCACAGCTAAGGAGATACATGCAAGATCCATCACACGTCATCGACATGGGCGAGTTGGACATTGATGATGGGGTGAACTTTATGGAGTTACTGATGGTGATAGAAGATCGACATGAGTGGGTCTTTAATGGATGGTTGATCCCTCTTGTGTGAGTTTGGTGGAAGCACATGAACCACTAGGAGATAACATTGGAGATGGAAGCTCAAATTTGTGCACAATATCCCCATTTGTTTCATATATTTTGTTGTGGATTTTGGGGACATAAGTCCCTAAGGTGAGGATAATGTAGTGACCAAGAAATTATATTTTTTTATTTGAATATATGGAATTATTGAGAGACAAAAAAATTATAAGACACATGATTCCAATGTATGAGGAGCCCATAATTGCATTTGGAATTTTTTAGGGTACATTCAGTAAATGTGCTAGCGGGATTTTCTATCATTTTATCTGGTGCTTGGATTGAAAATTTGATGGACCCTATGAATTCGTAGTGCTTGGATTTTCTTTCGGCAAAGTTTAACATTGATTGGAAAGGCTTAGATTAAAAAGATAATGCTTGGACTCTTTAATAAAATAATAAAATAACTCTTTGAGTTATTTTATTCTTCTTTAACCGTTGAGTGATGGTTGGAAGGACCTCAGTGTAATGACGATCATTAAATGAAGATAAATAAATGTCTTGTTACACTATTTGTGTAACGGCAATGCCCATGTGTATAACATTTTCATTAATTAACATTCATTAATGAACCATAGAATTTCAGACAACATTGGGATTAATTCTTTTATTAATCAAACCATTGGAAAGTGAATTCAAAAACCACGGGAGAAATTTATAATGAAATGCCAACGACATCATCCTCCAACGAAGAATAGAGATCGATCATCAACCATTGGAGAACCCAAACTAGACATCAACGAACAATGAATAATGACTTTGAACACATATTCCTTATTACAACTATAATGGATTCCATCGAATCCAGGTATGGGATTTATGTGTTTTATATCCATATTTTTCCATTCCGGAATAATATGAATAATGTGGATCAACTGACTAGTGGGCTGATCAATGATTCATTTTTAATTCTGAGTGGTTATTGCAGGGTTACACCTAGGAGTTTTTCATAATCTTATAATGATTATCATTCCACCCCTATGATAAAATGCTAATGTGGTGGGAGCATGTCAATCCGAACAAGGCCCAGACCCTCTACTACTTATGATTTTTGTGGGATCTTTGTGGAAAATAGAGAGAAGCGGTGGAAAGGATATTTTGTGGGTAACACAGTGAAGTCAGTGACCCAGGAGGCTCGTAGTTGAAAACATGAAGGAAAATACACCACCAGAGCATCTCATGTGGCTTGTGGAAGGTTTCATCAGCTTGACACCACCGGCGTGGTGGTGCTAGTGACCGGTAGTGGTGGGAAGCCCGTATCGGCCATTTGGAGAGTCATCACCAACATGATATAAGGTTGGTGGAAGGCGTGATGCCGATGAACCACATTGGAGATGGAGTGACTAGCTTGGGCTGATCAGCTGGCATAACAGTCGGCTCATGCCGGCCCTTTCGGGAGGAGGGGGGCACCCCGCTGGCATCACTAGCTGGAAGAATCAGATGCATTGCGTTCGATCCAACACAATCAGCCCACATGTGAGATAGGTTTTCCACATAGGCCAGACCCACGAGCCGGACTAGCCGACCAGACCAGACCCCTACTGGACCCAAACCCGACCGATCCTGTTTCGATAAATCTAGCGTAACATACAAACCGGGCATCCAATGGACGCACCATATACGAAATGAGAACCCTTAAGACAAGGATTTACTTTTAAGATAATCAAAATAGTTTTTGTTAGATGTTGGATTATGGCGGATTTGGATCGGACTCGATTCCATTCGGGCCCTTTTTACCATCTTGCTTTTATCACACAGACCGAGCATCTGATTAAAGAGTCGTCTGTCACTTTGGGTACCTTAAGACAAGACGATACATTGGGTTACTTCTTAGTGGGACTTCATGGAGGTTGAGGTAGGAACAATATATTGAGGAGAAAAACCTATAGAACTCAAGCGCACTAAGTGCAGGAAACTAATGGCTGTCTCTCAAGTGAAGAGTGACCCGCCGTGGATCAGCATGAGAGTGACCCTACATAGATTGAAGGCAGTGAGCCCCTCCATAAATCGGAAATGGTGCGACCCATCAGGGATCGACATTGAGATTCCCTATAAGGATCAGTAGTAGTGTGAACCTCTGTTCATCAATAGTAGTGCGACCATTTTTTTATCAGCATTAGTGTGTCCTGGCGTTGACAAGTCGTAGAGTGACCCGTTGGGGATCAGTAGAAGAGAGACCCTTTGTGGATTGAAATTATAGCAACCATTTTCAATTCAGAATCCTAGATTCTTAACAGTATAAAATTATCTAGATTAATACAAACCATCCTTATTATTTTTCTCAAAATTCTATACCTGGTGTGAGCTGTCTTTTAATTTATGCTTTGTGATTGAGATCATGCTTTGTGTTTTTTCCTTTGATGAATTTTGGGAGACCATCAGAAGTCTCAGGGGACCTACTAGGTTTTTTTATAGTCACCCAAGAATGGGCTTCACCGACTCCTTGTTTTGTTTTTGTATATAAGACATACAACTTGAATGAGTCTTGGGGATCCAGGGATAGATGATTCTCAGAGGTGATTGATAGACGTAGTGAGTTGTAGAGATGATAGACAATGAGATATACCTAACCTTCAGATAAGACCCTTGGTGGACAACCATTGCATCACATTTTTTCCTTTTTTTGTACTTTCTTTTTAGTTGGGTTTTTATACTAGCATTTTTTACTTCTAGTTCAAACATTTACTGTTAGCAGTTCTACTTTGTGGTTTTCTTTTATTATGTACCTAGTATATGTGTGTATAGGTTTAAAGGAAATGTATTCCCATTTTGGAATATTTATATCTAGTGCTAGTCGCCAACCCCTAGCCTTTGGAATGAGGTCCTAGTGTTGTCATGATATGGGCCCACGGATGGGTCGTGATAGATCCTTTAAGAACATTTCAACTTCATCAAAAAACATCTTTAGGTTTTCATAAAAATATGACCAAGGTTGGATTTTTTATCAATAAATGGATACTAGTGTTTTTATAATGATATAGGGAAGGTATTTTGATTAGTAAGGACTTAACCAAATGGATCTTGATGTCTAAAGATGAGATGAGAGTGGGTGGCCTTTTATATATGGGGGGGAGGGAAGACATGGAATTTTTGAAAATAATGAATTACAACCACATTTTTAAAATTCCATAAGGTTAAAGAATGTCGGATTATCTAAAAATTTAGGATATTTGAACGTAATATGGACAAAGAATAGTAATTTTAAACATTTTATGTCATTTTAACACTTATCTTCTTATTTTAACCCCCGTAAACCTGTTATCACCAAAACCAAAGTGATTAATTTTCACTGTGTCAATAATATTTTTTGTAAAATATTAAGTTGAGATTATTATATTATAGTAATTATAATAATTTAAAATATGTAATTAATTTTTCTGAATTCCACTCCTATAAATGGAAATATTATATTGAAAAAAATCAAATATTTGGGTCGAAAAACATGTTTTCAAAAAATGCATTCCTCAAGAATATGATGATGTTATATAAACCATATGACTAATACTAATAATTAGATTTATTTATATTCAAAAAGATAGATATATAAAATATAAATTTCAATAATATCAATAATTCATAAATATAATTTTAATTCATTAAAATTCATAAACATTATTCCTTTTAAATGAAAACATATTTCTAAAAAAATTGTTTTTTTAAATATCCCATTCAACCTCTCAATCAACAAATTATTATTTCTATAAATTTTATATTTAAAATTTTTTTAATTCAAAATATAATAATACATTATTATAATTAAATGATCTAACTGTTAAATACTACATTTTTAATAAATCATAATATCATTATTCTATGAGAAAATTTACAAATTTCATTCTAGGTTTATTTTGACCAAAAATGTTCAAAATGAATATTCATCCAATCAAATTATAATTTTTGTTCCATAAAATACTAAATTAATCATCATTTTATAATTTTATTTAAATACAATATTTTAATGATAAAATTTATGCTCAAGGTTCTGTGCATTTCAGGCCATCAATGACATTGAATTAATTTAAAATGGAAAATATCATAAGGTCTAGAGGTGTTATAATATACTCTCATACAAAAACATGGACCTAAAAATTTCATGGGTATTACCTTATAAAAACATTATGGAATTTCATAGTTATAATATCTTCTGGTTCTCATGTAACTTCATCCATTTTAATATTTCCTCAAACTACCTTAATATTCAAATCATCTGATCCTTTAACACTTTCTCCAAAATATCAAGAATCTTGATGGGATCTTAAAAATAATATAGGTTCTATTCTTTGTTTATTTTTTCAAATTAATGAAAAATTACTAGGTTTGGAATTTACTTACTTAACAATGATATATGAAACACATCATGTACTTTATAGAGGCTTGGTGACATTTTAAAATGATAACCAATAACTGAAATTATTTCATGAATATCATTGTGTTTGATATACGTAGGGATTTGTTCTCCCTTATAAATGAAGATTTTGATACCCTTATAAGGAGATACTTTCATGACAATGTGATCTCCCACTCTAAATTCCAAACCCTTCCTCTTATTTTTGTTATAAATATTTTTTATACATTGAGATTCTTTAAGTCATTACAAAATATAATTTACATTTTTTTTTATCTATTAAACATGTTACGGTCCTACAAGTTTCCTTTCTCCAACATCATCCAACCATGATAGAGTATGATATATATTGAAAAGTAATTATTTATATGATTCCATTAGAAAACTTTAATGAAAAATATTTTTATAGGAAAACTCTACCAATTGCAGATAATGATCCCACATACCATGAATGTCATGTGAGCATGATCTCAATATATATTCTAATGATTTATTAATATTCTTGAAATCTACATTGGTTTTAGGATGGTAGGTGGTGATCAAATGAATATTAGTATCAGGATCCCTATGAAAATTCCTACATAATTTTCATGTAAATCAAGGATCATGATTTGAAAATAATTAAATAGGTGTGCCCTGAGGTTTTACGACTTCATTAAAACAAATTCATTCAAGGTGATCAAGAAGTAAATATTTTATTATAGTGAATAAATGTGAAAATTTTGTAAAAAAATCAACAATAACCCATATTACATTATTCCTTATAGGATTAATTAGTTATCCTGTGAAAAATTAAACAGTATTGTCATCCCATATCCATAGATGAATAGGTAGTGGTTTCGTGACTTCTCATGGACCATGTCACTAAAATTTAATTGATGAGAGGGAAAACATATAAAATGTGATAATTAACTTCCCACTTTATGTTATCCCACCGAAATGTTCCTTTAAATACAAATACATCATGGTGCTTCTAGGATGTGTAGAGTAATTTGATTCATTAGAATCATCATAAAATTTTCTTTTTAGATTAGGTATAGATGGAACACCTAATACTATTAAAAAAATAAGAATTTTATCTTTTCAAATGAAGTATTACAAAATTCCATCTTTTAGACCTTTATTTTTTCTATGAATATTTTCAATATTAGATTAATTACATTTTATCTATTATAATAATGATGGATCCAAAAAAATTTGAAAAATGAGTGATGTCTCCACTTCCTTAATAATTCCCATCTCCATATTTACTACATAATTGAACATATGATCCCTATTAATCCTCATTTGTTTTAGAACTACCAGATATTTCCTTCTCAATGAATAAAATATCTTATTTTTCATCAACGAGTGGTAATGCATTGAGAAATAAAAATAGTTGATTATCTCAAACCGTCACCTTTGACTCATGTTGTGATCTTTCTATGAAAAGATGTATTAATGTGTCTTATAGTCTTTGTGTATCTCAGATTTTCACCAAATAGATAATGTATCCATATCATCAACACAAATAATAAGGCTTCCAACATAAGATCATGGAATGGATAATTATGTTCATCAATTATTAACTACCAGATATATATTAATTGACATTATATTTTTTTTATAAGGACAAAAACATCTAACTTTATCAACACGTCACTATATATAACAAACACATCATTTCTTAATGGAAGATTCAAAATTGGTGTGTTGAAAAATCTCCTCTTAAATTCATAAAAACATTTTTCAAATTAATTTATCCAAATGAATATGACCATTTATGCTTAATATTGGTTATCAGGTTTTCCATTCTGGAACAATTGTAATGAATCACCAATACTAATAATCCAAAATAATGAAATTGCATAACTCATTTATATTAATTGGTATTGGAAATTATCTATCTTTCTTTTTATTGAAAATATCAATTAAGATTCCATTCATGGAAACAAATGAACAAGAAAAGAAACTCACTAAAACAAAAAATCACACATACTAAATTTACCAAATAATTCAATTATTATAAGAGTCTAAAGAATAATATATAAATGATTACCATGGTCCCCATATAAGATCGAATACATCCAGATATCATCAATGAATGCCACAAAAAAATTATCCTGATATTCCTTGAATTATATGACAAATAGATCATAAAAAATATATGGTTAATTAGTTAATAAAAATTGATGTATTTTTTATTGGAATTGAATCTGGGTTTAAATGAATAGAAAACTCAACTTCACACTATGGGGGTGTACATGCAGTTACATAGGAAATACATCAATGTATTGTTGTATAATAGGAACATCCTCAATATAATAATTCCCTTATCCACCCATTGATTGTTTTTTCTCTTCTTCTCCATGAATATCAATAAATTAATCTACCATAGGTGGATCTATACATGTCATAGATGATGAATTAACTTCCCAAAACATATGGTATTCCATAATTTCTTCACAAATCATAATCACTTTCACCTTTAAATAATTTATTGCATCATATTTTGATGTCTAGACAATACCAAGTAATATATTAAATTAAACCATATGTATGATAATAAATTTAATAAATAAATCATTTTTACGTGTCATAATTTGAACTACATGAAACAACTTTTTTACCAAGATACATCTAAAAAGAGTTTTTAATATGAACTCCCTTATTAATGTGAAAGGAAAATATCTAATTTTCAAGGAAAACATGGAAGATATAGAATAATGAGAGGAACCAGAATGAAATAATTCAGTAGGTAAATATTAATCTACAATTAAAGTACCCACCACAATATATTGGGGAACTTCAACCTCTATTATTGAAATAAAATAAGCTTTTTCATATTTGTTATTATTATTTTGAGATAAGTTTCCTTAAATGTTAGAAAATTAGTTCTAATAATTTCTAATTTCATTATTAATGAAGCATTTTATAATACTCTTTTCATTCTTTCATTTTCATTATTTTGCGTAATGACCCTTATATATACACTTATAATGAAATCCCATGCCCATGAACCATTTCCTAGGATGACTCTCTCCATATAATGACAAGATCAATATTGTTTCATTCTATTCCACATCATTGATGCATTATATTTTTATTGTTTCTCAATCGAACTATAATATCAATTACATACATAAATATATAGGACTTTAAAAATTACTTCGCAATTTTGATTTGACATAAAATTGTTTAATCATATGATGAAAAAGTTTGAGAGACAATTTCCCTTTCGAGACTTGGTTTTTGACCTTTAAAGAAATTATAAATATTGCATTCTATGTTGTGTATGTAATCTCTACTATAAAAGATTAGTATTTTGAAGGATGAATCAAAATTTTCCAAAAAAAAATTCTTCCTTTTTAATGCTAATGAAAATTTTCTTCATTTCAGTTATTTTCCCATTGAAAAATATATTTTTTTAATGAATTTATACTTAGAGGCATTCCATCTGATGTGTACTATTTCATAGTGTTATTTAGTATTATAGATAAATGACCACTATTGATCAATATAAAAATTGATGAATTACATTTCAATTGTATTATTTTTCAATTTAATGAATCTCAATGTAAGAAATATATTATCAAGTGACTTAATAAATTGGTTGGATACCCTTGTAACTGTAGTACTAATAAATGACTGGGTATTAATGCATATTAAGCAACACAACATAGGAAAATATTTCTGTTGAAAATATGTCAATCCATCTTTTCAAGGTTATTTTTCATTAAAATATTATTCTATCATATTATAGCCATTATATACTCGGTTCCAATAAAATATGTATTGGATTTCTCATCATAGAAATATCTACGTTGGCCTTGATTATGGATTCAAATATTTTATCTAGGATTAATTTTTAAATAATGTATTATGCTAGATTTTCTTATAAAATTATTAATTTTTAAATAATAATATATTAATGTAAATATAGAGTAACAATTAACATAAATATAAAATTTATGTATTTTTAATCTCAAAATCATAAGGATGGATTCTTTGGGAATAATTTAATATAATTCATAATGGTTCATAATGAAAATGTTAATTAAGTCAAGTATATCACTTGATATTGTAAAAATAATTGAATAGTAAGCCCCATTTTTGTGTACCGGGTAATGATCTAGTTTAGCCCGATGTTCCTTTTCAAAGTTATTACCCTTAGTAACATAGTTTTCTGAACCACACCTACTTGTATTATCTAAACAAGGTTGTATTAATAGGAAAAAAACATAATTAATTCCTTTTCAAAACATTCATGATATTTTTTTACCATTATACATATACTAAAATATTATTTTGGGGGTTTCCCCCAAATATATTATTTACTAAATCTAGTTCTTAAAGATTATACTAAACATTATCTGATGACAAATATAATTAATCCTACTCTAGTATCCTAGAGTAGATGTCTACTTTATTACGCTTGAATAGATATTATGGGTTAAATGAATAAGGACCAATTAGTTTAGAATTTTTTGGGAACCCGATAAATACATGATACCCATTTTATATTGGGGAATGAAAATAATACAATGTAATGGAAAACAATATGCATCTTTTAGCTCATTCAAATAATCTTTCTTCACATCCGAAGGAATAGAAAAATAAGAGAGACATCAAATGATTATAAAATGATACAGAAAATATAACCTATAATTAATTAATTTGTTATAATCAATATGTTATTATAAATAACAATTCATCCATTCTATTGAATCGATATCCAAACTATCATGTTTAGATTACTCATAATAGATATTATAAGAAAAATAATTGAAAAAACATTTCATATAATAAAAAAGAATAAAATATATGCATCCATAGATCATATAAATGTGAAAATATCATGTATAATAATATTTAATCCCTAAATGAAATAAATTCATAATTAGTTTAGTCCAGTATCTCAGACATCATGATATCTCTACTATCAAGACCATTCACATGACAAGCTAATACTATAGGTAAAACCTATTTAATTTGGACAATTCATTATTCTAATTACACATTTTTATGAATCAAGGGGATATATAATTCCATGCCCCACCCATCAATGCTTGTCAAAATGATTCCTCATATATCTAAAAAATCATTTAATTCAGGGATGATACGACTAATTATCAACAATTATTATTGATTAAAGAATATGGATTTAACTATACTTTCCGAGTTGAATAAATAACATTAAATGTAAATGTAATATATACCAATGGTTTATGATTTAGGAAATAATAATATCCATGATACAATGAATATGTGTATTATAGAGAAATGATAAGTAAACTGAAAAATGATCTCAAAGGGGTAGTATATACACCATATGGAAAATAGGTGCATAATTTAAATTATTCCCCAACAGAAAGGTTCATTAAACAATAGTATAATGGTTTTAATAATATTATTTATTTTTTTAATAGAATTATATTAATATTTATAATACCATATATGATCATATTATAAAAATTTACCACCCATTTATTAATAAAATATCATTATTTTCATTGTTCTGAGTGTTAATTTTATTGCTTTTAATGCATGTATTGTCATGATTGTTTCATATTTTTTACGTAGGATATTGATTTATAGTATTCATTATTATATTAATTTTATAAATATATTTTTTCTCATTAGATTCATTTTTATAATCATTCTTGAAGGTTGGATGTGAAAAATGAATAACATCGATTAGTAGAAACGATTGGACATACAAACACATGGATGATGATATCTTTACCATATGAGGTTAAATGATAAGAATGTGGGTGATATATAAATTATTCCGAGCTAGTATCATATCATTTATATATAATATATATTCATTGTATTTATCATTATATCTTTCCATGTGAACCATAATTGAACAAATGAATCACATTGCTTTGTGAAGTGATAGTCTACCGTACACAGGATCAACATTATTGTATTTTAAAATGAATGGAAAGTAAGAAGGTATTTATGAAATAATAATTCTATAATTATAGATATTTCACAAATATTATATGTATACAATAAATACAATATTATATTGTACTATGAGTTGTTTTGATTGAAAATGAACTATAACGGTTCATGAGGTGGTAGTTCACATTACACCGGATTAACGGTCTGTTTCCCATTTGATAGAATATGAGATGTATATAGGATATTATATAAACATAATTAGATTTAGTATATGGTTTGAACTTCATTTTTCATATCATTATTATTGGAATAATATTTTAATAAGGTGGAATAGGAATCAATATAAATACACAGGTTAAAGAGTGATGCTTCTTATTCGGAAAAAGTATTTAGGTTTGAACCAAAATCCTTACATGGATGGATTTATTATTAATAAAATCCTATAAGAAGTTTTTAGGGATGTGAGATATAAATTTGGGGAGGTATTTTCAGAATCATTGGGATTTCGATGTGTGATAAGGATAATAGAGGTGCTCGTATTTTTTAAGTTGGTGAGGCGACATACTTTGGATTTTTGAAAATAATGATTTAGAGCCATGTTATTCATATAAAAAAAGGAAAAATAAATGAACCATTATTAATAATTAGATTATTAAAGGTTATAATATGGAAATATAATAGGAATTTTTAAAATGTTTGGTCATTTAAGCCTTTATCATCTGTGTAACCCCATCCCCCGCCACCCGATATACACCTTAACCTATGTAATTAAATTTTAATGTTTTCACTGTTCAATCTGGTCCAAAATTATATTGGAATTATAAAATAGTATTGATTATTCATATTTAAAATATTGAATCCAATTTACCCAATTCGAATCCCATAAGCAGAAAACATTAATTTAAAAAAACCTATAAATCGCATTAAAAACAACTTTTCAGGAAATTCATTTTCAAGTACAATACGATCTGATATTAACTATATGACTAGTAATCGTCATTAGATGGATTAAAAACAATATAGTAAGATATATAATGTAAAAATTTAAATTAATTCATTAATCCTTAAAATTATTTTAATTAATTAAAATTGATAGATATTATAACTTTTTTAACAAAAAATGTTTTATGAAAAAAAATGTTTATTGAAAAGTATCTTATTTTAACTCAAAATGTTATTATCATTATATCTATAAAATTAATGGTTAAATTATTTTTAATTAAAAATAATATAATTAATTATTATGAATAAAATTTGAAATTTTTAAAAACTAAAGTTTCAACTTATCATAAAAGATTATTTTTAAGGGAAAATTTTCAAAACTCATTCTAGTCTTATTTTTACCATGTAAGTTCAATATTTTTTCAACCTATTAAAATATATTTTTTGTGTCATGAAATAATAAAATACGAATTTATTAATAGTTTAATTCATATATATAATTCATATACTTTAATTGAGGCTCATAGTTTCGTTTATCAGAAGCTATCAAAAAGATTGAATTAATTTAAAATCATAAACATCAAAAGATATTCGGGTGTTATATTTTTAGTGGTCATAATAGTAGTGATAAATGATATATATATATATATATATGTGTGTGTGTGTGTGTGTTTTTGGGTATACATATTATGATATATTAATAATCCATTGGCCTTCAAAGTCCGGGGGATTCAAACCTTTCACCTGATCTAAGTATCCATTTGGAGATCCACTCGACTCAATAAGCTCATCAAGTCTTATATGTCATTATTTATTTATAAAAATATACTATATTAATTTATTAAAATTTAAATAATCATATATTTATCCAAATATTTTTTTATATAATTTTAGAAACATAATATATTTGTAAGAATATTTGATAATAAATTAATATTATTTATATATTTGATATTTTATTTATTATGATTAAATAATTCCAAATATATTTTAATTTTTAATTATATAAATGTGTAAATATTCTTAAATATAATATTAATTATATGCTACTATAAATTAATTTATTATACATTTTCAATAATATATATATCAAAATTACTATCGATTATATTTATAAGTATATTATTTATTAAAATTTATAATTACATTATTTTTAATTTTTTTAGAAAAATATTAATTATATATATGTAGAAAATGTAATGATTAACTACATTATTAATATAATTACTTTAATTTTAAATAATATTAATATTTATAATTGTATAGTTATATATATATAATTATTTTAAAAAAATTTAAAAATTTATTATTAATTTATTATTATATAAGAATAATTAATTATATTTTAGTAATTAATACTTATATATATATTATTCTTAATAATTAGAAAACTATTTAATTTTTGTTTCCAAACAAAAATAATAACTCCAATACCTCTTACATACTATTATTTTATTATAAATATGGTATAACCATTTTTATTATTCGATGCATTTTACTAATTACAAAGTCATCATACGTGCGTACGTATGACTTACCATCTTCACATCGTGGTGTAGTTTTGTTATTCAACATTTCATTACTTGGACGAGTATAATAATGAGTATAATAGATTTAAATAATAAGTATAACATGTTAATTATTATTTATATATAATATTCCATCCAACTACATATGATTTCACCATCAATAGAATGATATTTTCGCTCGTGCATATGTACGGATTATAGTCTCCACGACGCGATGAGATTTCATTCCCCATAGTAACAATTCAAGAATAATTTTCAATTGATTATTAAAAATAATTTTTAAGAACTTAATATCATTCTACATATGAATCAAATACATCCTATCTATAAGAAACATAACTTAATAAAACATATAAATGAAAATGAATTAGTTAACGCCCAAAACAATGATACTACTGAAATATTATTAACAATGAAACATTAGAGGATCATATATGATATCATATATATATATAGTTCTTGATTAATTTAATAAAAAATATTTAATCATTAAAATGGTTAATGTACCCCAAACTAAGGAAAAGTATAAGGTAAGGGTTAATTTTACAATATCTTTATTATCTAAGGTTGTTTATATGTAAGTATCAACTAGGAATTCATTATCATCAACATGTGTGTTTTATAAAAACGTATTTCAACACATTTTTACTATTTCTTTGAATATAAGTTATAGACATTTATACCCTTGATATACTTTTTATAAAATGTTTTTAATTGAATGTCATTTTCCAAATAAGGTACTTTATGACCTTTTTGAAAAATTAAGGAAAGAATGGTTTTTTAACTTATATGATTGGTGTTTCTATTTTCTGTGGGTATAAAAACTTGGAATCATCCCTTACAAGATTATATGATTATTTTAAAAATAAATGTTTTATTTTTATGAAACTCTTAAATTATTTCAAAGTAGAAAGAGATATTTCTCTCAATCATTTTTTGATTGATTTCAACTATTTCCACACCCTTTGTTAGACTTTACCCTTGTTTGAAGTTGATTTAATATGATACAATCTTATGTATTTTATTGATGGTTTTTTATATGTTTGAATGCTGATGTGGTATTTTTATACCATTCATTGTTTATGGTATAATAATTAGAATTTATTAAGCTAGTTTTAATATGAATGTTTATGTTATGTTTCAACCTTTTCATATGAGGAATTAATTGGACGTACTAAGTGACTGGAGAGGCCCACTATTTACTCTTGATGCATCAACATGTCTCATGAGACAAACTAGTCTTTATGCAGAAGACCTTGAAAAAAATTTATTTGTAGTCTTAGAACGAGTCCTTGAATATGTGGTTATGATTACTGGAATTATGCATTCCATCATTATGAAATTATCTATTGTTATTACGTGTGATTATTAAACTAGTAGAATATCAATGTTAATAATTAAATGACATTATTTTATTTATCTATTCCATAGTATGCTAACGTTTAATTTTAAAAGGTTTTTGTTTTATTCTTATACATTTCCTTAAATTTTTATTCTTATTTTAGATACCTCTATATTGTTATCTTTACTAATCATATGATCTGAACCCATTCTTATGTTATATTTTTACCAGGATGGGAAGACGTATGTTTTGTGTGAACTATATGGATAGTCTTAGGGATATGAGTGTGTTCTAAGGAGACACAATGATATTTTTAATCTTTTTATAATGTAATGTAAAATTTGTGTATGTATATAGTACTTCCAAGGTTACTAAACTGATCGGTCTTTGGGGGAGTGATCTCTTGTGATCATTCTAATGTTATGTAATAATGAACTTACTCTAGGTAACTTGGGTCATGATGTTATAGTTGGTATCAGAGGTTTTTAGTACAAACCATGGAAACTAGATTTATAAACACTTTGATTAAAGAACTTTACCCTAATATTGAATTAGTGTATTAGTATTGAAGAACATCAAAAAAATGTAATGTAGATATTTTGTGGGTTTTCCATGAAAAACATCCCTTTCTGGATACTACAAGTGGACGTGGTTCTTCCACATATGTACCTAGGAGTGAAAACTGCAACAATGAGTTTCAGGCTTAACCCGAGGTATCCTGGTACTTGAAAATGGGCCTAACTGCGCACCTGGATTGACACTCCTAGGGGATATACTTATGATTTTTCACATTTTATTTAAAAAACATTATGAAGGATTTATGGGTAAATATAACCCAAAAGGAATATTTTTTTATGGATTACATGAATAAACTATTCAATTTATGTTAAGTATTCTTATTCGTTTAGAATTATGCTTTGTGATTAATACACTTACCTAATGTTCTGTTGTTTTGAAATGACACCTAGTGGAAGGAATGGAAATTGTATCAACGCACGTAATCCATGTAGGAATTTCACTCTAAATCTAGATAATTATAGTGGGGTTGGTGATAAAATTAATGATGAACTACTTATAACCATACTGGGACAACTCTATCTGGTTTTGAAAAATAACATTACTCATATAGAGCACCATTATCTTCAACATGGAGGATCAATGATAGAATTATTCATAAGGAATCAACCACCAACATTCAATTGGACTGCAAATCCGTTTTTAGTTGAGTAATGGCTGAGTTCCTTAGAGAAAATATTTCATTTGTTGGGGCGTAGCGAAAGGAAAAAGTTTTCATGACAGTTTATCACATCACAAGAGATGCATATAAATGGTGGTAATTAGTTCAGAACACAAAGGATGAGGAAGAAGTATCAAACATGGAATGGAGGGAGTCTAAATAGCTTTTACTAGAAAAATACATTCCTTTTGAGCATCGAGCGGATATAGAAAGACAATTTATGAGTCTGAGGAAAAAGGAAGATGAGAATGTCACTAAGTATGAGGCTAACCTTATTACGTTAGCAAGGCATGATGTATATTATATACATAACCAAAGAAGTAATATTGTTCAATTCATTGTTGGGTTAAAACCATTTCCTTTTTGAGCATTAGTCTCACAATCCTTGTCATCATACGAAGATATAGTATAATGTGCTATCAATAAGGAAAATGGGTTCCCAATTTCTTATGAGTTTAAAGCTATGAAACAGAAGAATAGATCTGGTGAACACTCTAAAAAAGAAAACAAGGGGAAGAATCAAAAAGTTTAATTTATATCCTACAGTAATTGTGGGAAGAAACATCCTGGTATATGCAAAATAGGGAATGGATTTTGTTACCAGATTAGAGAAAAATGCCACCATGCTCGTAATTTTAAGGTAAAGAAACAGGTTGTAAATGTTTAATGATATAATTGTAATGAAATGAGGAATAATTAAAATGACTTTCTTATGAATTAATAAAAATTACCTAAGAAATGGAAAAGGGACAAATTCCAAGATTATACGATCATTGTCGCTGAGGTAGAAGTTTTTAATGACGTAGTTGAAGGTACTTTAATTGTTTCCTCAAAATTATCCAATGCCTTATTTTATTATAGATCATTGCATTCTTTCATATCTTCCCAGTTTTCCATGAAAATTAGATATTTTAAATTTGACTTAACATGGGAGTTTTCGGTCAAAAATCCTAAGGGAAATATCATAGCAACAATTTTTTGTCTATTAGTTTTCATCATTGCTTATAAACATGATTTATTAGCAGATCTTATTGTCAAAACCATGATTTAATATGATATAATCCTCTGTATGAATATGATTTTAGACAATGATGCGAATATATATTGTAATAAAAAGGAGGTTACAATTTTTGATTATGATATGTAATATCTTATCTTTAGTTTAGAAACATCACTATATGATTCTCTTCTAGATTCACCCCCTGTAGCTCTAATGAATTCAATTATTGGGGAGGAAGTGAGAGAAATAACTATGGGTTAGGAAATGAATTTTCAAATAATGGATGTACCAATTGCACAATAACATGTCGATGTGTTTCAAAGGATTTACCTGGACATCTTCTAGAATAAGGAATTGAATTTTCCATTGATTTAATTCTTGGTTCAAGAACCATATCTAAGGCCCCTTATAGAATGTCTATTGGGGAATTAATGGAACAAATGAAACAACTAGAGGAACTATGTTATAAAATAATTATTCTCCCTTGTGTTTCTCCACGGGGATCCCCCATTCTTTTTGTTATGAGTAAAAATGGATCTATGAGTTTATGCATTGACTATAGGGAGATCAATGCTATAACAATAAAGAAAAGTATACCCTACCCCTCATTGAGGATTTATTTGATCAACTTGATGGAGCTCAATATTTTTAAAAGATTGAACTTTGATCTGAATATCATTACTTGTGCGTGATGAAGGAATACATTCAGAAGAAAACATTTCAAACTAGATATGGTCATTAGGATTTTACAACAATGAATCTTGGAATGAATAATGCACCCTCTATTTTCATTGATCTAATTAATTGAGTTTTCATAAAATATATTCAAGTGTGAATTATGGATTCATGAGATTTATTTTCCTGGATATATTTTCTCAAAGGATGATATTTTTATTGATCATTCAATGAAATGGGAAATACAAGAATGGCCAGCACCATCGAGTATAACTGAGGTACATTGTTTTATTGGTTTTGTAGGTTACTATCAGTGTTTCATCCAGAATTTTGCTTAATTGGATAACCGAGAAACTCAGTCAACATGTAAAGTTATTAAATTTGTTTTGACAAAAGAGTGGGAAGAATGTTTTGATGAATTTATGAGAATATTATTCAATTATTCTATCTTGACTCTACCATAGAGGAATGATGGGTTTGTAATTTATAGTGATGTTTCAAATAAAGGATATGGTTGTTTCCTTATACAGAATTATAGGGTTATTGAATATGCATCAAAGTAGTTAATAGTTCATGAAAAAAACTATCCTACTCATGATATTGAGTTAGAAGTTATAATATTTTCTCTCAAGTTATTGAGACACTATCTCCACGGTGAAAAAATGTGAGATATATACTGATCACCAGTGTTTGAAGTATATTTTATCTCAAAAATTACACAACATGGGTAAAAGGTGATGGCTCTAACTACTCCAGGATTATGATTTCACAATACAATATCACCCTGGGAAGACAAATAAGGTGTTAGACGCTTTGAGAAGAAAGGATCATGGAGTTCTGAACAAGATGGGAGTTGAAAGGGGTTTTATATTTAGGGATCTAGTAATGATGTATATTTTAATAATCATGGGTGGTGAAACATAAATACTTTTTCAAATGGTTTCTATCCAATTTTTACTAGAAAGGTTAAAAAGTTCTCAAATTGATGATGAGGTGTTTCAAAAGAAAATTAATTTTGTGAATGATGGGGGATTTAATGTCTTCATATATGAGATGAAATTGTGAAATTTGGGATGTGGATTTGTGTTCTCAATATAACCAAACTAAAAAGGGAATTGTTTGATGATTGTCATAGCTAAAATTTATCTATAAACTATGGTATCACTATGTTGTATAGAGATTTATAGGAACATTTTTTGTGGGAAAACATGATGTTGGAGCTTTTTGATTATGTGTCAAGATGTATCATTTTTCAACAAGTGAAGGAGAGAATACAACATCCTAGTGGAGTCATGAAAACTATTCCCATACCTGAGTGGAAATGGGATGATATTTCTATGGAAATTATCATGGGGATACCAAAGACTCCTAGAAATAATGATGCAATATGATTCAATGTTGATCGTAATACCAAGTTAGCACATATTCTTGCTATAAGAGAATATTTACCACTTGATAATTTGTAAATACTATATATTAATGAATTTGGAAGACATCCTGGTGTGCCCAAATCGATTGTTTCTAGATGCGATCCCCTGTTTTCATCAAGATTCTGGAAAAGTCTTCTGAAATCCTTGGATACTGAACTTCATTTGAGCACTTCCTACCACCGTCAAACTGAGAGATAATAAAAATGGACTATTCAAACCATATAAGACATGTTGAGATCTTTATCACTTGACTTTGATGGTATGTGGGATCTGTATTTACCTTTGGTTGAATTTTCATCTAATAATAGATTCCATTAAATTATTTAGATGGAACTATATGAATTGTTATATGGAAATAGATGTCATATGCCAATTTTTGGGATGCTGTTGTTGAAAGAGATCTCATAGGACCATAACTTGTGGAGGAAACAATAGAAAAGGTGAAGATTATCCAATCCCACATCAAAGCAGGTCAAAGTTAGCTAAAGAGCTATGCTGATATCCAAAGGAAGGATTAGGAATTTTATGTTAGGGATCATGTTTTGTTGAAGGAATCTTCATGTGAGGGTGTTATACATTCTGGTAAGAAGGGTAAATTATGTCATAGGTACATCGGACCTTTTGAAATTATGGAAAAAAATTCAGTTATAGCTTACTGTTTGGAAATTCATCCAAGTATCTCCAAAGTTTGTGATGTGTTTGACATATCGTTGTTGAGAAAATACATGCCTAACCCAATGAATGTACTCAAATATGAAGAAACAGAACTAGAACCTGATTTGTCTTATTGTGAAAAGCCTATCAGGATTCTTGATACCATTGAACATGCATTGAGAACCCGGATGACTCGTCTAGTAAATGTTCTTCGAAGAAATCATAAAATGGTAGAGGAAATGTGGGAACCCGAGGAACTTATGATGAATAACCACCCGAATACCTTTATGTAGTAATATTCTAGAAATTTTTAGGGTCAAATTATTTGAAAGATGGAATAATGTAACACCACAAACATCCATGATATTTTCTCATTAAATGAAATAAAAGCTAGCATTATACTCGTCCCTAAGTTATAGAATACCACGACCAATCAAACCAAACATTTAAAATGATTTTATGAATAGTAATAACCAATTTTTGAATGTTTATAAATTTTAGTTTTCAAAATGGACTTCATTTTTGGATTTGTAATATCAAAATTAGCGTATGTTAAATTTTTTGTATTTTTCTGAAAACATTCTATTTTGGATGAATAGTGAAAAATAATGTATTGTTGTTTAAAAAAAAATTTATTTAAATAATTACTAAATTTATTTTAATTTATTTTAATTTTAAAATAGTCACACAATACCTATATTAGCCCAAATTTAATTCATTGGAGTCATTTTATAATAAGATTACATATATAAAATGTTATAGAACTATTTAACATTTTTTACCCACTTTCAAGGCACATTTTCAAATGTGCATAAATGTAATTTTACCACTTCTGTGAATTGAATTTTCAAAATCCAACATAAATGGTTGTAATTAGTAAGTAAAATTTTGTTCAATATGATCAATGTAATTTTTGGTGAATAGTACGTTTTGAATTTTATTTACCACGGTTAAAAGTAATTATTGTAATTAAAGTTAAAAATCATATTATCATTACCCCAAGACATGTTCTAATTCAATTGGATAAGTTTATTTCAACCAATATAAACCTTTGGAATAAAATATTATTGTTTTTTACCCACATGGATTTGATTAGGACATTTATTACATATTATATAAAGTTGAGTTAAAAGTGTTAAATTAAAATTTTAATAACTAAACCATTTTTAATGTGGGGTTATACATAAGATAAATTCGACTATAAATATTTCATAGAAAGATAAATTGATTTCCTAAATCATTGTATATTATTTAAAAAAATTAGAAATAAAATAGTTAAATTTATTTTTGACACAATGATGATGTAGTAATTACTTTATTAAAGAAAGATTAAAAGAATTGATAATAAAAACTTTAAAATAAATGTATATTAAAACATTTTATGACATGCACGATTTTATAGGTGAATATGAAATGGTAGGATTGATTAAATTTATTTTTTAAAATTATTACTAATTTGATAACTTAATAAAAACAAATACTAAATTGTGTCAAAATTGACATAAATGAATTTTCAAAACAAAAATCATTTAATTAAATTATATGATACTCATAAAATGATATGATTCGGCCAAAAGACATATATAAGGTTAGATATGTCATTAATGAGCCACTTGAGGTTCTCTTTTCATTTTATAGTTTGTTAATTAACCATGTAATATAAAAATACAAGAAGACATGGTAAATGTTAAACAATTTAACTAAGAGTTAAATCTAAAAGATAAGTTTAAAATGGTGGCCAATACTTGCCTAAAATATATTTTTTGAGAATATTTTGACACAAAACCCCCATATCCTAGAAATATATGAATTTTAATCTATTATAAACTGAATATAATTTGAAAATACATTAATTTTTCAATCTTTTCCTAAAGTTCCCCTAAACACTCTTACAAAAGGGTACTTCTCCTTCTCTAAAATTCACACCTCAAAATCCGTTTGAATCAGGCAAGCCCTACTTAAATATCCTCCTAACTACCCTAAAATCATACTAGATTCCTCACTTTGATCCGAAATATATCCTAAGAAGCCCTTTTGTTCAAATCATAAGGAATCACCTAAAAATGAGGTAATTATTTCATTAGCTCTTTCAATGTTCTTTTCTTCTTCCACTTCCTCTTTATTTCATGTTTCTATAACAAAATAAAAAATACAGTATCTTATATATACTGGGATTTACTATAAATATAGTGAAACCATATTCATTATTCTATCAATCATATGAATGACATTGTCACCATACTAGTGTATGTACGACTTACCATCTCCACCTCGTGGTGTAGTTTGTAATTCATCACTTAATTATTTGGAATGGTATAATAATGAGTATAATTTATGTAAATAATAAATATAAAATTTTAATTATTATTTATATATAATTTTCCATCCTAATACATTTTATTTCCTCATCAATAGAATGATCTTGTCACTCGTGCATACGTACAAAATACCGTCTCCACGACACGATGGGATTTCATTCCCCATTGCAACCATTGATGATTAATTTTAAATTGATGATTAAAAATAATTTTTAAGAACATAATATAATTATTTATATGAATCAAAGACATCCTATCCTTAAAAAACATGTCTTACATAACAAAAAATATAAAAGGAAACAAGTCGGTTAACACCGGAGACAATGATACTTCTGAATTATTTTTAACAATGAAATATTAAAAAATCACATATGATATCATATTTTTGTATTCAGTGCTTGTATAATTTAATAAAAATATATTAACCATTATACAATAGGTTAACATACCCTCAGATAAAGAAAAGTACAATGTAAGGGATAATTTTACAATCTCCTTATTATCCGAGTTTGTTTATATATAGGTATCAACTGGGACTTTTTTATCACCCACATTTGTGATTCATAAAAATGTATTTAAAAACATTTTTATGATTTCATATACTTTTATTTAATGTTATTTATACCCTTGTTTGACTTTTTATAAACTGTTTTGAAAGTAATTATTCAGTTGATTTCCAAATAAGGCACTATATGACCTTTTTGACAAATTAATGAAAGAATGTTTTTTAACGTACACAGTGAGTGCGGCTATTTTTTGTCATTATATCACCTTCTAAGAATCCATTACAAGGTTATATGAATATTTACAACATAAATAGTTTATTATTATGAAACTCTTACATGATTTCAATGTACAAGGAGATATTTCTCCCAAATAGGTTTTGGATTGGTTTCGTCTATTCCAACAACATTTTTTGGATTTTATGCTTGTTTGAAGTTGATGTATTATTATACAATCTTCCATATTTTATTGAAGTTTTTGTGATATGTATGACTGTGGATGTTCTATTTTTATACCATTCATGGTTTATGGTTAAAGTATTTACATTTTTATGCTAGTTTTAATACAAATGTTTATGTTTTGTTACATCCTTTTCATATGAGAAATTCATTAGATGTAGTAAGTGATGGATGAGGCCCTCTATATCCCCTCGATGCATTGGTAGGTCTCATGAGACAAACTAGTGACTTGTCACAAGGGTTTGACAAAAATTTTATTTTTAGTCTTGGTATGAGGCCTTGAATATGTGGTTATGATGTCCGACAATATTCATTCCATTATTATGAAATTTTCTATTGATATTACATGTGATTATTTTACTAGTAGAATATGCATGTGAATAATTGAATGGAATTATTTGATTTATCATTCCTATTTTATGTTGAAATTATGTTTAAAATGCTTGGGTTTTAGTCTTATACATTACCTTAAATGTTTATTATTATTTTAGATTCTGCTATATTGTTATCCTTAATAAGAATCTGAGATCACCCCTTTCTTATGTTTTATTTTTTCCAAGATGCGAAAATGTATATTATCATTCACCTGAAGGTATAAACTAATGTATATGAGTGTGTTATAAAGATACCTAAATTTTTCTTCTTCATTTAATAATGTAATGTAAAAACTTTGTATGTATCTAGTAATTCCAGGGCTACTAAATTGATCGGTCTATTGAGTCAATAAGGTTTTCCTTATGACTTTTTCATTCCTTCATTTAAGGGGGAGATTATTGAGTCATTAAGTTTTCCTTATGACTTTACCATTTCTTTGTGTTTTGAAAATCACAAACACCTTATCTCAAGGAAAAATAATTTTTACCCCTATGTTTTAATTATATAAGGAAAAATTTTCTTTCCCCAATGAAATTTATCCTTATCATGTTTTCATTGTTCATATCATAATTTTTATAAGTGTAAAATTAGGTTTGAAATCAAAACCTCGGAATCCTATAGTTACCTAGATATGATGCATTCTGTTTTAGGATCTGAATTCTTAGAATTCTGGTTACAAACTCTTTTGTGTTCTGACTCTAAATTCTGAAACAAAATTCTGGTTACCAACTCTTCTGAGTTCTGAATCCGAATTCTGAATACAAATTCTGTATACGAACTCGTCCGAGTTTTGACTACGAATTCTGAATACGAACTCTGGATACATACTCTTCAGAGTTTTGACTCCGAATTCTGAATCAGAATTCTGGTTACAAACTCTTATGAATTCTGACTCTAAAATCTGAAAACGAATTATGGTTACAAACTTTCTGAGTTCTGACTCTGAATTCTGAATACGAATTATGGTTAAGAACTTTTTGAGTTTTGAATCTGAGTTCTTTGAAAATAGACTCTGAACTCTTATGAGTTCTGAATCCTAATTCTCAGGAACTCTGACTCCAGACTTTTTATGTTTTGGTTCCAAATTCTTTTGAATCCAAATTCCAAATTTCCTTGAAATTCAGACTCCGTAATTCTATAGAATTCATGTTCCGAATTTCTAAAAAACAGAATCTGAATATCCTGGTATTATAGAATCTGAATTCAATTTTGGCTAGACTCTGAACATTAATTTACTTATATTCTGAATATTGGACATTAGTTATGCAACCATATTTTTACAAACACTTGTTTTGTTATAAAAATATTTCATTCTTTCAGTTATTAACTAACCGTTTTTTAGTGACACGTGTACAAGTCCCTCCAAAAATCACAGAAAATATGACCTTTGGAGGAGGGAGTTGACCGCTAGAGTTGTGCCTATAAATAAGAGCTCATTTTAAAGTGCACACAACAAATTTGGAACAACAACTTTGACAACTATGCTTACATGTTGTTGAAGTGATTTATAGAGAGATAGGATCTTATAAACTCTCAGGGTTTGTGCAGAAAGTTTGAATGGATTGTTCAAACATTGCTTCGTGCAGATTTTCTTTGTTGCATCTCTGTTTTATGCTATGTACAATCGAGGGATTCTAGGGATAGGAAGACAGAGGTGCCGACTACCATGAAGTTGAGGGCGTGCGGGGATAGAAAGACCAACTCCGATCTTCTTATCGAGGGATTCCCCTGGTGTGTGTAAGAGAGACTTTCATGAATGCATAAATCAAAGAACCTTTATCTAAGGTTGTTGGATACACTTCTCTTTGGGTTAAAATATTTTCTACTTGTTACTTGTTTTGTTACAATTTTTCTTCTGCATTTGTTTTATTGAGGAAAGTATAATCTTCTAATACTTCATTTGTTTTTTACTATGAATTTATAGGATTCTATATGCTTTGAGGTAGAATCTTAGTTGTTTTGAACTTCTGTTATGTTTCATTTCCAGAATCACTTTTCTGGAATCAAGCAAGTTATTAGAGCTCAGAGGAATTATGAATTTTGGTTATTCAAAAATTTACTTAGGGATTTTTAAAGTATACAATTCACCCCCCTCTTGTATTTGAGCATCTCATCTTTACATATTCGATCCTAAATTTGGTATCATATAGTATATCATACTCACAAAACATTTCAACAATTGGTATTAGAGGAGGTTTCTAAAATACTTATATTCACACATAAGTTTTCCTTGATCAAGTTTTTTCTTTCTATGATAGACTACCTTGTACCCTATACCAATCCAACAATTGATATCAACAAGTGGTTTTTGATACCCCAACCGAAGAAATTCTAATGAAGAAGGAAGCTGGAAGAACCTCTAAGAGGAAGCTGGGTGAGCTAGAGGAAGAACCATCACTAAGCAAAATGTCAGATTCATAGTCATCAGCATTGGGACATGATTTTGTTGTTTAGTCCCTGAAGAAGCTAGTGGAAACCATTCCTATCTTTCGAAAAATTATCTCCAAATGCCAGATTCTCCAGCAAAGCATGAATTAGAAATCAGACTCTGTATCCATGAGGATGGATAGGGGTGTAATGATTGAGGACAAACACAAGAATTTTCTTATCAACTATGAAGCCCACACAAAATCATGCAATAAAATGCCCAGCTGGTTGTAGAAGATTGTTGATGATTTAAGAGATCTTGATCAATTTCAAGAAGATTTCAAAGAAGCTTTTGATTCCGAAGACACCAAAATCAAGGATCTTACAAATATCTTTGAGGAAAAGCTAAGTCTTGAACAAAATAATCAGGTTCCGGATGTCAAATATCTGAATGGGATGTTGAATTTTGTTTTTCCAAATATGGAAAACAGACAGGGATCTTCGGAATGTGAATAAAGATAAGATAGTGAAGTAAGATGACTTATTGAAGGATCAGACAGAGGCCCTGAAGGCTCAAGATGATAGGATCACAGCCATAGAAAAGAAACCAGTGGAGGATCACAAAGAACTAAAGAAGCTGAAAACCATCATGAAGAAGCTGATACCCAAGAAAAAAGAACCAAAATAGATCCAAATCTGATCTTATGTTGTATCTATTTTTCCTTGTACAAATTCTTCCATTTTTAATGAATGTGTGGTTGCTTGTTTTTTTTGGATGTTTGTACTAATATTTTAGGTACCATATTTTTTTCCATTCCCACAGACTCTTTTTGAAAATCACAAAGGGTGATAAATGAAAAAAATTCTAAATAAAGAGGAAATATACCTATGTAAGGGGGAGTTTATCTATGTGGGAGTTCTCATTATGAAGATCACCATACTCAAGATAATGAAAATTCTCATTCCGGAAATCTAGAATACGATCATTAGTGTTTCGAAGCCTAAGGGGGAGTTAGTCATATTCACCATTGACCATGAATAAAGGGAGAAAATTTTTATTTGAAATGTTTAGTAAAATATTTTCTAAGTCCTTATATTCTTTTTCGTAAGGATTTTTTTTCTTTCCAAAAAGGGGGAGGTTGTTGAGTCAATAAGGTTTTCCGTATGACTTTTCTACTCTTTCATTAAAGGGGTAGATTGTTGATTCATTAAGGTTTCTTTATGAATGTACTATTTCCTTATGTTTTGAAAATCACAAACACCTTATCTCAAGGAAAAATGCGTTTTACCCCTATGTTTTACATCTATAATGAAAATTTTCCTCCCCAAGGAAATTTATCCTTATCATGTTTTCATTATTCATATCATAATTTTTCAAAGTGTAAAATTTGGTGTGAAATCAAAACCTCAGAATCCTATAGTTACCTAGATAAAAAGCATTCTATTTTGGGATCCTAATTCTCAGAATTCTAGTTACGAAATCTTCTGAGTTCTAACTACGAATTCTGAATCAGAATTCTGGTTACGAACTCTTCTGAGTTCTGACTCCGAATTTTGAATATGAATTCTGGATACGAACTCTTCAAATTTCTAAATCCAAATTCTAAATCATAATCATGGTTACAAACTCTTCTGAGTTATGACTCCGAATTCTAAATACAAATAATTGTTACAAACTTTCTAAGTTCTGAATCTGAATTATTAAAATGAATTCTGGTTACAAACTTTCTGAGTTCTAACTCTGAGTTCTCTGAATATAGAATCTTAACTCTAATGAGTCATGACTCAGAATTTTCATGAACTATGACTCCAAACATTTTATGTTCTAGTTCCGAATTCTTGTGAATCCATATTCTGAATTTCTTTAAAATTTAGACTCCAGAATTCTATAGAATTCAGGTTCCAAATTCCTAAAAAAAATCAGAATATCCCTGTATTATAGACTCAAAATTCAATTTTGGTTAGACTCTGAACTTTCATTTACTTACATTCTGAATTTTGGACTTTAGTTATGTAACCATATTTTTACATACACTTGTTTCGTTATAAAACAATGTCATGCATTTAGTTATTAACTAACTGTTGTTTGAGTGACATGTGTACAGGTCCCTCTGAAATTCAAAAAAAAATACGACCCTTGGAGGAGGGAGCCGACCGTTGGTGATGTGCCTATAAATAGAAGCTGATTTGAAAGAGCACACAACATCTTTTGGACAACAACTTTGAAAACTGGGCTTACATGCTATTGAAGTGATTTATAGAGAGAGAGGCTCTTATAAACTCTCAGACTTCATGAAAAAAATATTGAACGTCTTGTTCAAACATTTCATCGTGCAAATTTGCTTTGTGCAAATCCAATTGTTGCAGTTTACAATTGATGGCTTTCGAGGATAGGAAGACAGAGGTGCAGACTACCATGAAGTAGAGGGCATGCGTGGATATCAAGACAGACTCCGATCTTCTTATCAAGGGCTTATCCTGGTGTGGGTATGGCATAATTTCTTGAAATTATAAATCAAGGGACCTTTATACAATCTTGTTGGATACCCTTTTCCATGGGTTAAAGGATTTAATATTTGTTACATGTTTTGTTACATGTTTTCCGTTACATTTGTTCTATTGAGGAAATTATAATCTTCTTATACTTCCTTTGTCATGTACTCTGAATTTATAGGATTCTATACGCTTTAAGGTATAATCTTAGTTGTTGTAAAATTTTGTTAAGTTTTATTTCTGGATTCACTTTTCTAGAATCAATCAAGTTATTAGAGCTAAGAGGTGTTGTGAAATTTGGTTATGCAAAAAATTTCTTATAGCTTTTAAAAGTTTACAATTCACCCCCTCTTGTATTTGATAATCTCATCTTTACATATTCGATCCTAAATTTGGTGTCATAGAGTATATCATACTCACATACCATTTCAACATGGTATTTTGAAACTTTATCTCCTATGATCATTCTAATGTTATTTAATAATGCAATACATATGGGTAACTCAGGTCATGAATTTACAAAAGGTAGTAACTTTAGATATAGAATTCATGGTTTACTTGTTGTTTTGAAAAAAACTAGTAGTTTTCCTTGTTTATGTATCCCTTACTTAGCTTTTTATGATCATACCATGTTTTGAAATGTTTTTCATATGATATAAAGTTGAATAGGGTCAAGGATGGGATCCTAGAAAAGAAATGATGTTTAAATCATGAAACTAAAGATGTCTCTTCTTTTTAAATAGTTTTTGTATTATGAAAATAATGTATTGTGAGTAGAAGTTACCACTTGTAATTTTCAAATTGTTATGTCTATGTTATTACCTAATTATCTAAAGACATAAACCTGAAAAGATCCTAAATGTGAATTATTAACTTAATTCAATATTATGCAATGTATATGTATGGGTCCTTATAGTTGGAATCATAGGTTGGTTTAGATAACATTAGAGGTTAGGATGTTATTTATGAATTACTATCATAAGCATAACAGTAAAAAATATTAGAAAGTGTCATAGTTATTTTAGATAAATTCAATGATTTTAATATAACATGAATAAATATATCTTAGTGTTTACACTCCTCATAAGATATCATATAATGATTTTTGTGATATACTCACACTGAAATTTTTGGTTTTATGAAAAGGTTGGGTCTAGCAGGAACCAAAGTAATAATGGATGTAAAGGAATCTGTGGTGGTTTTCTATATGAGAAACCAAATTAAATAGAAGATGCTATAATATATATTTTGGTTATTCTTAAATAAATATCTAGAGTCATGATTTACCACATGAACCTTGTTAATTTTCTAAGGCATTATATATGCCAAAAATGAATCCTAATAGATGTTCAGGTAATAATCATTAATGTAAGTATATTAAGAAACCAATGTGTCAAGTCGTTGAAAGAAACACTTAGGAAAATGCTTCAATGGGAAGAGATGATGTGTCCTATGTGGTAATTATGGTCATAAGTAAATAACCATCTATGGAAAAAGGATGTGTTTAGTTGACACCATGAAACGTAAGGACTTAATTTCCTTGGGATCAATTGAATATTCTCAATTTGGTGTGCTTGGTCATTATACAAATAGAAGTCCCACAAAGAAGGATTGAGAATGAGACCAGCAGGATCGTATGAATATTTGTTTACCAATTCCTAATAGCATTCCAATTGAAAATAAGAAATCAAAAAATGACCTATGAATGGTATGGATTATTTCATAGCTCCTTTTTAAACATTAATGAAATCATAGAACATTATGCAGGATTTTTTATATGAAAGAAATTTAAAATAATAAGATGGATAACGCATGGGTAAAGGATCATGAAAAATGTTTGATGATTAATATGTATATGAATTGAAGAGTTTTTTTGGATCTATGGATGATGATATGTTTAAATGTCTTAATGATTTGATTACATTGGGATATTTTTTCTATTATGTGTAATCCTGATGTTTGATATGTGAGAATGTTATTCAAGGAAGAATTATCTTTTATTGTGTATACATAATGGATAACATTAGGCATTAATGTGATATTTTGTTTTGAGGTAATTATGTTTAATTAGTTTTTGGGATGCATAATGTGAGCTATGAAATAATCTTTTAGGTTAAAACAAGTTATGGATTTTTTTAAGTATTTTACCTTATTTAATTAATGTTATTATAATTATTCATATTTTGAAAAAGGAAAACATGCAGACCGTGTGACAACCTGTCACATCGGACAAATCTATGGTAATTGAACCCACAACCAAAGTGTGACTATGATATATCACCTACTAATGTACTACATGAACTACCTAGTTATTATGAATTATTATTTTAGTTAAATGATTTTATGGATAAAAAATAATTTTATTTTTGGAAATTCTGATTTATAAAATGGATGTCCCTAGTACAAGAAAATGATTTAGTGATTAAGTGATAAAGGTTATTTTGGAAGACGTTCTCTGTCTCAGGGAACACTATATGCCTATAGAAAATAGAATACTATGGGATTTTATTTGTGGAGTAATGACTGATATTTTATTTTGAAATAATATATGTTTTTATTGTGAACATATTGCAATTTGGGTTATTTATGGAAATAATTAACCTCTCATAGAGAACATGTGATTAGGTTTAGTAAACTTCATTATGATACATTAAGTGAAATCGATGTTATTTGGAGAGAAATTCTAAGATTTACTATGGAATATTATTTGACTAAATTATTCTCAGTTTTGGGTTATAATCTTACTGTGGATTATTTTGAATAATTTCGAGGACAATTTTTTATTGAATGGTTGTTGTTGAACTTTGTGTACTTTTTGTTGAATTTTCAATATTAAAAGTAGTGTTTATTTTTATAAAGTATTGTACTTTTGCGGATTATCTGATATTGTACTATCCATTTTGGTTTTGGTTAATATATAGATTATATTTCATTGGATTATGTGACATCTCTAGATATTAATTCTAGCACTCCAGAATGACCATGCCATCATGAATACTCATCATTTGGAGAAAATATGAGTTTTTTGTAGAAATTTGATTAAAGGATAAAACACTACCTTTAATGTAAATATTTTTCCTTATGATCTTAGTTTATGAGGTAAAAAAATAATTCAACTCTTTGAAAGTGATCTTGAAAAAAATTGTTATATGCTTGATTTTATCATCAGACTTTTACCCTACCACAAATTTATGGTATTTAGGTGGTTAACTTTCCATGATCATGTTATCTATCACTCCTTATTAATATATGAGATTTATTTTCCCTTCCATATCTCTGTTTTCTTCCATGGAATCCATGTATGTGTTATCTTGGGTGACCTTTGTACTTATCATTCTTTCTTCTGAAGATAGTTTTACTAAATCTTTTTTCAAAAAGGAATCAATGAGGTTTCCATGCCCAATTTTACAATTTAGAGGATGCAATTTCCAAAAGGGGGGAATGATGTAACAAACAAGTAATTTAAAGAATAATACATTTTTAATTCTATTTATAATTATGAATAAGATACTAATTTAAAATTAATGGGGATGCTTCTCACAATACCGTACTTGACACGCAACAACGCATTTCTTAGAAATCATACGTTTCACACAACTTGGAGATATATAGAAATATAATAAAGTAATAATTTTATTATTTCAAATGGTAGTTAATTACTATAAATTATAAGGGTGGTAATGAATAGAATCAGTTGAATTTTGAAATACGGTTTACACATGTTTAAATAATGAATCATTGGTCACCAAATTTTTTAGAGGTGAAAATAAAAACCAATTCAATATAAAGGATGTGTATTTATGAAAACCTATTTTAAAGAGAATAATTGTGTTTTCCTATCAATATTTATGGGTTCTATTTAATTAAAAATATATGATATATATTAAATGTAATGTTTTAAATTCAAATTATATGTTATTTATATAGGATATAAGAACAGATTCAATTTTTTCGAATATATGAATTATGTTTCTAAAAATTAAATTTTAACACCTTTTGATAGTGAACCCTTTTTAAATTATGTTTTAGTAGCATTTATATGTTCATTTTGTCAAAATAAATTTCTTTTTTTGAAGAAGGACAAAAAAATTATTTTGGAGGAAGTTTTGGTATTTTTATAATAAAAACCGTATTTCTATGAAAGGTGAAAAATACTGCATTTTATTTAAAAACTCCATTTTAATATAATTAATTTATATAGATAAATTGAAATTTTAATTGGTTTTAGGGTTTAATTTGATTATATTTTTATCATTTAATCAAAATTTGGTGATTGTATTTAATTGCACTTTGAAATTCGACTTAAAAAATGTAAATCTTTTTGTAGTTTTTACTTCTTAAAAGCTTGCATTTTTGGTTCTGAAAACGAGAATTGATTTAAAATTAATTAAATCAACTTCTATGTTTTTAATTTTTAAATTTTTATTCCATATTTGTAATCATGAGGTCCAAATTTTGTAAATAGTTACGTTTTATTTTTAGACATTATGAATAGTAACTTCAGTAAATATTTTACATACTATGGTAAAATGGTAAAAATGGTAAATAAGTGTAAAAATAATATTATAATAATTTTAAATCATCCTAAAACATGTATTAACCATATTGGATTAGATATTTCCATCCTTGGGAATCTATGGGTTGATTTTAGGACCCCATGGAACCACTTGTCTGTGAAAAGGAAATTTAGTTACATTTAATTTAATGTTAAGGAAAATATAACATAAACATATATGTTTTATAAAAACAATTTTTATATGTAGTTATATAAGTGATATCTTTGACTATAAATATTAATTATAAATATAAAAATATTTCCTACATAATGGTTTTTTATTTATAATTTTTAGAAATCACATAAATAAATATTTTTATGATTGAATGGTGATGTAGTGATTACCTTATTAATGATATATTTAAATAAATCAGATAATAAAAATTAAAATAAATTTATATTTAAACATTTTATTCCATTAAAAATATTAATGGATGTTTATGACTTTTTTATCCTTTAATTAATGATGTTTGTTCAAATTAATCATGTTTTTATGGATTTTTAAAAAAGACGTGATATGAATAGTATAAGGAATGACATAATTGAGTTTTTAAATAAATTAATATTTTATTATATAAATAATAGTCTTAAAATATAAATTTAATCCAATTTATATATATGATGTTTACAATTTCATTAAGGATACAATCTGGGTCTCTTGAAATTTATAGTAAATATAGTAACCATATATTATGAATATACATGAAAATATGGTAAGAGTTAAATATGTTTACTGAGTGTTGAGGCTAAAAGATGAGGTTAATTTTATGATCTAGACTTGTCTAAACCCCATTGTATGAGAGAATTTATAACCATCCTCATATGATCTCTAAATATATCACATTGGTGTTAATAGAATTTGAATATCAATTAATAATAAAATAATACTTTAAAGCATTCTTAAAGTACACCTCCTCCATCTTATAAAAGAACAGAAACTCTAACCCTTAATAACACCAATAAATCCCCTTGGATCATCCAAACACTGCTACAATAATCTCCGAACATTCCTCCCTTTCTCCTATAAGACTTCTAATTGGTATAAGGCAATTCAAGAAAGCCCATTGGTTCAAATCAAAAGAAGATATCGGATTTGAGGTAATGTCTTCTCTCATGTTCCTTTTCATTATTTTTTTCTACCCTACTCCATATGATCTTATTATATAAATAAAAATACTTTTCACAAATATAATAGATTTTTTATGATAAATATTTTTACTAAACTAACATGAACCTCCATCTAATTGGTATAGAACAAACTGTTTCAGTGAACGGCGAACCACTGCCTCGTAAAATGATGATTGTTCAATATTACTCTAACACCTATTATTGTGGCCATTTTAATTACATTATAATTATATATTATATTTATGATATTTATATCATCTCTATTCTAATATAATTTTCATTTAGAACATACCTTTATTCTTTTCATGTTGTATAATTACAATAATATCATTTGAGGATGTGTGGACTACTTCCCCCTTAAAGTGATATGACTTGTTCATGCTATACATGGAACATATAAAGGATGTAATTAATTTATTTATTTATGATATATAACATAAACATTATAATGGAGACATGATATACCTATTTATTATTATTTTTTCATCTGGTTAAATATGAAAAAGAAATGAAAGTAGCTTTTATGCATACGAAAAACTTATTGTCTCAATGAACAGTGTATTTCATTTATTATATACAAATTCTATGGAATATTATAAATACATATATACTGGATATATATGATAAATATGATATTTAAATCATGAATATCATTATTTAGATAATGTACTTTGGACCACATGGACAATTAGTAATTATAACATGTTCATTTTTTAGTCAAGTTCCAAACATCGACAAAATGTCTAATATGAACTGAAATAAATAACTAATTACTATAGAAATGTAAAATGTGATATAAATGTAATAATAAACATGAAAATGGTTCTAATTAAAGTATAAATTTACTTAAGTTTATTATTCTGGAAGAAAAATGAACAAATGAGACAAGTCGGGATCAAGGTAAGGGACATCATCTCCATCTTCTTTCACTGTTGCATGTTTTGATATTATACACCACCTTAATTTAAATGGTGTATAATAGACCCCAATTAATTTTACTTTCATTGATAGGGATTTTTTTCTTTTCTATATTACAAAAGGAATGTTTTTTAACGTATGAGGTGACAATGACCTTTCTGCAGCCATGAGCATTATTTGGTGTTTGGCTTCCATAAAAAGATGTGATGTTTTTAAATGGAAAATAAGTAACATATAACTTTTTTACATATTTAGGTATTGAAATAGTTTTTAAATTATTATTTACTATAAAAAATTTCTTGAAATTATATCCTGTGTTTTCCAATAAAATTTTATGATTGAAATGTTGATATTTTCTATCTTTTATGTGTGGTGGTTATATAATGGTACTAATACATTTGACAGGTGGTTACATGATAAATCAAATGATGGGTGGTTCAATGATAAACCATATATGGTTTGTGATGTTATTACCTCCAATGAATTGGGTATGGAAGTCAACCATATGGATATTCCATTTAGTGATATGTGCAGAAGTCGACTGCATGGTTATTCCATTTAAGTATGTTTATGTACCAAGATACCTTTATCTGTTATATGTTGTTTTATATTGTCTTTAGGGTAAAATTCTGGTTACAAAAAGGGAATGTAATGAACTTGTATTCAGTGAATTGTTTTTTATACTTCTTAAAGGTAAAAGGTATTACTTTATGATAAAGTATTCCATGATTACTTGTTGTTTTGAAAATAACTAATAGTTTTCTTTCTTTATGTATCACTTACTGAGATTTTTATTCTCAGCCCTAGTTTTGAAATGTTTTTCACAAGACATAAAGATGAATAGTTTCAAGGATTGGATCATATAAAAGTCATGCTGATTAAATCATGGAAATAAACATGTCTTTTTCTTGAATAGTTTCTGTATTATAAAAATTAATGATATTGAGTTGAAGTGTATACTTTTAACATTCAAGTTGTTATTTATAGGTTATTATCAAATTATATATTTCCGTAAACCTAAAATGTCCCTCAATATGAATTATTAACTTAATTCAAGATTATGTAATTTTTTATGGCGGGTTCTTATATTTCATTCCCCTTTTTCTTGGAAGGGTCTAAAAATTTACCTTTACTGGAGATAAAATTCACAAATAATGATACTTCCTCCATCCATAAATCACAATTATAGTACTTTGCATACAAATTTTCCCTTCACAATGTCTACATCACAGTATTCAAATTCTCTTCATGTTTATCCTTCCACTTGATGTATATCATAATTTCTTCAATAAAGACTACCAATATTTTTTTGAGGTAATCTATCAAGACTCAATTCATTAAATCTATGAAAATTTCTATAGCATTAGTGAGTCCAAATGGAATAACTATGAAGTCATAGTGTCCAAAACTCATTCGAAACGATGTCTTGGGAATATCTTCCTTCCCCACGATTAATTGGTGATATCCTTCCCAAAGGTCCACCATAGAAAAATTACTAGCCCATAGAGGTGATCAACACGTCATCTATCTGAGGAAGGTCATACATGTTCTTTATCATGATTTTATTGAGCACACAAAAATCAATGTTTTGTCACATTAATCCATCCTTCTTCTTGATGAAGTAGACCGATGCTCTCCACGTTGATGCACTTGGGAGTATAAAACCCTTCTCCAAATTCTCATGTAACTACTTCTTCATCTCTTCTATCTAAACAATGGCTATTATATAAGGTTTCTTTGATATAGGCAGTGATCCAGGAATAAGATCAATTCGGAACTGAGCCTCTCGATCATGAGGAACACAGGGAAACTCTTCAAGGAATTCCTTTGTTTAATCCCTCAGGATGTGCATATCTTCAAGAATGATTATATCCCTTTACTCAATCATTTGAGATATATATGCCTTCTCATAAGGAATAAATATCAATATTTGAGGAAATTATACTAATGGAGACTCATCTTCTTCCATACACATGAATAGAATTGGATAATTTTTCTGGATGTAAAGAGTTTTCTCCCTTTGTCGACAGTTGATGTTTGATTTATATAATGATAGAAAATCCATGCCCATGATTACATCGAACTACAATAAAGGATGTATGAAAATATTTTCTCAGAGATGTAGTCAACAAAAATTAACTAGATCAGTGTTATAAACCCTGGATGAAATAATTGGATCATTCACTATTCTCATAGATAACATATCCTTAAAATATTATTGTGGTGTTTGAATAGTGCTATCGAACTAGCAAGATATGAAAGAATGTGTAAAAATAGACTCAAAGAGTACATTCACTATTCTTGAATGAATAACTAGAGTACCTGTCACAATATCATTATCCGGCTCCTCCTCATCAGTAGTGATAACATAAGACCTTTCTTATTTCTTTGTAGGTTGTTTTTGATTGCTTCTGATAACCCTTCAAATATGGAATGTGTTCATATAATTCCAATTCTCTTTGTAGTTGTAACACTGCACTATAGGATGAGTGTGGTTCTGAACCATCCTTTATTCTTCCATAGTAACTGGATTATTCATAACCCATTAAGAGTTTTTAGAAAGATGTACCAATATTCTACATTTGATTCAATTACTTATTCAATTTATATTATTCCCAAGATGCTTCTTCCTTCAATTTTTCCACAACGGATGGTCTAAATTCTTTCCATCGTGGAATGTATTTGTGGATACACCCACATTATATTCAATTATTCTCTATTTGGAATTGGTTCCATGATACCATTGACAGTCTCTGATATCTATTTGGACATTAAGGAAACAATAATACATTTTCTCTTAGATATCAAAGTCTCAAATTTCAAATGCTTTTCATAGACTCAGATTTATTCCACTAATGAAGTGATGAACCTTGATTTCAATGTTAATGAAAAATCCAGAGTTGTAAATTTCAAAAAATTTAATGTTTGCTTCATATTTCAAGATTGAATCATCTTCCTTCTTCTTGAGTCTGAAGAACTCTCTTTGCATCTTGTGGCAGAGAATTTGGGGAAAATAATTATTGAAAAAACATTCTCTTAAATTCATCCCAATCCATGGAGTCAATTTCCTCCCAAAGGATTTGTATTCTTGATCAGTTCCTACCACTAATCATCTTACCCATTTAAACGATAAACCATCCGTCTTACATTATCGTCTTCTGAGCACTAAAAGATAGAGAATATCTTTTCTATGGAGATAACACAATGTTCCAAGAGGAGTAGATTGGAAGATCACGTACCCATTAAGAGCCCTAGTCATATGAAGGATTCTACAGAAACATGTTCTTTCCTTGGGGGAGGAGGGTGTTCAACATTATTCATGTTAATTTTCAAAACATGATCCAATAGAGAAAGTATTATCATAATGTTTTGAGAACCAAATCCCATCATATTTTCCATATCATTTGGTAAATCATCACATTCCCTATCAAATTGATTATTAGAATCTATTCATATATTTCCCTCCATTAACTATGAAAATGAACATACAATTTAAGGTATTGAATACTTAGTTATTGATAATAAAAAGGAATCTTTTCACAAAAGAGGATAAACTTGTAAAGGAAAAGTGTACCCTAACTTGTTATACCCTATGTTTAAATCTATTTTATCCCTGATCTATTTTTTAAATTATATTCTTATGGGATTTATTCACATTACCTTAAAAATGGTTTGTATCAAGATTCTGAATTTACCAAATCATATCCTCTATGAGTGTAAAAAACAAGAGTGCAGTAAGGCCCATTATCATGCACCAGTTCTCGTTCAATTCTAGATCAAAGTGCTTCTTTTGGTTTTTACCCAACATACATATGTGCCAGAGCCACCTATACCTATTTATATTTAGATAGGGATGTATTTTCTTTATAAACTACTTACACTATGTTAACCAGAATTTAGGGATGTTTTCTTATACTTAGTATCATAATTAAGGTTCATACTAAAGTTTTATATTCCTAAAATCCAATAAAAACTAGACCATCATATGATACCAACTATAGTGACCCCATAATTTTACATGTAACATATCATTATTTTAAGCATAATTATACATTAGAAAAAAAGTCAATGGTAGTAATGTCTAGTGTCTTTGAATACCATGTACATAAAAATGAAAACATTAAACAAAATAAAAATTTTCATTATTTAATAATAAAATTGATATATAAAATTACATTATGCTCAAACATCTGTATAGGTTACCCTAGGGAACAAGTATGAGCTAAATAGAATATTAGTGGAATAACCATAAGAACAAATCATTAGAACATGGGATAGAAGGCATGACATGATGATATAAAATTAAATGTAACATATGGAATCATATCATATAAACAAGGAATCATATAAACATGGAGTCATAATAATATGGTAAAAAAATAAAAAATGTCTTTAGCATGAGTTAAAGATAACCTCAATTACTATTTCACATGGTAGTACAAGCAAAGGCTAACCTCTAAGATCGTCACACATAGTAGCACAAGCCAAGGATAACCGCCAAGATCGTTTCACATAAAGTCTCATGAGACCCAACATTATGCAATGAATTGGAGTTCTATATGGGTTCATGCATATTAAAATTTATTTAATATTTTTTCTTCATAAAGAATCATACATAATCAATATTACAGAAACCTATGTGTTACCCTTGGAAAAAATTGGGTACCCTAATCATGTCATTAAGCATAAAAAATGGGCATATCATAAAAGTGTCCATGATGAAATGAACTAAAATATAAATGGACGTTCATAAGGTAAAATAGAAATGTATCATGGTATGTTATTTCAAGTATAAGTGACAACATGTAAGAAAAGTAATTAAGATATTTTAGCATTAAAACATTTTTGTGTGGCTTTATGGAAAATACTTTAGAGCCTTTAAAATATAAAAGGAAACAATTATTTATATAAAACTAGAAGTGAACCAAGAAGTCTTTAAAAATAAAAAAGTCTAATTTATGTAATAAATTGGTGTCTTAAAATAGAAGATATAGTTCACTTGAAGTTGGCGAGAATTCAGGATGTTCCCACAAAACAGGTTTTCTTATTAGGAAGTATTGAGGAGGAAATCACATAAAAACATGTATATCCCAAAAATATAATGAGGAAATGGTCTTGATAAATGTGTTTGGTTCATGTACACAACATTTAAATGATGAAAATAAAATATAATATAACTTCATTCTGGAGAAAGATTGATAAGGCAACACAGAGTAACAAAGGAGGTTTAGGTGGAATCACTTACAGATTATTGGCATGGTATTGGGTGTACTTAATAGGGATTAATGAGAGTGAAACCGGATTCTCATCACTTTTAAATCCTGAGGAATGTATGTGAGATGTGTGAAATAATACCCCATAATTTGGAATTACACAAACAAGGAATAATGTAGAATACATTATTGAATAAAAGTCAAATAGAGAGGATCTCTTACCTTAAGTCTGTTGGTGTTCTCCACTTGATATTAATGGCCTGAATAATAAAATTATGTAAATTAATTAATAATTTAGAAAAAATTTCTATATATAATATATTTATTATATCCTTTTTATGTTCATTCATTGCCTTTTTGATGGGTTAAGGGGTTCAATTTCATTGTTCAGTTTCTTTTGTTTTCTTGGTATTTAGCATTAACATAGTTATTTTCCTGAACGGAGAATCATATAAAATGGGTATGGTTGTCTAGAAATGGAGTTACAATTTTGTTATAGAACATACATAATTTTAAATGGTTTTATATTTAATTTTGTTACTTGGAGTGAAGTTGAATCATTATATAAAATATCAGCGGAAACCTTTTGGGTTAATTGGTGGGTTTTGACCACAATTATCGTATATTGTATTATTGTTTTACATCATATGTGAAAAGGGCTTATAATAAATCAAAGAAGATAAAATAACTTTTTTTGATTTGGTTCAACAATTAAAATGGTTTCATTGCAAGTCTAGAAGATGGTAATGAAAATTTAAAAACCATAATCCTTAAATGAGATAAATAAACACATCTCAGACGGTATTTTCATTTATAATATAAAAGGGGGGGAGGGAGAAAATATGAAAAAGTATCCCATTATCATAATAAAATTTCGGTACATGTATTTTACTAGATTTATCATACCATTTGGGTGAAAGGAGGTTAGGAAAGAAACAAGAACAGAAAAGAACATGAAAGAAAATAAATGAATCTGAAAGAGTATATCTTGAGTTTATATCTTTTTATATCCTCTTAAGGGAAGAGAATATGGTTATTTTAGGAGACCAAGAGATGCTGGAAGTGGAGGATCATGGGGGTGATTTGGGAAGAACATAGTCAAGGCACAAGGCATGAGTGGAGTGAATAAAATATGGGAGTGTGGGTGGTTTTTATAGAGGGGGGGAGGAATTTTTTTAATATTTAATTCCAATGTTTATTAATTTCCATCAAGTCCAAAGGTATTGACGATTCCATGTCCAAAAATATAAATAAAAGAATTTGAGTTCATAATTTCAGTGCTTACATCACTAATGATGTCAGGAATTGTGGACTTAAATTATAATGAATTTATATAGTAAATTAATATATTTTACTATTCACCAAAAATTTCAAGTATTTTAGAAAAATACCAAAAATTCTCCCAAACCAATTTTCTACATATATAATCCAATGAAAAATTCCATTTATCAAGAGTAATTTTCTAACAATGATTAATTTAATTTTTAATTAAAATCATAATATACATGAAAAATATAGATTTTAAAACTATAACTAATTTTATAATGCTATTAAAAATCACACAATGTCTTTTAACATTATCTTAAACCCATAAGACATTAAATTATTATTTTATGAACATGTTTTAAGAAAATTAATTTTATTTAAAATTAATTAATTAATTATAATTTATTTATTTGACTTATAAAAATACAAATACATTTACTATGATCATATTATCACTTATAACATTCTTAAATATTATTTATACATTCAAGGTTGAGGTTACTATTCTTTTGGTTATTTTACTATTCATAAGGGTTGTATTACTATTCATAAGGGTAACATTTCTATTCATAAGGGTAACATTACTATTTATAAGGGTCAGTTACTATTCACCAAAAATTAAGTTTATCTTATCAAACTCCAAAAATCATAGTGATCACCACTGTGTATGTCATATTTTTTTAATTTAAATCACAACCGTGTCAAAATTATGTTTAAAGCTCACATTTTACATATCAGTTCATTATGTTGTAATTTCATCTGATTGTATGACATAATTATAAGAAAGGAATTTACATTGATAAAACATTGGATCACTATGGGAATTTTGATGGAATGTATATATATATATATATATGCTATTTATAATCTATTTATTCTCTTTAATTATTTCACAATAAACATCTTCATACTTTATATTTTCTGTAAAAATGATAATTTCATTGGGGGAAGTGTGTACCACCTCTCCCACAATGAAATGAAATCCCTTCACACACTAAACGGAATGTATTTTGGATGTAATTTGTGAATATATATTATATATATGACGTAATAATGATAAATTAATTATATTATATAATTAAATACATATATTTCATTTTATCTCATTCTTTCAATATGAAAATTAAATGGAAGCATCATTCATTCATACGTACGACCTAACATCTATAAAAACAATGTATTCCAATTCATACTTCAATATTCAATTTATTATTATAATACACATATAAATAGTATTAAATATTTTTATAACATGTTTTTAATAATGGTAATTATGATATAATTATATGTACCAAAGATATATAAAATTAAGACACATTAAATGAACAATGTAGATATTACCTGAAGTGAAACCTTAATATAGAACTGTTCACAAGAGACTAATATAATATCCTAATAAAAATGTATGATATTATATATAATAATATGGTTCAATTAATTATTTATAATAAACAATAATTAAGTATTAATTTTTTAAGAGTATGTTGAGAATTACGACACAAGGTAAGGGAATTTCATCTCACTTTTTATTTCCATGAGATACATGCCTTATTCACTATCCAATCCCTTTTTGGTGTGTATAGATACCATGTATTTATTCTATGATTATTATAATTAAATTTAATGTTTTTTAAATATTAATTTCATGGTATTCCTTTCAGGCATTTTATTTTTCAAAAGATACAAAATCGATAATGTAATTTTTTCACAATTTCGTTTTTTAGACCCTTTCTTTGTTATACACCTATATTTTTCCATGAGTTGTATATAATGCCACTAAAATATTATATCATTAATATACTTATTTTCATGATACTTTAATCTTTATATAATTTCATGGGTAGTATCATTCTATTTTACAAATTTGTATCATTTTATTGAAATAATCTCATAACTTTTTAAGATTATTTCACATTATGATTCCTTTGATGAAATATTATGATCCACCTCTTGAGAAAATACATTAATATTATTATCCACTGTATATTAATTATATATTCATGTATTTATTACATTTTTACACTCCTGTATTCAAAAGATATTTAAGAATGTGTTTTAAAAAATGATCGACTTGGCCCTCTCTTCTGTCAAAACTCTATGTTTCATAAAACCATGTTTTCCAATAAGAAAAGTTTCCTAAAATATTTTAACATTCCTCTATATTATATTAAATAAATTGATAACAATTTTTTTCCATAAAAACGGATTTTAGAGGAATATTCTTACCTTTTTCTAGTCAAGTAACTTTTCTATACTATTTATAGTGGATAAGGAATGTCAGACATATAGAGATTTAACTACCTCTATAACATTCATTCCCTTTAAGAATCCATTACATGATTACAATGTTATTTTTTTTTTGAGGAAATTTTTTCCTAATATTCTAGAAATTATTTGTTTAAATTTTATTTTAAATAAAAAAGTTTTCCAAAATTGATTTACTATTTTAAACTATTTTACAATCATTTATTGATATGTTTTCAATATATCATCAATGAAATGGTTTTCAAAATGATTTTAATATTTATTTATATTTTATCAATATATTTTTAAAGAAAAATGATTATTTTTTTTAATACTTATTTTATATGTTTTCAAGGAAAATGTAATTGAAAAATAATTTAAATCCTTCTTTCTATATTTATAAATTATTTTAAAAAAAATTAGAAAAATGTTTTATTATTTAAAAATAATATCTCAAAGATTAATGTATATGTTCCACCAAATATCATTTAAATTAAATGATAATGATTCTTTATAGGAAAATTATTTTTGAACTTGATTTATGGAAATGTTGTTCAATGTAATGCTATCTTAAATAAGAAAGGTTCCATGTGATATTTTAAAATCTTTCTCCATATAAGATAGATTACATTGTGATTTTTTATGATTTATTTCGATATAATCTGGAAATAGAATTACTATTCTTTCTAAAATGATTTATGTTTTGATGTTTGTGACACCTGTTCTTGTTCAATGGGATATATGTTTTCAAACACCGTTTCTTTTCATGGTCTATGCTTTGATTAAAAGGAAAATATCTACTTTACATATGAAATGTTATTTTATAATGTTATGTTACCCATTTAATTTCATGGTTTATTATATGATGTGTTTCAAACCCACCAATTTTATGGGTCAAGATATGATGAAAATGTTATTATATTGCTGCAGTTGTATGCATAATTTTATTATGTGTTGGGTGGGACCTATATCTCCCTCTAATGAATTTTAAAGCAATAAATGTTATATGAGCTAAAGAGGGTACACAAGAGGGAATCCAAATCTGAAAACAAGATGGAACATGAGAGGGAATCCCAAGATTGAAACAAGATAGAAACCTTATCTCAAAAAATAGGGTACATGACAGGGAATCTGAAGTCTAAAACTAGAGGGAACCTTAAGCCCAAAACAAGAGGTTACATAGGTGAACATCACAAGCCCAAAAAAAGGTGAATGGGATAGAATCCCTATCCTAAAGAAAGTGTGGTGATAATTATTCCAATCCAAACAAGTTGTGAAGGTCTTATTAGGTATCCTCAACATTTTATTTTTATGTTTATGGGTATGCCACAAATTTCATGTCTTATTCCTATAATATTATTATGATCTTGTTTCCCATACAATTAATGTTTTATAAACTGCCAACCTTTATTTCATTATTCATGTTTATGATATTTTATATGTATTATATGATCTTTTAATATCATTATCACATTATCGGCACCTCATATTCATAATTATGTTTCCATATCATTCTTTTTATCCATTAATGAGAATCTTAGATCACCCCCGTTGATGTTTCCTTCCCATGGTTATGAATATATATTTCATGTAAGATATTTCAAAAAGGTTTCAAGATTTGAAGAATCTAGTTGGAGATAATGTATCTCTCTTCTGTATAAGTGTTTAAGATTCCATGTTTTCGAAGTCACTAAAATAGTAAGGTATATGAGCATCTATTTGTATAATGTTATTATTATTATGAAAATGTTATAAAATTTCTATTTACATTAAGACAATGTTTTCATATCAATACATCGGGGTGAGAGATTATTTTACCTGAAAATGAAGGTTAAAAACAATATAACATCATGATAAGTTTTAGAACAACATTCTAGAAATATAATAGTCAGAGAGAAGTGATTATGTACAACAGAATGATTTGAGTAAATAAATCCCCTTATAATCTTTTTAACATTTTAATCATACAAAATTAGAGGTATAATAATAAATAAAACATAAATATAATGAAATATAAAGTTATTATGATTAAAAATTCACAATGAGGTAGTATTTCTAAAATTTAAATGGAAACATGTTTTCTAGATTCATCATGTCCAATGGATTTTAAATTTAACATAATGAAACCCTTTAATTTAAATTATCATTTAATAATCATACTCAAAACACCTTTATAAATGTCATAAAATATTATTATCCTACATCTTTCACTTTTCCATATCAATAATTTTTTTATTTTCATTGTTAATGGATTAACATGAACGATAATATATTTGGGTATTCAAAACATAATGATGAAAAATCATAGATTCATTTTGATAGCATGAAAACAATATAAATGGGTTAAAAAGGGATTAATGGGTGAGAATGATAGAATATAAGAAATTGAAGCTAATTATGATAATAAATGTGTGATTATAGTCATTTAAAGGAATAATGATTTGGGATTTAAAAAGGATTATAACAAAAGATATGATTGAATTGAATGGATGGGGAGAAAATAGATATCTGATTTTAGAAATATAATTACTATAGAAAAGTTATTATTTAATGGGGTAAATGAGAGGAAAGTTAATTATTACATAAATATGGAATAATTTTAATATTTAGGTGTTAAATATTAAAAATTTCATTCTTAATAAATTGATATGTCAAGTTCCAATTAAATAAGAAGTGCTTAATTTCAAAATAGGTGATGGAGAAAAAAAACATTAAAATATTGATTTTTAATGATTTGTAGGATTACATATATCCTTATTAATAAATTGTGAGGTATTTATATAGGTATAAGGATGTAAAAAATATTATATTATCTTTTCTTTTTTGTGGGATGAGTTAAAGTTTGAGAGTGAAATAATTTTAGACGCTAAAACAAGGTCTTTTTTCATGGAAAACGATAGTTATGTACCGTTTAAGACTGGAATTACATGGTTGTTATGTGGTCTAGAAGTGTTGGGTGAGTTAGGTGGATAAATTTTAGGTGAGTGATCTCGGTGTGAATTTCATAGCTAAAAAGGTTTTTTGTATATGTAAGTTACCATTTATTTATTAAAAACATGAGATGCATTATTGTGAAAATTTTTCACAAAATTATCTTTATTATAATTTAATGATGGGAATTAATTTTTCACTATCAAAATAATATGAACGTCTATATGAAAATAAATTATTTATTTTAAATTTGGGTACAATTAATTGTAAATCAATTTCAAAATAGAAAAAAATTAACTATTAAATTAATGAAAATAATTTTTTGAAAATTTGTATGGTTGAAATAAATCATTATAATAATTTAGTGATCTTATTTAATTTTATCTTTAGTTTAAAATTTATAATATATTAATTTAAATTTATAAATAAAACTATATTCTTAGTTGACGATAGAACATATAAATCTTCTTAGAAAATATAACTTATTTTCAAAAAAAATTATTCATTAAAAAATATATCTTTTTCCACAATGACTAGTTTTTACACAATGATATATTTATCCTTTTTCCTAAATATAATTTATGTCATATTAAATAATTAGAAACCAATAATTTTATTTTTGAAGTCTTTTTTATGTTAAATAATTTTTAAATTGATAAAATGTTTATAAAACCAATTCATAATTTTTTGAAAACTTTTTGTGATAGAATATTTGTTATAGCGTAAAAAATAAAATATAGAATTGAAATTAAAAAAATAATATATCAAAATATGTAATTTAAATTATAAAACAAATATTTGTTTAATAATTTTTTTATAAGTTTGGGTTCATGTATATATACTTTGGGTTGTCATAAAATCCACAATGTTTCAAGAACTACAATTTTTACCCATAAAATTAAATTTATTTTTTAATAAAATTATAAAACAAATAACTTAAACTCAAATTGATATTATATATATTTTTTATTATTCAAAATAAATTCTTTTTCATTTATTATTTTTGATTTTGACTAATATAAATGAGATATAAAAAAATATTTTTTTATTATAAAATATTTTTAATATATGAATCATTCTAATTTAAATATAATATAATTTCATAGATAAAATATTGTAAATAAAAATTAATCTAAAATTTTTTTCTCTACATTAATCATCATTTTAATGAAATTTAAATTCATATATCATATGAAGTAAATTGTTATAAAAAATATGTTTCATAGAATAAAATAAAATGAAATCTTTATTTTAGTTTAATCAAGTCAAATTTATATGAAGTAAAAGTAGTAGTTTCATTTATGGTCATTATTGTGTATGGATAAATCAACTGAAAACATGTACTTATTTAATGTTAATCAAATATTAAAATCTCTGGGTGTTTTACTATGACTACACAACTAGCTAAAAACACTCTGGTGGTACGATTTGGTTGATTATATACTCTTTCAGAACCACAATGAATGATTTATTTCACAACCAAATTGATGGATTATGTTGATAATTATAATATATCCCAACTAAATTTCATCCCACTAAGGCATAGATTAATATAACTGAAACTAATTGAACTATATTCCAATGTTATTGGATACAAGAATAAGACATTTTCATGTTAAATTCTATTTATTATTATTTGATTTCCATATTTTTTTAATATTTATTCACTAATGAAAACCCTTTTTCATTTAGTAATGGTTATAATTAGAATGAACCATTTGTACAATGGATATGTATATATTCCCCAAAACCCCCCAAAATTGGATCTGGAGTGATAAACATTATTATTATTCCAAACCATTTTTCACAAAATATGTTTAATAATATAAACATAGTTGATGTTCTAACAATCCAATGAACAAATTGATATATTCTCATAAAATATGAAATGGTTCATGGGATAAAGGAAATAATGTTCAATTTCTTGAATTTGAAAAATATGCAGTAAAACACTAAGGTGATTGTGTAAAGGGGATTGAGAGATGATTTTGATAAAAATAATGTGTCATTGGAAGTCAATATTTCTATAAAAATGAATATTTTTTTTATCAATAATTAAACATACATAGTTCATCTTAAGGAATTATCCTAATTAATTCACTTATACCAATCCTTGTTATGTTTATAAGAAACCCAACCTCTAATACCAAGATAAAAATGGAAAAATGATGAAAAAATACTAAGTACATAGATTTTTATTCTCAACATACATGTACCATTGAATATGGAGTTATATATACCTTTTTGGGAATTTTATTCTTATAACTGTAGTATATATAAGAAGTTATATATGTTAATTAAATCATTATTATAATGATTTTATTATAAAATTAATATTCAGTTGTAATATTATTTAATTTGATGTTAATGTTTACAGGAATATGGGTTATAGAAATGACATCATACATCATTTTGATAAAATTTACATGATTCATGTTGTGAATTAGTTCCCTCTATATAAAGGAAATTTTTTTAAAAGTAAAAAAATCAAATGTCATATTAACCTATGATATTTTATCAATTTTTCATCATTCTTATACATCCAGTTGAAAAACATTATCCTTTTTTGTTTATTGAAAATAATTGTAGACTCATGACACAAATAGTTGGACAAAATCCAAATATTGCAGATAAACAAATTTCGAGGGTAGATATATCTTTCAAAGAATTTAAGTGTAATATTCCTCTATAAATTATATTGTAAGATATTAATAACATAAATATTCCATAAAATTTTTTAATTGGTATTTGATAATTAAAATTAAGATAAAATACAATATTTTTAAGAGTGTGAATGTAATTCCCTCATTTTAAATAAGAATATTCATTCCATTAAATAAATCATTATATATTTATTTTTCAGTTTTCTTAATGTATTTGAAATATAAAAGGTTGAAAGTAATATATGTGAGGGGTTAAACTAATAACATTTTATTCTTCCATAGATGGATACCACAACCAAAGAACATGAAACAATGTTTTACGCATAATGTGGTATTACATCAACTAAATCATAAAAAATTAACAGGGTAAAATAAATGAATATGAATATTATTTTAGACATATAAACTACCACGGACCAATATATCCATTATGTATCAACATTTATATAAAAACCTATAATGATAAAGAATACCATAAAAGGAGAAAACATGTGGTGAGATATAAAATAAATATTATTGATAAATGATGTATGTATTATGTTTGGTATAGTTATATATATAAAAATAAAAAATAGATATTTCCAATATATTCATTTCCCATATATCTTGTTTTTAAATTGAATTATGGTATTATTATGCAATAATATTATGATTACATAACTCATAATGAAATAAAAATATGATATTATAATTTTAAAAAATATATATTTATGCACAATGTATACATATAAATATTATTATTAGAATATGAAATACTGAAAAATATAATTATTTTTAATATTTACGGAGTCTAAAAATTATATTCCTTGAAAAATAATTGATTTTAATTGACTTTTTTAGAAAATTTAAAAAATGTATTATTTTTTATAAACCATTTAATTGTGTATTACATCTTTTATCATAGTATAATGTACGAGAAACATTTAAAATTATTATTATATTTGAGCTAACATATTAACATAACATAAATTTAAATTCATATGAAATGAAATAAAGAAAAATAAATATTTAAATAACATAAATTTTCATTAAATATAGTTTTTATTATATATTTCATTATTAATGAAAATTTTTTTATTAATTTTATAATCTAGATTGAATAAAATTGACATTTTCATGGGATTTAGGATATAAAAAAATTAGTAATTTTTTTATTATATTGTTGAAAACTATGTTTTTAGTGTGAAAATATAGTTTTTTGGAAAATTATATATTATATGGCTTAGAATGTTTGAAATATAATCAGAGAAAATTTTTTAAACCTTCTAAGTAAAATAGCATGAACATATGTAATAACCATATTCATTTTATAACATTATTTGAAATTATAAATACTTTGTCAAAAAAAATTAAAATAAATTTATATGTTACTTTCATTTAAATTTATGGGCATTTCATCTATGTAGCAATATGATAGTATAATTAATTATTGATTGAATTAAAAATCCACAAAAAAAATTTCTTATAATAAATGAATTTATGTCATAAAAATAGAAACTATCATAATCTTATCAAGAACATAAATCTTTCAACATAATGACAAAATTTTCCATAGATTTTGTTCTACCTGTTATGATTGAGCCATATAAAATTATTCTTTCAAAAACGTAAAAAATTCATTAGGTATAATAAGTATGAATTTAAAAATTAGTATGTTTAAATATTTTAAAATATACAATCTAAATTTTGTTCTATAATATTAATTAGTGTGGTTTATAATTTATTAGCACCATAATGGTTTTATAGGTAAAAGATGAAAACATAAAATAAAATGCATAAAATAATATAGTTAGTCTCTAAAATGATTGGATGAGAATAATTCAGACCCAAAAACACTTATTCCACAATATTTTTAAATTTAGAGCCATTAAAAGTTCAATAAAAATAATAAATTATTTAATATTTAAATGTTCATTCCTAAAATATCATTCCCTTCACTTATATATGGGTAAAACATCCACATAATAAAGACTCCTCAATCCATGGATTTAATTTTTTAAAAAATTTAAAACAAATTACACCAATTTTTACCCATTACCATGTTATGATGAATTGTGTAACCATTTTTTAGAATAAAGACTTCATTTAGAAGGATAATTTGATAGAGAATTCACGTTCTATATATGGTTATTAGGAACAAAAAATAATTTCTATATTATTATCTTACTTAATTTTTTTACAAAGATAAGTATATTTATATTTATATCATTTCTATACTTTATTTTTAAAATATTTATTGTATTATAATTGTTTATTAATTTATTCTATACATTTTTTTAAATGAATTTTTCATCCATGTGTAATTTTAGAGTTGCGCCTCCACAAGAAAAAATTTACTTTTCTCCACCACCCATAGTTTCTGATTCATAAAATTTGTTTTAATTAAGATATATTAGTTGTTTTACATGTTTTTTTCTTTATATTTCACGTTATCTTTATGTAATACACCACCTACATAATAAATAATTTTCACAGGTTTCCATTTTGGTTGATTTAACTTACTCTGTAAATTATTTTTTAAGGATTATGTCTTAAGTGGTAACTAACTAATATATTCATTAAAAAAGATTAAAAATTTATTTTATTAATAAATTATGTATATGAATATTTTTTAGAATTAATATTTTTTTGATAGTTTTGATTTTATTTTATGTTAGATTGTATTTCACTATGGATTAATAAAGGTTGGTGTGTTTGTCAAAAAATTACCCAATTTCAAAAATGTTTTTTATTATAAACCTAATCTGATTTCCTAGGTGTATCTAAAACTTATTTTTAATATTATATCAGAACAAATTCAATTTATTTTCATTGCAGATTAATTACCTATATTTTAATAGTTTTTAACTCAAAATATCATATAGTTACAATGGTATCATTGTATTATATAAAACTCCATATGAAATTTTTTACATTGTGTGGAATAAATTTATTTATATAGTGTATTAACTACCTAGTTTTATTTAAAATCAAAAATATAATTCCATTTTATGATATTTTAATTTTCATTCTAGGATCATATTCTTAATACTCTTTGATTATTTTATTAATAATACCTTAAGATTTTGATTGACTAAATTTTTATTTCATCAGGTTATAGTCATTCTTAATTGAATATATATTTTCATGATTTATTTTATAATAATATTCCCCCATTTTATTTCATTTTTCATTTTTTTCTAGTTAAATTACTCCCAAGAATCATTAACTAATTTTATGATAAAATTTATTCTGAAATAAATTTATTAATTTTGATAAAATAACTCTTATTTTTATAAACAATTATTTTCTCCCAATACTATTTTTCCTTCTTATAAATCATATCAACTAATTTTGGGATGTCTAATATAGATTATTATGTATTATTATAACCATTATCTACCCAATTTTCATGGTTAGGTTTAACAATATTTGTATGCAGATGGTTTTTAAACAAATGTATTTCAATGTTATTCAAACAAGGTTTTACCATTTTACTGAAATCAAATGTTTTTTCTTCACTATATATTTATTGATAAATAATATTTTATTTAAATGATATTTTTTTTAATGAAATTATAATCGTGTTTCAAAAACACTTTTTTTTCCTAATCCACTAAATTTTCAACAATCTTTTCACTTTATATTTTATAACAATTTTTAATTAGATTTTGAAAACACCTGTATTTTCAATACTATTTTCCCACAAAGGTTTATAATCCATGAAGATATATTTTGATCATCCTCGACATATTATTATATGATTAACTTGAAAAAGTAAAATTTTTATAAAATATAATAATTTATAACTATGTTATCTGATGTTTTTAGGATTATTGATTTTTTCTAATTCCATGGGTTCTTTGAGATATATTTATGATTTATTTTTAATGTTAAACATATTTGATGATAACGATTTGTGTACTATATGACCACCAATTTATTTGACTATGTTTATTTCTCATGTGTTCTAATTGTTAATAAGTGGATTTATCCCAATCCAAAAGGTACAAAAGAGGATTAATCCTATGAGAAATGATACGCATGAGGATTTTTCCCATGAAAAATGGAAACAAATATGATTTATCCCATGATAAAGGGTGAATATGTGTATTTAATCTAGTAATAGGGTAATGAAGTGGAAATAAACCTAGATAAATGGTAAACATGAGGATTTATGCTATGCTAAAGTGGTACATAGTAGGTTTTATGCTAGTCTCATGTGTACATAAGAAGATTATCCCAATCTCGTGATGTTACCTGGGTTGTTAGGTTAGGCCTACTATGTGATGAATGTATTCATGGGATTTATAAAAATATAGTTTTTATTATTAGGTTTATTCAACATACATATTTTATTACCATTTTCCTAAAATTATTCCCTGGGGATCAAATTTAAATTTTCAGGATTCTATACATGTTCTCTATGGTATATGATAAATCCTTTCAGATTACATGTCTTATAACATGACTTATTGAAAACTCTTATTATTTTATGTTTTTTAAAAGAAATCCCCCTCTTATTCTTTATCATTCTTTTATAATCAAATACTCACTGACATATATATAATTTTTTCCCTATTGAGTGTTTTCGGTCACCACATTCTTCTGTTATTTATACCCCATGGTATAATGATATGTATAAAATGTAGAAATTCATGACGTCACACTAGAGAAGTACGATTATGGAGAAATGAATATAAATTGCTGATATTTTTAGCTAATCTCAGTGACCCTATATAAATTTTTCATAGGGAGATTATATTTTTTTGACATATTTATTATTTAAATAATGAGAATAATGTATTATTTAATTCATGTATATCTTTGGTCATTATAATTCCCACATCATTACAAGTATTGTGGGATTCCACCCTAACACCATAAGTACCCTCAAAACCAATACTTGTTCTCCATAAATTAATGAGAAGTGGATGATGTTCTTATTTAACCCTCAAAAATCATAATTTCATCAACCTTAATGTTTTTTTAATTGTGTAAATACTTTTTTCATTAATTAACTCAAATTTATATAAACCTATCTAATAGATCTAATTGTTTTCTAGTTGACCAAAGATGGTGATGCTGAGTGGGTTAACAAAAACACAATGGGTAGGATTATTCTTTTCCCATGAACAAGAATATAGAGTTCATCCATGTATGAGTGAGAGTTATAATGTGATAAATCAAAATATTAAGTATAAATTTATTAAGGAAATTATTATTGTTACTTTTCAACATCTTCTAAATGACATAAGATAAGTATTTTTTAGGGAATCAATTTGTCCATTTATACCAAGTTATAGTGGGATGAGTTTTTAGACTAAAAATAACAATCCTTCAATATATATGTATATATTAAATTAATAAAAATTAATTATTTCTTATGTAATTGCATAAAGGATATTGAATATTTTATTTATAGTAAAATTCTAGAAATTGTTAGCAATTTTTTTAAATCCCATTGATAGGCATGAATTCATATGATTTTTAGAATAATTTATCTAGAAATGTAGCACCCACTACGAGAGTTATGAAGCCTTTATTTATGTCTTTTTATGTGTTTAAAGATCATGGAATGAGTTGGTAATTGGTTGGGAGAGTTTGGAATGGTTTTGAATAAGTTTGGAGGCTTTTCTTAGGGAGCACGGTTTGAGTATGGTTAGGGGAAACCATGCAGATTCTCCAGGGAACCGTGCAGGAGGAGATAGTAGGCTTCGCATGGCCTACGCACAGTTTTCCAAACCATGCGAGGCAACCATGCAGACCCCTCCTCTCAAGGCAGTGGCGTGCACACAGATAGTGCATGATTTTCCAAACCGTGTAAACTAACCATGCGACCACATAAAAATAGGGTTTTTAAATCAGACCTCCCTCGATGGTGCCTCAATTCACTCCAAACTCTCTCCTAATCGAGCCTCACTCTTGATTTTTGGTTCTCAAAGGTTGAATGTGCTCTCCCACCTGTTTTGGAATCACATAAAAGGGGTATTTTTGTTTGATTGTAGTCAGTTCTTCTCGGGTAAGTTTATTCTCTTGGTTTCTCTTTGGTTTTCTCTAGGACTTCTCTTCTATATCTCTTGGTTTTCTAGTTCTACATCTATTTCATGTATATCTAGTTTTGGGGATGACTTGGGTGTTGATTTTAAGGTTTTTTTATGATAGGGAAGGAGATATAGATCGGTTTTCATGAAGCATTTTCCTGGATTGGGGTGGTGTTTTTCATGGGTCGATTTCACCGGAACCCAAATGGTATGTGGATTCTCTCTCAACTACACATGGTTATAACTAGTGGTTTTGATTAAAATTAATTTTTTTGGCTTATAATTAATTGTGATTTTGATGTGTGAAATTGGTTAGAAATCCCTTTGGTCATGTTTTTGGGATTTTTAAGGAAAAATAGGTGTTACGGTGGAATGTTCTTAATGTTAAATTTTAAAATGAAGATATTAAAGTTTGTTGCTTGGTTTGGGTTAAGGAAATGGTTTTTTAAAAATGGTGTTAAATAAAGTGGATGTTTTATTGAATCAGGGTTTTGGCATGGAAAATGATAAATGAGTGATTTCAATAAATGTGTGATTTATTGAAGTGGATCAACATGTGTTGGAAATGGGAAATTGCAATTATTTTTGGACTTGGTGCTTCATACTTGTTGTTTGATTGAGTGTTGTGGCTTTTCTTGGTTGTGTGGAAGTGGGAAGGAAGTACCACTATAATAAGGGGATGGGTAGTGGATGGAAGGGCCAACATCAATGGTAAGTGGACATGAAGTGCCACTAAATTTGGGACGGAAGAAACGGGTTGGACGAAAGTGCCACCATGATTGTTATACCAGAATTGGGTTGGGGAACCTTGTGTGGTACATTTCTTTTCTAGATGGAAATTTTTGTACTAATTTGAAATGATGAAATAGCTTGTGGAATGTTTTTTTGGATTTCCATTGGATTCTTGGTTTCGGTGAGATGGCTTGGTAAGGGTGTGTTTGGCATATGGTAATGGTTGCACTTGTGATTATTAGATATAAATTGTTTTATATAAATGTGCTAACGGTTTTTCCTATTGGTGTGTGTAGGGATGTCATTTGGGAAAAAACTACTGAGTATTTGTAGTCACACTCTTCTTTGGAACTTTGGTGATTTTGTAGATGTCGTTTTTTGAGACACAGGTAAAGGTAAGGCATCTCATTGCTTGTGGTTCATGGTGTTTCATGGGAGATGTGGTGGTGAAAAGTTCATAGAGCTTGGTATGGAGTTGTGGAGTCTGTGTTGGTTTCTTTTGGGTCACTGGTTTAGTCTTCTGCATAAAACTATGATATCATGTTGGATTGTATTGTTTTTGGGATGTATTGCGGAACAACTTGGTTGTATTTTGGGAATACATGCTTGAATGTTTTATTGACAAGCATCATATAGTGGTTGTTAGAGGATAGTTTGGTTGGTTTTGTCTTAATGGTAAATCGTTCCCCAATTTGTTCTCGAAGCCCTTGGAATTTATTTCCAGCCTTGGGCTCCCTAGGAATATTTCTTAAGGACAAGTAACCCTCACTGCCTCCTTAAGAGAATTAGGTAGGGGCGGGGTGTTACAAGTATTATGAGCTTGTTCGGTCATTTGGAGTTTATTCTCAGATTTGGAAATGACATTTTTTGTGGTATATTCCTTAAGTCAGTATGGTTACAAGGTGTAGGAATGTTGTAACATGGAATGTATAGCATAAAAGAATGTAGCTAACCCTTTTATGCTGAACATCATGTTACTAGGGAGTTGTGTACATAAGTGTTTTGGAGACACTTATAGGCATTGGAAATCTCATTGTTGTGGGTGTAGCCAATGAGATATGCTTGGCATATATGGTAGAAATGACTCCCCTCTAGGATTCATATTTCATAGGGAATAATGATTTATGGGATAAATTGAGAAATGGGTTTTCAAATGTGTGAAATTATAATGTGAATAAATTTGGTATTTTGAAAATGGATTGGTTTTAAGAAATGGTGAAACATGGAAAATGTGGAATGGTGGAATGCCTCATTTTGATAGTGTGTGTAAGGCAATTTGAAATGGGAATTCTTGATGTCTATAGAAGTGAGACTCATGGTTTTTTATTTTTTATTTTCTATTTATAGAAATGGCATCGAGTAGGCGTTGTAGAGACCAACTGGAAGTGGCTGATGAGAACGTGGTTGCACCTAAGCCCCAAGTGAACCAGTAGTTAGTCCAGAGGATAGTACAAGATTTCCAAGCTGCGGGAAGTGTGAATAGAGAAGAAGAGACAAAGCATATTGATTATGCAGCTCAGTTTCAAAAGCAGGATCCACCCATCTTTAAGGGTGATTCAGACCTGGAAAGGGAAGAGGCGTGGCTGTCCAGAATGTACAGAATTTTCGAATTCTTGGGGATTCCAGTAGAGCTGAAAGAAAATCTAGCAACGTATAAGATAGAGGATCTTGCACTTTAGTGGTTGGAGTTGGTAGTCCAAGTAGGGACAGACTCGGGTATAATATTGGAAGGCTTTGAAAAATTGTTTAATAAAAAATTCTATCCACATACGTTCAGAATTCAGCCACAATTGATTTCATCAGTCTAAAGCAAGAGCGTATGTCAATGCTGGAGTATGCAGCTATGTTTATGAACATAGTGCGGTTTGATCCCAAGGTGGTGGGTTTCACATCGTAGAAGTCAAGGATCCTCAAAGCTTGGTTAAAGAAAAATATCCTTCCAACAAAACATTGTTGTGAATCGGTGATTACACAGAGATGGTGAATCGAGTATTGGTGGCTGAGCGAGACTTTTTGGGAGCTCTGGGCGGAGGAAGCATGGTGGTACCCATGGGGAATTGTGGAAACTCTAATAATGAGTTTAAGTGGTGGAGGGATATTTATTCCCAGGGCTGGAGTATGGAACATAATTCGATGGAAGGATCTGTAAATCTTACAGTGAAGCCCCAGAGAAAACCAAGATGTATTTAGTGTGACTCTACGACACACATCAATTGGGACTATAATGCACAACCACGAGCATGTCACAATTGCAAGCAGATGGGGCATCTTCAGTGCTATTGTAGGAATGCTCTGAGGTCAGGTGCGTGGGACACTCCTCAGGGATCACAAACATCATATGCTTCGATGGGACGAGGACAACAGCATACCACTCGTCAGCAGAGTAAAGTCAGACATGGTGATTCTTATAACACCATAACTCCTCATCAGGTAAATAAAGAGAAGAGTGTAAAAACCAAGGTGTTGTTCGGAGCCAAGAAAGTTGTGGTGGATGATCTGTCGGGGCCATCCATGGTGCGAGGTACTATTATTATAAATTCTACCTTGATGAATGTGTTGTTTGATTAGGGTGCTTCACACTCCATTTTTTCAACATGTGTGGTTGAGTTTCTAGGTTTAAGCATAGAAATCATGCATTCAGTTTTGAAACATCAAACTCTTCTAGGTTGAAGAGAGTGTCGAGCCTTCTTGTGTAGAGCATGTTGTATCATTGTGGGTGAGTTTGTGCTAATGTGGAATTTCTCAGTGCTTGAGATGGATGGGTATGATTTAATCCTGGGAATAGATTGGTTGATAATGTTTAGGGCCCACATCGACTGTAATGCATGAAAAATGGACTTTACGACACACGATGGTGTTATACATCTCTTTAATGGAGAGAGGCATGAAGGGAAGGTTGAAGAGGGTTTGTTGGAACTAGTAGTGGGCACATTATCATATCAGTTGGCGATGTTGTCATTGGAATCGCTAGAGGTTGTTGAACAGAGTGTTCTTTTGGTAGTGGTGGATCAGTTCATGGATGTTTTTCTCGATTAATTATATGGGTTACCTCCCATAAGAGAAGTAGAGTTTACGATTTATCTCATTCCAGGGACCAGTTCTATATCACTTATTTCTTACCGAATAACACCTACTTAATTTCGGGAATTTAAAGTCTTGTTGGAAGAGTTATGAAACTAAGGGTTTATCTGGCCTAGCACTTTTCTGTGGGAAGCACTGGTGTTGTTTATAAAAAAGGCATATAAAACTTCGAGGATCTTTGTTGATAATCATAGACTTAACCAAGTTACAATAAAGAATAGATATCCACTTCCATGAATTGATTATTTGTTCGAGCAGTTGAGGGGATCCCAGTGGTTCTCCAAGATCGACCTGAGGTTGGGATATCATTAATTGCGGGTAAGGAAATCCGATATTCATAAAACAACTTTCAGAAGTAGATATGGCCATTATGAATATGTGGTTATGCCCTTTGGTCTAACGAATGCGCTAGAAGTGTTCATGGCATTGATGAATCGAATATTTAAGAGATATCTGGATTCATTTGTGGTGGTTTTTGTAGATGATATTCTAGTGTATTCAAAGATAAGGGTGGAGCACGACCAGTACATAGCGACAATGCTGGGGACCTTGAGGGATCATAGGTTGTATGCCAAATTGTAAAGTGTTACTTTTGGATACAAGAAGCCCATTTTCTTTCCCATGTGATATCTGAAAGGGGTGTTTTAGTGGATCCAAAAAAGAGAGAGGCTGTTATCACATGGAAACCGCCAAAGAATGTGTTTGAGGTACAGAGTTTCCTCAGTCTATTTGGCTTATATTGGCGTTTTTTTCATGATTTTTCACATTTGGATTCACTGATGACAGATTTGACAAGATAGAATGTTCCATTCGAGTGGAATTAATAGTTCCTATAGTGTTTCTAAGAGCTAAAGGGTCTCATTACATCAACACCAAACATGGTTTTTCTAAAACTAGGAAAAGGGTACATGTAGTATTTCGATGCATCGGGATTAGTTTTTAGGTGCGTTCTCATGCAAGGGAATCATGTGGTTGCGTATGGCTCACGATAGTTGAGGGTTCATGAGAAGGACTAGCCAACTCATGATTTGGAATTGGAAGCACTCGTATTGCTTTAAAAGTGTGGCGTCATTATCTATTTGGTGAGGAATTCACGGTATATACAGATCATTAGAGATTTATGGACATTTTCTCACAAAGGGATTTGAACATGAGGCAATGGAAATGGATGAAATATCTATAGATGTTTGATTTTTACTTGATGTACACACCGAGTAAGGGAAATTCAGTGGTGGATGCGTTATGTATATAATCAAATTCTCAGGTGGTGTAAAAATCATCAGACCAATGGTAGTTGATGTCAGTTATAGCTAACATGTGGTTAAAATGTGAGGACCAGGGTGATAGAGTGGTATTCTTTCCGGTTTTGTTGATTCCTGACTTGGTTGGCATGGTTAAAGAGGCACAGATATCTGATTCTGAGTCTGTGACCATGAGGTATAAAATCAATGGTTGGGAGACCATTGAGGGTTGGAAACTGAATGTAGATTCAGGTTTGTGTTTTTGGAATCAGATGGTTGTACCAGATGCTTATCAAGAGGATATTCTCAGGGAGTATCATCATTCCAGGTGGGTTTTTCATCTTAGAATTCAAAAAATGTACAAACCGTTGAAAGCACAGTTCTGGTGGGCTGGTATGAAAAGAAGAGTGGCTAAGCTTGTTTTGAGATGTTGGGCATGCCAGTAGGTCATGACAGAGCATCGAGGCCAGCATGAATGTTGCAGTCTTTACTAATCCCTATTTTGAAGTGGGGACCAATAGTGATTGATTTTTTCATAGTTCTCCCAATAATGGTCTGAAATCACGTTTCCATTTGGGTGATAGTGGATCAGCTAACAAAGTCGGACCATCTCATTCCAATTCATGAATCTCATACGGTGGAGGATCTGTCCAAAATATATATCTGGGAGGTGTCAAATAGTCATGGTGTTCTAGTTTCGATCATTTCTGATAGAGATCTGATTTTTACATCTCATTTATAGAAATCCTTATAGAAAACCCTTTGAACTATGCTGACCATGAGTACAGCATACCACCCTAAACAGAATGGTCAATCCGAATGGACGATATAATATTTGGAGGATATGTTGTGGTCTTGTGTGATGGATGTTGGTGGCTCGTGGGAGGATCACTTGTCGTTGGTTGAGTTCTCGTACAATAACAGTTATCAGGTATTCATACATATGGCTCCTTTTGAAGCGTTTAATGGGAGGTCCTGTTGTTCTTCACTATGCTCGGGGGAAATGGGTGAGTCCTTGATGGTTGGACTGAGCCTTGTCCAAGAGACTACAGAGAAGATCAAGTTAATTATGAAGATAATGGAGATGGATAAAAGTTTTCAGAAATTTTATGTGTATCATCATCGATGGTTGTTTTCCTTCGAGGTGAGTGATCATGTTTTCTTGAGGATCTATCTTAGGTTGGGACATCATCGGTTTGGGAAGTAGGGAAAGTTATATCAGTGGTATATTGGTTCTTTTGATATTCTTGAGAGGGTTAGTGAGGTGACATATCATTTGGATTTGCCACCTAGGTTCAGTGCGATGCACAATGTGTTTCATGTGTCATAGTTTAAAAAGTATCAGCTGGATCCACGCCATGTTATTTGATGGGATCATGTTGAGATAGAGCCAGATTCTTCGTTGCTACACATGATAGTGCGGGTTGTGGATAGGAAAGAGAAATTCTTGCAGGGTAAAATCATAAGTCTAGTTCAGGTTTTTTGGTAGAATGGCCAGATCCAAGAGGAAACTTTTGAGCGGGAGAAAGAGATGGACTAGCAATGACCCAAGCTGTTTCGGCAAAGGGTGGGTTCACTACTTTCTGAGGACGGAAAGTCCAATGGTGTGGAGAATGTAGCACCCCCGGTTTGAGATATTTAGCCTTTATTTATGCCTTTAAATTTGTTTAAAGATCATTAAATGAGTTTGTAAGAGGTTTTGAGAGTTTGGAATTGTTTTGAATATGTTTGTAGGATATTCTTAGGGAGCACGTTTTGATCACAGTTAGGGGAAACCATGCATGTTCTCTAGGAAACTGTGCAGGAGGAGACAGTAGGATTCACACATCCTACACATGGTTTTCCAAACCATGTGATAAAACTGTGCAGACCCCTAATCTCCAGGTAGTGGCATGCGCACAGTTAGCGCACGGTTTTCCAAACCATGCATACTAATAGTGTGACCACTTAAAAATAGTGGTTTTCAATCTGGGATCCCTCGAGGGTTCCTCATTTCACTCCAAACTCTCCCCCACTTGTTCCTCACTGGTTATTTTGGGTTCTCAATGGTGTAAGGTTCTCTCCCACTTGTTTCGGAAGCAAATCTAAGGGTTTTCTTGCTGTATTGATGTCGGTTCTTATTGGGTAATTCTCTCCTCTTGGTTAATCTTTGGCTTTCTCTAGGTCTTCTCTTCCCTCTCTCTCAGTTTTCTAGATCTACATCCATTTCATGTAGATATAATGATGGGGTTTCCATGGGTGTTGATTTTAAGGATTTTGGATTATAGGGAAGGAGATATAGAGCGGTTTTTGTGAAGCATTTTCCCGGATTGGGGTGCGATTTTTTGTGGGTTGTTTTCACCAGAACCCTAAAGGTAGTTTTTTTCTATCTCGACTCCACTTGGTTAGAACTAGTGGTTTTGGTTACAATTAATTTGTTTTTCTTGAAATTTATTGTGTTTTATTGGAGAGAAATTGGATAGAAATCCCTTTGGTCATGTTTTGGGGATTTTTGGGAAAAAAGGGGTCTTAAGGATGAATGTTCTTGTAGTTAAATTTTAAAATGCATATTTTAATGTTTTTTGCTTGGATAGGGTTAATGAAATGGTTTATGAAAATGTTTTTCAATAAAGATGTTGTTTTATTGAATTGGTGTTTTGGCATGGAAAATGATAAATGAGTGATTTCAATAAATGGGTGATTTATTGAAGTGGATTAACATGTGTTGGAAATGGGCAATTGCATATTATCGCGGCCTTGTTGTTTTATGCTTGTTAGTTGATTGAGTGTTATTACTTTTGTTGGTTATGTGGACGTGGGCAGGAAGTACTACTATAATAAGTATATGGGTAGTGGATGGAAGGTCCACCATCAATGGTAAGTGGATGGGAAGTGCCACTAAATTTGGGAAGGAAGAATCGGGTTGGATAGAAGTTCCACCATGACTATTATACTAGTATTGGGTTGTGGAAACTTTTGTGGTGAATTGATTTTCTAGATGAATATTTTTTCTTATTTGAAATGATGAAATTGATTGTGGAATGTTTTTTGTCTTTCCCTTGGTTGCTTGGTTTGGGTGAGATGGCTTGGTAAGGGTGTGTTTGGATTATGGTAATGGTTTGACTTGTCATTATTTGATATAAATTGATTTTTATAAATATGCTAATGTGTTTCCATAATGGAATGTGTAGGTAAGTCATTTGTGAAAATATACTGATTATTATTACTCACCCCCTGCTTTGGATCTTTGGTGCTTTTGCAGATGTTGTTTTTCTAGACACAGGTAAAGGTAAGGCATCTCATTGTTAGTGGTTCATGGTGATTATTGGGAGATGTGGGGGTTCTTATATCATAGAGATTTTTGTGTAGTCTTGGAGTCTGTGATGGTTTTTTTGGGTCTCTTGTTTATTCTTCCTCATAGTACTCTGATATCGTGTTTAATTTTATTGTTTTTGGACTGTATTGTGGAAAAACATGGCTTTCTTTTGGGAATACATGCTTGAATGTTTTATTGACATGCATCATATAGTGGTTGTTAGTGGATGGTTTGGTTAGTTTTTTCTTAAGGAAAAATCATTCCTCAATTTGTTCTCGAAGCCCTCGACATTTATTGCCTGCCTTTGGCACCTTGGGGAAGTTTATTGAGGCCATGTAACCATCACCACCTCCTCAATCCAATGAGGTAGGGGCGGGGTGTTACAATTTAGTTCTAGTTTGCATGAAATTGAACTGACTAGTTATTTGTAGGTGATATAGTGCAATGATATAAATTCACATCATAAAAATATATAATATTATTTTTTGTTATAGAAAAAAAAATATGGGATTTGATTGATGAAAATGGAGTGTATCTAAAATGAATATAATTTATTCTTAAATATCATGCAGTCTTGATTCATTAATACCCAAAAGAATCCATGTATATTTGATGAAATGTTTAGTAACTAATTCAAGGGAACCATATATATGAATATGTATTAACCCTATTACAGGGATGGCTTCTCATAATTTAGTGATGATAAGAAGGATTATATAAAATTCTTTTTGTAGAGATTGTTTTGGGGAATATGAGTATCATAAAGGATAAAATTTCCATCGCAACAATGTATCAATTACATACTGGATCGATCCCATGGAAGGATTATAATTTTATCGAACAAAATTTAAAAATATATCTACATAATTATGGAATAAATTGACAAGTAAATGAGATATACTAAACTTATGGTGGAACAAATTTCATTAACGGTGTCATTATCAATACAATTAAATGGATATTACACCATTAGGTAATGTATGTGCATAATTGTTTTATTGTATTTGATATTCTAAGTATGTATGTACAATATCTTTGTACTTTTCTAAATACAGAATGTGTCAAAGTGTAATATATATGGGGTATTTGAAAACCAATACATGTAAATAACAAAAATAGAAATTTATTCATTATCATTGATGGAATGGTTCCCATTTATTTTCTTGACAATATACTCTGAATATTTCTAAATTTTAAATTAGGAAATTACGGTTATATATCTAGTTCATAACTCATAATAAGGGCCTAATTTTCCAATTCATTTTGGAATATGTTTTAGATAGTGAGAATGAGTAGTACAGAACAAATTTCCTATAGATAAAAATATAATTTCATATATGACCATGTTGAGATATGGGATTTATATCCATCATATTGTAATTAGAGTGGAATAATAAATAAAATTTTACAGTGATAGGAAATTTTGATGATATAGAATACATATTAATCTAGAAACACTATGTGTAATAGTTAATTCTCTTTGATACGATGTTATATAAGGAAATTAACTTACACCTACCTCTAGATCTCATGTTTGGATACAAAGAATATATAAAATTTCTTCAGAATGACTACCTATAACTATATTCACTCTATTTAAATTATACATCTTTCATTATATTTGAGAATATTAATATAAAATTTGAGGAATGCACTGGTGTTTTGTAATTAATGTTATTGATATTTAATTGTAAAAATCACCAAAATGTAGTCATTCTCAATATTAAAATATAATGTATCCACATATATCATTTTATTTTTTTGAAATAAATAATTATCTCATTGATTGAATCATTATTATGAGTAATAAGGGTTCCAAATAATCCATTAGTGGACTCCATTCAAAGGGTTTTATTACATCCTTCTACAAGTTTCATCACAACCTGTTTGTACATGATATGCCACATGAGATCATCATGGTATTTTTTTAAAATTTAATCCCATTTATATGAGACCCATATATGCATCAACATTTTAATGATAATGTCCAATGTTAAGTGTCCAACGACAATTAACATAATTCAGTATAGAAATCTAAAATATCCTCCCAATTCCAATATACTTAGATTAGTTTTTTTACAGTCCATGTAATCTTTAAGCCTATGGGCCTTGTAAGGGTTCCCCCTCATCACATGAAAGGGGGGTTTTCAAAAATCAATAAAAAAATATGGCCTTTGGGATATTTGGGTTGGATGAGGTTTTGTGTCATTTATTTACTTGGAATATTGGTGGTCAAATTCATTATTGTGATTTAATACCAAATAGTAAATGAATTATTCATATCATAACCCAAACTGACATTTTAGGGGGCTTATATTAAAAAATTGATTAAAACTTTTATTGAATACTGCATTAAGATTATTAATATGACCACATACAAACTAATATTTGAAAACTAGATATTCCATAAAGACCTCTACAGTATTACAAAGAAAGGTGTTGAAAATATAGTTCATGATAGACTTATAAATAGAAAGTATATTCATTATAAAAAGTTCTATTATGTGATAAAATTATACAGAATGGGGTTCATAAATATCAATGCAGTCCTCTTATTTTTTAATATTTAGATTAATAATTACCTAAAATAAAATTATATAATGTCGAATATTTAAAAACCATTTAATACATCAATCAATTATCCATTGATTGGGAAAATAAATTATCCATTATACAGTTTTGGAAGAGATTCTGGAAAAAAACCAAAACATAGATTTCTTATATAATTTTTCTGATAGATAGTAGTATGGGAAATGTATTTTTTTTATTTGAAGAACCCAGGTTGAGTTATCATTGATCACCATATTAATATTTGATTATATCATAGTTGTGTGGGTCATATATATTCTACATGATCCATTTTTATAAAAATGGGAGCCATCCATAAGATCAAAATGACGATTATCTACCTAAAAAATTCTAGTAATTGCACTATAATTCCATGTAAACATATCATAGTGTTACATATTTAATTATAGTTATTTTTCCCTTTAATCTCTTTCCATGGTTTTACATAACAGTGATAGAAATAGATCATCACCTATAACTAGATTCACTTATATATTATTATTATTAATGGAAAATAAAATGCCTCAATTGTTTTTATATAATTTCTATAATAATTTTTTATCCCAATAACATCCATTCGAATCAGAAAATGGATTTCTATCTTACATAAAAATATTTGATATAAGGGAATTTCTACTCTTATATAGATAAAATACTTTTACAGAATTATTTTGTTCATCTAGTATATCTAAAAACATAATAAAGTATTTGAACATGTTTATGTATCAATCTAATTTTTAATGGTTTATACCCATCAAATAAATGATCTATATATGAGTAGTTAAAAAATTAGTTAATCCTATAGTCAAGAAGATCTATTAAAGGGAATGATTTATTAGAATTGACAATATAATTTTAATATCATATATGGTTAGTAGATACATGATGTAAATATATTATTTCTTATTATGTTATGTTTATATGATTGAAGGATTTAATTAATAATCAAATAAAACCTATTGATCAACCAAAACTATATATATAAAAACAATTAAATTGATGTGAGAAATAAATTAGTCACCATGCTTAGTGTATGGGATAAAAAGAATGATATAAAATACATTAGGATCACATATATATATCTCATTATTTATCATTAGTTCCATACCCTCTATCATAAAATACTCTATAACTCTATATTTACATTAATAGTATATATCACTCTATAGTAATATGAATATACCATTAATAGATCACATCATTAATTTCTGATATAGTAAATGTAATTTTAAATAAATATTGACCCATGAAATTTTTAATATTTTGTTTAATGATATGTCTTCAAAATTTACCATGAACTCAGATTTAGAATGGAGTTCTCAAAATTCAATTCTGAGATTGAACCACTAAAGAGTATTTTTATCACATGTATCATAACATCAGATTATAATGTGGTATGGGGAAAATTCATTGCACTATATCCATAATATTGGATGGTCAAGATGAAAACGATGTTGGTACCTAACCCTATAACAACTGGGGAATGATGAATTTATATATAATTGATATTGATAAAAATTTACATGTCACAAATTTTTTCCCATTTGGATATATAATTGTTCTGTTATATGATGGAAATGAACATAAGAAAATCCACAAATCTATACATTTCATAATATATCACTCTTATAATGATAGTAGAATCATTCACTAATGGATATAATGATATTAAATAAATTATTTCTGAAGTTATATTGGAAAATAAAGTGAATCCAAGAATGTGAGTGTGGTTGGGATAGTTGTGAGATACATCATTATAGTTTACATAAAGACCATTGAACAATGTTCCTCACCATAAGGATACCCCCTACTTTGAAAATTTGTAGTCAAATATTAAAATGGTAGTGACTTTTTTGTTATATTCATTCTTGGATATAAAAAAGACAGGATACACTCACCATTCCATGCCTTTTTTCTTACTAGATGACTATCTATTTTCTAGCCAATTCACCTTTATGATCTAGTTGAAACAATCCATAGAGGATTCAATATGTTCCTACTTATATCATTGAGTATCATTATTTTTGGGTCCCAACTACATATATAGTATCAATACAAATACCACATAACAGTCATATTTAATTTTTTACATTTCATTCCACATCCTCTACAACTCCATTCCAAATTATAGATAAGGAATTAAGTTCCATATAGGTCTTCTTTATATAGTTAGTGATTTTTCAACTACATAACCTTAATGGATCCATATTATGACACCACTAAAAATGAATATCCCATATGGGGGGGTCAACATTATCTCAATGGTTTTTCTATAAAATCATGGAGTGTATCAGCTAGATTGAATATACAAATCAGAACTTATTTTTATGAATTGTTCCAATGTCCCTAGTTATTTCAACCCTTGGAAGGTTATAATGGTGATCATTAAAACTAGGGTATCATAACATTATCTTTATTCATGAAAAATATATTAAATTTTTTTTACGAGTACTACATGTTTCTATATAACTATTTTCCTATTAATACATTGATAAAAAAAATCAAGAAATTATAGGATTTTTACAGAAATCCATTATTCATTATTGTATTGTAAAAGAAACATGTCAATTTTTTATGAATTTTTATCATCATATTTCTGTATTAAACAATCATCTAATATTTTTCGTTGAGGGTTAATAATTCCATGATATTATTATTCATCATTATAGGGATGTGATAATATTTTGGTTGATCATTTAGAACATCTACTTGAAGTATCTAGATTTATATAAATCTAATAAGATCATTCTAAAGAGTAATGATTGAAAAAATCTAAAGATGTTATTCTTGATGAAAATAACACTCTTCTTCGGATACTAAATGTTTATATAGATTTTCTTATTCTTTTAAATCATATTATTAATCATGTTTTTGATACTACCTTTTACATTAGTTGGAGTAACATCATACTATGTAGGATTGGAATTTGGATATAGTTATGGGTAAATTTTCTGAGTGAAAGTAACAATGTCCCCATTATATAAGTACATCACATATGTCGTTGGTTTCAATGATGATTTCTCATTGGAGAATCAAAAATTAGATTTTAGTATTTATGGAAGTAATATTTAATTGTAACCCCTAATAAGAAATTTTATAGGATGAGAGGCATTTTTATCTAATTGTGTATATTTTCTATAAAAATCTTTCTTAGGAAATCATATGGATGATTAATAAATTTTAAGTATGTCAAACCCTTACAAATAAAAATAAAGTCCAAAACCATCCTATTTTATAATTTCCATTAATTCAAGATATCAAGGATCATTTTATTAAATATTCTAGAGATCTAATAGAAAACCAACTTCTATCTAAGATCTACCTAATTAGATTTTTTCTGTAATTGGTTATTCATAATGTTGAATATTGAACCATCTTTGGTTTGAATGAATTAACTAGGCTTAGTTTCTTCCTAATAATCTAGTTATCTCGTCATTAGGTATTATAGAGATGTATTATGCATAATATTACTTAGGACGTATCGTACATTTAATATTAATAATTTTGGATTCCCAAAATTATGTAGATCTAGAGTAATGTATCCAAATTTTTAATTTAGAATAATTTATATAATTGGTTCTCGGAAAACCATTATGGATTACATTTATGATAAAGTAAAAATGGAGTTAAATATTTCTTCTATGATTTCCACACATTCTTATTACCTGGTGGAGGTTGTGGGTGGGTATTAATATGTTTAGTTTATAAGTTCATCTAGTTCATATCCCTATTGAACTGGAATGGTGTAGTCTACTTGAAATGGTGGAATTTTCTTCCCATATAGAGGTAATTATGTGTATTCCATAACCAAAATGACCAGTTAAACTAATTCTCATGGAATAATTCGTTTTAGATAACCAAAATAATCTATTACACTCACATAGATAAAATATTGTTAAGGGGGATTCACTAGAGGATAAACACAAAATTCCTGTTGGAGTTTTCCACACTATTTGTTTTACCTCGTAGTAATTTCTCATTGAGTCACTTCAACCTCTGTAAATCAATTTTTTAGTAAGTTATATTTTAATCCTTGATAAGAAAATTATCTTCTCTAATTTATTATTGAAATACAAAAATAGAAAAACCTTTGTTTTCGATTTATTCAAATCACACTGAATAGATTTCATCTAAATATTTTTATGATCATTAATGACATGATTATAACATTGATTTTGGGGTTTCATGTATAGTTCATGTACTTTTATTTAAATTACATTTTTAATAGAATACTTTCTATTATCAAATTTTACATAATTTTGATTCATCACACTATATATGTGGATGAATCTAATGAAAATTTATGAAACAAAAATGTAATTAAAATAATATATTTATTATCACTATATAGTGAAGGAATTATTTATTCACTAAATATATCTAATGGGAATGATCTTAATCATCTTTGATATCTATCTTCTAATTAGACTCTTTTAATTTATGTAGAATTTCAATTTTCACCAAAAATAATTAACAATCCTATGGAAGTAATTTTAAAATTTTTATCTATAGGGTGTTCTAAATTTATTTCATTAAGAAATATTCGAGTGAGGGATATGAATAAAATATTATATTAATCTATGGAGTTATTTCATTCATATATTCATCTAGTCTAGAAAACAATAAATTCCTCAAAAAGGGGATTGTAAAAAATCCACAAACATATTGGGATGGGGATAACATATCATTCCTACTATTGGATCCATATGGTACTATGATTATAATAATTTTAGAAATGATGGTTTTTATAAAAATCTCCCCACACCTATTGGAATAGGAGGTCCATTAAATCTGTTACTATAATACTCATGAACATTGGGACTTTTTATTATACTATTCAGGAATGAGATAGATGTTTTTCCATTCATGGGTGAGAGATTTTCACCATTAATGGTGACAATATGAATATAATTTTTTATACTACTTATACCCAACCACTTTGATATAATTATCATAAATATTATCTTAACAAATTTCCTATTAAATGATCTATGGTATCCCAATTCTAGAAGTCAACATATAATGTATCATAATTAAATAACGAGTCTCCTAAATTTGAAAGGACATTTTCATATAGACTTTTAGAGTGTAATGAGATTTTTTAGATAAAATTTGATAAATTTATCTTTAAATGGGATATTTTTATAAATATTTAATAAACAAAATAATACATAATAAGTAACCAATATTTCCCCCAAAATTCTCTACAAATTCACTCTTCTAGACATATCAACTATAGCAAATTCTTTAAAATATTTTAAAAATGGAAAAAATTAGAATGGTGAGATAATTATTTTAGTATGGTAAAATGTGTCTCTATAGAAATTACTTCATGAATAATATGGGGGAATAAATATGAGTCATATATTTCCATTTAACTGAAGACATGTTCCTTAGATATGTCCATGGATAACATAACAATATAAAAAACAACATTGATATCAATAACAAATTCATTATTAGGGAAATTAAAAATTATATAAAACAAATTCCATGATCTATAACTATATATCATTATTATAGATATCATTAACTTAACATTAAGGGGATATGTTTAGGAAATATATTATTTTTCATCAGTATCACCAAAATTCAAAATCTACTTTGTCTCATTAGATCTGTTGATGGATCTATTGGATATATAATATTAAGACCCACCATAACCCAATTAATTCTTATTATTTCGACATATGATAGAATTAATGCACAATAAAATATAAAAATAACTTTCAATAGTAATAAATACCAAATCCATATTGAAATAATATGTATACCGGTTTTCAATATTTCACCATTTAATAATTAGAATAGATTCCATTATATGAATCTTTGTAGCATTGTATTGAGTAATGGTTATGTGGTTTATTAAAAAATACCCCAAATCAATTTATATACCAAATATATGTGTATTATGATCAATAAAAAAAATGAAATATAGCGATTTCAATGTGGGATGTAATTGTATGAAAAATAATTCCATATAATAAAAGATGACTCTCTCAATAAAAATTTATAGATAGATTTTTGGTGGTTTATTACACAATTGAATAATTGTATTATCTGATTTATAATTTAACTCTTGAAATTTATATACCCTTCAAAATAGATTTTTTTTTGTGAATATTAATCACTTTTCATTGAATTAATTTTCTATTGAATAACTGTTATGGAATTAGTAAAGTAAAAAATCAAAAGAACTTGAGTGGGATAACATAAATAAAAATATAATGGAAATAATGATATAAATTGTTCATGATTTCAATATGGGAGTGAATACAATCCATATATATTATTAGTATGCTAAATATCCATATCTTTAACATGTTAAAAACATAATTTTTTTTATAAAAATTAGATTTTTGTATTATAAATTATTATCTATTTTTGAAAACGCATGTGAGTAATCATTATTGATTTGAAGTGATTTTATAATTGTGGTGTTGTTATACATTTAATCCAAAAATAAATCATTATAATATAAAAAATAATTTATATTTTATATTTTTATATTATATAAAATTCAATAATTTTATTACATGGGAATTCTACTTACTATACTTAAAGTTTAAATTTGTGACTAATTTGTTTCTAAGATTTATTATGAATATATATAAGTATATTTATAATTAAATTTAAATTAATTTTACATTAAAATAATAAAAAAAAAATTTCATATTTATATAATATATAATATATAATTATTTTCCAATAGTCCACCAAGGTATTATTTTATATCTTCATTAAAATAGGTTATTAGACCGACTCAAACATGAATATTCTAGTAAAAATTGTTGATAGTGATTAGGAATATAGTTTATTCTAGAAATATTTAAACATAATAGACGAATAATTTAATACTTATATATGTATGTTTTTAGTATAATTGATTCCTATTTTCAACAATACAACCGAATGTAGGTATGAAATGTAATAGGTTGCACGGGTTAGGTGGTTGTTCACACAACACATGGACAACATTTAAATTTAACAATGAATTTGAGGGAATGATGGTGGATTATAATTTATCACATCATAAAAAAAATTATATAATACATGTCAAATTTTTTCAATTTCATTTTCATAATTAGTGATGATATGGAGTGGTGAAAAACCGAATACATCTCTTCTTATGCGGAGTTGTCCACTCAATAAACAAATGAATGCTTTGTTCCTTTATATAGAAATAGGTAATATTTGTTATTGGTTATTCCCTTGACATAATTATAATATGTATATTAAAATTATTAATTTAATTATATTCAAATTTGAAAAATATTTTTTGGAATGTAATAATGAATGGAAAAGATGTTATGAAAAAAGTTTACTCACATTGAGGAATTGGGGTTACCTTTTATTAATATATTTATATAAAGGAATTAAGCTAATATGCTAATACCATAGGCTATATAAAATTGATTATAATTCAACGGTAAATAGGGTTATATTATCAAGACTAAACTGAACCATTATGATGTCTTTAAAGTTGTCCACTAGATATAAATATAAAAGATTCTTCAATTGTCAATAATGATCCAAAATAGACATTTATGTTGTGGGGGACCCAATCACTACTGGAAATAAAGGATATACCAACGGTTTAGAACCGTTGGTATAGGCTGGAGAACCGTTGGTATATTCTATACCAACGGTTGTCCAAACCGTAGGGAAGTAAGGCGTGGGGAAAGATATATACCAACGGTTTGAAGTAAACCGTTGGGGTAGCCCACTGGAGGTGTGGATTTGCCAACGGTTCTTGCTGAACCGTTGGTATAGGTTTACCCAACGGTTTGGGAATACTATATTCTCATCTTATACCAACGGTTTACAACCGTTGGTATAGTATTTTTCCCAACGGTTTTCATGAAACCGTTGGGAATTCAATGGTTTTTATTTTATACCAACGGTTGTAAACCGTTGGTATAGATTTTTTCCCAACGGTTTCATGGAAACCGTTGGCATATGTTTAAGTATGGAAAAGTATACCAACGGTTTACAACCGTTGGTATTCAGTATTTTCAGAATTGTCAGCAGCTCCTCCAGTGGCCCCTCCAGTGCACCTGCATAAAAAACAACACTGAAAAAAACACCACCTCTTTGAATAGAATCATTCTGAATAATTCCCCATTTGAATCTTCATATGACAAAAACACTGACACACTTAAAACAACAAAAAAGAACACCACCTCTTTGAATAGAGTCATGGTGAATAATTCCCCATTTTAATCTTCATATGACAAAAATCATCCAGTATAGTTGAATCAGAGTTTCAATAAGTCAAATATTATTTACACCCATTTCAATCTTCATACGACAACCACTTTTATAATATATAGTGAAAAGGTATTTTCATAGGAGTCTCATCACTTTTAACTCAGTAAGTGCCACACCATGCCTCAAATTGAGGCTGGGTTGACTGGTACACATCAAATATGATCCATGGATCATTGTCCTTAAGTTTCAACACAATCAAAATCCGTTTGATCGGTTTGGCATATGTACGTAAAATATTAATCCATTTTGAACAAATGAGAGGTAGTTTGGGTGGTCCCCGCCCCACGGTGACTCGTATTGAGGTGAGATTGACTCGTACATGTCACATATGACCCATGGATTGTTTTACTAAAGTGTCAAAAGAATTAGAAGGTATTTGGTCTGTTTCTCGTATGTCAGTTGTTGATATCACTTACAATTTAGTCCCTTTTCAAGAAAAGAGAGACAATTTGAGTGGTCCTGGCCACACCGTGGCTTGGATTGAAGTAGGTTTGATTCATAAAAGTCAAATATGACCCATGGATCGTTTTTCTAAAGTTTCAATAGAATCCTAATGCGTTTGGTTGGTTTGGCGTTTGTCAACAGTTGTTTTCACTTAAAGTTATGTCCATTTTAAACAAAAGAGAGACACTTGGAGTGGTGTCGGCCCCAACGGACCTCGGATTGAGGCGGCGTTGACTCGTACATGTCACATATGAGCCATGGATTGTTATCCTAATGTTTCAACACAATCAGAATTTGTTTGATCATTTTGGCGTATGTATGTAAAATGTTGTCCATTTTTAACATATGAGAGACGGTTTGGGTGGTGTCGGCCTCACCATGCCTCGGATTGAGGTGGTATTGACTCTTACACATCAAATATGACCCATGGATTGTTTTCCTAAAGTGTAAATAGATTACGAAGGATTGCAATTGGATCTCAAGTGGCCTTTGAGAATTGTCGTAGGAGGCTCAAATGAAAAATAGCTTTGGTATGCTTCGGTATATCATCGGTAGTCTTCCCGGCATCCATGGACGTCTATTTATAGGAGAAATACTCCCAAATACTTCAATATGGCCGTTGGAGGGCTTTCGGAGCCGTTGGGGATAAAGTGGGCAAGTCTGGTCAAGCTCTAACGGCTAGTTTGACTTTGCTTACCGGCTGACCGGTGCTTGTCCACCGGCTGGCCGGTGCCTTGGAAGGTGGAGAGAGCTTCTGCCCAGGAGCCACCGGCTGGCCGGTGAGAATCACACCGGCTGGCCGGTGGTGAGACAGTAGGTCTCACTATTCCAAGGAGTCCCACCGGCTAGCCGGTGAGGAGGCCACCGGCTGGCCGGTGGTCTGGACAGAAGGCTTCCCATTCTGTCTGGACCCACCGGTTGGCCGGTGTCCAGACACCGGCTGACCGGTGGCACCTGGCAGAGGGCAAGCCCTTCTGCCTTGTCCACCGGCTGGCCGATGGGCTGGATCCGGCTGGCCGGTGCCCTTACCGGCCGGCCGGTGGTCTCACACCGGCTGGCCGGTGGACTTAAACAGTCCACTTTGAATACTTCTTGGGCCAGCTTCTAGGCACCCTATTTCCTACCATCAAAAACACTTGAAACAATATTAGATCACGATGAGAGTGATTGTGATCATTAAAATCCAAGAGAGTGGGGTACAACAGTGTCGGCCACACCGCGTCTCCGGATTGAGCTGAAACCACCGTGAGACATTCTAATTATTATTCGTGACGTGTACGCGCATAGGTCACGTCAATCGGACGTGCGGTTTGCGCGGTACGGCTCAATATTCGTGTATTAAGTGATGAGCGTGCTTCGTAAACGCGCGCGAGGGGGTCCAAACAGGCCGAACGAAGTCAGAATGGCCTGAAATCAGACAAAAAATACGGGTGAGTGATTTATGAAGTGGTCGAGCAGACGGCACGTCAATCGGCCGTGCCGTGTGCCCGCGGTGACCGGTAACGCCGTTCTGGTGTCATAAACGGCCAAAATGGGCGTCTAACGTTCAAACTCATAGCGGACGACATCAGATTGACTTGAAATCACAGGACAACAATCCCATTATTATTCGCGACGTTCACACACAGACGGAACGTCAATCGGACGTGCGGTCTGCGCGGGAGGTCTCATTATGCGTTCTTTAAGCGTTGCGCGCGCTTGATAAACGCGCGTGGGGGGGTCCAAACTGACCGAATGACAAAACCAAATAGGAACACACCCTCATGTTATCATATTAATAACTCTTCTTGAATCATTGAGAGTCACATCCCAATGATCATAGGATCATTAGCCTAATTGATCACTAACCATGAAACACATGTATGTTGGTCATGTCACCACATGCATCATCACTCATGCCACCATATCAATATATCACAAGGAATTCTCCAGGATAAGACAATATTTTATCACACATCATTCACATTTAGTTATCATAATACAAATTATATTTACATGCTTATGATATAGAATGAATCCACATTAGTAAGACCCACCCCTCTCATATGTTACCATCACATCACTACAACCCATCCTAGAAAGCACCCTACCGCATACAAATTCACCCAATCTAGGGTCTAATACCCAACAAGATCTTACATACTAGGATACACATCATGGATCACTATCAAAAACATAAAAACATTGAAAGATCTCAAAAAATTAGTGCATGCCATCATTAGCTCATAGAATTGAAAAAAGGTAAGTAACAAGCAATATATCTCACTACTCCATACTCACCCAACAACATAAGGGTCTCACATTACTAGGGAATAATTCTATCCAATACTAAATGATCTTGATCTATTTTTCATATACATATATGATTCACCTCACCAATTACTAAATATTAATAACATAAAAAATTATGATTCCATTTAACTAGAATTAAACCATCAGGTTTTACAAGGAAATTCTATATAAGTATTTGTTTACACTTTAAATAATCTTACCCCATACCATAAATAAGGTGTTCAACAAAAATCAAGAACATGAATTTCATGTTAACACCCAACATTGATTCATTAATAAATTGTATTCGAATTTTATGGAAATACCAAAATAAATTAGTGAATCAATGTACCTATAGTGGTGCACATGACCACCATGAAACAATCATAAATTTTTACAAAAACCCTAATAATTGGGAATAACAAAATCAAGAATAGAAGTATATGATTTATAAGAGCTGAACTATATCGTTGATAAAATATAGGAGTCTAACCTGGTAGGTGCTGATCTGATGGACGATGTGGGGATTGGGAGGTCCTTCCGCAAGAAATCGCTCCAGGAGGACACGAGGTGAATGCTTCTGTAATGTGGGGAGGCCGCTGGCTCGATTTGGTATTTGGGGCTTTTTTTTCCCAACGGTTTTTAATAACCGTTGGGAAAGACCAACCTTTCCCAATTTCTTCACCACTTTTCCCAACGGTTCTAAGAACCGTTGGGAAAAACCATCTTTCCCAACGGTTTCCATATAACCGTTGGGAAAACAATGGGAAAAACCTATCTTTCCCAACGGTTTCATACAACCGTTGGGAAAACTATGCATTGAGGGGTTTTTCCCAACGGTTTATAGAAACCGTTGGGAAAGATATGATATGCCAACGGTTCTTTGAACCGTTGGTACACAACTGTTGGGAAAGATCCCTTTTCCAGTAGTGAATATATTTATGAAACCCTTATAAATTAATTTGTAAATAGATTTTAATCATATTTTGTTCTTTAGTATTATAATTCTCTCTTTAACCATATTTGTTTTAAAATGGTAACATATTTTTTAATAAGAAAATATATTTTAATGATAATGAAAATGTGGACCGTGTTAAATAATTTGAAAAAAAATATTCTGAATATTAAAAAAAATATTAGAGAAAATTCACATGTGTATTAAAATCAATTATCATATTTTAGGTTATAGCTTGTAAAAACTTGTTTTAAAAAATGTGTACATTAACGCTTAAATTTTTTACAAACACTAAAATTATCAATATATTTTCTTTTTTATGTAAATTGATTTCGTAAAATGAAAAAAAAAATATTTGGATTTAAAATCCTTCAAAAATTAATTTAATAAAAATAATATTTAATTCATAAAATTACCAAAAACATTTTTTATTTGAAAATATTAATTTTGTTGTAAAAAATATTAATCACTGGTTTCCCAAATTCAAGTAAATAATTTTAAAAATGTATATATATATATATATAATTATATATATATGTCAAATTAAATTATTTAAAACAATTATTGAAATTTAAAATAAGACAATTACATTATACATTTTCTAAAAACCTATATTTTCCATAATTCACCTAAAAATAAGTTATTTTTTAAAAAGGAAAACTTATTAGGAATCCATTGAAATAATGTATTAGAAGATTTTTTTTTCTCAAATTAAGAGTCTAAATTTGTTAAATTTAACGTAAAAACAAAAAAAAAAATATAATGTAATTTGTTTTGATAGGAAAATTTATTTCAAAAAATAATTATTATTCTTATATTTATTCCCATAAAATTAATAAAAAAATTGGTTTTAAAATGTTATTAATAAAAATATATATTTTATTCATAAAATATTTAATATCATAAAATAATGTTAATAAAATAGAAATTTTAGAAGAGTGGAATTTTAAATTGTTGTTAATTATTATTATTTATTTAGTTACACAATTAAAATATTCATTAATTCCATTATGAATATATAATTACTTTTCATTTATCAAAATATTTTATAATTATGTTATCTTTATTTGTACCTGTTAATTTTATAATTTTATTTTAACTGTTATATAATTTTCTTTACTTCATTTTTGTTTGTTGTTTAATGTGATGTAAACAACTAAAATCATTATAATTTAAATGAATATATCATTTATGATCTCCAGGTTTTATACCACCAAAAAAATATTTACCCCATATTATTTCAATTAGATAATTCTATACAATATATAGGCCTAACATATAATATTATTGCAAAGGAGGTGTACCTATTAATATCCTATGTAAGACCTGGAATGAAATATTTTTCCCACATATAATAAATATCTAGGTACAATTTGCTTCAATATATAGTAATTATATTCCCTCCTTTTCCAAAAAATAATCATATTCTAGTTTCTTGGAGACATTCCATAGGGATATTCTTATCAAAAAAAATTCATGTTGAAAATTTACCATTCATTATTTTATCATCATCATTATTTAATCATCAATGAGCCTCAATCCTAATAATCCAAGTTTTCTATAGAAATTCAACTCTGTTCACATTATAAATCCACATTCAGGACAAATAGTTTGGTATAATTGCATGATTTATCTCTTCAATTCTAAATTAATTTGGTTTCTTATTGTGAAATCCATCCCATTGTATATTTTATCCACTATTGACTTGGTTATTTCGATATTTAAAAAGAACAATAACAAGAAATATTACTGATAATGGATGGTCACCATAATATAATTTTTTAATGATAATTAGAAGACATATTGAATTCAATATGTAAAACAATTGGATACTATTACATTGGATTTTTTTTTAACATATATTCACTCATGGTTCAATCTAGGACTCCATAGGATCAGTTCTTTTACATTCTTTAACCTAATTAATTAACACAACATATCCCTAAAAATGGAATTCGGTGATATTTTCAGTACGCTAGGAATATAACAAGGTATTTTCTTCCTAATAGGGAATCATGAGGTCCATTCATCTTGAATTATAGTGAATATTTTGTTGTTAATAAATTCTTTTATCTAATGGTGATTACATGTGGGATAATTTGTGCCACATTCAAAACAACACTCTATTGTAGATACATGTATATTATTTCTTAAGGAATGGAAAATATTACATTTTAGAAAATATTTTTAATGGTATCAAATACATATGATGATCACATATAGATATCAATTGGATATTCAATGAATTTATCTTATCTTAATCCCTAAAAAATATAACATTAAATATTAAATCAATTATTCTAAAGGGATTTCTATGAAAATATAAATACATTCAAAAATATCATATAAACCATTATAATACCCTCAATTAACATCCCAATCTGTAATGTTATTTAAAGACTCGGTTGATAACTAATAACTTTCCATGTACCCAAACTATTGGGTCATGTGTTCATAAATACATTAGTTTCATATATTCATTCAAATTAACAAAACTGACCAATTTTAAACAACACTAAATACAATATTGGAAAACAAATATTGAGTTACATATATTCATTATTCAATTTAGATTTATAGTTTTAAATATTTTGTGAATACCATTAACAAAAAAGGTCCATTACTTTCTGATCAACTAGAAACCTTTTCCACTGTATAAGAATTTTTTTTCCAAATCTCCTAGAAAATTATCTACATAAGCTACACTTCTTGAAAAAACATCTTTAACACTATTACTCATATCCCAACTAAACAGAAAATATCAAACTGTGAGATCAAAAATTGAATATGGGAGAAAATTTTCTAAAGATATCAAAGAATGAAAATTTTTTAAAGAATAAATATGATTCAAAAAATTTTATATATATGGAAACATGAAATTTCAATAAATTCACAGATTAAATAAACATATAACAAATCTTGTCTATAATAATTACTATTTACACTATGAGTAAATTCATAATATGAAACACAAAATATAACAACCCAGTATTAATGTACATAGAAATTAAATCTCATTTTTGGAATAGAGACAAAATTGCATAAATAGACTCCCAAAAACTATGCTAGTTTAGTGACATTTAAATCATTGGAAAAAATATTATATCTTAGTGATAAATATTCAATTATTCCCAAAAATATCATTCCCATTAGTATTTATACATAAAAACCTATCTTCATAATTTAGGGAGGGAAAATATAAGAATTCAGTGATCTCAAATTCTTATTTTTCTTAAATGATGATTAAATGTAAGAATGAACATGAGCATATGGGTATCAGAACCTTGTCATGTAAAGTTATGATCATACCCTTCATATCAAATATCATAAATTGGAATCATGAAATAAAAAAAATTAGTTCATAATACATGAATCATTAGGAAATGAAGAACATAATCCATGAAAACATAACATAGGAATAAGACATGGAATTTTGGAGAACAAATAATTGTATAATATGATTTCCATAGTAAATAATTAATTTTTTTTAGAAAATCTTATTAGTATGGGTTCCCTCTCTATGCCATATTAGTAGTCATGGTTCACTTCCATTTCCATCTTAGTAGCATGATTTCATTCCTCATACCATCTTGGTAGTCATAGTTCACTTTCATAGCCATCTTACTAGTCAATATTCTCTCCCAAGATCATCTTAGTCTATATCTTGAGATATATATCGTTAACCAATGTATTTGTGGGTGAAATATGTCCCACCCTTCTTATAATTAAATCATACGTACATGTTACACAAGATCATAAAAATAATATCAAAACCCATAAAATGAAATGGGTTTCATAAAATGTAATCATATAATAACATGTGAAAGAAAGATAGGTTTTATAATAATTTCATCAAAACATAACCCATGAAAATAATGAGGATTTAAAATAATATTTTCGGGTCCCTTCCCTTCCCATTTTATTGGGAAAGCAATGGAATGCTACTTGTCCATAAACTACATCCTTGAGCCGCCAAAGGATGGAAATAAATGTTGATGGATTAATGAAATATTGGTGTATAATTTCTCTTTATCCAAAATAAAACAATTATCTAGACATAAAATGATCAAAATCACCATATGATGCATGAAAATAATGCATCATAATAGGACAATATCAAATGATCACTATAATAAAAACCATATAACCAAATATCATAGTACTACAGTGAAAAAATAAGATGATAAAAAATCAATGACTCAATATATAGAACCATAGCTCTACACCAAGCTCTAAGGTCCAAAACCACAAGACCACCCATGAATCACAATGTACCACTAAATGGATGATATTATTTACCATTACCCATTTCATAGAATACAACACCTATAAAAGAAGAAATAAACCAGAGAAGGGGGTGAGTAATAAATCTTGAAAGGATTTCTACAATGACTTCCCAACACATACCCCTAGGATAGAACAAGTTAGGAAATTTTTATAATAAAAAATTTATATAAAACCATATAAATAGTTCAAAACATTAAAAAAATCCAAATTCATCTGTACCAAAAATTTTCACCCAAAATAACACAATTACAGGAATAAAATCCAATAAGGTATTTCCCATTTCCCATTCATTGTTGACACAAACCAATTCAATTCATGCGATCACACACATATCACAATCATACTAACAACTCAACCACATGAGCTAGGTGTTCTCACTATTAGTGGAACTTCACTTCCAATCACATCCCCCATTTATAGTGGTACTTCACATCACATTTAAATCCTTTAATGGTGGTAATTCACACCCACTATTTTTCCCTATTACACTCATTCTAAAACACTTAAGAAAAACCCATAAAATGGCATTTTACAAAATAAAATCAACCAATATTTTCAAAACCATTACACTCCACAATTGAAAAACCAATCAACTCTATATGTCTGACAACATTTCAAACTAAATTGTCATGGAATTTCAATAAAAACTATTATTGAAAGCTCCATTAACACACATCCATTGCAAACACATTTGACCAATTTTTTCAAAAATCATTTCAATAAAACTCGGGGGGCATATTTTAAAATCATCCTTTTTAAAATACAACAATACAGAACAATGCACAATAAAATCAAATTTCCCCAAAACCCATGAATCAACACACAAGGGGTTCTAAACAAGTTCCATAAATCAATTACAATAAAAATAAATAATTTACAATAATATAATTCAATTTATAGTTAGATGATTTGAGGCTGAAGACACCAAAATTTACAATTTTGGTGAAAATGACAAACTAAATAACCATTCAACAAATCAAGGTTAAAAAACTAAAAATATTCTCTAAAATACTACCCCTCTCATTGGAAAAGAAAAATATTACCATTTTTTAAAAAAACTCTTGGATATGTTCCCAACAAAACTAGATCTATGAAACAAGGATATATATAAAATTATATCTAAGGAAAACCATGAAATTAACTAGAAGAGATACTTACCCATGGATAATCTCTATCAAATAACATTGAAAAACCTTAAATCACATCCAAAATATGTGGGAGAACCACTCTATCTATTGAAAAATGGAGACCTAGGTTTGGTCTACATTGGAAAAAAATGGTGTATTTGTGGAAAATACTGAGGAATATTTGTTTTTTAAAAACTCACTTTTTAAGATATTCATGTATTAGCAGAACATTTAGACTAACTGTGCATTAATTGGGAACCTTATACTGCCTCAAGGGGGACATCACACAATTGGACTAAATAGTTAGACATACCATTCAACAAATGTACCAAATCCCATTATCCCATGCTGAAAGGTTTCCTGGATATTTTCAGGGTTTTCACTAACCGTTCTCAAACCATGCTCCCATATAAAATCCAAAAACATTTCAAAAAACCATCCAAACTCTCACAAAAATTACACAACCACTATATATAAATAAAAAAAAATATAGTATTGCATTCCTCAAATAGGGGTGTTAAATTACAACAACCAGTATTCTTTCTGCCCTCTAAATGTATATAACCATCACTTTATTGAAAGGGATCATGATATTTCTTGACCATTTAATTGTCCTATTCTAAAGTCTCCATTTGAATTTTACTATATTTCCACAAAACCAACACTATAATGATAGTTATTTCATATTATAAAGTCTATTTCCTATCCAAAATTCATACTATCATGTGCACCAATAAAGAATTCGGCTCTAGCTTAACATGATCCCATCGAACCACACGATTAGGATCCAGCTGATACTTCTTCAATAGTGATATATGAAATAAAATATGCAACACACTGAACCCTAGTTGAAATGAAAACTGTTATGGACCTCTAAAACTCACTCAAGTATCTCAAAGGGACTAATATACCTTATATATAACTTTCTCTACAAAAAAAATTAAAATATCCATGTCAAAGAGAGATTCTCAAGAATACACGATTACCCACCTCAAATGACAATGATCATCGATGATGGTCCACATACAATTTCTAATGACTCTATGATGTTTCAATAGGAACAAACCATCCCCTGAGGCCCTTATCGTGACTACCCCAAGATCGCCATCCCTAGGCCAGGGGATGGTGATTAGAACCAAAGGTGTAATTCCCAAAAAACTAGGAAGGTATTGACTTTATAAATCGTAAACACACACAACCAGAGTAGAATTGGAAGAAAACACTATGTAAAAATTGTATAACAAGTATTGCTGAAAGTTAAGGGGCCATAAATACAAGCCCAATAGTAAAGTACATGGAAATACAAATAGGTACAACTAAAAAGAAAAACAGCTGGAAGGTGTCTAGAAGCTCCTAGATTGTCCACCGTGGATCCTACCTGAAGGGTAGGTACAGATAGCCTCCTCTGTGCTCCACGTCTGTCCATCTCCTCCAGGTAATGACACGTCGTGAAGTCCACCTCTGGGTACCATCTATTTCTCATACACTCTACCTCGGTCACCGCTGTCTGTCGTCTGCATCCAACACAATGAGGTAGAGTCAAAGCCCATGTAGGGGTGAGTATAATAATACTTAATAGGTACCATAAGACCCTCAATGTCTCACAAAATCAAACAAGGATAAACCAAAAAATATGATTTCAATGGATAACCATTTCTTAGTTATATGCCCATATATATATCTAGGTTATCAAATAACCCATCTCAATCAAGTGGAAAACTCAAAGGTCAATGAATCAGCTCAAACCAGGATTTTTCATTATCGAAACCATGACTGCTGGAAAACTCCTCCTCTGTCAAGTACAGTGGGCCTGTCGCAACACCGAGGCGCTTCTCACTAACCTTGGACTGCTGAGGTACTCCTCCTGTCGAGTACCGCGGGTCTGTAGCCAACTACCAGGCGCTCCGTCCAAGGTGGGTCTTCCGCCAAATACTAGGCACTCTCCCTAATAAAATACAAAGGTACCCCTCCTGTCATGTACCGCGGGTCTGCTGCCAACTACCAAGAACTCCATCCACCATGGTTCTGCCGCCAAATACCGGCTGCTCCCCAATGGGCTAGTCGAATCAGTGCGAGTCGAATTGGTCAAGCAGTCGTCAGGTCTGTCAACTACTAGGTCTCTGCACTCTGTATGCTCATCTCCAGGAGGATCCGCTCCACGAGCTACTGGTTGATATTCCAAGTGTTACAAAGTCTCACGTGTAAGTTTCTCAAAGGACATCCATGTCATAGTGGTCTCAACGCAACAAACAGTGCATCAATCGAACGCTCGGTCTGTGAGTTATTAGCCTTTTAGTCCCGAGGGCCCTGTTGGTTTCATGTACGAACCAAAATGAACTTATCTCAATTATACCCTGAAATCCCGTGGGGGTATTCTAAAAGGGATGACTTCATTCCAAAAATATCAATGTCGCTGATGGTTCATCAAATGGAGGCATGTAGCCAAAGATATGGGCGAAAAGGTGTAAACAGGTCTGACGGGTTCGGGCCCGGTCTGACCTAGTTGGACCGACACGACCTGGTCCGTGAATCTCACCTGACATGAAAGGGTGGCCCAGCCCGAAGAGGCGGTCCATCCCGAAGAGGCGGTCAAGCCCGAAGGTACAGCCTGGCCTGTGGGGGTGGCCCAGCCCGAAAGTGGCCCGGACAGAGTGGTGGCCAGGCCTGAAGGGACAGCACGGACAGGGGGCCCTCGTTTCCTTGGGGTGGACCGCGTGGCCAGGTGGTGGCCCGGGTGGCATGGCTGGATGGCGGCCCGCATGGCCTGGCTGACCGGCCTGTGTGGCCTCTCTGGCCGGCCTGTGTGGCCTGGATAGCCACACGTGGGAGGGGGGTGTCGCGCCCCCCTTTTTCCGAAATGGCCAGCCCGAGGTGCCAACCCATGGTAACCGCAAGACCCGAAGGGTCCCTCCTACAGGATGCACCGGTGGCCGGCTCAGCCAGCCACCCTTCCCAGCCTTCTGCGGACTAAGGTCGTGCCCCTTCATCGTGGCCCGCCCTGGCGACGGCTCCCAGCTACTCCGCATGGAATGACAGCGTCGCGTCGCCGTCCGACCGCCACAACCCTCCTAGACGTGGCCCTTTCTTCCGACACGGTGCGATGGCACCGCGCCTTTCTGGCACCACTGTGGCCCACCTGGCCGCTGCTTGGTTCACTACGCGGCACTGTAGTACCGTTCCCTTGTGGCGACCCGGTGGCCTTGTGCCGCCGGCTTTCTTCGGGGCCGGCTCGTTGTCGGTAGCCACGCGTACTGCCTCCATCATCATCAAAAAAGAACCAAAAAAGGGGAGGGTCGGGCTGTGTTCGTGCAGTCTGAACCCTCCTTGTTATGTTGATATCATTTGATTCTCAAATAACAAAACAAACTATGGGGTACAGATGGAAATATTCAATCGTAATATAACCCCTACCTCGCTTGTCGATGATCGTTGACAAAGTCACAGAATGGCAGCATCATTTTGTCCATGTCGGAAGAGAATACGAAGAAGTCGAGGAGAAAGGATTCGGGGAAGACGAGTCGAGATGACATCGTCAGCGTTCTTTGGGGGAGGCAGTGTTTCCTCTACTTACACCAGTTAAAGACAGAGACGATGGGGCTCTTCGTTCTTCGGTGGTGATGGGCGTTCTCCGCGTTCTTCGTTGAGAGAATGAAGTCCTCCCAATTCTCCTAAAGGCTCTTCCTCTCCTTAATTCTCCCAACAAAGATTGTGCCAACCCCGACCATAATAATACATCACATATTATAATGTTGGCATAATGAATTCAAGAATTCAAAATGATTCCAAATTAATTAAGTTACTTTACTTAATTAAATAGGAGGAGTTGGCTCATTAAATGAAGGGTGAAGGTGAAGAGTTTCACCAAATTAATTGGGGGTTTAGAGGAGGTTTAAATCTTGTGTGGGCCCCACCTAATAATCCTCCCAAAGGAGGTTATGTGAGGGTGGTCCCCACCACCATAACCTCTCTTAGGAGGTTATGGTGTGGTGGCCCCCACCACAAACCTCCCCTTGGAGGTTTTAACCACCAAAATAAAATAAAGTTAAAAATTTAACTTCATTCAATTTCATTAAAAACCCCAAAAAACTACCATCCACTCTCGATAAAACGAAACTGCGGTGAAGGTCTCACTCAGCAATCACCGAATTTGTGAGCTCAACGGTGCCCTCATATATCAATTCCAAGCACCGTTTCAAATGTTAAAAAGCTCACCCGTACGTTTACTGAACGTATCCAAACAAAACTTTAGAAATTGATTTTGGGCACATCGGGCCTCAGAATCAAGATTCTTCATAAAGTGAGGACTCGTAAAATTCCCATGTATTTAAAAAAAATCCACGGGAATTATGGGTCTTTTAATTCTCCCCACATTATGGCTTTACGTCCCCATACGATACAACTCAAAGTTAGAGAACAAATGGGGGTACTGAGCATGCATCTAAGCCTCCCACTCACAGGTGTTCTCCTAGAGGTTCTCGTACCACCAGCAAACGTACACCAGAGTTATCGACCGTCCATATAGGACCCGCTCCTGTTGATCCTCAATCTCCACTGGAACCTCCGTGAAAGTCTCCCCGTCATCGATGTCTAGCTCTCCATGGTCAATGATGTGGGATGGGTCTTGCACGTATCTCATCAGCTGAGATAAATGGAAGACGTCGTACACCCGGTGCAACTGAGGTGGAAGAGCCAAGTAGTAATCCACCTCGCCTACTCTGTTAAGGACCTGGAAAGGTCCGATGAACCTCGGAGATAGCTTGCGGCCTCGGCCAAATCTCTGTATACCTCATCGAGTTGAGACCTGTAGGAAGACATGGTCGCCATCCTCGAACTCCAGATGTATTCATCTCCTATCAGCGTACGACTACTGTCTGCTCTATGCAGTCTTCATCCTCTCCTAGATGATCTACACCTTCTCGATTGTAGCCCGTACCATCTCAGGTCCCACTAGTGATGACACCCCTGGGTCTGTCCAGCACAGTGGTGATCTGCAAGGTTGACCGTAAAACACCTCGAAAGGTTCCATCCCTATGGTGGAGTGATAAATGTTGTTGTAGAAACAATATACCAATAGTAAGTAGTCCTCCCAGCTACGACTGAAATCGAGGACACAAGAACGAAGCATGTCCTTGAGGGTCTGGATGGTCCTCTCGGTCTGACCATCAGTCGGAGGATTGAAGGTGGTGCTCAAGTGAAGCTGTGTCCTGAAAGCTTCTTGAAACCACTTCCATAGCCATGAAGTGAATCATGCATCACGGTCAGAAATAGTAGAAGAATGTACTTCATGAAAACGCACTACCTCGGCCACATAGAGTTGTCCTAAGCTCTCTACTGAACCCTGCTCCCTAATCAGTAGGAAGTGGGCTGACTTGGTGAGTCGGTCGACGATCACCCAAATTGAGTCATGACTCCTGGATTTATGTGGAATACTCATGAAAAAGTCCATGGATATCCCATCTGACATCCACTCTGGGACCTCTAAGGGCTGAACCAAGCCTGCAGGTACCTGGTGATCTTCCTTCACTTGTTGACAAGTGTGGAATCATGAGACAAACTCCGCTACCGACTTCTTCATACCTGGCCACCAATGCTGTTGTCGAAGTTCCTGGAACATCTTTTCCACCCCTAGATGTACCGCTAGATTGGAAGTGTGGAATTTCCTCAAAACCTCCTCTGGAAGTGAAACGGGTACCAAGGTACGTCCTCTAAAGAGGATGACGTGCTCCCCACCATTAGAAAATCCATCAGGTGCTTACCCTGTGGATATCTGAGCATGTCACGTCTTGTAGTCAACGTCCCCATGCTGCACCTCCCTAAATCACTGAAGAAGTGGGGGACTGACTGTAAGAGACCATAGATAGGATGCTCCATCCCTATCCCCAAAGTATATCTGTAAGGTAGCCAACTACTCTATCACCTCTCCTAGCTGCTGAATGCCAGTCCTCCTGTTGAGCGCATCTGCAACAACATTCCCCTTCCTAGGAGTATAGACTATCTCGAAGTCATAGTGTTGGAGGAACTCAAGCCGTCATTGTTGTCTCAGGTTCAGGTCCTTCTAAGAGAAGATATACCTAAGACTCTTGTGATCAGAGTACATGGTAAAAGGCTTTCCCATTATATAGTGTCGCCACATCTTCAAGGTGAAGACCACTACTGCTAACTCCAGGTCATGGGTAGCGTAGTTATGCTCATGATATCTCAACTGCCGAGAACCATACGCGATCACTGCTCGCTCCTGCATCAGGACTCACCCGAGTCCGGTCAATTATGCATCGTAGTAGACTAAGTACCCTACGCATTTCTCTGGAAGCCTCAAGATGGGGGCACTGGTCAACCTCTAACTCTGCTCTTGAAAGCTCTGCAAGCATCTCTTTGACCACATGAAGGGTTTCCCCTTCATCATCAAGGATGAAAGTGGGGTTGCAACTCTGGAGAATTCTGGAACGAATCTCTGATAGTATCCAGCCAAACCCATGAAACTTTGAACCTCCATCACACTCTTGGGTGGCCTCCAAGAAAGCAATGTCTCAATCTTCACTGGATCGACTGCAACTCCAGCCTACAAGATGACGTGTCCGATGTAGTGATCCTCTCAAATCCAAAACTGGCACTTCGAGAGCTTACCATAAAGCTGGTGCTCATGGAGTGTGTCTAGTACTACTTGAAAATGGTAGGCATGCTCCTCCTTCATAGTCTAGTATATCAGAATGTTGTCGATGAAGACCACAACAAAGAAATCGAGGTAAGGCTGGAAGATCTTGTTCATGAGACACATGAACACTGTTGGATCATTGGTTACGCCGAAAGAGAATAACCAAGAACACATAGTGGTTGTACCGACACTTGAAGGTCGTCTTTTGAAAATCCTCGTATCGAACTCTGAGCTGGTGATAGCATGATCTAAGGTCTATTTTCGAGAGCCATACGGCTACTTTGAGCTGATTAAAGAGGTCATCAATCCTCAAAAGTGGGTACTTGTTCTTCACGATATCCTAGTTCTGGCGATGGTAGTCGACACAGAGCCTTAATATCCCATCCGTCTTCTTGGCGAACCGAATCTGGGCTGCCCAGGGAGAAACACTAGGCCAGATGACTCCATTCCCCTGCAAGTCCTCCATTTGTACCCTCAGCTCGCAAAGCTCGGTGGGATCCATCCAATATGCTGGAGAAGATATCAGTGTCACCCCGGGGTACAAGTCAATGTAGAAGTCCACCTCTCTATGAGGAGGTAGTCCTGGAACATCATAAGGGAAAACGTATATGTATATTTCCACCACAATAGGATAAGTTGGAATCTCCACATCAACTACTCCATGGGTAAGGCAAGCCAACTTGTGAGTGATCAGATGCACTCTCCTCCAGGAAAGTGTGTTTTGTGCTGCAAAGGATCCCTTCTCACCAGTGAAGGTGAACCTGGTCCCATTTGTGGGGACACACCGCACTTTTCCCCTAATAAAGTCGATATGAGCATGGACTGTAGATAACCAGTCCATACCCAAGATGACATCATAATGCCTCGACGCCACTATAAGGAGATCCCAGCTGAAGCTCTCGCCTCTGAGAGTAAGATCACACTACTAGCACTAGTGTGTAATCGTCGAGTCTGCTCCTGTAGAAGTCTCTATCCGTAAGGATCGATCCAAAGGCTCTGTCGAAATCTCCGAGCTGTGAATCAGGGTAGTGGTAATTAAATAGTGACTATGAACTGTGTCTATAAGAAGTATAGCTATGGTGGAGTAGACACAGATCGTACCTCGTATCATCTCTAGAGCACCATGGTCATAGGCCTCAGCTACCTGAATCTGAGCTCTCCCCTATCCACCCACTCTACACGGTTGGGGAGGAAATCTTGGTGGTGGTGGAGGTAGCACCTCGTATCATCGACCTCCTCCAGCTACTTGACCAGCTCCTCTGCCACATCATCCTGCTCCCTGCAGATCGCCTCGATCAAACCTCTGCCTCTACCGCTTCTCTTGAAGGCTCTGCTGGAATCTCTCCAACCACAAGAAAGGTTTCCCCTTCTTCATCAAGGATGAAAGTCATGCTGTAACTCTGGAGATGTATGGAATGAATATCCGATAGTATCCAGCCAATCCCAGGAAACTCTGAACCTCTATCACACTCATGGGTGGCTCCCAAGCAAGCACTGCCTCAATCTTCACTGGATCCACTGCAACTCCATCCTCCGAGATGACGTGTCCCAAGAAGTGAACCTCTCGAATCCAAAACTGGCACATAAAGAGATTACCATAAAGCCGGTGCTCTCAGAGTGTGTCTAGTACTACCTGAAAATGGTAGGCATGCTCCTCCTCAGTAGTCCAGTAGATCAAAATGTCATCGATGAAGACCAGGACAAAGTGATTGAGTGCCAGTTTTGGATTCAAGAGGTTCACTTGAGCTGATCTAAGGTCTATTTTCGAGAACCATCGTGTTCCCTTGAGCAGATCAAAGGGGTCATCAATCCTCGTAAGTGGGTAATTATTCTTCATGTTCACCTGGTTCAGGAAATAGTGGTCGACACAGAGCCTCAAGTTTGCATCCACCTTATTGTCGAACAGAATCAGGGCTGCCCAGGGGGAAACACTAGGTCAGATGAATACCTTCCCCTACAAGTCCTCCAGCTAAACCCTCATCTCACGAAGCTCAGCGAGAGCCATCTGATATACTGGAGTAGATATCGGTGTCGTCCCGAGGTACAGGTCAATGTATAATTCCACCTCTCTACAAGGAGGTAGTCTTGGAACATCGTCAAGGAAAACATCTGTGTATAGGTCCACCACTACTGGATAAGTTGGAATCTCCTCATCAACTGCTCTGAGGGTAAGGGAAGCCAACTGGTGAGTGATCGGATGCACTCTCCTCCGAGTAAGTCCGTCTTGTGTTGCAAAGGTTCCCTTCTCGCTGGTGAAGGTGAACCTAGTCCCATCCATGCGGACACACCGCACATTGTGCCTAATACAGTCGATCTAAGCATGGACTATTGATAACCAATCCATACCCAGGATGACATTATAAGTCCTCGATGCCACTATGAGGAGATCCCAGCCGAAGGTCTCGCCTCCTAGAGTAATCTCACACAACCGGCACCAGTTTGTAATCATCAATTCTACTCCCGTAGGATTCTCTAACCGTAAGGATCTAGCCAACGGCTCCGTCAGAATATTTGAGCTCTGAACGAGGGCAGTGGCAATGAAATATTGACTGGTACCTATGTATTTAAGAACTACAGATATGGTAGAGTAGACATAGATCATACTTTGTATCATCTCTGGAGTGCCATGGTTGTAGGCCTCAGCTGCCTGAAGCTGAGCTCTCCCTTGTCCTCCCGCACCCTCCTGTCGAGGTGGACCTCCTGTTGGTGGTGGAAGTAGCACCTCGTATCATCAACCGCCACCAACTTCTTGACCAGCTCCTCTGCCATGTCCACCAGATCCCTGTGGACTACCTCGATCGAACCTCTGCCTCTACCTGGGAGGTCCCTCAACTGACTGCTGATCGTCAGTACGGCAGGTCGGAAAGTCATGTGCCATGTGACCAAGCCCGCTGCATGAGTAACACTATCCGCTCCTGGCATGTCTGGATCTATCTCTACTCTGGGTGCCCCACAAAACCGATCCTGAGTCATGAAGTAGACCACCTGTGGGTCTGGTCCTCTTGTTCTTCTATGTCATATGTCATCTTCAAGCTACAGAAGACTCTACTACAAGACGACTAGTGGTGGGTCTCGCTACAGGAGACTTCTCTACAAGGAAACTCTCCACTATGAGGGATCTTTTCAACACCCCCGTCTGCATCATCATGCTGTGGGAGATAACTGAAGCTCTGATCTCTCACCTGAGTCCCTGCTCAAAGGTCAAGGCCCTGATGAATGGGTCCTATACCATATCAGTGTAGTAGAGAAAGAGGTCAGTGAACCTCAATGAGTACTGTGCCACCATCATGCTACCCTGCTATAGATACAGTAGCTCCTGTATCCACACAACTCATAGGGTCACTAGAACAAACTCTTCATGGAATAGTCCCTCGAATTCTACCCATAGAAGTGTCACCTCATCATTTATCTAGAGCATTAGGCTCCACCATTTTCTTGCTGCTGCCTGAAGGAGACTGGCAGCAAGGATCACCATGTAGTCGGCTGGTGTACCTACTAGCCTGAAAACTCTCACCATAGCCTCCAGCCAATCCTCAACCACCTGTGGGACCGTCTATCCCATGAACCTCGATGGCCTATGCCACTAGAACTCGTGTAGCGCGGTCAAGTGGCATGAACTCTCTACTCTTGGGGCTGGTGGTATCGGTGGCCCAATGGAAAGTACTACCGCTGGTGCCTTCGCTATTTCCTCAACAGGAAGAGGGACCTATAGTGAGGCCTCATCGCTCGGTGGGATGTAAGTATGTACAACTCTCAGGGATCTAGCTGGTCATCCTTGTGGAGGAATCATGAAAGAAACCGATGCGACACGATCAAAAGACTATACCTGGTGAGCTGACTTAGTTTGAGCTGACTTAAAGAAAAACTTTTGAAACACACACGCAATTGGTGTTTTCTTGCACTAAGTTGGAAATCAGTAGTCAGGATCCTAGTGTACGGATACGTCAGCTGCCGCAACAACATTGGACTCCTTGAACTGAAAACCACACTCAGTACCCTTAACTCTATTGCTTCACCAAAAAGAAATATCAGTGTCCGAGGTTCTGTGGTAGAACTGAATCCTTTGATACCAATTTTTCATGACCCGTCCCCCGGGGCCCGTATCGTGACTACAACAAGCCCACTATCCATAGGCTAGGTTCTGGAGACTAGCAATAAAGACGTAATTACCTAAAACAGGGAAGGCATTGCCTTTATAAATCATAAAACCACAAAACCAGAGTATAAGTGGAAGTAAACACTAAGTAAAAACTTTATGAAAAGTATTCTAAAAGTAAAGGGGCAGGAAATACAATCCCAATAAGAAAGTACAAGGAAAGGACAAATAGGTGCAACTAAAAAGACAAACAGATGGAAGGTGTCTAGTAACTCCTGGATCATAAACAATGGAATCTACCAGAAGGGTAGGTACAGATAGCCTCCTCAGTGCTCCACGTTCGTCCATCTCCTCCGGGCACCGACTCGTCCTGAGGTCCACCTCCGGGTACCATCCAGTCCTCACACACTCCGCCTCGGTCAGCGTTGTCTGTCGTCTGCATCCAACCCAATGAGGTGAGGGCATAGCTCGTGCAAGGGTTAGTATAACGATACTCAGTAGGGACCCCGAGACCCTCAAGGTCTCCCGAAATCCAACAAGGATATACCAAAAAATATGATTTCAACGGATAACCATTACTTAGGTGTATGCACATACATATACCTAAGTTATCAAGTAACCCATCTCAATCATGTGGAAAACTCAATGGTCATTGACTCAGCTCAAACCATGATTTTTCATTATCAAAACCATGACTGCTTGATAAATCCTCCTCTATCGAGTACAGTGGGCATGTTGCGACACCGAGAAGCTTCTCACTAACCTTGGACTGTTGAGGTACTCCTCATATCAAGTACTGTGGGTCTGCTACCAACTACGAGGTGCTCCGTCCACTGTGGGTCTGCCACCAAATACTGGGTGCTCCCCCTAATAGCCTACAGAGGTACTCCTCTTATTGAGTACTGTAGGTTTTCTTCCAACTACGAGGCACTCCGTCTTCCATGGGTTTGTCGCCAAATACTAGGCACTCCCCATTGGGCTAGTCAAATCACTCGGAGTTGAATTGGTCAAGTAGTCATCAGGTCTGTCTGCTAATACGTCCTCGCACATTGTTTGCTCATCTCCAGGAGGATCTACTCCATGAGCTACCGTTCAATACTCCAAGTGTCACAAAGTCTCATGTGGAAGTATCTCAATGGACCGACACATCATAGGGGTCTTAACGCAATAGACGGGTCAATCGGTCGCCCGGTCTGTGAGTTATTAGCTTTTTAGTCCCGGGGGCCCAGTTGGTTTCGTGTATGAACCAACTTGACTATATCTCAATTATACATCAAACTCCCGTGGGGGTATTCTCAAAGGGATGAATTTGTTCCAAAAATATCGGCACCGCTTACAGTTCGTCAAAAGGACGCATGTAGCCCATGATATGGGCAAAAGGTGTAAATGGGTATGATGGGATCAGGTCCATTCTGACCCAGTTGAACCGACCCGACCCAGTCCGAAGGTACGGCCCGACCCATGGGGGCGGCCCAGCCCAAAAGTGGCCCCGCCCGAAGGGAGGACCGACCCAAAGGGGCGGACCGGCCCGGTGGCCCGCATGGCCTGGGGGCGGCCAGCGTGACCATGTGGCGCCCTGGGTGGCCTGGCTGGCTGGAGGCCCGCGTGGCCTAGCCGGTCAACTGGCGTGGCCTGGCTGGCCGACCCACGTGGCCTCACCGGCCAGCCCGCGTGGCCTCGCTGGCCGGCACTCGTGGCCTCGCCGGCCGTCCCTCGTGGCCTGGTTGTCCACGCGTGTGAGGGGGTTTCGCACCCCCCCCCCCCTTTGTCTGAAACGGCCGGCGCGAGGCGCCGACCCCTAGTAACCGCAGGACCTGAAGAGTCCCCCCTACAGGGAGCATCGGCTGCCGGCTCAGCCGGCCTCCCTCTCCTGTCTGCCGCGACCTAAGGTTGCGGTCCTGCACCATCATCGCGTTGCGACGGCGCCATGGCCCCCCCTGGTCGTGGCACCCTGCTGCTCCACATGGCGCGCCACCGTCCAACCGCTACGACCCTCTTGACCGCGGCCCTTTCTTCCAGCGCGGTGCGAGGGAAAAACTATGGCCTGCCTGTCCATGGATCGGTTCACAACGTGGCATTGCGGTGCCACGCCCTTGTGGCGACCCAGTGGCCTTGATCCACCATCTTTCATCGTTGTCGGCTCATTGTCGGTAGCCACGTGTATCCCCTCCATCGTCATCAAACAAGAACCAACAGGGGGGGGGGGGTCGGGTCATGTTCATGTGGTCTAAAACCTCCTCGTTACAGTTATATCATTTGGTTATCAAAGCACACAACATACGATGGGGTACAGAGGTTAATATTCAAACGTAAAATAACCCCCACCTCGCTTGTCGACGATCGTTGAAGAAGTCGCAGAATGGTAGCGTCATTTCGTCGATGATGGAAGAGAAGATGAAGAAGTCGAGGAGAAAGGATTCAGGGAAGATGGGTCGAGATGACGTCGTCGGCATTATTTATGGGTGGCAGTATTTCCTTTACTTTCTTCGGTTGAAGAGGGAGAATACGGGGCTCGCCATTCTTCCTTGGTGATGGGCATTCTTCGCATTCTTTTTTGAGAGAATGAAGTCCTCTCGATTCTCCCAAAGGCTCTTCCCCTCCTTAATTCTCCCAACAAGGATTATACCAAACCCCCCACCATAATAATACATCACATATTATAATGTTAGCATAATGAATTAAAGAATTCAAAATGATTCCAAATTAATTAAGTTACATTACTTAATTAAATTTGAAGAGTTGTCTCATTAAATGAAGGGTGAAGGTGAAGTGTTTCACCAAATTAATTGGGGGTATTGTGGAAGTTAAAAGATCATGTGGTCCCCACATAATAATCCTCCCAAGGGAGGTTATGCGTGGGTGGGCTCCACCACCATAACCTCTCATGGGAGTTTATGGTGTGGTTCCCCCCACCACAAACCTCCCCTTGGAGGTTTTAACCACCAAAATAAAATAAAGATAAAACTTTAACTTTATTCAATTTAATTAAAACCCCCCCAAAACTACCTTCCACTCTCGATAAAATGCAACTACGATGAAGGTCTCACTAAGAAATCACCGATGTTTCGAGCTCAACGGTGCCCTCAGATTTCAATTCTGAGCACCGGTTCAAAAGTTTAAAAACCCGCTTGTATGATTACTGAATATACCTGAAAAAAAATTCATAAATAGATTCCGAGCACATCAGGTCTCGGAATCTAACGCTGTCATAATCTTTAGACTCTTAAAATTCCCATGTATTTAAAAATAATTCCACGGGAATTCCGGGTCTTTACATTATCCCCACCTTAGGGATTTACATCCCCTTAAGATAAAACTCAAACTAAGGGAACAAATGGGGGTACTGAGCATTTATCTGAGCCTCCCGCTCTAATGTGCTCTCTTGGAGGTTCCTGTGCTGCCAGCGAATAGGCACAAGAGGTATTGACCATCCACGTAGGACCCGATCCTGTAGATCCTCAATCTCCACTGGAACCTCCGTTAAAGTTTCCCCATCATCGATGTACAACTCCCCGTGGTTGATAATGTGGGATGGGTAATGCACGTATCTTCTCAGCTGAGATACGTGGAAGACGTCGTGCACCCGGTGAAACTGTGGTGGAAGATCCAACCGGTAAGCTACCTTGCCTACTCTACTAAGGACCTAGAAAGGTTCAATGAAACTCAGAGATAGCTTTCCGCCTCGGCCAAATCTCCGTAGACCTAGTCAAAGTGAGACTCGTAGGAAGACACGGTCACCATCCTCGAACTCCAGATGTCTTCATCTCCTATCATCATATGACTTTTTTTTGGATCTGTGTTGTCTTCATCTGCTCCTGGATGATCTGTAGCTTCTCGTTGGTAGCCCATACCATCTCTGGTCCCACTTGTGGTGACTCCCCTGGGCCTGTTCAGCATAGTGGTAATCTGCAAGGTTGACCATACAACGCCTCGAAAGGTTCCATCCCTATGGTGGAGTGATAGCTGTTGTTGTGGGAAAAATCTACCAATGGTATGTGGTCTTCCTAGTTGTGACTGAAGTCAAGGACACAAGCACGAATCATGTCCTCAAGGTTGTGGATGGTCCTCTCGGTCTGACCATCAGTCTGATAATGGATGATGACACTCAATTGAAGTTGTGTCTCGAAAGCTTCCTGAAACCCCTTCTATAGCCAGGATGTAAATCATGTTTCACGGTCAGAGACAATAGAAGAAGGTAATCCATGAAAACACACTACCTCCGGTACATAGAGGCATCCCATGCTCTCTAATGATCCATGCTCCCGGATCCGTAGGAAGTGGGCCGACTTGGTGAGTCTATTGACGATCAGCCAAATTGAGTCGTAACTCCTGGATGTATGTGGAAGACCTATCATGAAGTCCATGGATATCCCATCCAACTTCACTATGGGACCTCTAAGGGCTGAACCGAGCCTGCATGTACTTGGTGCTCCACCTTCACTTGCGGACAAGTGAGACATCGTGAGACAAACTCTACTACCACCTTCTTCATACCTGGCCACCAATGCTTTCGTCGAAGGTCCTAGTACATCTTTTCCACCCCTGGATGTACCACTAGATGGGATATGTGGAATTCAATCAACACCTCCTCTTTAAGTGAAAATGGTACCAAGGTACGTCCTCTGAAGATGATGACATGCTCCCCACCTTCAGAAAATCCATCAGGTGCTTTCCCTGTGGATAACTTAGAGCGTCGTGTCTCACAACCAGTGTCCCCATGCTGTGCCTCCCTAAATCACTGATGAAGTGGGGGAGTGACTGTAAGAGACTATATATATGCTGCTCCATCCCTATCCACAGAGGATATCTGTAAGGCATCCAGCTGCTCTGTCACCTCTCCTATCAGCTGAATTCCAGTCCTCCCACTGAGCGCATCTGCAACAACGTTCCCCTTCCCAAGAGTATAGACTATCTCAAAGTCATAGTCCTGGAGGAACTCAATCCATCATCGTTGTCTCAGGTTTAGGTCCATCTTAGAGAAGATATACCAGAGACTCTTGTGATCAGAGTACAAGTTAAACACTCACCCATCAAATAGTGCTGCCACATCTTCAAGGCGAAGACCACTGCTGCTAACTCCAGGTCATGGGTAGCGTAGTTCTACTTGTTCTGTCTCATATGATGAGAACCATACGTGATTAATGATTTCTCTTACATGAGGACACCTCTTATTCCAGTCCCTTATGCATTTCAGTAGATTACGTACCCTATTTATTCCTCTGGAAACCTCAAGATGGGGGAACTAGTCAGCCTCTGCCTCACCTCTTGAAAGCTCTACTGGCATCTCTCTGACCACATGAAGGGTTTTCCCTTCTTCGTCAAGGATGAAAGTGGTGATGCAACTTTGGAGAAGTATGGAACAAATCTCTGATAGTATCCAGCCACACCCCGGAAACATCGAACCTCTGTCACACTCCTGGGTGGCCTCCAAGAAAGCACTGTCTCAATCTTCACTGGATCAACCGCAACTCCAGCATAAAAGATGTCGTGTCCCAATAAGTGAACCTCTCGAATCCAAAATTGTCACTTTGAGAGCTTACCATAGAGACGGTTCTCTTGGAGTGTGTCTAGTACTACATGAAAATTGTAGTCATGCTACTCTTTAGTAGTCGAGTAGATCATAATGTCTTCAATGAAGACCAAAACAAAGCAATCGAGGTAAGGCTGGAATATCTTGTTCATGAGACACATGAACACTGTTGGAGCATTGGTTATTCCAAATGGGAATAACCAAGAACGCATAGTAGTCGTACTGACACTTGAAGGTTGTCTTCTGCACATCCTCATCTCGAACTCTGAGCTGGTGATAGCATGATCTGTGGTCTATTTTCAAGAACCATCATTCACCCTTGAGCTGATTAAAGAGGTCGTCAATCCTCGAAAGTAGGTACTTGTTCTTCACGGTCACCTGGTTCAGGCGATGGTAGTCGACATAGAGCCTTAAGCTCCGATTCGCCTTCTTGGAGAATAGAATCTGGGTTGCCCATGGAGAAAAAATGGGTTGGATGACTCCCTTCCCCTGCAAGTCCTCCAGCCGTACCCTCAGCTCAGGAAGCTCAGAAAGAGACATCCAATATGCTGGAGTAGGTATCGGTGTCACCACGGGGTACAAGTCAATGTAGAAGTCCACCTCTCTACGAAGAGGTAGTCCTAGAACATTGTTAGGGAAAACATCTGTGTATAGGTCCACCACAACATGATAAGTTGGACTCTCCACGTCAACTTATCCATGGGTAAGGAAATCCAACTGGTGACTGATCAGCTGCACTCTCCTCCGAGTAAGCCTGTCTTATGCTGCAAAGGATCCCTTCTCACCGATGAAGGTGAACCTAGTCCCATCCGTGCGGACACACCACACTTTGCACCTAATATAGTCGATCTGAGCATAGAGTGTGGATAACCCGTCCATACCCAATATAACATCGTAAAGCCTCTGCACCACTATGAAGAGATACCTGCTGAAGCCCTCGCCTCCGAGAGTAATCTCACACTATCAGCACCAGTGTGTAATTATCGAGTCTTCTACTATAGGAGTCTCTAGACTTAAGGATCGAGCCAATGGCTCTGTCGGAATCTTTGAGCAGTGAATCAGGGTGGTGGTAATGAAAGAGTGAATGTGACTTGTGTCTATAAGAACTGCATCTATGGTGGATTAGAAACAGATTGTATCTCGTATCATCTACGGAGTTCCATGGTCGTAGGCCTCATCTATCTAAAACTGAGCTCCACCCTGTCCACCCACTCCCTACGGTCAGGGCGGAACTCCTAGTGGTGGTGGTAGTAGCACCTCGTATCGTCGACTACTGCCAGCTGCTCGACCAAATCCTCCGCCACGTCCTCCTACTCCCTGTGGACCGCCTTGATCAAACCTATGCCTCTTCCTGGGAGGTCATTAAACTAACTGCTGATCGTCAGTAAAACATGTTGGACAGTCATGTTCCATGTGACCAAACCCTCCTCATGAGTAACATTGTCCGCTCCTGGAATTTCTGGCTTTGTCTCGACTCTGGGTACCCCGCACAACTGATCCTGAGTCGTGTAGTCGACCACCTATGGGTCTGGTTCTCTTGGACCTCTATGTCAATTATCTACTTTCAGTTGCTGAAGACTCCACCGCAAGTCGACTAGTGGTGGGTCTTTCTGCTGGAGACTGCTCAGCAAGGAAACTCTCCAATAAGAGGGATCTTTTCAACACACCCGTATGCTTCTGGATGTTGTGGGAGATAACTGAAGCTCTGATATCTCACCTGAGTCCCTACTCAAAGGTCTGGTCCCTAAAGAATGGGTCGCATACCATATCAATGGAGTAGCACGAGAGGTCGGTGAACCTTGATGAGTACTGCGCCACCATCATGCTACCCTACTGTAGATGCAGTACTTCCTTCATTCGCATCACTCGTAGGGTCGCAGGAACAAACTCCACCCAAAACAGGCCCTCGAAGTGTGCCCATAGAAGTTTCACCTTGTCATGTATCTAGAGCATCAGGCTCCACCATATGCTTGCTGCTGCCTGAAGGAGACTAGCAGCAAGGATTTCCATGTAGTCGGCTGGTGTCCCAACTAGCCTGAAAACTCTCACCATAGCCTTCATCCAATCCTCAGCTTCCTATGGTTCTGTCTCTCCCCTGAACCTCGGTGGCCTCTGGAACTGGAACTCGTGCAGTGCCCTCAAGCGGCATGCACTCTCTGCTACTGGGGCTAGTTGTATCGGTGGCCCAACAGGAAGCAGCACCGTTGGTGCCTCTGCTTGTGCCTCAACTAGAAGAGGGCCCTGTACTGAGGCCTCATTGATCGGTGGGCTATAAGTATGTATAACTCTCAGGGCTCTAGCTGGTTGTCCACAGGGAGGCATCATGAATGAAACAGATGTGACACGGTCAAAAGACTATACCTGGTGAGCTGACCTGGTTTGAGCTGACTTAAGGAAAAACATTTGAAAACACACGCAATCAGTTTTTTTGTGTACTAAGTCAGAAATTAGTAGTCAGGGTCCTGGTGTACGGATACGTCGACCGCCCCACCAACACTGGAATCCCTGAACTGAAAACCACACTCAGTACCCTTAACATTATTGCATCATAGAAAAGAAATATCAGAGTCTTATGTTCTATTGTATAACCGACTCCTTTGATACCAATTTTTCAATACCCATCCCCCGGGGCCCGTATCGTGACTACCCCAAGCCTGCCTTCCATAGGCCAAGGGCTGGCGACTTGCACCAAAGGAATAATTCCCTAAAACTGGGAAGGTATTGCCTTTATAAATCATAAAAACACACAACCAGATTACAAGAAGAAGAAAACACTAAGTAAAAACTGTACTAAAAGTATGTTGAAAGTAAAGGGTCCAGAAATAAAATCCCAAAAGTAAAGTACAGGGAAAGAAAATATAGGTAAAACTAAAAATACAAATATCTGGAAGGTGTCTAGCATCTCTTGGATCATCCACCATGGATCCTACCTGAAGGGTAGGTACAAATAGCCTCCTTAGTTCTCCACATCTGTCCTTCTCCTCCGGGTACCGACTCGTCTTGAGGTCCACCTCTGGGTACCATCCAGTCCACGTACACTCCACCCCGGTTAGCGCTGTCCATCATCTGCATCCAACACAATGAGGTACGGGCATATAACGTGGAGGGGTGAGTATAACGATACTCTTTAGGGTCCCTGATACCCTCAGGGTCTCAAAAAATACAACAAGGATAAACCAAAAAGTATGATTTCAATGGATAACCATTACATAGGTATATGGCCATACATATTCCTATGTTATCAAGTAACTCATCTCAATCATGTAGAAAACTCAAAGGTCATTGACTCAGCTCAAACCAGGATTTTTCATCATCGAAATCATGTCTGCTGGATAAATCCTCCTCTGTCGAGTACAGAGGGCCTATCACGACACTGAGGCGCTACTCACTAACCTTGGACTGTTGAGGTACCTCTCCTATCAAGTACCACAGTTCTGCTGCCAAGTACCAGGCACTCATTCCGCTGTGGTTCTGCTGCCAAATACCGGGCGCTCCCCCTAATAGCCTACAGAGGTACTACTCCTTTTGAGTACCGTAGGTCTGCTTCCAACTTTTAGGCACTCCGTCCACCAAGGGTCTGCTTCTAAATACCGGGAACTTCCCACTGGGCTAGTCAAATCACTCTGAGTCGAATCGGTCAAGTAGTTGTCAGGTCTGCCAACTACTTGGTCTCCACACTCTGTCTGCTCGTCTTCTTGAGGATATGCTCCACGAGCTACTGGTCGATACTCCAAGTGTCACGAAGTCTCATGTGGAAGAATCTCAAAGGACCACCACCTCATTGGCCTTTTAGCATTGGGGTCCTGATTGGTTTTGTGTACGAACCAACCTGACTGTATCGCAACTATACCTCGAACACTCATGGGGTTATTCTCAAAGAGAAAAATTCGTTCCAAGAATATCGGCATCACTGACGGTTCGTCAAAAGGACGCTTACTGCCCAAGATATGGGCAAAAAGGTGTAAATGAGTCTGACGGGTTCAGGTCCTGTCCAACCCAGTTGGACTGACCCGTCCTGGTCCGAAGGTATGGCCCGGCCCAATGGCCCACATGGCATGGTGGTGGCCCGCGTGGCCAGGTGGCAGCCTGCATGGCGTGGCTCACTGGCGGCCCGCATGGCCTAGCTGTCCGGCCCGTGTGGCCTCACTGGCCGGCCGGTGTGGCCTAGCTCTCCATGTGTGGGAGGGTGGTTTCATTCCCCCCTTTGTTTAAAACAACCAGCATGAGGCACTGGCCCCTAGTAACCGAGGGAACTAAAGGGTCCCTCCTGCAGCGCGTACCGGTGGCCCGCTCAATTGGCCACCCTCTCCTACCAGCCACGGCCTAAGGACGCAGTCCTCCACCACCGGTGCGACGCGACGGTGCCGCGCCCCTTCGTTGCAGCCCGCCCTGGTCGTGGCTCACTGCTGCTCCACGCGGCGTGACGGTTCCGCGCCACCGTTCGGCCACCGTGACGCTTTCTTCTGGCATAGTGCGACGACACCATGCCCTTCTGGCACCACCGCAACCCGCCTGGCCGCGGCTCGGTTCACTACGCGGCAATGTAGTTTCGCACCCTTGTGGCGAACCAGCGACCTTGTGGATTTGGCTTTCTTTGCAGTCGAATCGTTGTCGTTAGTCGGGTGTACCGCCTCCGTCATCATCAAACATGAACCAAAAAAAATGGGAGGGGCGGGCCATGTTCGTTTGGTCCAAACCCTCCTCGTTACGGTGATATCATTCGGTTCTCAGAGCACACAACATATGACAGGGTATGGAAGGTAATATTCAATTGTAAAATAACCCCTACCTCGCTTGTCAACAATCGTTGATGAAGTCTCATAATGGCGGAATCATTTCTCCCTTGTCGGAAGAGAAGATGAAGAAGTCAAGGAGAAAGGATTCAGGGAAGATGAGTCAAGATAACATTGTCGGCGTTCTTCTTGGGCGGCGGTGTTTCTTCTACTTGCTCCGATTGAAGAGGGAGAAGATGGGGCTCGTCGTTCTTTGGTGGTGACAGGCGTTCTTCGCATTCTTCACCGAGAGAATAAAGTCCTCTCAATTCTTCCAATGGTTCTTCCTCTCCATAATTATCCCAATAAGGATTATGCCAACCCCCCACCATTATAATACAACACATATTATAATATTGGCATAATGTATTCAATAATTCAAAATGATTCCAAATTAATTAAGTTACTTTACTTAATTAAATTAGAGGAGTTGGCTCATTAAATGAAGGGTGAAGGTGATGAGTTTCACCAAATTAATTGGGGGTGTAGAGGAGCTTTAAAGCTTGTCTGGGCCCCACCTAATAATCCTCCCAATGGAGGTTATGTGTGGGTGGGCCCACCACCATAACCTCTCATCGGAGGTTATGGTGTGGTGGCCCCCACCACTAACCTCCCCTTGGAGGTTTTAACCACCAAAATAAAATAAATTTTAAACTTTAACATTATTTAATTTAATTAAAAACCCCCAAAACTACCTTCCACTCTCGATAAAACGCAACTACGTGGGAGTTCTCACTAAGAAATCACTGACATTGCGAGCTCAAAGGTTCCCTTAGATTTCAATTCTGAGCACCGGTTCAAAATTTATAAAAACCCGCTCATACTTTTACGGAATGTACCCAAACAAAATATCAGAAATTGATTCCAGGAACACCGAGCCTCAGAATCAATTGTCATCAGAAACTACAGACTTGTAAAATTTCCATGTATTTAAAAAAAATCTATGGGAATTCCAGGTCTTTACATCCATTATCTTCCTGATAAATATAATATTCTCTGTATTCTCTTTGAAAGCTATCTTCCAAACTATTGAATTATTACCTATTTCAACCCAACACAGTGGAGAACAACTAGTATTCCCAAACAATGTTTCAAACATAGCCATATGTGTCAAGGATTGATAACATTTATTATATGAGATATCCACCAATAGTATCTAATCCTCCCATGATCAACCAAACCCTACCACACATGTCAGCAACATATCTTCAAATGATTTTATTTCTTTCTAGGATTTCCCATTAGTTTGGGGGTCATACACTTTACTCATAGTCAACCGAGTCATAATGTCTTGTTGAATGGTTTACCGAAACCATATGTGAATCTCAGATCAATATATGATATATTAGAAACAAGTACCTCATTCCTCTTTACCAACTCATGGATATATATTTTGGATAGATAATCCACTATAAGAGATTCATGAATCAAGAAAAAATGGGCTTACTTCATAATCCAGTCCATTATAACCTATATTGAATCATGCTTCTAGACCGTTCTTTGGAGGCCTATAACAAAATACACACCTATATGTTCCCATTTCAATATGATAATTGGTAAATAATGCAACATACCAACTAGTCTCCAATGTCCTTCCTTGACTTGTGGGAATGTCAAGAATATGAATAAAAATTAATCCAACATCCATTTTATACCTTCTAACCAAAACTATTCTTTCAACTCTAAATAATTTTGATGAATTCTAGGGTAAAATGGTTGTATTGGATGACGGAAATAACTTTTGGGTTGTTATTGAAATTTAGTTTGTACAACCATATTATTATGAAACCACAACATAGAGTTCCTATCCAATTTTAATCCATCAATTATCTCCCCACAAATGAGTTTTGAACTCACAGCCACACACTCAAAATCAGACATCTACACCTCTTTAACCTATCCAAACAAATCATGAACCAATGAAACCAAAAATAAAATTACTACATAATAATGGTCATCACAATTAAAATTCATGCTGGCTATGACAAAAATCAACGACCACTGATCCAAATATTCTTTTTTCACATGAACATAGGACTTCATACTTAACTCATCTACCACAAATTTACCATTACATGGTGCCTACATAAAGTCAAAGTCAAACATCTAGAGGTACCCAATCTATCTACTCTATCTCAAATTCAAATCTATTTGAGATAAACATTCATGAAGATCTTATGATTTGTAAGCATCATGAATTTTTATCAAAGATATAACGAATCCATGTTTTCAAATCATGCACCACAACCCCAAACTCCAAATCATGCATTCAGTAGTTTTCTCATGCAACCTCAACTACCATTAACAATTTGAAAAAACATGATCCCCTATAATGAGAACACTCCCCCACCCTGATCTCAACGCATCACAATACACAACGTACCATATTCTGGATTCTCGTAAAATCACAATCTATGATAATGTAAGAATATCCTTAATCACATCAAAACATTTTTGACATTCCTCATTCCGTTGTAATAGAACTATATTCTTTTTCAAAGATATCATTATTGGGTTTTATCATGAGATCTCACCAACAAAGCATCACCAATACCAAACTACACCAAATAAGCTATGTATCTGAAAAATATTTTTTAGAGGTTGTTAAGAGATAACAACCTCTGTTTTTTCCGGTTAAAAGAAAACACCTTTATCATAAATAAAATATATAAGGAATCATATATTTTATATAAAGAAATAACACATTTATAATTTATAATAAAACCAATTAACTCTTAAGATTCCAAACACTTTTTCAATTTGTTGTTCTTTCTCATCCCTTGTCTTGGAATACTCCAATATATCACTGGAAAACACCACCACAAAAGCATCATCTATGAAATATTTGAATAATAAAATCCATAAATACTACTAGTGCATTTTTTATCTTAGGGGAATTTAATCATACCCATATCTCTTGTATCTAATCATGGAGGTTGTCTTTCAGATATCCCCCTTCTACACCCCCAAATGATAATAGCCTGATCCGAAGTCAATTTTGGGAAACCAATCAGATACCATAAATATATCGAATATATCCTCAATAAGTGGAAGTGTATATCAATTACTTATTATGACCTTATTAAAGAAAATGATAATCCACACATAACTGGAGAGTTACATCCTCTATTGAAGAAAACACTAGTGATTCCCACATAGATGTGATAGGTTTATTGGAACCTATTTTCCTAATCATCTAACTTCACTTTCAATTCCCTTAATTATTCTAGTGACTTCTCATTATATGGAAGTAATATTTTACTTGTCTGTCGGAGGAGATCAATTGGAATCTCCACCTCTATTTTGGGAGGAAACCTTGAGAAATATTTTTTGGAAGACGTCTAGAAACCGATCAAAAAATTCTAGAAAACCACTTCTCCCAATATCTTCCATAAATTTTAATGAACGGACCACCAATTGATACAAAAATATCTCCAAATCCTGGTGCAAATAAGACAATTTCACCCACCTTTATGTTCTTCTCTCTATAGGAGAGATGCTCGACACCACCCTTAGTTGTAAAACTAACCGTTCACGCATAATAGTCAATTTGGGGGTAAAAAATCATCAACCAATCTATACCCAAGAATATATCATAGAAATTCATCTCAAGCACTATGAAGTACCATATCGACTCATCCCCATCAAAAGTTATATGACATACTCACTATATAAAGGTGTGACACTCTCTTTGACCCAGAGGACTTTGATGTATGAAAATATAAGGCATTATGTCCACCTTTAAAACCATGAAATAGACATCATGAAAATAAATTAAATAATGAGAAACACTCATATCTAACAACACATTCATAAATTTAGAATTCTAAAGAATTGTTACAATCATTGTGGATGGTCCTGACTGGTCATCCACTACAATCTAATCGGCTTCATACACCTACTTACTCGCCACACTTGTCTATTTACTGCCTTGAAAGAATTTCCCCTCATGAAGAGTCATGTTATTCATTGAATCACCATGAACAACTATATTATGGTAATGAAACTTATGTTTTTCCCTAATCCATTTAAATCATAATACGCATATGACCCCATAGAAGTGTCAGGAACACCTGACCTCAGAGCATTGTGATAATGACGCCAAAGATGATTGATCTGGATGCAATTATGGAATGATCTAGGTGGTGTCTTACATTATCACACGATGTGTCGTAGGACTCCCAATTGTAAACATCAACATATTCTCTATGTATTATGAATAAGATTCATCTATCCTTCCATCATATTTTGATCAATATTCCATCCATTAAAATAGGTGTCCATCTTTTTCATGTTTCCCGTGTATGATTTCCCACCATTTACCATGGATATCAATAAAAATCATCTACCCTTACCTTATATTATATATACTTTAGCCACTTCTTCTCAATTTAACATTTTTTAATAATCTGTTATACAGAGTACCTTGATATTTTAATGACTTTCCATCTATGGACTAGATTAAAAATTGCACACCTACAAGGATGCACTAGAAAAAATATTGTCTAAAAACTGGACTAAACATATGAATTTAGAATCATTTTTCTTCCATAATAGGTTTTCCTACTTCAAGGTGAATAAATAATTTATATTATGAATTTTGAATGTGTTATGGTATAATTGTTTTCTAAACAATTCTTAAAGTACTACACTGTTATACCCTGGTCTACTCTCTCCTGGACTGCTAAATATAATCAATTATGTGCAAGATATTACAAAATTTACTTCAATAAATTGACTTTTTTAAAACATATAGTGTTTCTAGGAAATATAATATTCAATTCATCATATTCAACCACACCTCCACTTTTTATTGCTCTGAATCACACTAAAAATGGGTAGATTCTTCTTCTGAAACTGAACTAAATGGTCCACATACCTCAGATCATCCATTTTATTCCTTCCATCCATAGAATATAAGGATTTAACTATTCTTTTATCCCAATACCAGTTCACAAAGAGCTCGTGTGAAACCATATTTTCATATGTTTCTGCCTGTTGGTCCCTATAATGCTTCCCAGTTCTATTTATTTCAACAAAAGAAAGTTCCAAAGCTAGTGTTTCAAGCTTCACTATGTACCACTATAATAATGAGATTCTTTAACATTACTTATGTATTGGAATACAACACCTAAAAAATCACAAAATTTTCAAAGCTAGGGGTGAGTAATAAAACTGAGTAGGATTTCACCAATGACATACTTACACAAGCCACTAGGTTGGATAAATTTATCATATTTATATAATAAACATTTTATATAAAACCATTTATGAAATTAATCATTTTTGAATTATCGAAACACATCCTTACCAAAAAATTTCACCCCAAATGACACAATTCCATGGAAATAAATCCAAACAGGCAGTACATATTTCTAATTCATTTTTTGCACAACCCATTTAAACTCACAAACCCAAAAACATATCACAACTATACTGAAAAATCATCCACACACTACTAGAGATATCACTTATACCCACAGTTTCATGTATCGTGAGCTACCAAGGTGTCAGTATATACCTATATCCTATGTTTCTAAAAAAATTATGGGAATATCTGATAAAAATTTCATAATACCCATGGTATTGGAAAACGCATGGGAATACATTGTCACAACAGACATAATATACCCACAACTCCTTGAACTGTGGGTATAGATTTTTCTCTGAGAAGAATTGAAAATACCTACCTTCTTAATACCTAAAATCCTTTACCTATAAAAACAATACAACCTAGTTAAAAACCATAATCATTCACTAGTCCAAGAATAATAAAAGAACACCCCATACACATCTCCATCATGTAGAAATTATAAAACATCTACATCCTCTTAAAAGACATGATGTCTCTTTGACCAAGGTATGTATTGATGAATGTCTTTCATTTTTAGAAAATGGTATTCATGGGGGTTCAAATATTGGATAACTAAAACCAAAAAATGTTGTAATATCCAAGTATCAAAAGTAAAATATGAAACTCAAACACCATTTTAGGTGTCAACCAATATATCGTGGCCTCTATCTTCATGAGTTCAACAGATACCCTTACATTTGAGAGGACATTCCATAATAAATGAATATACCAAATCAAGAACAATAATATTAATTGTTTTCCATACTACTAGTTATCATGAAGTATGTTTAATATAATCATAAAAAACTCAAGATTTATCATCATTGATTCAAGGAAAATTAAATATTTCATTAATAAAAGTATCCATAAACTTATTCATATGAATGGTATAGTTTTTCAGTTTCATTAACATAGTAGTATTGATTGTTATTCCTTATGATATATAACATTAAATGAGATTACCCTTATAATCCCACATAGGTACATTACTCCTAGTTAATTATAATCATAACCAAATTATATGATAGAATATCACCCAACCATAATACTAACAATCCTTTTCCTAAGCTATTGATAAATATTCCATGTCAGAGATGATGGCATAGGGTTTCATCTCTACCATGATGAGATCCCATGTAAACAATAGTTTCTATGAGAAATCATACACTGAAACTAGATATGACTACAAGGGTAATGACTCCTAGTAGGAATTGTTTTCTTAAGAGGTCAGGATTTGGGCTCTACTTGAATCTCTTACCACTATAAAACAAAATACAATAATAAATTAATGGATCATGATAGTGTCGATGTGTTTGAGTGTGTAAGTATATAAGAAAAAATTATAACTTAAAATAGGAAAATAACCACCTGGTCAATTCCATCCATCATTTTCATCAGACCTCATCCCTGGTCTCTTGTATCCTATTCATGATATAGACTAGATAATGGTGGTGGTGATAGTGTTAGAAATGGATGAATGTTGTATCTACCCCTATTTATTTTACACCTCTAACTCCTCTTACATATATATATCTAGGTGGGCCACTCTATAAATCATTGGGGATCATAATTCTGATACATCATTTGATAGGGTAGTTTACCCACAATACAAGAAAAAGTTATCAGTACTCATGATCTGGTCTGAAAATGGTACTCTGTCAGATGGAGAGGCCCGACCAACTATTGTGAGATAACTACACTTAGTGATTCTACCGTGAGAAAAACTAGTCTTCCTCTGATACTAGTTTGTGTCTCATTGAAGCCACTATATATCACCAGGTATCACACTAGATTTCAATCAATAATTATGATTCATAAGGTCATGATTCGTACATGAGTATACCTACTAAGTTATCACTTTTTTAATGATTAATAGAATAAATCACAAGTCATGTATTTTGATAACCATTCCATATCCATGATCCTCTATATATTACTCTCCATAGACATTCTACCCTACAAAAAGTATAATATATTTTAAAAACATAATATCATTTGTGTCAATAGATGAAACACTTATATAAATATTATTTTAAAATATAATAACGGTACATTGAACTCATCATGAGATTGAGTTATCAATTTATAATAAAGACTACTTATTTCATGTAAACATATCAAATATAGAACCAACATATGATCTTTGGGTTTCTAAACCATATAGAAAATGCAATTCATCGACAAAAGTTAGTTATTTTCAATTAAGGGATTTGGATTGCTAGAAAACCTATGAAGACTCTTCCACTAAAACTCATAAAGTAAAATAAATCTATGAGTAGTACCATTAAAATCATTATGGATTTGGGTTACTAGAAACCTGAAGAAGCATCTTCCACTAGAACACATAATGTTCAACAAATCTATGATTAATATCATTCATCTTAGTAGGTATAACATAAAATCAATGGGTGGGTCTACTCTCTATGAAACACGGTAGAGTTATACCATAAATTTAGGGGTTGAGAAACCTTCTTATGAGGTATATAAACTAACATATCATATCCTACTATCCCTAAAATGGATGCTGATGAACTATAATAGAATCATATAATTTTTTATGTATATCTATTGGTTATATCCAAGGTGACATACTACATCTTCAATTGATGAACCTATGGTTACTAAGGAATATCTAGTTGACATGTTCAATTAAGAAAACTGACAGAGATACTAGTGTTAAACTATATGATGCATGTACTATCATTTTTTGTATCTATAATGAAAAAATATATTCCTTTGTCAAGTAAAAATTATTAGAGACATGGTGAATGAACTTATTAGGCTACCTTAATTTTGCATATTTATTTTGTCTATTAATGAAGATCAAAATAGTCCAAAATAATCACATATATAAAACAATAATCATATAAATGAACAGACTACAACCCCAAATTACATATTGTATGCTTCATCATTCAAAATATGATTGTTCTCAACAATCCAATTAATTAAATGAAGCATAGATTTATAATCAGTGCCTGCTGACTCTGAAATATGCTTCGAAGTCAAATGGATATAAGATATGACATAAAAGAACAAGAGGGAAATATAATGTTTCATAAACATTTGACAAAATAAAAAATTGGTACAACAAGAATGATAATGAAGGTCCATAGACAAATAAACAATATTAGAGTTAACTTTTGGATGCATAAAAAAATTACTCTACCTATGGATCAAATTTAGTGAAGTTACAGACATCATAAACAGAAGCAGAACATGCACGACTACCACATGCTAAATGAGGAATTTTCATAAGAAACCATGCACTAAGAACTCTAGCATAAGATGAAAAAAACAAAACCATATATTTTCAACCTTGGAATTGAATTTTGCAATCATGGACATATAGAAGATGATTTTTTATGTATATAAAATGAATTAGAATGACAATACATATAAAATTAAATAAATAGTATGGAACACATACATTGTAAAATTTTATATTTTTTTCATTCTCTGTCCAGTTATCCTCGATGCACATGAGTTTTGTGTCATTAAAATAGACTCATAATTAATTACTAAATAAATAAAAACCAAAATATGAAATCAATATAATGAATCTAAATATCATCGATAAGCATTAAAATGGACTCATAATTAATTAGTAAATTAATCATATTTAAAATATGAAATCAATTTAATCACGCTAAATATCAGTGAGATGCACCAATATTATGTAATCCTTTGTATCAAGGTATATATGGATCATAGATGACTTGGACCCCATATGAGAAAAATCCTTAGATTTCACAGACATAACCCAAGGGTCCCATGGGTTTGAAACTAACATGACACATAAATACACTTATCCATATCTCATTTCCCTATAGATACTACAGTTTTAGACTTATATTATGATTCTATAATAATATAACACATCACAAACTGTAGATACTCTTAAAAATATGAACAAAAATACCCTATAAGAATGTGATCTTCTATTATAAATTTTTTTAAACATAAATCTGTTTCAAATTTTTCTATTTGTAAATTTCATAACAATGTAAAAAATAACATCAATACTCTTTAAAATTTTGAATGTGTATTTATTTCTATTTCACATTTTTATATACCTGTAAGAGAGTTGATGTTTCAAATTTTATAAAACATCAATGAAATTAATTTAAAATAGCACATCACACATTGTGTAAAACAACATAAATTATTATTAGGCATAACGATATGTTTGATGAAACTATTTGGGTGGGTTATTCCATTGTCCTAGGAATTTTTGATGTCAAGGTATTTCATCCCTTACATTCTAACTTCTTATTATCCCATATTTTCTATAATTCTTGAACACTGAAGATGGCTTCCCTAAAAAAAATCTATATTTTCTCTCTCTTACTTTGGATGCAATCAATTGGTGATTTCATGAAGATATTTATAGAGGGAGAATAATGGACTAGGACATTGTGATAGAGGAACTCAGAAAACATTGTATGGAAAAGATGAATCAGTTCAATATTGGTAAGTTCTCGATCTAAGAATAACCAATCTTGTCAAGATTTAAGAAGAGAGGAAGACAACCTCCAAGAATAGAAGTTTTAATTCTATGAATGTGAAGAACCAACATGTTAAAGTGGAGAGTCAGTTTCCATCTATAGAAACTATAGGAACTGAATTTAAGATAGATATGTAACAACTTAATATGATGACAACTCAATCGTACATGTAACAAGTAGATAGAATGAGAGGAAATGATAGAATAGGATGGTCTATCATTATTAGAGAAAGTTTATGTTATGTGAGACTTGATATTTAAAAAAGAAACCAATGAATTTCAGTGGTTACTGACATTAAGGGAACATAAAATATGGAATCGACAGAGGACCAGATTAAGATGCAAGAGAAGCTATGATCCAAAACGAAACAAATGCATGAGTTGAATGAATTTTCTAACCAATAGTACCCACCTCTTCTTCTGATTCATCTAGTTTCAAACATAATTTTCCAAACACCATTTAACCATGCTGCATCTACAACTTGATAATATGTGAGGGATTCCAATATTTACACTAAATTTTAAAAAAATATTATTTTTGATTAGTTGTTACAAGCCATGGGGGTGACAGTTCCACTAACTACACAGTTCATTAACATATTGATCGTGTTTTATGATGGTAATCTTATTCCTGGTTCATCATATCCTCTATATATGGAGGTACTGAGTCATAGATGTGTTAGGCTATGTATAGTACAATCAGAAGTAAATGAAATGCACACTCTATTGGTAAAACACAATTAGTTACAAAAAATGTAAAGTGAAGTTGTAGGTGTGAATATTGTATAGGAAAAGGAGTTTAAGGAGAAAATTTCTTCATCTTTGATAAATCTAGAGGAGGTATGTTCATATCCATGTTTATTTGATAATATGAATAGTATAGTGGAAGATGAAAAGTATCCTACAAATATCCACAAAAATTGTTCAAGTAGTGACCATGACCATTGTTTTTTGTCCAAGAACTACTATGGTATTTTTCAATGCTACCATTAGATATATAAAATGGGAAAGGATCAGACAATAATTATTCCTTCCCTTCATACTATGATAAGATATAGGGGAAGCGATAGCTTCATGTATAAGGTACATTCAAACAAAATAATTTATTGAAACATTTATATAACAATTTGTTTTAAGGATTTCTGAAAACCAAAAATTATCACCGCCTAAAAAAGAAACATCTCTTATAGAAAACAATCATTAAAAATAATTACAAATTATTACATTAGGTAATATAATAATTCGATAATATGTAATGATATTGAAAAAAAATTCAAAGTGAATCGTTGAAATAAATACAATCCAATAAATAGATAAGTAACATAAAAAGGAAACATGATATGATCCTAATCTTTAATTTCACATAGTATAAAAACCCCAAACAAGTGCTATTTATAATGAGTAAAAAACCATTCGTGGAAATAAAAAAGAATGTAAATCATAGGGGTATATACGACCACTCATTGATTTCCTTTTCAATATTTCTGCAAAAATGATATACATTTAGGGAATGGAAAATAATTTCCCATGATGTATAATGATGCGAAACACATACTTATTGACAAGAAAAAATATTCATTAACTTTGGTAACTCTATACATACTCATCAATATACCTTGAGATAGTTGTCTCTGTCGATCTTTGTTCGCAGAAAAATGAGTTCCTGTGTAGTCTTTGTAAAGATCATAAAACCCTGAACAGGATAAAATATGGTTAAGTGAAATAATATGGAAAAGGTAAAATAAAAATAACATATCATGTGGAATAAAACAAAACAACAAGAACACACAAAAACCTTCTTTTTTTCTTTCTCAGGATCAAAACATCGTGCTTTTAAAAATCTTCATGAAGGGAAATATTAACAATTAAGAGACTATATTGGAATAATGATGTAGGTTAAAGTAGAGGTAATTTATGTATATGATTAAAGAATGTAGTATTGTTATTTTTTAATACATGGCTATACATATAATTTATATCAGCCCTTTAAATGCAATTATTGTGGTGTAGATCTTTAAGGAAACCAAATTCATGTGCTTCTAGAAGGTGAGTGCATTGACTTATGAATATGTAAAATTACGTAATGAATTGCCATTTTACACCCCTGATGATAACATAATACAAAATGGATTTCATTGCATAATGAAATTCACAACATAAAAGTAGTAAAATAGTACAAAAAAACAACTTTAAAACAATACAACACACACTGACCCTATAAATCAAAACAAACATACATATATATTCTAATTCATACAAAAAAGTTTATTCAGGTTATTGATGTACTTTTACATGACTCCCTTCTAAGTAAAAATTGAGGGGATTAATATCCATTCATATCCCCCATCCCCATACCCATACTCACCTTCATCATCATAATTAGCAACAAAATCACCAGCCGCACCATCATTATCAACATCATCATCATCATCATCAGTAGTCTGATCACCAACATAAGCATCAACAACATCGTCCCTAATAACAACTCTATCACCAACACCATCCCAAACAATAGAAACCTCATGGGAATCACCTGAGGTATCATTTAAAGATTGAATTGAAGGCATACATTAATGAAAAGTAACATCATCTTATGATGGTATTGATTGACTCAAAAAAACATTTCTTTCTTGAAATGTTTGGACATCAACATAATTATTTTACTTTAATTTAAATATATTTTCTTATCATCTCCTACTTCTGCATGCACTCATTCTATCTCCATGGTATGAGAGGCTTGAGAGGAGCCTGATGAGTACCAATACCTAGAGGGGGGAGATATTTTCCTACTCTACATCAGACTCTCCTTGTGTGATCCACACCTAACACTTTACTGAAATGATCATGTAGCTCTATGTTTTCAGCTTCCTTCTAATTAAGAGACTCTAAGGGAGACTATTTAAATTTAAAAAAACATATGAAATTATTAATTTTATACAAATATTTTAAATCTAAATAAAAAAATACATTTTTATATTTTTTATGTTCATTTATTACACATCTATCATATTTTATACTGAAGAAAAATAGTTTGGAAAGAGGTACAGTACCATAGATGCCAAATTAGCATATTGCAACTTTGAAATTCACAAATCTATATAAAAACCATATATGAGAAATGCCAAAATATGGATTCAAGTAAACTAAATCATAGACCTACAAACATTGAGGTAAATGACCGTTAGAAAAGAATTTTCTTTTGAAGTGGGTTTCATGGAATTGTTATACTTTAGTAAAAGTGATAGAAAATATTACTCATACAATTATAGGATTACATTTCTAATAAACATGTACCAACCAACGGGAATCCATGATGAATTTATGAGGACAAGTGATCAATGAAATAAATTAGTGAATGTAAATCCATCAATGGTTCCAATAAAAAAATTATAAATTCAATTTGTTGCGGTTCTTCTTTAAAGTCATTTCATCTGGGTGCTGAGGTGTGTACTCTTAGGTTTGGTCAAATTAACCATCAAATGGTAACTAAGTAATAATAGAAATGAGGATATTATTTTAATTATAATAAATATTCATGGTGATTTTCAAGCATGATCATTGTAGTGAACCCCAATGTCTGTAGATATGTCATTCAATCATTGTTGTTTTTTTCCTCTAACACTTCCTATAAAACATAAAATCATTATAGGTAATAAGAATAAAATTTTATATAAAAAACATTAATGATTGCATTACATTAAACTGTTTAGTCTTGAAATATGCGATCATTTTTTGATATTGACTTTCTGGATAATGTGGGTATGTGGGTACACCGTCTAAATTAATACCCACTTTTCTCCTCCAACCATTCTAAAACATATGATAGTATGACTTCTATAACTCTCTCTGATCACTAAATCTAGTAGCTTTGGAATATTTTCCATTAGGAAAGTTAATCCAAATCTTCAATAAATATGTTAATTAATATAAATACATTACTAATATAGTTATAAATTTATAATATTTTCTAACCCATATCTACATCCATTCCCTATCAATGATTTCATCACTGATAAGTCTCTGTTAGACCAGTTCCACTGGAATGATATCATTCTACATAGCTAATGATCCCATGAAACTTATACACTGCCTAGAATTTTTAACTACCTATTGATATTGATGTTTTTAATCCATCATATTCAATGTTTCGTAATTCCAGGATTCCTGCATATGAGTGTGCCCACATCTGCTACTAGAAGATCCCACTATATAAGATAAGATAGGGGAAAAGATGAGTTATATAGTGATACAATAGGGAAAAATGAAATGATATAATTTTGACACATATATAATAAAAAATAATATTCGTTCTCTTGAATTGGCTGTGAGGTATCTATGGACTATGCTGAATCAACAAACTTCAAAGGAAGTATATGTTCTACTGTATGCTATGGCTGATCTTCTTGAACTAGAGTGGAAACTGAAGAAACGTACTCAATATATGTAGGACGGATGGTAGGAAAAGGAGGCAATGTAGACATGTGAGAATATGGGTAGTAGTTTTGGGGATACATGAATGGATATGGAAATAGAAAAGTGGAAACATAAGTTGAGTCAGAATAGACATCGAATGGGAAGAATTTTATAAATGAGATGATAATGACGGAATGGATGGGAATATCCCATGAGTCTGAAGTATAAAAAACGTATGATTTAGATGGGTTGTCCACTGATGGGTTAGTGTGGGAAGTGGTAAGATGGGTGATCTATCTTGGTCAAGGAGGATACCTACTCGGACACATGCTTGTTAGAGCAAACTATGGAGTAGTATGTCCCTAAAAAATTAAACAAGGAATATGAACATTACATTATATGAAATTCAGATGATAAATATTACAATTATTATACTCACTTAAGGAAAACCATTATCATGCCTATCGATATTGAAAAATAATAATTTCTTCTTGCATGCTTCTATATTATTAATCATAATATTCATAAGAATAATATGTATATTTTTTAGAAACATTTTCTACAAATATTTTATAAAATATAGATTTAAAATAAGAAAAAAATTTATAAGATAATTCAATAATAATAATTTAATACCATGTTATACCTTTTTAAAAAACACATTGTGAACCTAGTTTTCCAAATAGAAATAATTATAATTAAATGAAACGAAACCAAACAATACTAAAATAGACATATCATTCCAAACTAAAAATAAATTAAATTAATTACATTAATAACATTCTAAGAAACTCATTTCAAGGAAAACTGAATGAAATATTAACATATAAGCTTCCATATATATATTAACTTCCACTACCTCTGGTTTAACAACACCAATCACAATGGGACAATTTGTGTCATCAAAAGAAAAATTATGGTCAACACCGATGGGGCATCAATGGTTGAGATTTCATCCACATAGTCATGAAAAATATAATTTGGTATTACTTCATTAATGAAACCATAATTAGGTTTCATATTATCTTTCAAATAAAACACATGTTTTTTCATTAATGTCGAAATGTATGGTTCTTCAGTATGTAGAAATCAACACTTGTAAACAACTCTAAATCCAAAAACATCAATAAATGAACTATGTCACATCATTGAATCAAAACATATATATTTCATCATAGTGATATGAACTTGAGAACTATAATCCATTAATTTTATTTTCTCAGATAGTTAATAATAATACATATCTATATATTGAGTTCGAATAATTGATTCACTAGAATAACTTTTTGTTGTAGTAGTTTACATAACACCATCATGTTGTTTTCTCATTTTCACCTCTAAATCAGTTGTAACAAATTTATATCCATTGATTAATTATGTTTTTTAGTCACAACCCAAAGAATTGTCACCAAAAGACAACACACATAATTATTGAGAAATAGAGTAAAAAAGTAAACTCAATCCCTAAAATAGATATTAGCAATTTAATTATATATATATTTATAAATTTTAAGATATTATATGTAGAGGTCATACCATTGATTTCAACAAAGCTAGAAACAATTGGCTATGAAAATACACTCTCTTTCTCAATAGTGAAGATCGGTGAACTCTACTTATAATTTGTTTATGTTCCCTACATAAAATGATAGCATAAGTATAAGGTATATGTGAAATAACATGGTATGAGATAAAATATTGATATCAAAATTACTTACATGATATTGTGATAAAAAACCAAAATTTAACAAGTCTATGCGATGTTCCATATCCTACACTTCAAATCATAATGTAAAAAATGTATATTACTAGAAAATTCCCCCTATGTGGGGAAGAGATGGAAACAAGGGAAGAATTTCCTCATATTGCTCCCTATTATGGCTTTTTCTCACATTAGAAAAATACATTGAACAAAATTCCATATATTCATGGTCTAGATAACCCATAACAATGGATCATTCAGGAAAATTATTATTTAGAACATATGATTTAACTGTGCCCATATTTCTTTTAGTCAGATACATCTATAAAAAATTGATCAGTCCCACAAGAAGTGTATCGATTGGAAGTTGAACTTTTAAATGCAACATGATGTTGAAAAATAATAGAGTTATTTTTTTCCAACTCACAAAGAATTAATGGTGCCTCTTGCTGTAAATTTATTAAGAATATCTTGGATAAACATTTATCACAAAGGTCTCTAAAAAATGTTACAAAAAATTAATATCACACCAACATTTTTTGATATCTAATACCAAATTTATTTTTGAAAATATTCATGAAGAAAGATTTCATAATGATGAGTTTTTAGGGATTTTAGTTTCAAGTCTCTTCTTTTGACTCATTTAGATATGTTTATAGAATAGCCATCTGAAACATTAATATTCTTTAGTACTACTAGTGATTGATCTTTCTATACTGGTGTCATCACATAAAAATTAGAAGGAACATTCCATTTTTCACTAATACATACTTGATGAATTTCTTAGTAAATACCCAAATCCAACAATTCCCATTGAGACTGGAAGTTATCTTTGGACCTCCCCTTGATATTAGAAAGACTTAAAGGAATCATTTCCCATATCTTTTTCTCAATATTCATTATTTATACACAACTACGCAACAAATTGGTAGTCCAATATAGAATCTAAAAAAATAATGATCTTTTTTGACTTATAAGTTTCTTTTATGTCAACATTCTTCATCTTTTTAGATTTCAACTTATCATAACCTAATGAGAAACAGGAAATTTTTAAATTAATGAAGCACATAAATTCCTGACACACATTTATGTTGTGGTTCAGTGTCAATAGTATTTTCAAACGTCTGAAAAGGTATCTTGTATTGATGATATATTGGAATGAATCATCGATGCCCCCTGAAACAGAAAGTACAATGATATTTATGCCTTCTCGATAGTGAATTATTCATATAAATGGAGAAATATTGGCTTCCCCTCATGCTCCACCTATAAATCATTGAATATATAGAGAAATAATTTATGATCCATTAAAGGATAGAATGCATCTTAAATGTATTCTTTGAATTAGAATATAATTAATACACACCAAAATCTCAATTTTTGTCAACTATCATATTAAAGGATGTAGGTTGACATCTATATCATTATTGGGATCAGAAGGTCCATATAACAGTATTCTCAAGAATGGGAATGTTTTTCTCATACACATAGAAATATGAAGATTATAAATATAGCATCCCATATTTTTATAACATAACTTTTCATTCCATTACACGGAACTGAGGATCTTTAAGGTTTAGTGTCTTGGAAACAAGGAACATAAAACATGAAACAAAAAAAAAACATTCTTCTTAAACACTTGAAAGGCTTCTCCTCATGTTCACCCTAGGCTCATTACTGCATCTCATAACCTGGGGACATACATCAAAAGGAAGGGTGAGAAGAAGGCCCAGCAAGGGAAACAAGTGAAACATTTTACATATGAACTTGAGATACATCAATAAAGTCATGAAAAGAACTTTAATGCATGAAAATGAAATCATGAGGCATATCATAATAAAAATAAAACTTTTTCATAACTTGAAGATGTGGCTACATCATTTAACATAGACAATCATGAACATATCACCAAGGTCCATCCCCAAGGTGTCATTTTAAAATTACCAAGGTTATTCACCAAGGTATCGTGAAAATTGTAATCTCTAGTGGTTACATCATTACCCAATGCATTGGAGCGCTATCATGGCGCACCCTTAAATTTGACTTTATTATCATGTGAGCCACATATATCATCATCAAACATTTCATAAATAACCCATATAGCATAAAGGAAATGGGTTTCATTTCATAATCATAACTTTTTAAAAACTGCTTTAAAGACATGATCTTTATATCACTTTAAAACCCACAGAAAAGGAAGGTGGGTCTCATGTATGTAAATCCCAGAATTTAAAATAGAACATTTTGGTATATATGTGAATACCCCTTTAGAAGAAATATCTTTGAGTATTCACTTAATAAAATAAAAGAACTTTAGAAAAAGAGATAGACATTTTGAGACAGAAATTCTGCAGCATAACGGCAATGTTCCGAGGTTTTAGAAGACATTAAAAGAGAGGTAAAATGGGTCAAACATTCATAAATGACCCAAAAATAGTACATGGACAGAATAAGAAGGATACATGATCATGGTAATGAAATTTCAAGGACATAACATTTGAAATGAAAAACATGGAAGGAAGAAAAAAATTAGATTTCTCTTATGAAAGTTTGGCAGCCTAACGACGTTACTTAAACATCAACAAAAATGATTTGAAAAGATCAAATATGGTCTCTCATCATGTGAACATAAGAGTTCAGTATGATAGATATAGAAATAATTCCCCAACATAACAAAAAGTAACTTGAAAGAATTGACATGAAAGTAGAACTTCAAAACGAGAAGGGTGAAGAACCACTTAAAAATTCGGCAGCCTAACGGCGCCACTTAAAACATCAAAATACTGAATTGAAGAGATCAAATGGGGTCTCTCATCATATGAAAATAAGATTCCAGTATGATATATATAGAGATCATACCCCAATATAACAAAAAGTAACTTGAAATAATTGACATGAAAGTAGAACTTCAAAACGAGAAGGGTGAAGAACCACTTAAAAATTCGGCAGCCTAACGACGCCACTTAAAACATCAAAATACTGAATTGAAAAGATCAAATGGGGTCTCTCATCATATGAACATATGAGTCCAGTATGATATATATAGAGATCATACCCCAATATAACAAAAAGGAACTTGAAATAATTGACATGAAAGTAGAACTTCAAAACGAGAAGGGTGAAGAACCACTTAAGAATTTGGCAGCCTAACGGCGCCACTTAAAACTTCAAAATACTGAATTGAAGAGATCAAATGGGGTCTCTCATCATATGATCATAAAATATCAGTATGATAATTTAGAGATCATACCCCAACATAATAAAAAGGAACATGAAAGAATTGAATGAAAATAGAACTTGAAAATGAGGAAGGTGAAAGAATCCCTTAAAAATTCGGCAGCCTAACGGCGCCACTTAAACATTCTTAAAACGAATTGATGAGAGAAAGGGGGGTCTCTCATCATATGAACATGAAATAGGAAGTAGGATGAATATAAAAGAACATCCTCCAACATAAGAACATGGAGTATAAAAGAAATAACATAAAAGAGATTACTTGAAAAGAAAGAGAGAGGTCGGATCCCTTACCTTAAAATGTAACTCTTAAACCTCAAAGGTTGGGACCTTGAGGGCTTGGGGGCACCTTTGGAGGACTCCTTGGGAGGTAATGAGACCAGAAATTCGTTGGGAATGAGTGGGGAGTCGAATGGATGAGAGGAGGGCTTGGTATTTATAGGGAAAGTGAGGGGACAAGGCATTAATGGCCAAGGGACACCTCACATGTTCTTTTCTCAAACCCATGTGCTCTCCCTTGTCATTTATCATGGAGTTATGCCACATGGGGCCCCCAAAACAATAATTCATCACCCTTGTCCGGCCAACCCTCAAAATATTTCATGACATCATCATGACACCGTTATGATGTCATTAAACATACTGAAACCCTAAAACTGTATTTTTACTATTCACTGAAAATTCAACTTTCTCAGAAAAATCCCAAAATTTCAAATTAACCAAATATCAATGCTCTGATTTCAAAAATGAAATCCATTTTATAAAAATAATTTTCTAAATATTTTTAATTTAATTTTTAAATAAAAACACTATTCATCGAAAATTCATTTTTTTCAGAAAAAACCCCAAAAATTACCATAATATAATATCGATGCTCTGAGTTCAAAAATAAAGTCATTTTTATAAAAATAATTTTCAAATTATTTTTAATTAAATTTTTAATTAAAAAACACTATTCACCCGAAAAAACTAATACTTGAATAATAATTAATGAAACCGTTATTTAACTATTTTATTGAATCACATTACTTAATCAAGGTGCCTAGATTATTTTAAAACTTTATTTAAGTGAGATTACTAATCCATTTGGTCATATTACTAATCCTAATCATAAAATTACTATTCATAATTTACTATTCATCAAACATCAAGTTGATCTTATTAGACTCTAAATTTAGTACTGAACATAATTGCAGAAGACCATTTTTTGAAAATCATTACACATTTTTAATTATTTAGGGTTTACATAAACATATTTAAAATATCCTTTTTCTAAAATTCATCAAAAATATGCATACTATATTTATCCGGTCATTTCAAAATTCATAAACTTCATCATAAGAAGAAATCCCAATTTTTATTTAAAACAAGGATTACACAAGGTAGTTACGGTCTCGTTACATAACCCCTTATAATACCAGCATAGGACCTAAGAGTAAGGTGTTCTAGGGTGATAGAAGCTTGGGGCGGCTCAGTCAACATTGCTCGAGTAGTAATTTCTATCAGTTTGAACTTCTCACGAAGGCGATTTCGTTCCAGCTTCACATGATGAAGTTCGGCTTGGATTTGATCCAGAGCAAAGCCCAGTGGTGCTACCTCCTTCCCAAGCTCTGTTAGATGGGCTTCGATCGGTCCAAGACTACTAGGTGAGGCCATCGAATCTTCTTTCTATAATAATTAACCAAGATTACTTATATTTAGAGACAATAATCAAAACATTTTGTTCACAGCGGTCATGTTGACCGATGGTTATATAATAGTCAAAACCCACTGATCTCATTTTAATTATAATCATGTTTATCAAATAAAACATTTTTGTTGAGTATAACAATAACACATAAAATTAGGAAACAAAATTTATTTAAAAATTTCGGGTCGCTACAATAAATAAGAATAAAAGCATTCCACATGCCGTGAGAATTAATCATTGGACCAAACAAATTAAAACCAATACATGATAGACCCAACCTGACATTACACACATTGGAAACAAAATCATGAGGTTGTACATAAAGTATCTTCCATGATAATCCATCTACAGTACGAACCAAGTCAACATCATCTTTAAATATCTCAGCATCAATCCATCACATATTGGTTGATATTATTACAAACATGAATAGTTTTTGAAATATAGGAATCAATGGAATGTGTCACGTGAATTATTGGGGAAAATGAGATGGTGTTCCATCTGTATTATTATTCCATCGAGGTGTAACACATATTCCCAGTCATTATTGCTAGCTCTTTCATCCCAAAGTCAATTAAAATATTTCGAACATGTATTGAATTTATTAGTAGTAAATCTAAGCTTCATAATTAAATTCCATTCCTTGTAATGATTTGAGGGAATATCTTCATAATCGGGAAGAAATTACTTCAAAAATGGATGAATATAATCAATTGTGGTATTATAAATTCAATAAATGGTTATCCAATGATATGGTCACATTATAAATTCAAACACGGTCATTTTAGTACATTAATAATAGACTGGAGTTCTGGAATTGTTTAATAAATCTTTCACTCTCTAATCACCATCATCTTCAATGTTTTCTTCATATGTACTAATATCCTTTCCATATTATGTTGGCATACTACATCTCATAGGATGATGCCCAAAGAAATCCGATAAAATATCAAATTCTCCAAGTCACTTCTTTCATTTCGTTCAAGAAGAATAGATGATTAACTCTCCTCTAAATGGTGATATCAAACATAATATTTTTATTAAAATCCAAATTTCATTAAATGGTAGAATACTTGTTCCTATATTAACCACAGTCTTCCAAAAATTTTGTAGCACAGACACTATATTCAACCTCGATATGATGTATTGTCAAATGAAAATTATAATATATTCTCCAAATTATATGATCAATTCATAGAATATATAACATGTATCTTTTTTTTGGTTTAACAATTTTACTCTTTATGGACTGTTGTTTCACAATTAAAATAAATCGAGTTATTTATTCTTAGAGAACATTGTTGTAAAAAAACACTTTAATGGGAATTTCATACAACACGAATGTCACATATATATATATATATATATTTCTTTATGAAATAAAATAATTTTTCAAATGGAATCATTCATATATTATTTTTATTCCATTGGAAAAGTAATCATTGATAAAATACGAAAATACATTCTTTTTAATCACGTATCTAAAAAAGATTCAACACCTTATCCATGAGTTAATGCAATATTTATTGGGTACATTGGATCTAGATAATACTTTATAATGTAATAAAATATGGTAACCCATTCAACATTAGGTTAATCCGAAAATAACAACACATATATCCAAAAAAAATCCCTTCACATTCATCATGTACATTTTAAAATATTATGTGTTATATAACATTTTAATTAAAAAATTAAAATAGTCAATTCATATGAAAAATACATCCAAAAAGAATTAATGGTGTTAATAATTATTCACATAAAATATTATTAACGTTTAAATGAGATTCAAATGATTACACATAGAATAAGATATTCTTTATGAAACTATGAAAACATCATATAATGTTCACCTAAATCACAAAGAAATCATGTTCTAATGGAATCATCTATGTGAGCATCCAATTAGTTATATCTATAATCACAAAAATGATGACACCTTTTATGATTTGAGAAAACCAAAATCTATCATATATACAAGATTAATGAAACAATATGAAATGAAAAAACATAAATCAAAAAAATAAAACTAAAAAATGTATCAACTGGCCATACCAGAAGAAGATTATTGACTCAATTTCAAAGAATACATGAATCCAAAAATCACATAAGGGGATTCTCGACCAAGTAGAAATATACTTTTTACCTAGATGATTCATGTCGAGTCAGGGAAAGATCAAACTAGAGGGGATGTGCGACCTAGGAGGGTATGCTCAAATAGAGGAGGAGGAGGGGGATGCGAATCGACTAGAGGAATATGAGAAGTAGGTGTGTTCATCGATTGGAGGAGGAAAAGTGGCATCGGGTGAGGGAAACCGAAGGGGAGGGAAATGGAGTTGTGGGGGGGGGGGTTCTACCAGATGACTAAGGGGGTGTGTGTGGGTGGGGATAAATTATTCACATCTTTATTATAATGGTTGAGTAACAACCATTTGTATAGATTCTCTATACCCACAGATAATTCAAAAATGTGGGTACAGAATAACCACATCAAGGCTATAACCAAAGGTTATAAAACAATGTGTACTACTCTGTGGGGTTATACCCTCTTTCTAATAGTGACATGAGTTCAGTGTTCCCCAAGATTGTAGAACATCATGTCCAACCATGTACCCTTATTATAGTGGTACATCATGATACATTTCAATTTATTGATGGTGCTACATCATTCCCACTATACATCACAATTATAATCATGATAAAATAAATAATCCCACAACCATCAAATCACATTTACGAATATCATATCAACCTATAGCTTTTCAAACCATTCAACCCCACAATTGTTAAACCAAACAACCCTTTATGCCAAAAAACATTTCTAAAAAAAGCGTCAAATCATTTAAATTAAATATACCTTTTATTAAAAAAGCTTTAAATCCAAACCCATCCAAAAACTTTTTCTAAAAACTATAAAAAAAATCAATAAGACACCATTTTATAGAAAAATATTTTCACACCCCATTTCAAAAAGTCATGCAAAGAGAATAATCATCATATCAAAATTTTAACATCTAACAACAATGAACAATATAGAATAATATCACATATCTCACAAAAACCAAAAATAAACCCCAAAGGGGTTAATCCATGCTTCAGACATAAATTTCAGGAAAATAAATACTGTCAAATCAGATCTTTCATTTTCAAATAATACGAGTTAAGAGTGAAGCCACCTACATCGTGTGTTTTGGTGAAAATGACAAATAGGACAACCTCTCATCAAATCAGGTCAAAAACACCCCAAATACACTTTATAATTTTTCATTATTTATTAGAAATACAATAAATCACCATTATTGGAATTGAAAATAATATATTTATAACCAATGGAAATGTACTTATAAAACTGTGATAGAGAATATGATATCTTAGGAAAACCAAGAAACTACCATGTACAGAGAATTATTATGGCAATATAATGACCCATAATTTACATACATTGTTATTAAATCAAAATTGAATTATACTTATTACAACATATAACAAAACCAAGAATGGATCATATAGGTATAGTGTCTTTAGAAACTGGGAAACATAAACAATTGGTTCATAAAGCGTCTACACTGTCTCCCGTTTATTTCATCATATCTATAGTCCCTTTTGGCATATCTTACTTAATAAGATTCTTCCTGACCTGGGGAAAGAAAACATACAAAAGGGTGAGCTCAAATTCTCAGTAAGGGTAAACAAAATAAATATCAATCACATCATATTTATAAGAACATAACATTTTGGAAATCTTAACTTGAAAAAGAGAGCATAATTTCATAACATGGGATAAATCATAGTAGTGAAATGAAATCCCAATAATCATAACATAAAACATGAAACTTTTTGGAATACACACATAATCATAGAGAATCATTTCATGTTAGTCCAGACTCATTGCCTAGACTATCTTAGTGGACAAAGTCCATTTCTGAACCGAGTTCACTCCTCGTTTCAGTCCTGTTTCACTGAACCGGTTTAACCTTCCGTTCCAGCCATGTCTATCTCATGAGATATAAAATAATTACCCAATGCATTGTAGGGAGATATATTTCCCACCCATCTCATAATGATACCATTCTTATGTGTGCCACAAAATCAGAAACCATACATCATAGCATAACCCATGTAATAAAAATGGGAATCTTAAACATCGTGACTTCATAAAACAATTCATATAAGATAAAGGAATTCATAAAAATATAATTCCATCACAACATAATCAAATCAATGTAATAATAGTAATAGAAACAGAACCCTTTATTATCTTAGATGGAAAATAATTTTGATAAAACACTCAAACTCCATTCTTGAGGAAAATATCTTTTTTGCTTCAAAAACACTTTTCCTTTCTTAACGTGTCGTACAATTCAAAACTAAAATAATTTTATTAAAAATAAACATGAAAACTTTTAAAGAAAGCATCTTGGAAATAATTTTTTAAAAATCCATTCATTCCGTAAAAGTTTAAAAAAACATTCTTCTCGTACTTTTGTTGGAAAAGTCAAAAAGTACCTCGTACGAAAAACGACAAAAGATTCCATTCATATCCTTTACTAAAAACTCACCGACGGGTAAAATTGGATTTAAACAATTGTAGGTAGATGTAAATAATATTAAATATTTAGGAAACATGGATGTGGATGATAAAATACACCCCAGTAAATACCAAAGTATAAACAATCTCGGATAAAAATGAGATTGTGATATTTCCCCTTACCTTAGGTCTGATTTACTTCGTATGTGTCCGAACCTCTTGTATAATGATTTAAATAATGTTATTGACTTATTCCAGAATCATAATTATTGTTATGATATCATATATGGTCATATTCTTAGCATCTTAGTAGTAATATTTCATTGCTACTTGTTATTCGGGTGTTTATAACTTTTTGTTCTTATGCGTGTTTTGTCGAATAAATTCTTATTCTTATCTTTAGGTTATAGATACATCATTTCCAGAATGGTATTAATGTACTATATATCATATTTATTCATTAAATTCATTTATATAATCATTATGCAATGAAGATCATGTAGAACGAATCACATCACATCGTGGAGACGGTATTTCGTACGTACGCAAGAGCGATGATATCATTCCCATGATCGTGGAATTGTATTGGAGTGTATGTATACTATTTAAGAATCAATATCACTTTATAATAATCATATATATTAATTATTTACACCATTATATCCATCCAAGTAAGGTGGTGGTGGAAAATAGATTACACCACGGCGTGGAGACGGTATTCCGTACGTACGCACGCGCGGTGATTTCTTTTTCCGTTGGATGGATAGATAGCGAAATAGTGTTGTTTAATACATATAATTACATATCAGTATATTAGTGATACTGATTCTATTACTTCATAATGAAACAACTAAAGAAGAAGAAGTGGAAGAAGAAATAAAGATGAAAGAATCGGTAACGGACATTACCTCTTCTTTGAAGCGCTTCTTTGAGACCTCGTTTTAGGGCACTAAAATTGGTCTTTGAAGAAGACCAGGACCTCTAGGATGTCTCTAGGGAAGTGGAGAGAAGCAATTGGCAGGGTTTGGCCGAGAATGAAGGCTCAAAGTGGTGTGAGGAATAGGGGGAGGATGTGCCCTTTTATAAGGGAGGAGAGGGGCACCTTTGGAATAACTAAAAATATTATTTTATTATAAAGTCAAATTAGGTTTTTAATAGCTCAAATTGATATATTTAGAAGATAAGGTGGGTATAGGTCGAAATCCTCTCATAAAATAGAATTTAGACAAGTTTAGGTATCAATTTTAACCTTATCATTTGGATTTAACTTTAAGTTAGATAATTTAACCTTTACCGTGTTTTCTTGTTTTCTTACACTATAAGGTTAATAAACTTACTATATCAAGACAAACGAACCCCAAGTTGTTTATTATTAATATATATAACTTTATCTAAGTCATTTGACCTAACCTTAGATTTCTAGGAATAAAATAAAGATTCATAATATAAATTTTTTTTTAAAAACTATTTTATGTCAATTTTGACACTATTTAGTAATTGATTTTTTTGTGAAAATCATAACAGAATGATTAGTTCGAAAAAAGATAATTAAATCAATACTAACATGTCATATTAACCTAAAAAATTAGTGTAATTCATAAAAAGTCTCAAATTAGATTTATTTGGGTATTTATAACATCAATTATGTCAATATTTCATTAATATGATAATTACTGCATCATCGTTGGGTCATAAATAAATTAAATTATTTAATGTCTAAAAATTATAAATAAAATACCATTATGTTGGAAATATTTTTATCTTTCTAATTAATATTTATAGTCGAATTTATATTATGTATAACCCCATATTAGAAATGATTTACTTATTAAACTTTGATTTTAACTATTTTAACCCTTCTTTAAATAAATTAACAATAAATGTCCTAATTTAATCCAAGTGGTCCTAAATGGTCATATTTTATTCCTAAGGTTTCTTTTGGTCGAATTACACTTATCCAATAGAATTAGGACATTTTTTAGGGTAATAATAATAACACTTTTACCCTTAATTACCCTATTTACTTTTAACCGTGGTAAAAAAAAGAAAAAGTTACTATTCACCAAAAATTATTTTCATCTCATTGAACCACATTTTAGTCCTTGATATTAACCGTGTCTCTAGGATTTTCTAAATTCCACTCACATAAGTGGTAAAATTATGTTTTATGAAAAATTCAGTTTTTTTAACTACCACTTAGTGGTTTCACTATTCATCAAAAATTGAAAGTTTTCAGAAAAATACCAAAATTTCACCCTAGGCTAATTTCGATATTCTGAATCCAAAAATGAAGTCCATTTTGAAAAATAAAATTTATAAAATTTCAAAAAGTGGTTATTACTATTCATAACGGCTAGTTTTAATAATATTTTAATAGCATATCGTTGTTTAGTGAAACTCGATATTGCGTACGACGCAAGCTATTGAGGAAGGCCGCGGTTGCGTGTAAAGCAAGCCAAGCTAGTGTTGTGTGTAGTGAAAAATTCCTTTGATAAAAACAAAATATTTCTCATAAAAGTCTCGGGTGTTACATTCTACCCCCCTTAAAATGAATTTCTCCCTCGAAATTCGTCACTTTGTAACAAAAAGATGAGGATACCTTTCCCTCATCATATACTCAAGATCCCATGTAGCTTCTTCTAATTGGTGGTTCCTCCATAAAAATTTCACCAATAGAGTGGTCTTGTTTCGTAGGACTTTTTCGCTACGATCCAGAATCTCTATCGGCTGTTCTTCATAAGAAAGATCTTGCTCCAGCGGTACAACTTCTGAGCTAAGTACATGTGAAGGATCAGGTATGTACTTTCTCAGGAGAGATACATGGAACACATCGTGAACTTGAGAGAGATTCGGTTGAAGCACCAATCGGTAAGCTACCTTACAAAAACAATCCAGTATTACGAAAGGACCGATATATCTAGGGCTCAACTTCCCCTTCTTTCCAAATCTCATGACTCTCTTCCAGGGAGATATTCGTAAGAACACTTTATCACCCACCTCAAACTCTAGGTCTTTTCTTAGGTTGTCGGCATAACTTTTCTGTCGACTCTGAGCTGCTCTTATGTGTTGTTGAATAGATCGGACATTTTCTGCCATCTCATCAACAACATCAGGTCCTAATAGCTTTCCTTCCCCAACTTCATCCCAGCAAGTTGGAGTCCTACATTTCTTTCCATAGAGAGCTTCATAAGGAGCCATCTGAATACTGGAGTGAAAGCTATTATTATAAGAAAATTCCACCAAAGGTAGGTGTTAATCCCAACCACCATTGAAATCCATAGAGCAAGCTCTCAGCATATCTTCTAGAGTTTGAATTTTTCTCTCAGATTGACCGTCTGTCTGAGGATGATAAGTAGTGCTGAAACTCATCTCTGTATTCAGAGTATGCTGAAGACTTCGCCAGAACTTTGAGGTAAACCTCGGATCCCAATCAGATATAATAGAAAGTGGTACTCCATGCAATCTTACCACTTTCTTTACATATATCCTGGCAAACTGATCCATAGAGAAATCCTCTCTAATAGCGATGAATTGTGCAAACTTTGTAAGACGGTCAACTATGACCCAAATAGCATTATTGCCTTTGGATGTTTTAGGAAGTCCTGTGAAAAAAGTCCATAGTGATGTTTTCTCATTTCCATTCAGGTATGGGTAATGGTTGTAACATCCCCTTAGACTTTTGTCTCTCAGCTTTAATTTGCTGACAAACCAAGCATCAAGAGACATATTTAGCAACATCTCTTTTCATGCCATCCCACCAGAAGTACTCTTTCAGGTCCCTATACATCTTCGTGCTTCCATGATGAATAGAGAATGAAGAACTATGAGCCTCATCCAGCATCTCCTTCTTTAATTCAGGGATGGGAGGAACACAAACCTGATTCTTGAACATTATTATCCCATCACAATTAAGGTTGAATTCAGGAACATTTCTCACCATCTTTTGTAACTCGACATCTTCTTTCTGTGCCTCTTTAATCTTCACATGTATAGATGGTTGAAAATTCATTTGAGAAAGATACGATTTTCCCCCTTCCATTATAATTCCAAGATCCATCCTTTTTAAATCCATAAAGATTGGATCTTTTGTGATCCTCATCATGGATAAACTAGCATGGTCTTGTCAAATTAATGCATCTGCCACCTTGTTTGCTTTCCCAGGGTGGTAGTGAATTGAGCAGTCATAATCCTTAATCAGCTCCAACCATCTTCTTTGGCGCATATTCAGCTCCTTTTGTGTGAAAATATACTTTAAACTTTAATGATCAGTATAAATATCACACCTTTCACCATAAAGGTAATGCCTCCAAATCTTTAATGCAAAGATTACCGCATCTAACTCCAAATCATGGGTTGGGTAATTTTGCTCATGGATTTTCAACTGTCGTGAGGCATAAGCTATCACCATATCATTTTGCATAAGAACAAACCCCAATCCCTTCTTGGATGCATCACTGTAGATCACAAACCTTTCTCCACTACAAGGCGGTGTGAGCATAGGTGCACTGGATAACCTTCTTTTCAACTCCTTGAAATTCTTTTCACATTCCTCCGTCCAGACAAACTTAACTCCTTTCCGAGTCAGCTTGGTGAGTGGATTAGATAATCATGAAAAATCATTCACAAAACGTCGATAATATCCAGCCAAACCAAGAAAACTTCGGATCTCAGTTACTGTTGTTGGTCTTGACCATCTTTCAATAACCTCTATTTTTGCTGGATCCACAGATATCCTCTCTTTTGAGATTATGTGACCAAAAAATGAAACTCTTTGAAGCCAAAATTCACACTTGGTAAATTTGGAATAAATCTTATCCTTTCTCAGGGTCTTCAGTATAATTATCAAGTGATCTTCATGTTCTTCCTTACTCTTTGAATATACAAGAATATCGTCTATAAAGAATACCACAAACTGATCAAGATAGTCTCTAAAGATTCTATTCATCAGATCCATGAAGATAATAGGGGAATTAGTAAGACCAAATGGCATCACTATAAATTCATAGTGTCCATACCTTATACGGAAAGCCGTCTTTGGTATATCCTCCCTTCTGACCCTTAATTGGTGATACCCTGAACGAAGATCAATCTTGGAAAAGTATTGAGCTCCTCGTAGTTGGTCAAATAAGTCATCAATGCGTGGGAGAGGATATTTGTTCTTGATAGTGATCTTGTTAAGTTCTTGATAATCAATGCAGAGTCTCATTGATCCATCTTTCTTCTTAACAAATAGAATAGGTGCTCCCCAAGGTGACGTACTAGGGCATATTAATCCCTTATCAAGATTCTCTTAGAGTTTCTTCTTCAACTCCTGCAAATAAATTGGGGCCATTCTATAAGGTGTCTTTGAAATAGGCAAAGCACCCGGTACGAGTTCTATTGAAAACTCAACTTCACGATTTGGTGGAAGACCCGGAAATTCCTCCAGAAAGACATTGTCAAACTCCCGTACAATGGGAATATTCTTAATCGTGAGTTTCTCACCAACCATTTGAGATAAATAACCTTCATTTAGTGGAATCAAGACCATAAGATGGAAGAAATTTCCACTGGAAGGTTATGTTCATCCTTGCATCGATAGACGATCATAGATTGATCTGGAATATGAAATGTGACTTCCCTTATTTGGAAATTGATATGAGCTCCATATAAAGTAATCCAATCCATGCGAAGAATCACATCAAATTCCACTATAGGAAGGATCACAAGATTTGCAGGAAGCACTTTCCCACAAACTTCAATTGGAGAAGAATTATAAACTTTTGATGCGACTGTTGTGCCATTAGGGGTCGTCACATCTAACTCAACATCTAATTGTTGAGGTTATATGGTGATACCCTTAGAAAAATCTTCAGAAATAAATGAGTGGGTGGATACATAATCAAATAAAACATTTTCTACTTTAGAGTGGATGGTAAGTGTACCTTTCACCACATCGTTATCGTACTCCACATCGCTGATAGAAATTGTATGTGACTTTCCTTTGTCTTTAGCCTTAAGAGTTTGTTGACGTAGACCATCATCATCAACCCTTGGATTTGAGCATTTATTGTCATAATGCCCCATCTCCTTTCACTTGAAACATTGAAGTGTATTAGGTTCATTCTGTGTATCCCTTCCTTTGTTTGCATCATTAGACATCTTCTTCCCATCATTGAGGCATTCAAATGCCTGATGACCTTCCTTTCCACATTTGAAACATTTACTTGTCCCTTTAAGACAACTCCCTCCATGTTTCTATCCACACTTTGAGCACAAGGGAATTCTTATCTTCTTTTCAGTGTTCTCTTTAGATTTTCCTTTGAATTCCATTTTCCTCTTCTTATCAAACCCATATGTCTGATGGGTTACTCCAATATCCATCTCGACTTTGAGAGCACATCGAACAATTTCCTCATAGCTATTGAAGTCCCTTATCGCTAACTCCCTTAGAAGACTTGGTTTTAAGCCACTAAAGAATCGATCGATCTTACTCTCAGGTTGGATAATAATACCAAAAGCGTACCTTGCAAGTCTTGTAAAATTTGCTTCATAGGTACCAACAGATTCATCATCCTTTTGCTTCAGTTCAAGAAACTCTTTCTCCATCATTGTTCGGAGAATACGGGGGAAGTACTTATTGAAAAATAAGTTCTTGAACTTGTCCCATTCCATGGACTCAATTTCATCTCTTTGCCTCATATTCTTAATAAGATTCCACCATTGATCAGAATCTCCTTCCAAAATATACACTGCTAGGATGACTTTATCATGTTCAGAACATTGAAGAACAGAAAATATCTTTTCAGTAGTACTAATCCATTGTTCAGCAACTAATGGATTAGTAGACCCGCTGAAAGAAGGTGGACACTGCCTCATGAAGGATTCAACAGAATGTTTCTCCTTCCTTTGCTCGTTTGGAAGTCCTGCATAATTCATAGCTTGAGAAAGTTGTGTGAGCATGGCTACAAGATTTTTCATTCCATCTCCCATAACATTTGTTTGCTCAGGGGGACAATCATTGCATTTCCCGTCGCATTCCACATTAACACGGTTCCTTCGGGTTCCAGCCATTGACTAAAACCAAGAATAATAGTGTGAGGAACACTAATTATAATAGGAAAAACACATAATAAAGAATAAAATTTCACACTTAAGGTATTATCATAGGTTGTTCATGTCGATTTCTAAAACACTAAGATTGTGTTCTATGCTTAGACTTTTCCTTAGGATTCTTAGTAAGGCTTTCACATCCTAGTTTCCAATGGTTGACTATAACTTTCCTCTGATACCAACTATAACGACTCATACTTTACATACATTGTTATTACTTCAAAATTGAAGTATACTTATTACAACATATAACAAAACCATGAAAGGATCGTATAGGTATAGTGTTTTTAGAAGCTAGGAAACATAAACAACTAGTTCATAAAGCGTCTACAATGTCTCCCATTTATTTGATCATATCTATAGTCCCTTTTGGCATATCTTACTTAATAAGATTATTCCTGACCTGGGGAAAGAAAACATACAAAAGGGTGAGCTCAAATAATCATTAAGGTTAAAAAAATAAAATATCAATCACATCATATTCATAAGAACATAACATTTTGGAAATCTTAACTTGAAAAAGAGAGCATAATTTCATAACATGGGATAAATCATAGTAGTGAAATGAAATCCCAATAATCATAACATAAAATATAAAACTTTTTGGAATACACACATAATCATAGAGAATCATTTCATGTTAGTCCAGACTCATTGCCTAGACTATCTTAGTGGACAAAGTCCATTTCTGAACCGAGTTCACTCCTCGTTTCAGTCCTGTTTCACTGAACCGGTTTAACCTTCCGTTCCAGCCATGTCTATCTCATGAGATATAAAATAATTACCCAATGCATTGTAGGGAGATATAGTTCCCACCCATCTCATAATGATACCATTCTTATGTGTGCCACAAAATCAGAAACCATACATCATAGCATAACTCATGTAATAAAAATGGGAATCTTAAACATCGTGACTTCATAAAACAATTCATATAAGATAAAGGAATTCATAAAAATATAATTCCATCACAACATAATCAAATCAATGTAATAATAGTAATAGAAATAGAACCCTTTATTATCTTAGATGGAAAATAATTTTGATAAAACACTCAAACTCCATTCTTGAGGAAAATATCTTTTTTGCTTCAAAAACACTTTTCCTTTCTTAACATGTCGTACAATTCAAAACTAAAAGAATTTTATTAAAAATAAACATGAAAACTTGTAAAGAAAGCATCTTGGAAATAATTTTTTAAAAATCCATTCATTCCGTAAAAGTTTAAAAAAACATTCTTCTCGTACTTTTGTTGGAAAAGTCAAAAAGTACCTCGTACGAAAAACGACAAAAGATTCCATTCATATCCTTTACTAAAAACTCACCGACAGGTAAAATTGGATTTAAAAAATTGTAGGTGGATTTAAATAATATTAAATATTTAGGAAACATGGATGTGGATGATAAAATACACCCCAGTAAATACCAAAGTATAAACAATCTCGGATAAAAATGAGATTGTGATATTTCCCCTTACCTTAGGTCTGATTTACTTCGTATGTGTCCGAACCTCCTGTATAATGATTTAAATAATGTTATTGACTTATTCCAGAATCATAATTATTGTTATGATATCATATATGGTCATATTCTTAGCATCTTAGTAGTAATATTTCATTGCTACTTGTTATTCGGGTGTTTATAACTTTTTGTTCTTATGCGTGTTTTGTCGAATAAATTCTTATTCTTATCTTTAAGTTATAGATACATCATTTCCAGAATGGTATTAATGTACTATATATCATATTTATTCATTAAATTCATTTATATAATCATTATTCAATGAAGATCATGTAGAACGAATCACATCACATCGTGGAGACGGTATTTCGTACGTACGCAAGAGCGATGATATCATTCCCATGATCGTGGAATTATATTGGAGTGTATGTATACTATTTAAGAATCAATATCACTTTATAATAATCATATATATTAATTATTTACACCATTATATCCATCCAAGTAAGGTGGTGGTGGAAAATAGATTACACCACGGCGTGGAGACGGTATTCCGTACGTACGCACGCGCGGTGATTTCTTTTTCCGTTGGATGGATAGATAGCGAAATAGTGTTGTTTAATACATATAATAACATATCAGTATATGAGTGATACTGATGCTATTACTTCATAATGAAACAACTAAAGAAGAAGAAGTGGAAGAAGAAATAAAGATGAAAGAATCGGTAACGGACATTACCTCTTCTTTGAAGCGCTTCTTTGAGACCTCGTTTTAGGGCACTAAAATTGGTCTTTGAAGAAGACCAGGACCTCTAGGATGTCTCTAGGGAAGTGGAGAGAAGCAATTGGCAGGGTTTGGCCGAGAATGAAGGCTCAAAGTGGTGTGAGGAATAGGGGGAGGATGTGCCCTTTTATAAGGGAGGAGAGGGGCACCTTTGGAATAACTAAAAATATTATTTTATTATAAAGTCAAATTAGGTTTTTAATAGCTCAAATTGATATATTTAGAAGATAAGGTGGGTATAGGTCGAAATCCTCTCATAAAATAGAATTTAGACAAGTTTAGGTATCAATTTTAACCTTATCATTTGGATTTAACTTTAAGTTAGATAATTTAACCTTTACCGTGTTTTCTTGTTTTCTTACACTATAAGGTTAATAAACTTACTATATCAAGACAAACGAACCCCAAGTTGTTTATTATTAATATATATAACTTTATCTAAGTCATTTGACCTAACCTTAGATTTCTAGGAATAAAATAAAGATTCATAATATAAATTTTTTTTTAAAAACTATTTTATGTCAATTTTGACACTATTTAGTAATTGATTTTTTTGTGAAAATCATAACAGAATGATTAGTTCGAAAAAAGATAATTAAATCAATACTAACATGTCATATTAACCTAAAAAATTAGTGTAATTCATAAAAAGTCTCAAATTAGATTTATTTGGGTATTTATAACATCAATTATGTCAATATTTCATTAATATGATAATTACTGCATCATCGTTGGGTCATAAATAAATTAAATTATTTAATGTCTAAAAATTATAAATAAAATACCATTATGTTGGAAATATTTTTATCTTTCTAATTAATATTTATAGTCGAATTTATATTATGTATAACCCCATATTAGAAATGATTTACTTATTAAACTTTGATTTTAACTATTTTAACCCTTCTTTAAATAAATTAACAATAAATGTCCTAATTTAATCCAAGTGGTCCTAAATGGTCATATTTTATTCCTAAGGTTTCTTTTGGTCGAATTACACTTATCCAATAGAATTAGGACATTTTTTAGTGTAATAATAATAACACTTTTACCCTTAATTACCCTATTTACTTTTAACCGTGGTAAAAAAAAGAAAAAGTTACTATTCACCAAAAATTATTTTCATCTCATTGAACCACATTTTAGTCCTTGATATTAACTGTGTCTCTAGGATTTTCTAAATTCCACTAACATAAGTGGTAAAATTATGTTTTATGAAAAATTCAGTTTTTTTAACTACCACTTAGTGGTTTCACTATTCATCAAAAATTGAAAGTTTTCAGAAAAATACCAAAATTTCACCCTAGGCTAATTTCGATATTCTAAATCCAAAAATGAAGTCCATTTTGAAAAATAAAATTTATAAAATTTCAAAAAGTGGTTATTACTATTCATAACGGCTAGTTTTAATAATATTTTAATAGCATATCGTTGTTTAGTGAAACTCGATATTGCGTACGACGCAAGCTATTGAGGAAGGCCGCAGTTGCGTGTAAAGCAAGCCAAGCTAGTGTTGTGTGTAGTGAAAGATTCCTTTGATAAAAACAAAATATTTCTCATAAAAGTCTCGGGTGTTACATTCTACCCCCCTTAAAATGAATTTCTCCCTCGAAATTCGTCACTTTGTAACAAAAAGATGAGGATACCTTTCCCTCATCATATACTCAAGATCCCATGTAGCTTCTTCTAATTGGTGGTTCCTCCATAAAAATTTCACCAATAGAGTGGTCTTGTTTCGTAGGACTTTTTCGCTACGATCCAGAATCTCTATCGGCTGTTCTTCATAAGAAAGATCTTGCTCCAGCGGTACAAATTCTGAGCTAAGTACATGTGAAGGATCAGGTATGTACTTTCTCAGGAGAGATACATGGAACACATCGTGAACTTGAGAGAGATTCGGTTGAAGCACCAATCGGTATGCTACCTTACCAAAACAATCCACTATTACGAAAGGACCGATATATCTAGGGCTCAACTTCCCCTTCTTTCCAAATCTCATGACTCTCTTCCAGGGAGATATTCGTAAGAACACTTTATCACCCACCTCAAACTCTAGGTCTTTTCTTAGGTTGTCGGCATAACTTTTCTGTCGACTCTGAGCTGCTCTTATGTGTTGTTGAATAGATCGGACATTTTCTGCCATCTCATCAACAAGATCAGGTCCTAATAGCTTTCTTTCCCCAACTTCATCCCAGCAAGTTGGAGTCCTACATTTCTTTCCATAGAGAGCTTCATAAGAAGCCATCTGAATACTGGAGTGAAAGCTATTATTATAAGAAAATTCCACCAAAGGTACGTGTTAATCCCAACCACCATTGAAATCCATAGAGCAAGCTCTCAGCATATCTTCTAGAGTTTGAATTGTTCTCTCAGATTGACCGTCTGTCTGAGGATGATAAGTAGTGCTGAAACTCATCTCTGTATCCAGAGTATGCTGAAGACTTCGCCAGAACATTGAGGTAAACCTTGGATCCCAATCAGATATAATAGAAAGTGGTACTCCATGCAATCTTACCACTTTCTTTACATATATCCTGGCAAACTGATCCATAGATAAATCCTCTCTAATAGCGATGAATTGTGCAAACTTTGTAAGACGGTCAACTATGACCCAAATAGCATTATTGCCTTTGGATGTTTTAGGAAGTCCTGTGACAAAGTCCATAGTGATGTTTTCTCATTTCCATTCGGGTATGGGTAATGGTTGTAACATCCCCTTAGACTTTTGTCTCTCAGCTTTAACATGCTGACAAACCAAGCATCAAGAGACATATTTAGCAACATCTCTTTTCATGCCATCCCACTAGAAGTACTCTTTCAGGTCCCTATACATCTTCGTGCTTCCATGATGAATAGATAATGAAGAACTATGAGCCTCATCCAGCATCTCCTTCTTTAATTCAGGGATGGGAGGAACACAAACCTGATTCTTGAACATTATTATCCCATCACAATCAAGGTTGAATTCAGGAACATTTCTCACCATCTTTTGTAACTCGACATCTTCTTTCTGTGCCTCTTTAATCTTCACATGTATAGATGGTTGAAAATTCATTTGAGAAAGATACGATTTTCCCCCTTCCATTATAATTCCAAGATCCATCCTTTGTAAATCCATAAAGATTGGATCTTTTGTGATCCTCATCATGGATAAACTAGCATGGTCTTGTCAAATTAATGCATCTGCCACCTTGTTTGCTTTCCCAGGGTGGTAGTGAATTGAGCAGTCGTAATCCTTAATCAGCTCCAACCATCTTCTTTGGCGCATATTCAGCTCCTTTTGTGTGAAAATATACTTTAAACTTTAATGATCAGTATAAATATCACACCTTTCACCATAAAGGTAACGCCTCCAAATATTTAATGCAAAGATTACCGCATCTAACTCCAAATCATGGGTTGGGTAATTTTGCTCATGGATTTTCAACTGTCGTGAGGCATAAGCTATCACCATATCATTTTGCATAAGAACAAACCCCAATCCCTTCTTGGATGCATCACTGTAGATCACAAACCTTTCTCCACTACAAGGCGGTGTGAGCATAGGTGCACTGGATAACCTTCTTTTCAACTCCTTGAAATTCTCTTCACATTCCTCCGTCCAGACAAACTTAACTCCTTTCCGAGTCAGCTTGGTGAGTGGATTAGATAATCATGAAAAATCATTCACAAAACGTCGATAATATCCAGCCAAACCAAGAAAACTTCAGATCTCAGTTACTGTTGTTGGTCTTGACCATCTTTCAATAACCTCTATTTTTGCTGGATCCACAGATATCCTCTCTTTTGAGATTATGTGACCAAAAAATGAAACTCTTTGAAGCCAAAATTCACACTTGGTAAATTTGGAATAAATCTTATCCTTTCTCAGGGTCTTCAGTATAATTGTCAAGTGATCTTCATGTTCTTCCTTACTCTTTGAATATACAAGAATATCGTCTATAAAGAATACCACAAACTGATCAAGATAGTCTCTAAAGATTCTATTCATCAGATCCATGAAGATAATAGGGGAATTAGTAAGACCAAATGGCATCACTATAAATTCATAGTGTCCATACCTTATACGGAAAGCCGTCTTTGGTATATCCTCCCTTCTGACCCTTAATTGGTGATACCCTGAACGAAGATCAATCTTGGAAAAGTATTGAGCTCCTCGTAGTTGGTCAAATAAGTCATCAATGCGTGGGAGAGGATATTTGTTCTTGATAGTGATCTTGTTAAGTTCTTGATAATCAATGCAGAGTCTCATTGATCCATCTTTCTTCTTAACAAATAGAATAGGTGCTCCCCAAGGTGACGTACTAGGGCATATTAATCCCTTATCAAGATTCTCTTAGAGTTGCTTCTTCAACTCCTGCAAATAAATTGGGGCCATTCTATAAGGTGTCTTTGAAATAGGCAAAGCACCCGGTACGAGTTCTATTGAAAACTCAACTTCACGATTTGGTGGAAGACCCGAAAATTCCTCCAGAAAGACATCGTCAAACTCCCGTACAATGGGAATATTCTTAATCGTGAGTTTCTCACCAACCATTTGAGATAAATAACCTTCATTTAGTGGAATCAAGACCATAAGATGGAAGAAATTTCCACTGGAAGGTTATGTTCATCCTTGCATCGATAGACGATCATAGATTGATCTGGAATATGAAATGTGACTTCCCTTATTTGGAAATTGATATGAGCTCCATATAAAGAAATCCAATCCATGCGAAGAATCACATCAAATTCCACTATAGGAAGGATCACAAGATTTTCATGAAGCACTTTCCCACAAACATCAATTAGAGAAGAATTATAAACTTTTGATGCGACTGTTGTGCCATTAGGGGTCGTCACAGCTAACTCAACATCTAATTGTTGAGGTTATATGGTGATACCCTTAGAAAAATCTTCAGAAATAAATGAGTGGGTGGATACATAATCAAATAAAACATTTTCTACTTTAGAGTGGATGGTAAGTGTACCTTTCACCACATCGTTATCGTACTCCACATCGCTGATAGAAATTGTATGTGACTTTCCTTTGTCTTTAGCCTTAAGAGTTTTTTGACGTAGACCATCATCATCAACCCTTGGATTTGAGAATTTATTGTCATAATGCCCCATCTCCTTTCACTTGAAACATTGAAGTGTATTAGGTTCATTCTGTGTATCCCTTCCTTTGTTTGCATCATTAGACATCTTCTTCGCATCATTGAGGCATTCAAATGCCTGATGACCTTCCTTTCCACATTTGAAACATTTACTTGTCCCTTTAAGAAAACTCCCTCCATGTTTCTATCCACACTTTGAGCACAAGGGAATTCTTATCTTCTTTTCAGTGTTCTCTTTAGATTTTCCTTTGAATTCCATTTTCCTCTTCTTATCAAACCCATATGACTGATGGGTTACTCCAATATCCATCTCGACTTTGAGAGCACATCGAACAATTTCCTCATAGCTATTGAAGTCCCTTATCGCTAACTCCCTTAGAAGACTTGGTTTTAAGCCACTAAAGAATCGATCGATCTTACTCTCAGGTTGGATAATAATACCAAAAGTGTACCTTGAAAGTCTTGTAAAATTTGCTTCATAGGTACCAACAGATTCATCATCCTTTTGCTTCAGTTCAAGAAACTCTTTCTCCATCATTGTTCGGAGAATACGGGGGAAGTACTTATTGAAAAATAAGTTCTTGAACTTGTCCCATTCCATGGACTCAATTTCATCTCTTTGCCTCATATTCTTAATAAGATTCCACCATTGATCAGCATCTCCTTCCAAAAGATACACTGCTAGGATGACTTTATCATGTTCATAACATTGAAGAACAGAAAATATCTTTTCAGTAGTACTAATCCATTGTTCAGTAACTAATGGATTAGTAGACCCGCTGAAAGAAGGTGGACACTGCCTCAGGAAGGATTCAACAGAATGTTTCTCCTTCCTTTGCTCGTTTGGAAGTCCTGCATGATTCATAGCTTGAGAAAGTTGTGTGAGAATGGCTAAAAGATTTTTCATTCCATCTCCCATAACGTTTGTTTGCTCAGGGGGACAATCATTGCATTTCCCGTCGCATTCCACATTAACACGGTTCCTTCGGGTTCCAGCCATTGACTAAAACCAAGAATAATAGTGTGAGGAACACTAAATATAATAGGAAAAACACATAATAAAGAATAAAATTTCACACTTAAGGTATTATCATAGGTTGTTCATGTCGATTTCTAAAACACTAAGATTGTGTTCTATGCTTAGACTTTTCCTTAGGATTCTTAGTAAGGCTTTCACATCCTAGTTTCCAATGGTTGACTATAACTTTCCTCTGATACCAACTATAACGACTCATACTTTACATACATTGTTATTACTTCAAAATTGAAGTATACTTATTACAACATATAACAAAACCATGAAAGGATCGTATAGGTATAGTGTTTTTAGAAGCTAGGAAACATAAACAACTGGTTCATAAAGCGTCTACACTGTCTCCCATTTATTTGATCATATCTATAGTCCCTTTTGGCATATCTTACTTAATAAGATTCTTCCTGACCTGGGGAAAGAAAACATACAAAAGGGTGAGCTCAAATAATCATTAAGGGTAAAAAAATAAAATATCAATCACATCATATTCATAAGAACATAACATTTTGGAAATCTTAACTTGCAAAAGAGAGCATAATTTCATAACATGGGATAAATCATAGTAGTGAAATGAAATCCCAATAATCATAACTTAAAACATGAAACATTGTGTCATACACACATAATCATAGAGAGTCATTTCTTGTTAGTCAAGACTCATTACCAAGACTATCTTAGTGGACAAAGTCAATTTCTGAACCGAATTCACTCCTCGTTTCAGTCCTGTTTCACTGAACCGGTTTAACCTGTCGTTCCAGCCATGTCTATCTCATGAGATATATAATCTTTACCCAATGCATTGGAGGGAGATATAGGTCCCACCCATCTAAAAATGGTACTATTCTTATGTGTGCCACAAAATCAGAAACCATACATCATAGCATAACCCATGTAATAAAAATGGGAATCTTAAACATCGTGACTTCATAAAACAATTCATATAAGATAAAGGAATTAATAAAAATATAATTCCATCACAACATAATCAAATCAATGTAATAATATGAATAGAAAAAAAAACCTTTATTATCTTAGATGGAAAATAATTTTGATAAAACACTCGAACTCCATTCTTGAGGAAAATATCCTTTTTGCTTCAAAAACACTTTTCCTTTCTTAACATGTCGTACAATTCTAAACTGAAAGAAGTTGATTAAAAATAAACTTGAAAACTTATAAAGGAAGAATCTTGGAAATAATGTTTTAAAAATCCATTCATGCCGTATAAGTTAAAAAAACATTCTTCTCGTACTTTTGTCGGAAAAGTCAAAAAGTAACTCGTATGAAAAACGACAAAAGATTCCTTTCATATCCTTTACTAAAAACTCACCGAAGGGTAAAATTGAATTTAAAAAATTGTAGGTGGATGGAAATAATATTACATATTGAGGAAACATGGATGTGGATGATAAAATACACCCCAGTAAACACTAAAGTATAAACAATCTCGGATAAAAATGATATTATGATATTTCCCCTTACCTTAGGTCCGATTTGCTTCATATGTGTCCGAAACTCCTGTATAATGATTTAAATAATGTTATTGACTTATTACAGAATCATAATTATTGTTATGATATCATATATGGTCATATTCTTAGCTTCTTAGTAGTAATATTTCATCGCTACTTGTTATTCGGGTGTTTATAACTTTTTGTTCTTATGTGTGTTTTGTCGAATAAATTCTTATTCTTATATTTAGGTTATAGATAAATCATTTCCAGAATGGTATTAATGTACTATATATCATATTTATTCATTCAATTCATTTATATAATCATTATGCAATGAAGATCATGTAGAACGAATCACATCACATCGTGGAGACGGTATTCTGTACGTACGCACGAGCGATGATATCGTTCCCATAATCGTGGAATTGTATTGGAGTATATGTATACTATTTCAGAATAAATATCACTTTATAATAATCATATATAGTAATTATTTACACCATTATACTCATCCAAGTAAGGTGGTGGTGGAAAATAGATTACACCACGGCGTGGAGACGGTATTCCGTACGTATGCATGCGCGGTGATTTCTTTTTCCGTAGGATGGATAGATGGCGAAATAGGGTTGTTTCATACATATAATAACATATAAGTATATGAGTGATAATTATTTTATTACTTCATAATGAAACAGATAAATAAGAATAAGTGGAAGAAGAAATAAAGATGAAAGAATCGGTAACGGACATTACCTCTTCTTTGAAGCGCTTCTTTGAGACCTCCTTTTAGGGCACTATAATTGGTCTTTGAAGAAGACCCGGACCTCTAGAACGTCTCTAGGGAAGTGGAGAGAAGAAATTGGTAGGGTTTGTCCGAGCTTGAAGGCTAAAAGTGGTGTGAGGAAGAGGGGGAGGAGGTGCCCTTTTATAAGGGAGGAGAGGGGCACCTTTGGAATAACTAAAAATGTTATTTTATTATAAAGTCAAATTAGGTTTTTAATAGCTCCAAATTAATATTTTTCGAAGATAAGGTGGGTATAGGTCGAAATAATCTCATCCAATATAATTTAGACAAGTTTAGGTATCAATTTTAACCTCATCATTTAGATTTAACTTTAAGTTAGATAATTTATCCTTTACCGTGTTTTCTTGTTTTCTTACAATATAAGGTTAATAAACTTACTATATCAAGACAAAAGAACCCAAAGTTGTTTATTATTAATATATATAACCTTATATAAGTCATTTGGCAGAAACTTAGATTTTTAGGAATAAAATAAATATTAATAATATAATATTTGTTTTAAAAACTATTTTATGTCAATTTTTACACTATTTAGTAATTGATTTTTTTTGTGAAAATCATAACAGAATGATTAGTTCTAAAAAATCTAATTAGATCAATACTAACATGTAATATTAACCTATAAAATTATTGGAATTCATAAAAAGTCTCAAATTAGATTTATTTGGGTATTTATAACATCAATTATGTCAATATTTCATTAATAAGATAATTACTGCATCATCGTTGTGTCATAAATAAATTAAATTATTTAATGTCTAAAAATTATAAATAAAATACCATTATGTTGGAAATCCTTTTATCTTTCTAATGAATATTTATAGTCGAATTTATCTTATGTATAACGCCATATTAGAAATGATTTACTTATTAAACTTTGATTTTAACTATTTTAACCCTTCTTTAAATAAATTAATAATAAATGTCCTAATTTAATCCAAGTGGGCCTAAATGGTCATATGTTATTCCTAAGGTTGCTTTTGGTCGAATTACACTTATCTAATAGAATTATGACATGTTTTAGGGTAATAATAATAACACTTTTACCCTTAATTACCCTATTTACTTTTAATCGTGGTAAAAAAAAGTAAAAGTTACTATTCACCAAAAATTATTTTCATCTCATTGAACCACATTTTAGTCCTTGATACTAATCGTGTCTCTCGGATTTTCGAAATTCCACTCACAGAAGCGGTAAAATTATGTTTTATGAAAAATTCAGTTTTTTAAACTACCACTTAGTGGTTTCACTATTCATCAAAAATTGAATGTTTTCAGAAAAATACCAAAATTTCACCCTAGGCTAATTTCAATATTCTGAATCGAAAATTGAAGTCCATTTTGAAAAATAAAATTTAAAAAATTTCAAAAAGTGGTTATTACTATTCATAACGGCTAGTTTTAATAATATTTTAATAGCATATCGCTGTTTAGTGAAACTCGGTATTGCGTACGACGCAAGCTATTGAGGAAGGCCGCGGTTTCAGGTAAAGAAAGCCAAGCTAGTGTTGTGTGTAGTGAAAGATTCCTTTGATAAAAACAAAATATTTCTCTTAAAAGTCTCGGGTGTTACAGGCAAAATCTCATTCAAAGACAATATATATAACGTCACTGTCTGCAAGCCACCCAGAGGCGTCCCATACCCGGTTGGTCACATGGCCTGAAGTGCATTTCCCCAAAAGCCAGAGGCTGCTGACTAGAAGCAAGGGCCTTGGTTATGACTATGGGGAAACTATGCCCTCATTGGCAGAGTACACAACGGATGTAAATAAACATAAAAGAGCGGAAGCAGTAAATAAACTACAATAATAAACAGCGGAATGACTAAATCAGCAAAAAACTGGAGATCATATGTATATATATGATATGATGCATGATACATGTCTAGGAAAGCATCCAACAAGTCACAATGATGAAAAAATACTATAGTACCAAAACAAGTACAAAATAAAGTAAATATCTCCTCAACATCGCAAGCCAAATCTTGGTCCCATGCTCTCTTGCTCCAAAGAAATCATGTACCAGAAGTAAATGGGCGGTTTCCCTTCTCTATACTTGAAACAACATAGTCTGTTTGGGCCCAAAAACATGACCCAAACATGGTGTGAGACTAAATCCCAGTAGGCAACTTCCTGAAGATTTGTGCCTAACAATTAATGACTATATGGCAGGTAATAGTACAAAAAATAGTAAATAGTAGAAGCAATAGCAGGCAGTAATCAGTAATCAGAAAATAGGATGATATACAATAGTGATCAATCCACAGAACAACAAGTAGAGGTGAAGAAACAACTAACACAAACTAGAAACCCTCTAGGAAGTACTCACCGCCATCCCCTCTGGTCCTATCCAAGAAGTACCACAAACCTCTGGGCAGTGCACTCAGCCTAACCCCTCTGGTTTGGTCATACGAAATTATAAGACTCTATGGGGAACCTCACTCGGTCAATTCCCCTTATAGTCTATGGTAGTCATGGACTCTCTGAGGGAGATCATGCTGTCTGACCCTCTTGGCTCCAAGGTCTAGAGACTCTCTGAGGAAGCTCACTCGGTCAATCCTCCTATAGCCTCAGGTATACCATAGACTCTCTGAGGAATCTCATTCGGTCAATTTCTCTTCAAGCCTGGTAAGGTTTTAAAGACAATCAAACAAGGTAAAAACTCTCTGAGGAAGATCACTCGGTCTACCCTCCTGTAGTCTATATTGACTAAGACTCTCTGGGAAGCTCACTCAGTCTATCCCCTATAGTCTATAATAACTATGACTCTCTGGTAATCTCACTTGGTCTATCCCTTGTAGTCTATAATGTACATGAATCTCTGAATAATATCACTCGGTCTATCCCCATATAGTTTATAATATCGAAGACTCTTCGGGAATCTCACTCGGTCTATCCCTTATAGTCTATAGCACTGGGTTCTCACGGTCCCGTACCAGTCAGTACATATTAATTCTATAAGGACAGAGTACACCTGTAGAGATACTTGGCTAACCAAAGTACATATAATGATCTACTTAGCTAAACAGTCTACAGAGCAACAAGCATGTTAACAACATCATTCCATCCTACAATCACAAGGCATGGAAATAGGTACAACGACCAAAGGATAACAAGACCCAAAGTTTACAAAAAGAACTAGGCTTGGGAAAAACATCCAAGCATGACAATTAACCACAAACATGATCAATTTACCTCTACACAAGCATGTAATCAAGGTAGGAATAACCACAAGGGAAAAAAGGTAAACACGCAATACCCTATTCATGGGTATTAGTGGAATTTTCACATAAAACTCAAAGACATCATTAGGTAAGGGAAAAACCACCTACCTTCATCCTAGGAGATCAATATACTTGGACCACAAGGCATGATTCTCCTCAAAATGGCGTAGATCTATGAAAATGAAAAAAACGTTCAACCCATGATAACTTAAGAAAGAGGAGGAATTGGAAATCAAGGCTCTAGGAGAAGGAAGAACTCACCGTTGTGGTTCCAACACAATCGACGACGGTCGATTCGGAGAACAGACGGAGGCTCGGGGGCTCAGAGAATATCTGCAACCGTACGGGTTGCTCTCGGTCGAAGGCGATGGAGAAGAAGGTAGTTCTGTCACTTAGGCGTGACCCCGGTCCCTTTAATGAAAAAAAATAAAAATACATGGTGTGTAGGTGTTGAGTAAATTGCGTGTATTCTAATTTTTTGTACTCCACTTTAAGCGGCCTCCACTTCACCCCTACACACCGTGTGTGTGTCTCGGACATGGCCAGCACACGGCATGGCATGGAAAGGGAGTACACGGCGTGTACTCATAAAGTACACGATGAGTACATCAAAAATTTCCAAAAACTATTATTTTCTCAAAAACTCCAGGAAAAAGAAATTCATACCTGAAAATGAAGATCAGGGTTCTTACAAAATTCCTCCCTTAAATAAATTCTTCCCCGAATTTCCCTAGTGAGGCATAGAAAAAGAAACCTCAAATAGCTCCAGTCGCTACAATCGTACACCGGTCTCCCTCTCCCATGTCTCGTCTTACACTCGCCTATGCTACCATAGCACCCGTACTAGAGGAATAGACCGGCCACGGAGAACCTTTTTACTGCAATCAAAAATCCAGATGGGATGCTCCTCAAATGATGCATCCACTTCAAGCTCAACCTCCTTGGGTTGAAAGACATGAGACGGGTCTGAAAAGTAACGCCAGAGCTGATAAACATGGAAGAAATCATGAATAGCCCGGTACCTCTGTGGTAACTGCAACCGATAGGCAACCGGCCCAACTCTCTCCAACACCTCAAATGGCCCGATGTACCACGATGAAAGCTTACCCTGTCTCTGAATCCTCTTGTGTCCCAACCTCGATGCGACACACAGGATAACCTGATACCTGACCTCAAACTCCAGAGGTCATCTCCGCTGATCATCATAAGACTTCTACCGAGACTGTGCTATAGCCATCCTATTCCAAATCAACTTTATCTTCTCTGAGGTCTCCTGAACACGATGAGGTCCCATCAAAGCTGCCTCTCCTGCCTCCAGCCTGCATAAGGGTGATCAGCATGGCCTACCATTCAAATCCTCATAATGCGCCATCAGAATAGTGTCCTGGAAACTGTTGTTATAGGAAAACTCAATAAGAGGAATATGCTTCTCCCAAAAACTTCCAAAGACTAGAATGCAAGCTCGGAGCATATCCTCAACCACCTAGATCGTACGCTCAGATTGGCCATCATTCTGGGGATAGTATGTTGTACTCAAAAGTACATGTGTACCAAAGCCTTCTGAAGTCCCTGCCGGAACCAAGAAGTAAAGCTCACATCCCTTTCTAAAAAAATGGAGTGTGGAACTCCATGTAGACGTACAATCTCTCAAATGTACAATCGTCCCAGATCATCAACACTGAAGGTCTTTTTGATCGGCAAGAAGTGAGCAACCTTTGTAAGCCTGTCGACGACAACCCAAACAGCATCCCTCCCCCGAGGTGGCCTCGGTAACCCGGTCACGATGTCCATTGCGACATCGTTCCACTTCCACTCGAGAACGGGTAACTGCTGTAAAATCCCTGCTGGTCACTGATGCTCTACTTTCACCTACTATCAAGTAGAACATCTCATGACAAAACCAGCAACATTTCTCTTCATACCTGGCCACCAGTACTGGCGGTGTAGATCACGATACATCTTAGTGACTCCAGGATGAACTTCCCAAACCAAGGAATGAAAATCCCACATCATCTCCTCGTGTATGTCTGTTGTCACCCATACGCATACCTGGAAATGAAATACCTCATCCTTGCCCATTTTCCATCCAGGAATAGTGTCCTCTCCCGACACACTCTCCCACAGGACTAAGCTTTCTGAGTCTGATAGCTGCCTCATCTGTACCCGATCAAGAAGAGAACTGGTAATATCTATAGAAGATATATAAGTCTATCCCTGTCTATCGTGCACCTACAGATGCATCTCAGAAAATAGATCCATAAGCTTCCACTCACTGCTGGCCTCCGGAACTACCTGAATCTGAGTTCTCCTGCTCAACGCATCTACCATTGCGTTTCCCTTTCCCGGCGTATAGGCGAGCTCGAAGTCGAATGACTGAAGATACTCAACCCACCTATGTTGTCTCAAATTAAGATCATGTTGAGTGAAGATATACTTGAGACTCTCATGGTTGGTGAAAACCACAATATTATCATCCAGAAGGTAGTGTCTCCAACAACGTAAGGCATGAACAACAATTTCCAACTCCAGATCATGTGTCGAGTAGTTCCACTCATGTGGCCTCAACTGCTGAGACCCGTAAGCAACGACCCCATCTCCCTGTATTAGCACAGCTCCCAGCCCAATACCTAAAGCATCCTAGTAAATAGTATAGCCCTTTCTCGGCTCTGGAAAGACCAGTATCGGTGCTGACGTAAACCTCCCATTCAGCTCCTGAAAGGCTGACTAATAAGAATATGACCATAAAAACTTCGTCCCCTTCTTGGTCATACCTATTGGCGGTTCTTCTAGGAATGAAAATTTATGTATAAAATTCCTGTAGTATCCAGCCAGCCCTAGAAAACTCCACACATCAGAGATATTCTTCGGCTTCTCCTAGGAAACTACAGCTCTCACTTTATCTGGGTCCACTGATACTCTTCTCTCTGAGAAAACATGACTCATAAAGTGAATCTGATCCATCCAAAAGTTGCATTTTGAGAATTCAGCATATAATTGATGCTCTCTCAGTGTAAATAGAATGATCTCAAGTTGTATGGAACGGTCGTGTCGAGTGTGAGAGTACACTAAGACGTCATCCAAGAAAACCACCACAAAGGAATCTATGTACAGATGGAACACTCAGTTCATCAGTGCCATAAAAACTGTTGGCGCGTTTGTGAGACTAAACGGCATGACTGTATACTTGTATAGACCATACCTGATCCTGAAGGCTGTAAGATTTATATCTGATGGTCTGAAATTCAATTGATGATAACCTGACCTCAAATTGATTTTCGAGAACACCCGGGATCCTCGAAGCTGATAAAAGAGGTCATCGATCCTCGGCAAGGGATATCGGTTCTTGACAGCCAACTAGTTCAGATTATGATAATCCACACAAAGTCGAAGGGTGACATATTATTTTTTCTCAAACATGACAGGCGAACCACAAGGGGAAGTACTGGGTCGGATGTAACCCTTTGTATGTAACTCCTCCAACTACATCTTGAGCTCCTACAACTCAGGTGTAGCCATTCTATAAGGAGGAATGGACATCGGTGCTGCTCCTGGAACGTGGTAAATCAAGAATTATAACCCACACTCCAGAGGGAAACCTTAAAAGTACTCTGGAAAGACAACCCTGAAACAATCCACCATTGGAGGAAATTCTAACAGTGAAGTCTCCTGGTTATCCAGATAAAGATTAGAAATCTGGGTTGTAACTCCTCCTAGCCCATGATGCTCCGGTCTAGCTCTACCGGCCTAGACATCCCACTCGCCTCAATGAAGGAAAGATCTACCCTCTGGTGATATGAAACCCACCCTGCAGCGATAGCAATCGACGACTGCCTGGAAGGGAACCAACCAGTCTATCCTGGGAATAACTTCGTAGCCAGTCATCTCTAGGACATTGAGGTCTCATAAGAAAAGACACCTTTCAACCTCAAGAGGACACTCTCTGCACTGATGTACGCTATATTTCCTCGTTCCCAACAGCGTGTCAAGAGTCAACAAGTCGATAGACGAAAAGATATTGAACACAAGTCTCTCCACAATAGCAACAGAGATAAAACTATGTGAAACACCAGTATCGAAAAGGGCTGAAGAGAAAACTAAGGCTACTAAGATTGTACCTAGAACTGTAAAAGGGCCAGGATCCTGATCCTGATAGGTCTGCTCCATGGCGAAGTTCAGGCCCGTACCGCGACCCTGCTCCCCTGGCTGATCACTCTAAGCTGACCCAATCTACTGTCGCTGGTAACCTGGTGACTAACCACCGCGGCTGTGACCTCCACCTCATCCCGAACGGCCGGAAGAACTCCAGTTCCCAGACTAGTGAGAAACTGGTGAAGCATCTCCTGAATGTGGGGTCATAGATGAACCCATACCACCAGCTAAAGGTGAGAAGATCTGACAAAAACGCTAAAGATGGACCATCTTTCCACATGATTGACACTCCATCGGATCTCGCTGACACTAGGGCCTAGTATGCCCACTCCTACCGCACTAGTAGGACACAACCTAGCTGCCAGAAGATACATCCCACCTGCCCTGATCTCCTCGAGAAGACTCTCTATGGTGATTCCTACTATCTGTAGGAGGAACACTATCTCTGGATGTCAAACCACCCTGGCTCACAGCTCCATAATCCCTCAGGTTGCGCTCATTGATCAACGCATGGTTGACGATAGAAGATATTTAAGTCAACCTGAAGATATTCACCTAGGAATGGATCTCCTGCCTGAGACCATCCTCAAACTTCCTATAAAGGAACATCTCATCACCTGTTGGGATCGTCGTGAAGTGCTGCAACTTGGTAAGGCGGGAAGAGTACTCCATAACAAAAAGAGTACCCTGCTGTAGACTCATAAAATCCTAGGCATAGTGATCCCTCAATGTCTCTGGGTAAAATTATTCATAGAAGGTGTGGCGAAACTCGTCCCAAGACATACTCTGCTAGCGCCCTAACTACGAGATCACCTCCCACCACCTCTTGGTGGTGTCACATAGCATAAAGGTGAACATATTTACCCTTTTCACTGGGGGTATCACTAGATGATGAATTATTGTCAGCATGGCCTCTAACCACGACTCTGCAGCCTGGGGTCCTCCATCCCCAGAGAAAGTAGGAGGATGCTACTATTGAAGGACCGCGTCAATTCGGCCATCGACGGGGTAGAAGGCAGTGCTCCCTGAAAAGTCTGCATCATCCTCAGGAAGTCCTCCCTGAATAGGGTATCGGCGTCTACGATGGATATGACTGCTGGTGCCAAGGCTAGCAGAACAGGAGGATCTGCAGGAGGTCCTTGATCAGCCATATCTGGTGTCTAATCACCATTTGGAAACTGACGTACTACCGAAGGATGTCTCAGAGGAATAGCTCTAAAAAGATCAAAAGCACAACTCAGATCAGGATTATCAAATACATTGAACACAAGAGTACAAAATGGGAACAATAGAAGGAAACATTAGAGTTTTCAAAACACGACTACATGGCGTGTAAAAAAAATACACGGTGTGTTCACTTAAACCAACGACATGGGGGTGTACTCCTGCCACCTCTGGTCGTGTAACACACCAACTAGACGACGTGTTGTCCCCACACATGATGTGTACTTGAACTCTATCCCTCTGCCCGAGTCACTTTACATGGATAAAAACCACGGTCCACTTAACCCTAGATACACAGCGTGTTCACTAAGGACACGGCATGTACTAGACAAGGTTTCGGCAACCCGTGTTGTTAGTTACACGGCCAGCTACATGGGTGACCCTTACACGGCGTGTTTCGAACAAACACGTCTTGTATAGGAGAAGATAACGCCGACCCGTGTTGTTCGTGACATGGCCGGGTACCTGGAACCAGACTACACGGTGTGGTCTTTACCAACATGGCATGTTCTACTCAAGCTCCCTCAGCCCGTGTTTTTTGTGACATGACCGGGTACACAACTCTATACTACACGGTGTGCACCTACCGTACATGGTGTGTTCCTAAAGACATTATCTCAACACTATGTTCCTGCTCACATAGTCAGTGACACGGTCTGAAACTACATGGCGTGTAGTCATGAAGTACACACCGGGTATTATGGGTTTTTCCAGGCAGTAGCTCAAAAACTGCACCGAATCCTGGAAACACTGAAAACAAAGCATGAAGGTGCCAAATTCTAATCCGTGAGGGCCCATACTCCCCATGAACCAATGCTTGGCATCCAAAATAGTCATATTTAAGGAAAAATAGGTCAATGATTCACCAATTTTCGATTCAAGAGGGCCCATAACACCTCCAGAATCAAAATTTGGCATTCATTTAAGAAAGGTACAATACAAACAGTCCTATATAAAACAACAGAGATTCTACCAAAACATCTATAATAACAACATACATAATCTACACAAAGTTTATCACAACAACATGAAATTTATAATGCATCTTAGATGGCATGGCAAGAATGCATGACATGTGATTTCTAACAAGTGCCTATATGATGCATGAGATATAATACCCTCATCTCATCAGGTTGCGATAGAAATAGAACCATAATATCAACAACAATTATAACACAAGTCATGTGAATCACTCTAGGAGAAATCATATCAACTGTAAAATCTCAAAACTAGAAAAATGCAATAAATGAGGTAGTATGGCTTTTTTCTATACACGGGTTAGCTACTCCCGGGCACAGCTTATTACCAAGTACCAAATCCGTCCTATCCCTGGATAAAGGATCGAAATAGTAAATCCAGAGAAAAGAATTTCTCTGATACCACTTTGTAACATCCCGATTCCGAAAGCCACCCAGTGGCACCCTGTACCCGGTTGGTCACATGGCCTCAAGCACATTTCCCAAACGCCGGAGGCTGCCAACTAGCAGTGAGGGCCTTGGGTGTGACAGTGTGGAAACTATGCTCTCATTGACAGAGTACACTGCGGAAGTAAATAAACATGAAAGAGAGGAAGCAGTAAATAACCAAAAATAATAAACAGCAGAATGACTAAATCAGCAAACAACTAGAGCTCATATGTATATATTTGAAATAATTCATGATACATATCTAGGAAAGTAGCCAACAAGTCACAATGATAAAAAAAATACAATAGTACCAAAACAAGTACAAAATAAAGTAAATAGCTCCTCATCATCGCAAGCCAAAGATTGGTGCCATTCTCTCCTTCTCTAAAGAAATCAAGTACCAGAAGTCGAAGGGTTCTTGCCCTTGTCAATACCTGCAACAACATTGTCTGTTTGGGCCTAAAAACATGACCCAAACAAGGTGTGAGACTAAATCCTAGTAGGAAACCACCCGATGATATTTTCCTAATAGTCAGTGAGTATATGGAAGGTAATGGTACAAAAAACAGTAAACAGTATCTGCAATAGAAGGCAGTAATCAGTAAGCAGTAAACAATATGATATACAACAGTGATCAAACCACATAATAATAAGTAGAGGTGAAGGAACAACTAACACAAATTGGAAACCCTCTAGGAAGTACTCACAGCCATCCTCTCTGGTCCTATCCAAGATGTACCACAACCCTCTGGGCAGTGCACTCAGCCTAACCCCTCTGGTTTGGTCATACAAAATTATAAGACTCTCTAGGGAAGCTCACTCGATCAATTCCCCTTATAATATAGGGTAGTCAGGGACTCTATGAGGGAAATCACGTGGTCTAACCCTCATGGCCTCAAGGCTAGAGACTTTCTGAGGAATCTCACTCGGTCAATCCTCTTATAGCCTCAGGAATACCATAGACTCTCTGAGGAAGCTCACTCAATCAATTCCTCCTCTAGGCTAGGAAGGATTTAAAGACAATCAAACAAGGTAAAGAATCTATGAGGAATCTCACTCGGTCTACCCTCCTATAGTCTATGATAACTAAGACTCTCTGGGAAGCTCACTCGATCTATCCCATGTAGTCTATAATAACTAAGACTCTCTGGGAAGCTCACCCGGTCTATCCCATGTAGTCTATAATGGCCAATACTCTCTAAGGAAGCTCACTCAGTCAATCCATTTATAGTCTATAATATCTAAAACTCTTCGGGAAGCTCACTAGGTCTATCCCTTATAGTCTATAGCACCGGGTTCTCACGGTCCTGTTCCAGTCAGTGAAAATTAATGCTATAAGGCCAGAGTACACCTATAGAGCTACTTGGCTAACCAAAGTAAACCTATAGATCTATTTGGCTAAACAGTCGACAGAGAAACAATCATGTTAACAACATCATTCCTTCCTACAATAAAAAGGCATGGAAACAGGTACAACTACCAAAGGATAATAAGACCCAAAGGTTAAAACAAGAAAAAGGACTGGGAAAAACATCCAAGCATGATAATTATCCACAAACATGGTCAATTTACCTCTATAAAAGCATGAAATAAAGGCAAGAATAACCACAAGGGAAAAAAGGTAAACACGCAATACCCCGTTCATGGGTATTAGTGGAATTTTCACATAAAACTTAAATACATCGATAGGTAAGGCACAATACACCTACCTTGATCCTATAAGATCGATATACTTGAACCACGAGGCCTGATTCTCCTCCAAACAGCGTAGATCTATGAGAATACAAAAAAATTTCAACCCAAGATAACATAAGAATGATGAGTAATTGGAAATCAAGGTACTAGAAAAAGGAAGAACTCACCGCTTCAATTCCAATGCAATTGACGATGGTCGATTTGGAGAACGGACGAAGGCTCAGGGGCTCAGAGAAGATCTGAGGCCATACAGGTCAATCTCGGTCAAAGGCGCTGGAGAAGAAGAATGTTTTGTTACTTAGGCGTGACCCCGGTCCGTTTAATTAAAAAAATAAAATACACGGCATGTACTTCTTGAGTACACGGTGTTTATTCTACTTTTCCGTACTCTGATTTAAGCGGCCTCCACTTCACCCCTACACATCGTGTGTGTGGCCCAGACATGACCAGCACATGGCCTGGCATGGCAAGGGAGTACACGATGTGTACACATAAATTACATAGCGTGTACACATAAAGTACACGGTGTGTACTTCAAAAATTTCCAAAAACTCTTCTTTTCGTAAAAACTCTAGGAAAAAGAAATTCATACTTGAAAATGAATATCAGGGTTCTTACAATATAAAACCCTTCAAATAACTTCAAAAATGAGTTGGAGATACTCCCTAACCATGTATGAAATGAAATCAAAAGTAAGGGATACAAAATAGAATGAATGATGTTTATAGGGTAAATCCTGACCAAGCCCCATTTTTTAAAAACCAAGTATTTAAGTAGCACATGGTCTTGTTGCACTGTTAGAAAAACTGTTCTCTAACAATGTGAATTCTACTACCTCAAGGGGAAGCTTTCATGATTTTACCTCATAAATAGAAAACCTTTTTCACCCACCATGCCAATTCCCAAAATCCCATAATTCCCGGCTTCCTGAAATTCTACACATTTTTTAACTAACCATGTCGAAACAGTGCACCCTTAGAAAACCTGAAACCTTATAAACACTCCCAAATATTACCCAACAACATTATTTACCTAAAAATAATAAATAAAGGGTCAAATACCTCAATAATAGAGTAATGCACATATGAACCTTGAAATATAAATATATTTCATAAGCATAACGCCATAAAATGTAACCATTCATAGAAATAATATGAATGGAAACATTGTATCATTTCCACAGAAATCTATGTGAACACCAAAAGATGATATCCTTGATTCGAAATAATTTTCAAACATATTTTAAAAACACTTCATGAGCAGATTTTTTATTCTATTTAAAAATTCTTATTAAAAATTATCTACTTTTGAAAACCATTTTCAGGAATATAAACTAGAATATTTAAAAAGGATGCATTGAAAATATTTTGAAAGTATTTTCTCCTTTGAATAAATTTATATAATATTTATCAGAATGTTATACCCATTTCTATAAAAATAACTTATGGAATTTTTTTCTTCAAAATTAACCTTCTAAATATGAAAAAAAATCCTCAAATAACTGACTATAGTTAAATCCATACGTACCATATGAGGTAAAAATATCATTTCATTTTCACAGTAAAAATGATAGAAAACGAATCCTTCATAAAGTGGAAAGAATATTAATTTTAATACATTTGTAAAAGGAAAAGGTGTTAATGTGTGTTTTAATTATCATAGGGTATTAGTATAATATTATTGGAATCCCTTTTTTAAAATTATGGTTGTAATGGAACATTGATATCTGATTAAAGAGAGAGGTATAGTAATATTTTATTGAAAAAATAATTTTTATAATACGTACCAATGAGTCCAAAGACTGTTACTAATACATCAATAAAAATTAGAGTAGAATAAAATTAATGATTTTTCTTGAATTATGGATCATAATATATTACTGAAGAAAATATGATAAAAAATTATATGAATGGTGAGATTATTTCAATAGTCTCTTCCCACATGGTACCAATGAATAATACTCAACATGTTTGAATATGAAATTACATGGAACATTAAAATAATATGGAATGAATGTGATTACTGTTACAAAATTTCAATGATCATCTATGCACCTAATATAAAAATATAGATTTATAACATGGCATTTTTCTCAAAGAATATAAATTCAAGAAATATTTTTTACCGATTCATTATCTTTTGAATCATGAACACCAAGTTTAAATTTTCATTAAATAGTATTGTAAATGACAATATATTATTGTATAATATGAATAGAATACATTCATCTAAAGTAAATACACCAAACAACATAAGTGAGCAGTGAATAAGGCAAGTATATCTCAAAAAAAGAGTGAGATGAAATTCCCTTACCATGAATATGGAATGCATTATGTGTATTTATATTCAATAATAATAAAATTATGTTAATTAATTACATTATTCATAACCATTTTCATTTTTATTACTAATTTTATTTTATTTATTATAATTTTTTTAAAACTAGTAAAAATTCACATCTAAGTTAGGGGTTTTGACCAAATTTGGTTCATGTGTTAAAAACAACATTTCTTGGTTGACTTGGTTAAAATAGGTAATTATATAATCATCTCCTGCATAATAATCATAAAATAACAATAAAATTTATAAATTAATTATAAATTTAAAAAATTAAATAAATATGGTTGTGAAAAATGAATTATTGTTATAATCTTGGAGATGTTGGGCCATACGTACGCATGTGTAACATTCCAATTTCTCAATGATCATTATGGAAAGAAGGTAAGTAACATTAATATTTCCATAATTACAATAATATCAAAAATACCTATTTATTTAATCATATATACATATTCATATAACACATGTGTTGTAATATAATTCACATTGTGTCGAGTAGGCGGTAGTCCACAAATCCATGAACAACATTATAACTTTATAAACGTGTGAAAAGGTAAAATGGAAACAGAATATATTATATATATATATATAATGTTAATTATGTAATTAGTTTCATATATATTTTTGTTTCTGTGACATATTTTTAATTATATCTTTATTTTGTACAATCCATGTAGTGTGTGAATGAATCAAATCGCTTCAAGTTGGAGGTAGTCCGCACATTCTCAAATGAAATTATCATATTTACACAAGATGAAAAGTATAAATATATTTGTTGTAATCTAATTAAATAATCTTAAATACATTTAAAATATCATAGATTTTATATAAAAACATAATCTCTCACATAATTTCTACTATAAGAGGCGGTAATTAATGATTTAACAATCATCATTTTGTACAGCGGTATATCATTATACACATAAAAACATGTTTGTTATCCATTTGATGATATTGTTAGTATGTGTTTCAATAAAAAATAATATAATAACACATTATATTTAGGATATATGTGTTGTTATATAACAATAAAATAATGATATTTGAGGGGGGGAGAAATAAATAAAATAAATGAGCTTGAGGAATGATTTTACCTCTTCTATGGGTAACTCCCTTCGGTTTTCTTTAAAGGGATTCCTTAGATGGATTTATGAAAAAAAAATTAATGATTAAAGGAGTATAGTAGGGATGTTGGGGATATATTTTTGAATATTTTTTTTCATCCAATGTGTCTTGAGAGGGGTCGTGAAGTTGACGAGAGGAGGACATTTATAGTACATGAGGAGTAACACTAATAATATTTTGGTAAAAGGAAACCCCACATATAAGGCCCCGGCCTTAAACCTTACTTAATATTGAATTAAATGAATAATTCACATTGAGTATCTTTTCAGGTTTAGAGTTTTAGAGAATTAGTACATAACTATTACATCTCAAAAGATTACAAAGTAGACACATCTATTATGATTCCATAAAATAAAAACTCTTAAAAACAAACATGCCTAGTTCCATGTTTTAGATAACCTGACATTCCCTGATCCCATCCTTGACCCTAATACACATTAAGTCCTGTGAAAAACATTTCAAAAAAACTTGGGGTGAGCATAAAAATCTCAGTAAGGGATACACAAACAATGAAAACGGTTAGTTTTTCAAAAATCAAGTAAACCATGTATACTTTATCAAAGTAATACCTTCTACTTCATGAAGTAGTAAAAATTCTTCACTGAATAAAATATCATTACTTACCCTTTTGTAACCAAAATATTACCATAAAACCCATATAAAGAACACATAACATATAAAGTTAACTTGGGACATAAACATACTTAAGTGGAATAACCATACGGTCGACTTCCACACATATCACTTAATGGAATAGCCATATGGCCAACTTCCATAAATACTTAATGGAATAGCCATACGGCCAACTTCCATACCCAATGAATTGGAGGTTATAACGTAACCACCTGTCCTGGTATTCACGAAACCACCCGTCATATGGTTTATCACGTAACCACCCGTCAAATGTCCAAGTACCATTATAAAAATCATAAGACGTAAAATAAATATAATGGAAAGAAAATATTTCCACACTTTGATCACAATATATCACTTAAATATATTGACATAAAAAATCAATTATGAAACCATTTTCAATACCAAAATACATAAAAGATTATATGGTATTTATTCCATTTAAAAAAAATATTATGGCTTGTTTAGGAAGCCAAAGACCAAATAATACTCGCGGCGACGGAAAAGGTCGTTGTCACCACGTTCGTTAAAAGAAACATTCCTTTTTGTCATTTTGTAAAACGCTTCAAAGAAAAATATTCCTTTTGTATAAAAGTAAAAGTCAAAGGGGTTTATACACCATATAAGAGATAGTTGTGTATAAAACGAAATATGCCTCAATGAAAGGAGATTGAGACGAAGTCCCTTACCTTGGGTCCGACTTGACTCGATCATTATTTAACGTCTGGAATAATAAACTTGACTTAATTTATATTTGGTTAAGAACCTTTTTAAAGTTCATTATTCCTTTTATATCACTTATTTCCATGTTATAAACATTATGTAACCATTTAAGTTAATAATGTTTGTTTTTTCAATATTTGGTTCTTAAGTCGAAAGTGGATTTCTTACAATTACATGTTGTTCGTGTGGTCAAAGGTTCTTTATATCCAGAATGACATTCCTGATTTGGATATAATATATATCATATATATCTATCATATACATGTATTTATAATATCACATAATCATTTAGAGGTAAGAAATGAAATGCACCGTTCATGGAGACGGTAAGCCGTACGTACGCATGAACGCTACATTCATTTCTATGGCATATTAATGGAATTAAAACTAAATGAGAGGTATGTATATTTTAATTCCATAATTATATTAATCATTTATATGTAACATACATCATATATATACATTATATATATGTACTTATAATAGTACATTACATTTGGGGATAAGAAATGAAATGCACCGTTCATGGAGACGGTAAGCCGTACGTACGCATGAATGCTACTTTCATTTCTATCTCATAATTTAATGGAAAGAAATAATAATGATATATAGGAATATTATAATTCCAGTATAACATCATATATAATTACTTTAAATCCATCCTTTATACATCTGACATATGGCATTAATGAATCAAATCACTTTGAGGGGGCGGTAGTCCGCACTTCCTCAAATGAAGATATCGCATTTACCCATAATGGAATCCATAAAGGTATGCCCAAAATGAAAAATAAAGAAGATTAAGGAAAATATAATCATATTATATATCATGTATAAATATAGTGAAATCTTAATGGCCACCTTTTAAGGTGTTAGAAGAATATCGAACAATCATCGTTTCGTGAGGCAGAAATTCGCCATCCACGGAAACAGTATGTTATTTAACCATTAGACGTAGGTGTGTGTATGTGTAGCTCGAATAATTCTTATAAAAACATCCTAGTATATGGAAGATACTGTATTTGTTACAAAATAAATGAATAAAAAGAGTTTAGGGGGTTGGAGAAGCAAAATAAAACAAAAGGACTCAAGTGAAGACATTACCTTATAATCGGGTAACTCCCTTTGGTTTGAGCTCAAAGGCTTCCTTGGGAAGACTTATACCCAAAGTGAGGCTTCAAGGAGTAAGATAGGGATGTGTAGAGACAAAATGAGAAGGGTCTGGTCGAGCCAAAGGCTTTGGAAGTGTGGGTAATGAGGTAGAGGTGGGGGCCTTTTATAAAAGGAGAGGAGGGGCACTCTTGGAAAGTAAGGAAATGTTATTTTATTTTAGAATGAGTTTCGGTTATTAATGGTCCCACATTGATTTGTTTCGAGGATAAGGTGATAAGGGTTCGAAATATACCCATCCAATAGGTTTTGGACATGTGTAGGTCTTAGATTTTACATTATCTTCCCATTTTATTTAAATCGTTAAATAATGAGGTAATCGCTGCATCATCATGGTTTCATAAATAATTTAATTTATTTAATGTCTAAAATTATAAAAAAATTCTATTATGTAAGAAATCTTCTTATCTTTCCAATGAATATTTATAGTAAAAAATATGACTTGTATAACCCCATGTAAAAATTGGTTTAGTAAAACATTTCATGTTTGTGTCATTTTTACTTTAACATTAAATAAAAGGCATAAATGTAATTATCATACCCATGTGGCTCCATGGGGTACCAAAAATCGACCCATGGGTTGTCTTGGTCGGTCATTACTCATCCAATAGGGTTAGGACAAGTGTCAATATATTTTTATTTTATTATAATATCATTTTTACCTTAAATTACACTAATTACCTTTAATCGTGATTAATAAAACATAAAAGTTACAATTCACCAAAATTTATTTTAATCCCATTGAACCACATTTTACTTAATGATGAAAATCATTTAAATTGGATTTTTTAGATTCAAAACACAGAAGTGGTAAAGTCCCATTTAAACAAAAAATCAAATTTTGTAACCACCACTTTGTGGTTTCACTATTCATCAAAAATTGATGTTTTTCAGAAAAAAACCAAATCATCACCCTAAGATATATTTGATATTCCGAATTCAAAAATGAAGTTCATTTTACAAAATTAAATACATATAATTTGAATTAATTAATTTAATAATTAATTCCCGCTGTCAAAACAAATAGCGTGTTTTTATGAAACAATAAGTATCAAAAGATTGACATTAGTTTAAGTCCAATTTCAAAGTGAAATTGATTCCAATGACCACCATTGGATTAAATGGTAAAAATATATTCTAATTTCACTTTATAACCAATTCAAAAGATAATCTAATCATCTTAATAAATTATATTAAAAGGAGGTTTTGAATTAAAATACAACATTTTAAACTATTCATTAAAAAAATGAACTTTATCGGAAAAATACCAAAAAATTACACAAAGTAATATTTGATGTCCCGATTCTAAATAAGAGTTTTATTTGGTCCAATAGAATGTATAAGAGTGGCCAAAACTATATTTAATGACGGTTCGCCATCAAATGTTGATAAGTGGACCTTTCGTGAAAATTAGAGTATATAAGCCTAAAATTGAATTCTTTTTGTATTTTAAGCCTTTATCCTTTATTAGATAAATGTAAAAACATTTAACAAACATATATAATCATATTGTAGTTATTTCTATCCATTCCCACCAGTACAACGGCTACGTGTTAACTAACATTTAAAATAATATTATTTTATTACTAGTGTGCAACGTACGATTTCAAAGAAACTCTTTGTTGCGTATCGGGTATGCTATCGAACATAGAAACCCTTTTAATGTAAAATTAATATTTAATTCGAAAATATTAATAAATATGAAAATGTATTATTCTTTATTTACCTGGGATGTTACATCCTTCCCCCCTTTTGGGAATTTCATCCTCTCAATTTTATTCACTTATCAAAATAAGTGGGGGTATTTATCCCTCATAGCATTTTCAGATTCCCATGTTGCCTCTTCAATCATATGGTTTTTCCACAAAACCTTCACCTGATGAATCACCTTATTCCGTAACACCTACTCCCTATGGTCAAGAATCTGGACCGGTTGTTCCTCATAAGAGACATTCTCTTCCAACTGAACTACCTCTGGGCTCAAAACATGTGATGGATCTGGAATATACTTCCTCAACATCGAAACATGAAAAACATTGTGTACCTGAGATAAACTCAGAGGTAATTCCACTCTGTATGCAACTGATCCAACTCTCTCCAGAATTTCATATGGTCCAATGAAACTTGGACTCAGCTTTCCTTTCTTACCAAACCGCATCACACTTTTCCATGGTGAGACTTTGAGAAAAACATGATCACCTACCTCGAAAGATATATCCTTCCTCCGGTTATCCGCATAACTCTTCTGTCTGCTCTGAGCTGTTTTCATGTGTTTTTGAATCAACTGAACTTTTTCTGCCATCTCTTCTACCAATTCTGTTCCCATCAGCTTCCTTTCACCCACTTCATCCCAAAAAGCTAGTGTTCGACACCGCTTCCCATATATTGCCTCAAATGGTGCCATCTGTATACTGGAATGAAAATTGTTGTTATATGAAAATTCAACCAAAGAAAGATGTTGGTCCCAACTTCCCTGATAATCCATCGAACAAGCCCATAGCATATCCTCCAAGGTCTGAATTGTTCATTCTGACTACCCATCTGATTGAGGATGAAAAGCTGTAATAAAATTTAATTCAGTACCCAACGACTTCTGAAGGCCTTTCCAAAAGTTAGAAGTAAACCTGGGATCACGGTCAGATACAATGGAGAGAGGAAATCCATGTAACCTGACTATCTCTTTAAGATACAAACGGTAAAGTTTATCTAGGGAAAAATTATCTCGTATAGGAAGGAAATGAGCAGATTTAGTCAAGTGATCAACAATAACCCAGATTGCATTATTACCTCGAGATGTCTTCGGTAATCCCACAACAAAGTCCATGGATATATTCTCCCATTTCCACCCTGGCACTGGTAGAGGCTGAAGCATCCCTTTAGGTAACTGTCGCTCTGCTTTAACCTACTGACAAGTCAAACACTTCACAGTAAAATCAGCAATATCTCTTTTCATTCCATCCCACGAGTAATACTCCTTCAGATCTCTGTACATCTTAGTACTTCCAGGATGAATTGAAAACGGAGAACTATGAGCTTCAAATAACAACTCTCTCTTCAAATGTGAATCACAAGGCACACAGAATCTCTTCCTAAATCTCAAAACACAATCATTATCAATGTTGAATTCAGGAAACTTACCCTTCTGAACCAGCTCTACCTTTTTCTGCGACTCACTGTCTTGCTTCTGTGCTTGCTTGATTCTGTCTGATAGGGAAGACGTCACTGATACCTGAAACAAAATAGAAGGACTTCCTACACAAACAACTTCCATGCCAAAGTTCATCAAATCAAAAACCAAAGGATCTCGTTCCAAACGTATCATGGTTAATGAAGCATTACTTTTTCGACTCAAAGCATCGTCCACTTTATTTGATTTTCCCGGATGGTAATGAATTGTACAATCATAATCCTTGATTAAATCTAGCCATCTCCTCTGTCTCATGTTCAATTCTTTCTGAGTGAATATATACTTTAAACTTTTGTGATCAGTATATATTTCACACTTTACTCCATACAAATGATGCCTCCAAATTTTTAAAGCAAAAACAACAGTAGCTAATTCCAAATCATGTGTAGGGTAATTTACCTCATGAGTTTTCAACTGATGTAAAGCATAAGCAATTACCTGATCATTCTGCATAAGGACACAGCCAAGTCCTTTCAACGAAGCATCACTATATATAACAAACTCACCATTCCTAGAAGGAAGTGCCAAAACTGGAGCATTCACCAATCTTCTTTTCAGCTCCTAGAATGAATCATCACATTCTTTTGTCCAGATAAACTTAACACCCTTACGAGTTAGCTTAGTCATTGGACTAGATAACCGTGAAAAATTTTCAACAAACCTTCGGTAGTAACCTTCCAAACCAAGGAATCTATGAATCTCTGTTACATTTGTGGGTCTTTCCCAGTCTTCCACAACTTTTGTTTTAGTAGGATCAACAGTTATGCCATCTTTTGAAAAAATGTGACCCAGGAAAGAAATTTGTTGTAACCAAAACTCACACTTTCTGAATTTTCCATATAGTTTCTTTTCTTTTAAGGTTTGAAAGATAAAACTTAAATGACTTTCATGCTCCTCTTTACTTTTAGAAAACACCTAAATATCATCAATGAAAATAACCACAAACTTATCCAATAACTCATGGAAAATTCTATTCATAAGGTCTATGAATACAGCAGGTGCATTGGTTAACCCAGAAGGCATAACTACAAATTCATAATGGCCATATCTAGTACGGAACGCAGTGTTCGGAACGTCTGCTTCTTTTACTTTCAACTGATGGTACCCCGACCTCAAGTCATTCTTCGAAAAATTTTGAGCTCCCTGGAGCTGATCAAACAAATCATCGATATGAGGCAAAGGATACTTGTTCTTAACAGTAATATTATTCAAGGATCTATAATCAATGCAAAGTCTCATTGATCCATCTTTCTTTTTAACAAACAAGACAGGAGCACCCCATGGTGATGTGCTAGGTCGAATGAAACCTTTATCTAATAACTCCTGCAATTGCTTCTTTAAATCTAAAATTTCAACTTGAGCCATTCGATAAGGGGGTTTTGAAATTGTCTTAGAATCAGGAACTAAGTCAATAGTAAATTCAACTTCCCGATCATGAATAATACAAGGAAACTCATCAGGAAAAACATCAAGATACTAATTTACCACTAGCACATCATTAATCTGAAAAGTTCCTTTATTTTCAACAATATGTGCAAGGTAACATTCATTTCCTTATTTTACTAGTTTCTCAACTTTCCTGATATGTTATCAAAATCAAGGGTTCATTCTTGTACACAAACTGAAAATATTTCTGAAAAGAAACCATTTTAGCTCTACAGTCAATCTTAGCATGATAAACAGAAAGCCAATCCATGCCCAAAATAACATCAAACTCTACTAGAGGCAAGAAAATAAGGTTTGCTGGTAGATTCTTTCCACACACAAGGATAGGAAGGTTCTTATAATTCCTTTTTGTCTCAACGTTCCCTCTGGGTGTTTTTACCATAAGTTCAGGGTTCATATCTTGAGATGGAATTTCCAATTTACAAGAAAACTTCTCCGAAATGAAAGAATGTGTAGACCCTGAGTCAAACAACACATTGGAATAATCTGAACAAACAAACATTGTACCTGATACTACTTCATTCGATGGCCCAACATCTGCTGAAGTTGTTGCAAAGGATTTCACCATCCCTTTCTGCTTGTAGTCTGGCTGCTTTCCCCCAGTCGAGTTCTTCGTTAGACACTCATTTTCATAATGACCCATTTCATTACACTTAAAACATCTTACCGCTGGCTTTTCATTGCCTGCTTGATCATCTTCCTTATAGTTACGATCAATATGACCAGACTTACCACACTGAAAGCACTTACCAGACTTGGATAAACATTCTCCAGGATGCATTTTACCACACTTCTCATAGGATAGATATTTGGTTTTCATACCTCCTTGCTTCTTTGGTGAATTCTTTCCCTTTTCCTGCCAACTGGACCTCTTATTCTGCTGTTTTTCATAGAACACCTGATCATCGGCAAACTCCATTTCCACCTTCTCCGCACATCGAACAAGTTTTTCATAACTTTTAAACTCACGAGAAGCTAAAGCCCTTCGATACTTTGGCTTTAACCCTGAGTAAAAACGGTTTATTTTACTATCAAGATCTCATATGAAGTTTGGAGCATACCTTGCCAATCGAGTGAACTTTGCTTCATAGGCAGCCATTGAGTCTTACTCTTGCCTCAATTCCAAGAATTTCTTTTCCATCCTAAGTCGAGCAGCCTTAGGAAAATACTTCTCAAGAAACATACCTTTGAATTCGTCCCAGTGAAGATCCTCAATCTCATCACTATCCCTGATATTTTTTACCATCGACCACCACTGATCAGCTTCACCTACAAAACGGTAAGGAGCAAGACTAACCTTTTGATGTTCTGAACACCTCATGACATCAAAAATCTTCTCCAGTGCTTTAATCCACCCATCAGCTTGTACGGGGTCAGATGATCTTCTGAATGATGGGGGATGTTGCCTCATAAATGTTCCACCACTGACATGTTCCTCTGCGGTTGATCTAGATGATCTCGTGCATGGATACCACCACCATTTATAGCCTGAGTCAACTGTGCCATCACTGCAACAAACTATTCAGTTCCAATTCCGACCATCTCAGGTTTCTGATTTGGAAGGTTGTCTTCCTCCTGATGTCGTCCCAACATAGCTTCTTTGTTTCCTCTACGGAAAACCATTCTGAACATGGAAATATCTTAGGCAAAGCAACATTGTAATCTTTAAATGCTATATCATTTCAGTCATACCATAAATTAACTTATAATTTAACAATTTTCTAACTCCTAAAGTTGTCTAAACCAACCTCTAATACCAACTATAAGGCCTCGGCCTTAAACCTTACTTAATATTGAATTAAATGAATAATTCACTTTGAGGATCTTTTCGGGTTTAGAGTTTTAGAGAATTAGGACATAACTATTACATCTCAAAAGATTACAAAGTAGACACTTCTACTATGATTACATAAAATAAAAAATCTTAAAAAGAAACATGTCTAGTTCCATGTTTTAGATAGCCTGACTTTCCCTTGATCCCATCCTTGACCCTAATCCACATTTAGTCCTGTGAAAAACATTTCAAAAAAACTTGGGGTGAGCATAAAAATCTCAGTAAGGGATACAAAAACAATGAAAACTGTTAGTTTTTCAAACATCAAGTAAACCATGTATACTTTATCAAAGTAATACCTTCACCTTCATGAAGTAGTAAAAATTATTCACTGAATAAAATATCATTACTTACCCTTTTGTAACCAAAAGATTAACATAAAACCCATATAAAGAACACATAACATATAAAGGTAACTTAGGACATAAACATACTTAAGTGGAATAACCATACGGTCGACTTCCACACATATCACTTAATGGAATAGCCATACGGCCAACTTCCATACATACTTAATGGAATAGCCATATGGCCGACTTCCATACCCAATGCATTGGAGGTTATAACGTAACCACCCGTCTTGGTATTCACGGCACCGCCCGTCATATGGTTTATCACGTAACCACCCATCAAATGTCCAAGTACCATTATAAAAATCATAAGACATAAAACAAATATAATGGAAAGAAAACATTTCCACACTTTGATCACAATATATCACTTAAATATATTGACATAACAAATCCATTATAAAACCATTTTCAATACCAAAATACATAAAAGAGTATATGGTATTTATTCCATTTTAAAAAAAACATTATGGCTTGTTCAGGAAGCCAAAGACCAAATAATACTCGTGGCGACAGAAAAGGTCGTTGTCACCACGTACGTTAAAAGAAACATTCCTTTTTGTCGTTTTGTAAAATTCTTTGTAGAAAAAGATTTTGTTTTGTAGAAAAGTAAAATTAAAAGGGGTTTATACACCGTATAAAAGATAGTTGTATATAAAACGAAATATGCCTCAATGAAAGGAGATTGAGACGAAGTCCCTTACCTTGGGTCCGACTTGACTCGATCATTCTTTAACATCCTGAATAATAAACTTGAGTTAATATCTATTTGTTTAAGAACCTTTTTCAATTTCATTATTCCTTTTATATCACTTATTGCCATGTTATAAACATTATGTATCCATTTAAGTTAATAATGTTTGTTTTGTCGATATTTGGTTCTTAAGTCGAAAGTGGATTTCTTACAATTACATGTTGTTCGTGTGGTCAAAGGTTCTTTATATCCAGAATGAAATTCCTGATTTTGATATAATATATATCATATATATCAATCATATACATGTATTTATAATATCACATAATAATTTAGAGGTAAGAAATGAAATGCACCGTTCATGGAGACGGTAAGCCGTACGTACGCATGAACGCTACTTTCATTTCTATGTCATATTAATGGAATTAAAACTAAATTATAGGTATGTATATTTTAATTACATAATTATATTAATCATTTAGATGTAACATATATCATATATATCCATTATATATATGTACTTATAATAGTACATTACATTTGGGGATAAGAAATGAAATGCACCGTTCATGGAGATGGTAAGTCGTACGTACGCATGAACGCTACTTTCATTTCTATCTCATAATTTAATGGAAAGAAATAATAATGATATAGAGGTATATTATAATTGATGTATAAAATCATATATAATAACTTTAAATCCATCCTTTATACATCCCACATATGGCATTAACGAATCAAATCACCTTGAGGGGGCGGTAGTCCGCACTTCCTTAAATGAAGATATCGCATTTACCCATAATGGAAACCATAAAGGTCTTCCCAAAATGAAAAATACATAAGCTTAAGGAAAACATAAACATATTATATATCATTTATAAATATAGTGACATCTTAATGGCAGCCTTTGAAGGTGTTAGAAGAATATCGAACAATCATCGTTTCGTGAGGCAGAAATTGCCATCCACGGAAACAGTATGTTCTTTAACCATTAGACGTAGGTGTGTGTATTTATAGCTCTAATTATTCTTATAAAAACATCCTAGTATATGTAATATACTGTATTTGTTACAAAAGAAATGAATAAAAAGATTTTTTGGGGTTGGAGATGCAAAATAAAACAAAAGGACTCAAGTGAAGACATTACCTTATAATCGGGTAACTCCCTTTGGATTGATCTCAAAGGCTTCCTTGGGGAAACATCTACCCAAAGTGAGGCTTCAAGGAGTAAGAGAGGGATGTGTAGAGACAAAATGATCAGGGTTTGGTTGAGGCAAAGGCTTTGGAAGTGTGGGTAATGAGGTAGAGGTGGGGGCCTTTTATAAGAGGAGAGGAGGGGCACTCTTGGAAAGTAAGGAAATGTCATTTTATTTTAGAATGTGTTTCGGTTATTAATGGTCCCACATTGATGTGTTTCGAGTATAAGGTGATAAGGGTTCGAAATATACCCATCCAATAGGTTTTGGACATGTGTAGGTCTTATATTTTACATTATCTTTCCATTTTATTTAAATCGTCAAATAATGAGGTAATCGCTACATCATCATGGAGTCATAAATACTTTAATTTATTTAATGTATAAAAATTATAAAAAAATACTATGATATAGGAAATCTTTTTATCTTTAAAATTAATATTTATAGTAAAAAATATTACTTGTATAACCCCATGTAAAAATTGGTTTAGTAAAACATCTCATGTTTGTGTCATTTTTACTTTAACTTTAAATAAAAGGCATAAATGTCATTATCATACCCAAGTTGCTCCATGGGGCACCACAAATCGACCCATGGGTTGTATTGGTCGGCCATAACTCATCCAATAGGGTTAGGACAAGTGTCAAGATATTTTCATTTTATTATAATATCATTTTTACCTTAAATTACACTAATTACCTTTAATCGTGATTAATAAAACATAAAAGTTACTATTCACCAAAAATTATTTTAATCTCATTGAACCACATTTTACTTAATAATGAAAATCATTTAAATTGGATTTTTGAGATTCAAAACACAGAAGTGTTAAATTCCCATTTAAACGAAAAATCAAATTTTGTAACCACCACTTTGCGGTTTCACTATTCATCAAAAATTGATGTTTTTCAGAAAAAACCAAAACATCACCCTAAGCTATATTTGATATTCCGAATTCAAAAATGAAGTCCATTTTAAAAAATTCAAAACATATAAGTTTCATTAATTAATTTAATAATTAATTCCCACTGTCAAAACAAATATAGTGTTTTTATGAAACAATAAGTATCAAAAGATTGACATCAGTTTAAGTCCAATTTCAAAGTGAAATTGATTCCAATGACCACCATTGGATTAAATGGTAAAAATATATTCTAATTTCACTTTAAAACCAATTCAAAAAATAATCTAATCATCTTAATAAATTAGATTAAAAAGAGGTTTTTAATTAAAATACAACATTTTACACTATTCATTAAAAAATGAACTTTATCGGAAAATACCAAAAAATTACACAAAGTAATATTTGATGTCCCGATTCTAAAGAAGAGTTTTATTTGGTCCAATAGAATTTATAAGAGTGACCGAAACTATATTTAATGACGGTTCTCCATCAAATGTTGATAAGTGGGCCTTTCGTGAAAATTAGAGTATATAAGCCTAAAATTGAATTCTTTTCGTCTTTTAAGCCTTTATCCTTTATTAGATAAATGGAAAAACATTTAACAAACATATATAATCATATTTTAGTTATTTCTATCCATTCCCGCCAGTACAACGGCTACGTGTTAACTAACATTTAAAATAATATTATTTTATTACTAGTGTGCAACGTATGATTTCAAAGAAACTCTTTGTTGCGTATCGGGTACGCTATCGAACATAAAAACCCCTTTAAAGTAAAATTAATATTTAATTCGAAAATATTAATAAATATGAAAATGTATTATTCTTTATTTACCTGGGATGTTACACCACCAACCGTTTTTTATTGCACGTGGATCCAATAATGGTATAACTTCAATGAAATGGAGTATACTGCATATGTATGGCTAGATAAAATATTTTCAACATGTTTATAGTTTTTATTTGGGACTTATGTTTATGGTTTAGTTCATTATTATGCAATATTTAAACTTGATCATTGTAATTGATTTTAATTAAATTCACTTATCTTTTTGTTCAAAAACTAATTTTAACTTATTATAAATTGTAAATTATTTTGATTCAGAATTTTGAATCCATTTTAATAATTCCAAAGACTTATTTCCCAAAAGAAAATATAGATTTAATCTTGTAGATAGGATGACAAGGAAGAGTTGTAATGGTAAAACCTTTAATACCTGTCCGGGGTTTTCCAAAAATTTCATTATGAAGTATATTACAATGTCATTAATTGGGTAAATTGATATAATTTTTATTAATTAATAATTAATATCAATTAAAATTTAATTTAATCATAAAAATAAATTAGATGTAAATGCAATTTGATTAAATATCGTTATTTTTCACTATTCACTAAATAATGAATCTTCACTGAAATATACTAAAATAATCCTATCCAAATTTGTGTGTTTCATTTAAAAAAAACGATGAATATTTTGACATATAAATTTTATAAAATTTCTAAAATAGTTTCTCTATCAAAAATATACTAAATGTACCTTAATAAAAATATAGAGTTTTATGTGAAAAATTGTGTCTGTTTTATATTACACCTATAAAATTTATTGGATTAATATAAAAAATAATTTATTTAATATAATATATTTATATATATTATTATTATTAATATCACTCACTAATTTAAATTAAATTAATTTAAATGGATAGAACAACTTTGTGAGCATAAAAATAGTTTTTTTATAAAAAATCAATTTATATTCAATTGGTACATATATTCATTGTAACTATTGAATTAATGTTATATTTGTGCAAAACATCTATTTTGATAGTTATTTAATAAAATTAATATCCTCTATCTTAATTTATAGATTATATCTTAATATAATAATTAATGATATTTTATTAATATATTTTTTTGGTAAAAATCAGTCATGTGTGTTAGGAAAGGCCATTAGGAAAGTAAATATTGTGTATAACATAATCCAACCATGGTGTTCCATGTAGATAAAGAGAACATTTATGTTTTTTGTAGTGCAATATTATCTTGGTATTTTGTATAATTCAAGGAAAACATAGTTAATTGATATAAAAAACAATTTTCATTTTTTCCTGAAAATTATCAAAAATACTAAATTAATTAGAAAAAATATATATTTTCCCAGATATTAGGGGGTTAAATTATTCCACTATTAAATTGAATATCTACCTAAAAATCATATGGTTTTTGAAATGTTTAATACTGGGAAGTTACATTCATAAAAACTGACATTGTAAAAATAAATATTAAATCTTCTTTAAAAAAAAGAATGTTGGAACCATAATAGTTACACAAGGAAACCCCTCAATAGGTTCCCTCATATGAGAACATTGGTGGAAATTTTAAAATATAAAAATTGATAAAACATAAAAAATTTAACGGGTGATTGAGGTCATCAATGAAAAACCAAATATTAATTCATAATATTTTTTAAAAAAATACTACACATTGATGAGACACACATAGGCAAATGATAGGTGGAAAAACCTTATTGTCCTTCTATGAGGTGATTAAGTCCTATAGCCTTTACTTAAAATTTATCATGTCACTAGACATACATGAATTTATTTTATATAAACACACTAATATAAAATAAAAATATATATAATATCGAAATCCTTGTAATAATTTGAATCCCTAGATATCCTTTTAACAATGATATTTTTTTCTACCTCGATACAAACATAATTCATATGATGTTTAACCTAAACATTACATAAATAGTTCAACATAAATCCCTTACGAAAGATGAAAATCCAAGAAATTATAATGAAAGTCATGAAATCATCTTAACATTGATCCCCCACATATCACAAATTATCTATTGGTTGTCACATTCCAGACATTCAAAAAACTTCTTCTAGTAATCTCTTGAAACTTTGAAATAACGTCAATTACCATAAATATTTATTGCAAACATTGAGGATTATTTATGTAAATTTATATTTGATATATTCATTAAATCCAAAAAATGTTTCAAACCTAGTAGCATAAACGTTTTTTTACATGTCCTTAATTAGTTCCAGGTAAATTGATATTATCCAATTTACATATTCCTATCCAAAATATATTTATCCAAGAAACATAATCATCAATAAAGAACATATTATGGGTTATATTCCTTTATTAGAAATATCTACTTATAATTATATATCTTTTTCTATCCATTAAAAACATTCAACATAATCTTGTAAATCCCTAGAGAAAAACATAAACTAAAAAATAAATTCATATTACCCCATTCATACTACATATTTCAGGAATAAAAATATATAGAAAAATTATTATCCACTTCTTTCATAATACATTAGAAGGATACTTCATCCTATTAAATTATAACTATTTCCTTTCACATTTCCCCTATAGTATTATCATCATCAATTATAAAACTATTACTCATACATCCATGCTGATTCTCTTTAGAATCAATCCACTTCGGAAATTAATTTTTATAATGACCATTCATTCTACACATAAATAATTTAACATTTAATGATTTCTTAGGGAGGACAATATTCCTATCCATTTTGTTATCAAAACCCTTTAGTTTTCTATCATAATTACTTTAATTTTTTCCTTTTCCATAGTAAAAACTCTATATTTTCCCCCTTAGACATTCACATAGGTGTTTATTTGTATATTATTGATACAAAGGAAAATGAATCTTTTATCATCCATTATCTTTGTTACCTTATCCCTGAGAAAACACCATCATTTTATTATTTGCGGAGTCTGAGAGTTGTTTATGGTATATGTTGTTGATAAAGATCCATGAAAACTGATTTGGCATGGTGACAAAATCCTTCACTCTAGGGGTATTCCAATTTGACATCTCATCACCATATTGTGCATCACAATAAATTTTAATACAATTCCTGACGATTCCCTCCATTTGATAAATACATAAACCATTTAATAAGAAATTATTATCATAGTGAGGAACCAAATAATCATGAAAAGTCACGTATAAGATTTCTATGTTATGGAAAATTGATAAAATATGCCACCTAAGGTTGATCATATGTTATAAATTTTCATATTCTATTTAAATCCTTACTAATGGTCTTTGAAAAGTTTGTGAATTTATAATCAATATCTCCCAAGACTGTCAAAATAGGTGTGTATAAAGGCACGTTGACATGTTACAGATTTTCCAACTTCGGATTAAAACAATTTATTGGTGTTGTTACCCATAAGTAAATCTATTCCATATCCACATAAACTTGTAGTATCAAAAAAATATACATTTCTAGGAAACCACTCACTCAATCCTTTACCAAAACTCTAGGACATTTTCCTATAATTTTTCTTATCCTTATAATTATCTTTAGGTATGTACTTATTGTTATCAATATGGGTTTATAATGCTAGTTTTTGAATGATATCTAAAAATTTTCCATGAAACCAATTATAATGACCCAGTCTTAACATATGTAGACATTACATTACTATTTCAGAATTCTTAAAAAATTACAAAAGACTTACATCTAAAGAACATATTAGTATAGTGTCTGTAAAATTTGAAAAAAAATTCTATCTCAGAAATATATCTTAATTTTTTCCCATAAATATCACCCCATTATTATTTCAACCTAAAAGATATATTCATAACCTAGGGAATGGAAAAATAAGAAATTGGTGAGATCAAATGCTTAATAAGGGTAATTAAAAGAGATAATTAAGTGTAAACTTGAGAATAAGGGTATCGTAAAAAGATCACAAAAATATGAGATCAAAATATTAATATGAATGATCATAAATAGGATTTATAAAATAAATATTATCTATGAATAATACATTAATAATAATTAAATTAAGAACATAAACCTTGAAATCATACCATAGGTATAAGTCTAGGAATTTTGGTTGCACATAAGAATATAATACGACGTCCATTGTGTCAATGCATTGCGAGAAATACCATCTTAGTCGTATGGGTTCACTCCCCAAACCATCACGGTAGTAATGTTCCACTCCATTGATTATATTATTAGTATGAGTTAACCCTTTTTACCATCTTGGTAGTCATGGTTCACTCCCATGGCTATCTTAGTAGTAAAGGTTATCTACCAAGACCATCTTACTCTATCTAATGATATATAAATCATTAACCAGTGCATTGGAGGTAAATATAGTTCCCAAACCTATCATAATGTATTCATACATACAAGTTCCATAAGATCTTAAAAATAATATTCTAACAAATTAAATGAAATGGGTTTCATATACATGTTATAATATACTAACCTATGGAAAAGTGATAGGTTTCATAATCATTTAGTTAAATAATAACCCATAAAAATAAGCATGTTTCATATGCATATTACTTGTGAGTGTGAAATGGATTTCATAAAAATAATTTTATAAAACATAAACCCTTCAGAGAAAAATGATCAATGTAATAATTTTATAAATTTCCTATAAAGGCATGAGTAACACCTAATGATTATTATCTCATATGGTTAAATTTTTTTAAAGATCATATATAAATAATTCATGAGGAAATTATCCCTCTTCATTTAAAAAATTATTCTAAAATTTTTTATCATTTTTAAACCCATTTTCATGAAAATAAACAAGATAACTTATAATGGAGAGATTGGAATCATTTTTCATTCCTTTTTTCATTTAAAAAAATTCATAGGATCTTGAAAACATTTTATAAAATGTTTCTCACTGATTATTTATAAATGAAGATTGATAAACATTTGAAAATAATTTCCTTTGAAATTTCATTTAGAAACATTTTATTTAAATTATAGTTTTAAAAATAAAAATGATTCTTCAATTAATTGACAGTGGGTAAATTCATACATTATATATAAGGTAAAAAATAATATTCCCTTTTCATGTTATAAGGTTAGAAAAATGACTAATTAAAAATCAGAAAAGAATATTCCCTTTAAAAATTTTGTAAAAGATTAAAGGGTAAAATTTCCTTTATATGATAATAGTATATTAGTAGTATAGTCATTTATTCACTTTTTATAAGGCATGGTTTTGATGAAACATAGATCTTTGACTGAAGATACAGGTAAAATCAAATTTTCTAAACATATTTTCATAATTATATTTATAACCAAAGAGAAAAAAATAGTACTAATTAATGAAGATATCATGACTATCCAGATGTCAATATAATTCATGAGTTATCTTTGATGGTGGACAATAATAATTTTTTAATAAAAATGTGATTAAAATAAATTTCGATAAATAGTGTTGTTGTTTCAATAAAATTGTACCACATAGTAATAGTGAATCAAACTCTACATGTGGAGAAATGAAATAATGTAGAGAATTAATATTTTATGGAAATAATGAGATTCATGTTATAACGTTTTAGGCTTTTTTATACACCTCATATAAAAAATGAAGGTGTATAACAATGAGTGTGTATTAAAAAAAGAAAGCTGAGACAAAATTAATTTTCTAATTAGGTAAATTTTGAAATATAAACACCATGATAGAAATATCATAAGATGGTTATTTAAATACGAAAATATTTATGTATAATATAAATATAATAAATTCATTGGTAGTATATGCACCATATAAAATAAATGAATGGTAAATAAACCCTGTATCTCACATATATAAATAGCGAGATGAAATTATATTACCATGAGTCCAACATGTATAGTGTATATTTATAAACCTAAAGCATAAAATTATGTTAATTAATTAATTGATTAATAATCATTTTTATTTGTATTATGAATTTTAATTCACTTATTAACAAGGTGTATAAAACTAATTAAATAGTTATGTTTAGGTATGTTGTTTTGACCAAATTTGGTTCATTAGTTAAAAATGAATTTGGATGGTCGAATATGGTCAAAGGGTTAATTTTATGAAAATATTCAGAATAGAAATCATAAAATAATTATTATATTTATATTTTTATAATAATAGTTTTAAAAATCCTTAAATATGGTTGTAAAAAATGAATCAACATTACAATCCTGGAGACGGTAGACCGTAAGTGTGCATGAGAAACATTCTCATTTCCCAATGAATGTAATAGAATGAATATAAGTAAAATTAATAATTATATAGTTAAAATTATATAATAAATAAAATATTATTCAATAATATATAAATATATAAATAATTTATGTGGTTTAAAAGGAATCACATCATGTCAAGTTGGAGACATTCTACACGTCCACGAATGACATTATCGCTTTTTGTGTCTGTGAAAGGGTAATAACAAAAATGGTATATGTTATACATATATAAAAATAATTATATAGTTAATATAATATATTTGTTTTTTTCATCTGTTTAATTAAAATCAACCTTTATACATTACATGTGTTGTGTCAATGAATCACATCGCTTTGAGGGATTCTTAGTCAACACATCCTCAAACGAAATTATTTATTTACCAGTGAAGGAATGTATAAAGATATTTTTTAAAAAATAATTAAAAAAATAAATACAATATAAATGTAATGAATATACTATTTAATCATAGTTTCAATCATAATTTTCACTATTATAGGTTGTAAATGAAGAATGAACAATCATTGTTTTCTGAGGTGATAGTTCACCATACACATAAACAAAGTTTTTGTTACCCATTATAGGGAAGTATGTGTATTTTTAGGTAGAACCCATAATATAAAATCATATTAATATATTTAATATAATTGTATTGTTATATAAAATATTAATAAGTTATTATGAAGGGGTGAAGAAATAAAATAATTGAAATGATCTTGGGAAAGGATGTTACATACTCATTGGGTAACTCCATTTAGTTTTAAGCAAAGGGATACCTTGGATGGAATTATTCTCAATTTTAGGATTGAATGAGGAAGGTATGAATTATTGGGATCTATTTTTGATGACTTTGGTCAAGCCAAAATGTTTTGATAGGTGTGAGGATATGGGAGGAGAGGAGGCCTTTTATAGTGGAGGAGTAGTGGCACTCCTATAATATTTTGGAAAAACGAAACCCCACGCTTATTTATTTAGAGAAATTCAGTCCAATAATTTTACAAAGTCAATAAAAGGGACTATAGGTGTAACACCCCCAAGATTCCACGATACATTTCTCTTTGAATAATACAATAGCTTGCATTGTACGCAACTTCGAGTTCTATCATTCCACGAACAATCAAACTAGTCGTTAGTAATTATCAATTTTTAAAAATTTATAAATTTTACTATCTAAAATGGACTTCAGTTTTGGATTTAGAATATCAAAATTAGCTTAGAGGGAATTTTTAGTGCGTTTTTGAAAACATTGAATTTTTTATGGATAGTGAAAAACACTATGTTATTTATTTAAAACCTACTTTTTATTTAAATAATTATTTATTTTATGTAAATTTATATTATATGAAAATAGATACATAATACCAATATTAGTTCAATGTAATTTATTGGTGTCATTTTATAATAATATTAGATATATAAAATTTTATTGAACTATTTAACACCTTGTACCCACCGTCAAATATCATTTTTAAATTTATATAAAATTTAATTTTACCACTTCTATGAATTGAATTTCAAAAATCTGAGAGACACGATTTGCATCATTAAGTAAAATTTGGTTCAATAGGATGAACATAATTTTTTCTGAATAGTAACTTTTGAATTTTATTTACCACGGTTAAAAGTAAATAGGGTAATTTAAGGTTAAATTGATATTATAATTACTCTAACACATGTTCCAATTCTATTGGATAAGTTTTTTCAACAAAAATAAACCTTAATAATAAAATATGATATTCTTTGATCAAATTGAATTAGATTAGGGAATTTAATATTATTTTATTTAAAGAAGCGTTAAAAGTGTTAAATTCATATTTTTATAACTAAGATTTTTTAATATAGTGTTATACATAAGATAAATTTGACTATAAAAATTCATTAGAAAGAAAAAAATATTTCTAAGGTAATGGTATAATATTTATATTTTTTACACATTAAATAATTAAATTCATTTATGACATAGTGATGATGCAGTAATTACCTTATTAATGAATGAATAAAACAATTGTTATTATAAATATACAAATAAAAGTAAATTGAGACTTTTGATGCATTAAAATTATTTTATAGCTTAATATGACATGTTATTATTGATTTAATTTATTTTTTTCTAAGTAATCATATTCTGTTGACTTTCACAAAGTCAAAATACTAAATAGTGTCAAAATTGACATCAATAAGTTTATAAAATAAATAATATATTATTAATTGATAAAATATTACTAAAAATATAAGTATCGTCCAAAGGACATATATAAGGTTAGATATGTAAATAATGAACCACTTGGTGTTTGCTAGGATTTTTATTGTGAGTTTATTAACCATTTATTATAATAATACAAGAATACCTGGTAAAAGTTAAACAATTTAACTAAGAGTTAAATATAAAAGAAAAATATAATATGGTGACCTCAACCATTATAAAATATATTGGTTGAGATTTCCTTGACCCATCCCCACCTTATTCTCGAAATAAATCCATTTGGAGCCATTATAAACTGAATATTAATGTACGATAAATTAATATTTCAAGATTTCCCTAAAGTGACCCTCAACTCTCTTATAAAAGGTTACATCACCTTCTCTCAAAATCACACCTACAATGCCATTTGGCTCAGCCAACCCCTTCTCAAATATCCTCCCATATACCGTCACTTAATCTTAATGTCCTTACTTTGATCATAATCCAACCTTTGTATCACTTTTTATCAAATCAAAAGGAAGTACCCGATGAAGAGGTAGTAATTTCATCACCTCTTTCAAATTTATTTTCTTCTTCAACATCCTCATTCATTGTTGTTTCCATAACTAATTAATAAATCTAGTACCTTTTACATAATTTGATGTTATTATAAATAAGGTACAACAATATTCATTATTCTACCCATCCTATGAATAACAAAGTAACAATAAGTGCGTACATAATGATTACCATCTCTACGTAATCGTGTAGTCTGTTATTAAACACTTAATTTTTTATATGTGTATAATAATTAGTATAATAGATATAAATAAAAAATATGACATGTTAATTATTCTTCATATTTAATATAAAATCCAATTACAAACAATTTTATCATTAGTTGAATGATATTATCGCTTGTGCGTACGTACAGATTACCGTATCGACGAATGTGATAAGAATAATTTCCCCATCATAACCATTCAAGAATAATTTTCATTTGATGATTAAAAATAATGTTTAATATGTAAATATCATTCTGAATATGAGTAAAATATATCTCACCCATAACAAACATGACTTATAAAACCTAATATATAAAGGGAAAGAAATCAGTTAACACCCAAAACAATGATACAACTAAAATATTATTAACAAAGAAATATTATAAGATCATATATGATATCATATTTATAAATATGTTTATTGTATAATTTAATAAAAATTATTTAACTATTATACATGAGGTTAACATAACCTTTTCCCAATGAAAAGTACAAGGAAATGGTTAATTTTACAATCTCTTTATTATATGAGATTGTTTATACGTGAGTATCAACTGGGACCTCTTTATCAACGACACCCGTGTTTCATAAAATTATATTTGAAAAAATTATTAATATTTCATAGAATATATGATAAATTCATTTATACCATGGTTTGACTTTTTATAAAATGTTTTTAATGGAATATTTCTTCCTTTTTTCAAACAAGTTAATTTATGATCTTTTCAAAAAATTAAGGTAAGAATGGTTTTTAATGTATACGGGGGGTGAGGCTATTTTCCGACTTTATGAAAACGTTGCAGCTTCCCTTAAAATCTTATAAGAATATTTTTAAAATAATTTTTTTCTTTTATAATTATGTGACTTTTAAATGATTTCAAAATAGAAGGATATATTTCTATCAAATAGTTTTTATTTCAACTATGTAAACATCCTTTTATTGATTTTACACTTTTTTGATGTTTATTTATTATAATAAAATCTTCCATATTGAATTGAATGATTTTATATGTTTTACATTGGATGTGTTATTTCTATACCATTAATGTTTTATGGTTATAGTATTATCATTTTGTATGCTTGTTTTAATGCAAATATTTATGTTATGTTTCAACCTATTCATACGTGGAATGCATTGGACATATTAAGTGGTGGGTGGAGCCTGCTATAGCATCTCGATGCATCGGTAGTTCTTAGAAAACAAACTAGTATCTAGGCACAAGGCCTTGACCAAATTTTAATTTTATTTTTGGAACAAGGACTTCACTATGTGGTTATGAGGTCCGGTATTATGCATTCCATCATTATGAAATTTGCTATTGATATTAGATGTAATTATTCCTCATGTAGAATATCTATGTAAATATGTAAATAGAATTATTTAATTTATCTTTTCCATATTATTCTGCTGTTTAATTTTAAAAGTATTAAATTTTAGCCATATACATTATCTTAAATGTTTATGCTTATTTATGATAGTTTCGGCTATATTGTTATCCTTTCTGAGAATCTGAGACGACCCCTTTTTTATGTTTTCTTTTTCATAGTATTAGAAGAAATATATTATTATTAACTTTCTAGGGTAGGCCAGAGGATATGAGTGTGTTCAAAGGTGACAAAATGTTGTTGTTTTATTTCATGATGTAATGTAAAACTAATTTATGTATCTAGTAAATCCATGGAAAATAAACTAATCAGAATTTCAAGACTTGATCTCTTTTGATCATTCCAATGTTATGTAATAATGCACCGAATTTGGATGACTAGGGTCAAGGTGTTACAGTTTTTTATCAGTGAATTTTTAGTACAAACCTTGGAAGCTAGAATTTGAAAAACTCTAATTAAAGAACAATACCCTAATATATAATTTAAATATTATTATCCAAGAACTTCCTTGAATTTTGTTAATGTAGATATTTTTTTATTTTCTAAGAAATACATCCCTATCTAGATACGATCAGGTAGAGGCGGATCTGACATAGATGTACCTAAGAGTAAAAACTTTAACAAAGAGTTTTAGGCTTGACCTGGGGTATCTTAGTACACAAAACTGGGCCTTGCTACACACATGGATATGACACTCCGAGGGGGATATTCTTCTGATATTTCCCATATTCATTATAAACCTTTATGAAGTATTTATGAGTAAATACTACCTCAAAGAAAAAAAAATTATGATTATTGATTTTATTAATAAACTATTCAATTTATGTTAAGTATTTCACTAGTTTAGAATTATTTATTGGTATTCACTAACTAATCTAGTGTATTCCATTGTATATAAATGGAGCCTAGTAGAAGGAATGGAAAATGATTCAATGCATGTAATCCATGTAGGTATTTCCCTTCAACTAAAGATAATTATAGTGGAGCTGGTGATATAACTGACTCTGAAAAACTAATTACCATACTAGGAAAACTAACAAAGATTATGAAAAATTACCTTACCCATATAGGTCACCATGATCCAAAACACAGAGGATAAATCTTAGATTTATTCATGAGGCAACAAACACCAACATTTAATATGAATATAAATCCATTGGTATCTTCAAAAAGGTTAAGTTCCTCTGAGAAAATATTTCATGCTTTAGGGAGTAGAAAAAGGGAAAAAATTGTCATTTCTATTTATCCCTTCATGGAGATAAAGATCAATGGTGGTCATTAATTCAAAACAAAAAGGAGGATGAATAATTATCAAATATAGAATGAAGGTAGTTTAAGGATATTTTCTTAGAAAAATACTTTTCTCGTGACCATCAAGTAGATATGGAAATACAATTTCAAAGTCTTTTGTAATAAGAGGATGATAATGTTATAAAATAATGAGGATAACATTACATGGTTAGAAAGTCCAGCTGCAGATTATATAAATAACCCAAGGAGTAATATCGATCGATACATTGATTGGTTAAAACTATTTTTTGGTCGATTATTAGTCTCACAATCCGTCTCATCGTATGAAGATATTGTCTTATGTGATATCAAGAAAGAAAATGAATTCTCTAAGTCATACGAATTTAGAGAAAAACAAGATAAGAAGAGATCTGCTAAACACTCTGGAAATAGAAATAAGGGGATGAGAGGAAAACGTAAATTTCCCACCTGTAGTAAATGTGGAAAGAAACACTCCAGTACATTCCTAAAGGGAATGGGATTTTATTACAAGTGTGGTGAAAAATTCCATCAAACTCGTGATTTCAAGGGAAGGAAAAAATTTGTCAATGTAAAATTCTAGAATTATAGATAAATGGGGAATTATGAAAATGAATTTCCTAAGTTCCAAGGAAACATACCTTATAAAATTCCAAGTGAGAAATTATATGCTTATAAGACTACTACTATAGATGTTGAAGCTCCGAATGATGTAATGGTAGGTAATTTTATGGTTTTCTCAAATTTAGCCAATGCTATATTTGATTTTGGATCATTTCATTGTTTCATATCTTCTCATATTTCTATGAAAATTATATTTTTACAATTTGATTTAACAAGGGAGTTGTCAGTCAAAACTACTAAGGTATGAATCATTGCAACGAAGTTTTATGAATCATTTTCAATTAAAGCATATAAACATGCTTCATTTGTTGAACTCGTCATCATAATGACGATTAAATTTGAGATAATACTAAAAATGGATTGTCTTCTGAACCATGATGTGAAAATTTATTGTATGAATAATGAGGTTTCAATTTATGATGATAATAAGGAATACATTATCGTTAGAGGAGAAATGTCACCATGTGATTTTGATCTAGGTCTTCCCCTAGTAGCTCTACTAAAATAAATTTTCGGGTAGGAAGTGATTGAAATAACTGTGGTTGAGGAAATTAATATTCAAATAGAGGACGCACCTATTATTCAATAATATGTTGATGCGTTTCCAGAGGATATACATGGACATCCTTTAGAATGATAAATTGAGTTTTCCATTTATTTAATTCCTGGTTCAAGGCCCATATTGAAGACCACATATAGAATGACCACTGAGGAATTAGTGGTACCAAAGAAACAAGTATATGAATTAATTAATAAAGGATTTATTATCTCTAATTTTTCTCCATGGGGATCCCATGTTCTTTTTTTTAAGATGAAATATGGATCTATGAGGTTGTGCATTGACTATAGGGAGATCAATGCAATTACAATAATGAATATGTATCCCCAAACTTGCATTGATGATTTATTCGATCAACTTCATGGAGCTCAATATTTTCAAATATTGACCTTCAATCTGGATATCATCTAGTGTGTGTGATGTAGGAAAACATTCGGAAGACAACATTTTTTACCAGGTATGGGAATTATGAGTTTAAAGTAATGCCTTTTGAACTATCTAATGCACCCAATGTCTTTTTTGATCTATTAAATAGAGTTTTCAGGGAATATCTCAATGTCTTTGTCGTGTTATTTATTGATGATATCATGGTATTCTCCAAAATATACGAAGATCACAAAAATCACATGCCTAATATTCTAAAGACTTGGAAGAAATAAATTATATGGGATGTTTAACAAGTGTGAATTCTGGATTCAGGTGATTTCTTTTCAAGTTCACATTGTCTTTAAGGATATAATCTTTGTGGGTCCTTAAAAGACAATAGGAATATAATAATTTCCAGCACCAATGAGTATAACTAAGTTACATTGTTTTTTTTGGTTTAGCAGGTTATTATCAGTGTTTCCTTTAGAATTTTTTGCTATGGGATAAATCATTAACCAAGAACACAAGTAAAGGGGTTAAATTTTTTTGGAAAAAAGAGTGTGAAGAATGTATTGAATAACTGAAGAGAAGATTATTCAATTATTCAATTGTGACTCTACCATTGGTGAAATATGGGTTTGTTATTTATAATGATAATTCAAAGAATGGACTTGGTTGTGTCATTATGAATAATGATATAGTTATTGAATATGCATCATGATAGCTAAAAATTCATGAACAAAACTATCCCACTCATGATATTGAGTTAGAAGATGTAATATTCTCTTTGAAGATATGGATAAATTATCTATTTGGTGGAAAATATGAGATTTATACTTATCGAAAGAGATTGATGTATATTTTCTCACAAATAGTAATCAACACGAGGAAAAGAAGATGGCTCAAACTACTCAAGGATTATGGTTTTACTATACACTGCCACTCGGGAAGGTAAATAAGGTGGATAATTCTTTGAGCAGAAATAACTATGAAGTTTTGAAGAAGATGAGAGTTGAAAGGGAACCTATGTTAATGGATCTAGTAAACATAGATATGGGAATAATCATGGAACGTGAAACATCAATACCTTTTTCAATGGATGAAAAAAGATATTTACTAAAAAGGATAAAATGTTCTCAGACTGATGATGAAGAGTTACAAAATAAAATTAAAGCTGTGAATGATGGGAGATTTATTGACTTCATATATGAAGTTGGAATTTAGAAATTTTGGATGGGACGTTGTGCTCCTATCATACCTGATCTAAGAAGGGAATTTTTGAATAATGACCATAGCTAAAATTTCCCTAAAAACCTCTGGTATCACTAAGATGTATAGAGATTTCAAGGAACATTTTTGGTGGGACAACATGAAGATGGATATTGCTGATTATGTGTTAAGATATATGGTTTTTCAATAGGTGAATGCTCAAAGAAAACATCCTAGAGGAGTCATCCAACCTCTACCCATACCTAAGAGAAAATGGTAGGATATTACGATAGACCTTGTCATGGGGATATTAAAGACTCCTAGTAGGAATGATGAAATATGGGTCATTGTTGATCATCTTAACAAGTCAGCACATTTTCATGATATAAGAGAAGATTTAACACTTGAATGTTTATCAAATCTATATATTAATGAAGTTGTAAGACTTAATGGTGTACCCAAATTGATTTTTTGTGATCATGATCCCCATTATACATCAAGATTATAGAAAAGTCTATAGAAATCCCTAGACACTGAAAATATTTTATGCAATTCACACCACCCTCAAACTGATGTACAATCAGACCAGACTATTAAAACCTTAGTAGACATGTTGATATCTTTCTCACTTGACTTTCAAGGTATGTGGGATCAATATTTACCTCTAATAGAATTTTCCAATGACAAAATATTCTATTCATGTATTTCGATGGCACCATATAAAGAGTTATATGGAAAGAGATGTTTCACACCAAATTTTTGGGATGATGTTGGAGAAAGAAAACTCGTAGGCTGAGAAATTATTGAGGAAACAATTGAAAAGTTAAAGATTATCCAAAACCACATCTATGTATCTCAAAGTATTCAAAAGAGCTATGTTGTTAACTGAAGGAAGGATTTGGAATTTCAAGTAGGAGATCATATTTTCTTATAGTTATCTCCATGGAAGGGTGTTGTACGATTAGATAAGAAGGGTAAATAATGTCCCAGGTACATCAGACCTTTTGAGATTCTAGAATGAATGTGAGTTTTACCTTACCGTTTTGAAATTCCTCCAAGTCTCTCCAAATATCATGATGTGTTCGACATATCACTGTTGAGAAAATATATACCTCACCCAATGCATGTACTCGCCTATGAAGAAAAATAACTGGAACCTAATCTTTCTTATTATGAAGGGCCCATCAAGATTCTTGATACTATAGAACACATGCTAAAAATTGAATGACTCATTTGGTAAAAGTTCTATAGAGAAACCATAAGATGGGAGAGGCAAAGTGGGATCCCAAGGAACTTATGATGAAGAACCACTCGGATCATTTTCTATAGTAGTATTCTAGATATTTTTAGAACAAAATTATTTGAAGTAGGAAAGAATGTACCACCCCAAGCTTCCATAATATGTTTCTCTTTGAATAATGCTATAGCTTGCGATGTAAGAAATTTGGAGTTCTTACACACCATGACCAATCGAACTAGTAGTTATGAATAGTAATACCCACTTTTTTGAAATTATATAAATTTTATTTTTCAAAATGGACTTTATTTTTGGATTTAGAATATCAAAATTCTCTTAGGGTGAAGTTTCGTTATTTTTCTAAAAACATTCAATTTTTGATGATTACTGAAAAACACCATGTTATTGATTAAAAGCTAAATTTTATTTAAATAATTAATTATATTATTTGAATTTATTTTATATCAAAATAGATACCTAAATCCTATATTAGTTAAATTTAATACATTGGAATCATTTTATAATAATATTAGATATATATAATATTATCGAACTACTTAACGTCTTTACCAACCTTCTAGGCACATTTGAAAATTTTCATAAAACCTAATTCTACTGCTTTTGTGAATTGAATTTCAAAAATCTATGAGACACCATTGAAATCAGTAAGTAAAATTTGGCTCAATAGGATGAAAGTAATTTTTTCTGAAAGAAAACTTTTTAATTTTATTTTCAACAGTTAAAAGTAAATAGGGTAATTAATGGTAAAAATGAAATTATAATTACCCAAATAGATGTCCTAATTCTATTGGATATGTGTTTTTATACCAAAATAAACCTTTGGAATAAAATATGATTCTCTTGGATATACTTCGATTATATTAAAACATTTATTATTATTTTATGTAAATAATAGTAAAAAGTATTAAATTCAAATTTCCATAACTAAAACATTATTAAAAAAAGATTATACACAAGATAAATTAGTATATAAAAATTAATTATAATTAAAAAATTATTTCATACAAAATGGAATTTTATTTATAATTTTTAAACATTAAATAATTAAATTTATTGATGACCCATTGATGATGCATTGATTTCCTTATTAATGAAGGATTAAAATAATTGATATTATAAATATACCAATAAATTTAAATTGAGACTTTTGATACATAACAATAATTTTAAAGGTTAATATGTCATGGTAATATTAATTTAATTTTTTTTGAATTAATAATGTTTTTTTGACTTTTAAAAAAACAAATACTAAATAGTGTCAAAATTGACATAAACGAGTTTTTTTTTAAAAACTATATTATTAATTGATATAATATTCCTAAAAAATATAATTTTTGGCCAACAGACATAAATAAGGTTAGATATGTTAATAATGGACCACATTGGGTTCTCTTGGATTTTTATAGTGATTTTATTAACCATTTATTATAATAATACAAGAATACATAGTAAGAGGTAAATAATTATAACTAAGAGTTAAATCTAAAAGAAAAAGCTAATATGGTGATGTAAACCAAAATAAAAACTTATTATTCATATTTTTCCGACCCATACCCACCTTATCCTAGAAATAAATACTTTTTAAGCCATTATAAATAGAATATTATTGTAAAATAATTTAATATTTCAGGCTTTTCTGAAAGTGACCCTCACCTCTCTTATAAAATGGTATTTCCCATTCTCTCAAAATCACACCTCGAAATCTGTTTGGCTCAACCAAAACCTGCTCAAATATACTCCCAACTACTCTCACATTAACCTATATGCTTTATTTGGATCATCATCTAACCTACGGATCCCTTTTGAAAAAATCAACAGGAAGTACTGGAAGAGGATGTTATAATTTCAACCCCTATTTTCAAGTTCTTTTCTTATTCCACATCATCTTTCACTGTTGATTCCATAACAATGTAATAAATATATTAAATTATACATAATTTTATGTTATTATAAATATTTTAAAATCAAATTCATTATTCTATCCATCCTATGAATGAAAAAATCACCACATGTGTGTACGTACGATATACCGTCTCCACGTCGTGGTGTAGTTTGTCATTCAAGAATTCATTATTTGGATGGGTATAATAATGAGTATAATTGACAGAAATAATAAATGACATGTTTGTTATTCTTTATATATGATATTTCATCCAATTACATACGTTTTTACAATCAGTAGAATGATATTATCGCTCGTGCGTACGTACGGATTGTCGTCTCCACAAACGCTATAAGATTTATTTCCGCATTGTAACCATTAAAGAATAATTTTTATTTGATTATTAAAAATAATTTTTGAGAACATAGTATCATTATGGATGTGAATCAAATACATCATATCCATAAAAACATGACTTACATAACAAAACTTATAAAAGAAAACTATTCAGTTAACACCTGAAACAATGATACTACTAAAATATTATTAACAAAGCAATATTAGAAGATCATATATGATATCATATTTATGTAAATGGTTCTTTTATATTTTAATAAAAACTATTTAACTATTATACAGGATTTTAACATAACCACCACCCATGGAAAAGTACAACGTAAGGGTTAATTTTACAATCTCTTTATTATCTGAGGTTGTTTATACGTGAGTATCTATTGGGACCTATTTCTAATCCATATATTTCTTTTTGAAAATTTATTTTAATTTTTTTACTATTTCCTATAATATGAGTTAAATTCATATATACCCATTTTTTACTTTTTATAAAATGTTTTTAAAGGAATATTTCCGTCATATTCCAAACAATGTACTTTATGACCTTTTCAACAAATTAAGGTAATAAGGATTTCTTAAGGTACACGGTAGGTGTATATATTTTCCGCTGTTATAACTCCATCAAATGTTGCTTTAAAATAATATAAAAAGATTTTCAAAATAAATATTTTCTTTTATAATTATTTGAATTTTTATTGATTTCAAAATAAGAAAATATATTTCTCTCAAATATTTTTGATTTCATCTATATCAACATCCCTTGATGGATTTTATAATTTTTTGAAGATTATTTATTATGTTAAAATTATCCATATTTTATTGATAGTTTTGTGATATGTTTGATTGTGGATGTGTTATTTTTATACCAATCATGTTTTATGATTAAATTATTAGCATTTCATATGCTGGTTTTAAAATTAATGTTTATGTTATGTATCATCCTTTTAATATGAGGAATGCATTGGACATAGTATGTGACGGGGGGAGCCCACTATAGCTCCTTGATGAATCGGTTGGTCTCATGATACAAACTAGTGTCTTGGAAGAAGGCCTTGATAGAATCTTATTTTTAGAATTGCCCTGAGGCCTTGACTATGTGGTAATGATGTCTGACATTATATATTCCATCATTATGAAATTAGCTATTGATATTACATGTGATTACTCGACTAGTAGAAATTCCATGTGAATAAGTAAATGGAATTTTTTGATTTATCTTTTCCATATTATTATGTTGTTTAATTTTAAAAGTCTTGTGTTTTGTACTTATACATTGTCTTCAATGTTTATTCTTATTTATTATTATTTCTGCTAAATTGTTTTCTTTGTTGAGCATCTGAGATCACTGCTTTCTTATGTTTTCTTTTTACCAAGATGTGAAAAACTATATTATGATTAACATACTAGGATAGGAAAAAAAATATGAGCGTGTCCAAATAGGATACAATGTTGTTTTTTTATTTAATTATGTTATTTAAAACTTATATATTTACCTAGTATATCCAACGATACTAAACTAATCAGTCTTTCAAGCCTTGATCTCTTGTGATCATGCCAATGTTAAGTAATAATGCACTAACTCTGGGTAACTAGGGTTGAGGCATTACAATACGATCACAAAATGGAAATAAAATTATTTTTCAATTAGTGTACATGTTTTTTTTCTATATTATGGTTATGATTTAGTCACTTATAAAGCTTCATTTTACCTTAATAATTATAATTAATTTTAATTTCATTCAATTATATTTTTGGTCAAAAAATATGTTTCAATTATTAGATAGTATAAATTATTCTTATTAAAAATATTTTACTTCTTTTTCCATATTTAAAACATATATGTTACTATAATTAATTTAAATTTAATACTACAAACTAAAGAACAAAGTGAATTTTTGATGTAAAAACATTCAATATTTTTCTAGGATTTTATAAAACATATCTATATGAAATTTATTCCAATAACGTAAATTTTATAAATTGATAATATATTATATAAATAAAACTTAAAATAAAATATAAGTATAATTTAAACTTTTAAATAAGTTAGATGAAAAATCATTTTTTGAGTTAAATTTTAGTATTTGTCAAAATTCATTAAAAATGAATATTCACAGAAAAATAAAAAAAATTCACCGTAACCTAATTTTTATGTCTTTATTTCAAAAATTAACATCATTATTTAATATGAAATTTATAAAATTTCCATGATCTATATTTAAAATAGGTCCTCCATTAAAAAAAGCGGTAAATGTACCATAAACAAATATAGGTTTTTATGTGTAAAATTCTATTTGTTCTTTTATTAGGACATAAAAATATATTGGATTAATATAAATTTCTTTCTTGAATATTATATATATATAAATAACATTAATAACAATCAATAATTTTAATTAATTTAATTTATTGGGATAAAAAATCTTCAGTGCATACAAATATTTTTCTATAAAATTATTCGATATAAATTCAATTGCTTCATATACTCATTATAAATAATTAGTAACTTTTAAATTTTTGTAAACCATAGTTTTTAATGAGTTATTTAATACTTTTAATGTCCAGTAACTTAATATCCTAGTTAATTCTTAATATATTAAATATTAATATTTTAATTATATATTGGTTTTTAGAAAAAACTCAAATCTTGCATGTTATACAAGGAATTAAAGAATATCAGTCTTGCATATAAAATAATCTGACTTCATTTTTTTTGTAGGTAATTATAACCTTTATATTTCATGTAGTGGATGATTAACATGGTATTTCATACAATTTATTCTAAACATAGTGCTCTGATATAAAAAAATACTATTATCATTGTTGCATAAAACATATCAAAAATATTAAATTAATTTGAAAAACTATTTCCCATAATATCAGAGTGTTACGAAAAATTAAAAGAACTAATAAAATACATTATGATCATAGACAATATAATCCCACATCCGAGGACCTATATGTATGAAATATTATGTTTTTTTGACATACACAAAATAACCAATGATAGATTGTATAATAATTCCTATCAATGGATTGAGGAGATATAAAATATTAATCCCCCCAGTCACTAATTAATTAAGATGAATTATTTGTATTAAGTATTAAATATCCTATAAAATTCATAAATAATATTACTTAGTAATCAATAAATATTTTTATACAAAAAATAATTCTACAACTTTCCGATATTTCACTAATCAACATTGTAATAATTTTTTATATAAGAATCCATAAAACATAAAATTTATAGATTATGGGTCACAGTAGAATATTAATTATTTACATATTCAATCAACCTACATAATAAATAAAAAAACCATCAATCAATGCATGAAAATATAACATTTTATTAGAGTAATGAAACTGATATTAAAAATATGCTTTTAGCATTAGATGAATTTTGAATAATAATTGAATTTATTAATTAAAACAAGTTATTCCCACAAACTAATTTATATTGATAATATTTATAAGGTCATTAAATTTCAATATATAAACCACAATAGAGTATCAAGTGGTAATGTGAACTATTTCTCAATCATTAAAAATTGAGATAAAAAACATTATAGAAATTTTAACATAACATTCAAAAAGTGAGATGGATAATATGAAATTATTATATAATTAAATTAATGATATCAATTATAAATTAAGGAAATTGTTATTTTAATACACAATATATATAAATTTATAATGTGTGATATTATATATGGACCATTTAGTAGAAAATTAAACCAAAAAACCCTTATAAGTAAAATTCATATTTGAGGTAGGAATAGTTTTATAATGATGTTAAAAGATAGAATTATAAATTATAAGAAAATATAAGTCAAATAAACCATAATATATTTATTAGGTATAAAAATCTAACATGTTACAATATTTTTGAGTAAAAATTTTTGTATCCAATTTGGAAAAATAGATATTGCACAAACCTTTTCCTTTGTATAAATTAACTTTGTAAAAGACCATATAATTTCATTCAAAATATATAAAATTATTAATAAAATATTTATTAACTTTATTTATATGTATAATATGTTATAAGTAAATTTAGTGATTATTTTTTTTATGTATATTAGTTTTTTATTACTTATTTCTTAAATATGTTGTAAGTAGCCTTAATCATTTTAAACTAGAAAAACAAAAGAGGTTTTGTTCTTTATTTTTCTAAAAAATATATATATTATCATATCATATGAGTTAATAAAATTTATTTATTAAAATTACTCATAATTTTAAAATTTCAAACAATTATAATTGTTTTTACAATTACAAAATATGAAATTAGATATTTTATTATTTTTAATTTTTTTCACAAAAATATATTTCTATATTAATTATTGAGTTATTAATTATTCTAATAATTTTATAACCTAAAAAAATATTTATTTCCATATTTATATTATGTATTATAAGTCATTATTTTCTAATATTAATTAATTATTTTATTTTATTCCATTTTCTATGTATTATGTTAAACCAACCCAAATAAGAAAATTCAATAAATAATGGTTGAATATGACAAATAAAGAGGATCATTTTAGACAAAAATCACTATTATAGAAGAAAAAGGATAATATTTAGATATAATTATGGTTTAATAATAAATTTATATATATTAAAAAATAATAAAGTAATTAAATTATAAATTACAGAATTTACATTGTGGAAGAAATTATTCTCACAACGCATAATTGACATTTTCACTTCTTGATGAATGAGAGGGAAAGAAGGTAGTTGATATTTTTTCTATTTATAAAAATAACTATATAATGTATTCCAAATTTATTAATTAATATTAATATTATATTATAAAATTTATAAAGTTAGTGAATAACGAATGATGTCTCTTACTGGAGACTATTGTCTGCGAGCACACAAATGATGTATACATTTTCCGTAATAAAAATAGTGAAATGTGGTTAATTATTATTCAATTTGAATAAAAATTATTATTATTTAAAAAATGTAATTTTATTTAAATTATATAATTATATTAGAGATTACAATAATGAAAATAAAATATTTTAGGAAAAAATTGTACTCACATCGAGGACTTGTGTTTTCTCTTAGAAGATTACTTTGAAATCGAGGTCATAATAGATATCGTCTGACAAGATGTAGTGAAACTGAACCTAGTAACCTAGATCCAAGGTATGCTTTATTACATAGGAAAAATATAAAAATAATCACATATGGATGGACTGAATATTTTCAGAGACTTCCTAAATTAGATATATATAATATTCCAATATTACATTTGAATAAAAGTTAAAATATTGTTTTTCAATAATAACATTATTTACTCTAGAATAAACAAGAATATCAAATATGGGACAATAAATTAGTTATTTAATAAATAAAAACATAAGTGTGAGATCAAATGATCAATAAGGGTGAAGTATAGAGGACACTATTAGGAATCAATTAGAATGATCAATATGGAAGGTTAATAAATATAACACACGTACCCTTTAAATAAATTTACTATCATAATAATATAATGAAGAATGATTATGGAAAGGTAAATAATTTAATGAAACAATCATTTAAATAACATTACTATCAGGATATGATAACGTGTAATATTTATGGGAAGGTAAATAACTGAATTATACAATGTGTTTAATCAAAAAATGATAATAAACTACATCCAATGATAATATCAATGTAATAATATCATGGATAAAATTAATTAATTAATTATAAATTATGGAAAAGGTTAATTATTGGATGTCATGTATTCGTTACATGACACCACTATTGTCATGATCTACCATTACAAAATTATAAAACTGATCAGAAGGTATATATCTGAAACACATTAAACAGATTATAGCCTACTGATTTGTCTCAGGAGACAAAATTATGTATCAATTAGCTATATATAAATATTCCTCAACTATTTTAACCTTCCCAAGACTTTCCTCGTATATCTAAGAATGAATTTAATTCATAAACAATTTGCATTTTATTAAAATATCTACATTGATCCTAGAATATATATTTTTAAATATTTACCCCAATAATCAAATAACATCCCATTTAAGTAATCATATGATTCATATTTATATTTTTTAATCACAAAACACATAATTTATAAAAAATGGATATTTTTTGGAAATTTTATGTTTAATGTTGACAATAAAGAAAATATTTTATGCAAATGTTAATGAATACTAAAATAAATTAATGAAATGAATTTCAAGACATTATTTAATCAAAATAATAATTAAAAATAAAATGGAAGAATAAATATGTTAACAATATGACATATATCCATTAGAATATGAAAAAATATTTTTCACCAATGATAAATATAAATTCTATAAAAATATATTCCAAGACATTGATGAGTAAAATATCAAATTCATTTTGAAAATCATATTCTAAATCTAATATTTCACAAAATAGTTTTAAAATAAATTTCATTAAAAATAAATATTTAAACTTAAAAATTATGTTTTAAAACATTTGTGTGGTTTTTAATGATGAATATTTTTTCATTTTATATATTTTGAAATTAATATTCCTTTCACATTTTGGTAAAAAAATTTGAATAGTATCTGAAACTACATAAATATTCCTTTCAAAAAATGTTTTAAAATTTAAATAAATGTAAACTTACATGGACTTAAAATTTTTAAAATATCAAAAGAAATTGGAATTTTTAAAAAAAATATGTTTTTGGAATAAAACTTATTATCAATAGAATAACGAAATGAAGTCAAATTTGCCTAAAAACATTTAACAACTATTTTTAGTAAAAAGTATTGGTAAATTATAAAAATACTTGAAAAAGATCATATATAACTAGAAGATAGGAAAATGAGGTATTTATTATACAATTATAATATTACTTACTTTAAGGGAAATTTGGGAATTAAAAAACCGGATTTAGATGAGTTCGTGAAATAAAAATTTGAAAATATCATAAATCTCAAGTGATAAATAACCAAAGAATCGATTATTAGTATCCAATTTAATGAAAAAATATCATTTTTAAATAAAAATTTGTTAATAAAAAGATATTTCACACATAATCATATAATATTAATTATGTTTATGAAGTAAATAAACCAAATGAAAATAAACTATCTTATAAAATTATTTTCCACATTGTAATTTTTTTATCAAATCCACATTGATGAAATATCTCAACTGAAGTCATAAAATAGTAAGAAATATTATTTAATCAATATATTAAATGTGAAGTGTTTATTATGTAAACTATATTAATGAAATTTGGTTCATAATAATAAAATATTCCACAATGATGTGAAATTGAAATGAAGCCCCTTAATTCATAATTCCTTTTGGTTGGTCATGAGTTAACATACTATATAATGGTTTTATACAAGTTATAAAATTGTAAAATAATAATAATAATATTTATGATATCATATATTAACATTTTATAACATCTTATCAGTAATATTTTAATTATCCTCCACTATTTTCATTGATTTAAGTGTTAATTGCATGATTATCTCATTCATGATTGTTCATGAACATTCTGGTTTTTGTGCATACTATAAAGACTCATAATATATAGAACAAAAATAATGATATAATTATAATATATTAAATTTTTTTGAAATTTTAAATCTACTTATAATATATTTTTATGATAAATGAATTACATTACGATCATCGAGAAAGAAGGTTATATGTCCTCATGTCTAATAGTTCTGTTTTTCAACATCCATTATGGATATTATTTTAGTAATATTTCATCATTATGGAATGAGAAAAATATAATAAATAACATATTATTTGTTTAAATTTATATATATATAATACTTGTGGTTTGGTGATAAAAAATCTATTAACATCTCTTTGTGAAAGAAGTAGTACACATACACGAATAATGTTATCATATTTTAAGTAAGTGAAAAGATAATAAATAAAATCATTAATTATAAATTAAGTATTATAAATATTTAATTAATAATGTAATCATTTCATGAATATCAAATATATTTACTATCTATATCATTTTTACATACTTTGTAATTAGTTTGTGAAAGATGAATCAGGTCATTTCATTAGAGGGTAGTCCATCATAAAGACGAATGATGTTATTGTATCCAAAATGAAATTGAATATAAAAAAAGATTTATATTATATAAATACCCAATGGGTATAATTTTATTATCTATATAATTTATATAATTTATATCCATCATCATTCCCAACCATTAATGGTGGTACATGAAAAAACAATTACATCAGTGTCTCAGGTAGTAGTTTGTCGTACATACGATGATAGATTTCATAACAAATTTGATGGATGTGTCAATGGTTTTAGGTTATTACCATAACATAAAAACAATACACTATATTTAATATACTAACATTTTTAAATCATCAATATATAATAACAATTGAGTGATATAGTGAAAAAACGATAATGAAAATTCACGTTCAAGAACTTTACCTCGTCTTCGGATATACTTTGTAGGTTTTGAAATTAATCCTTCAATGGTAGGTTTTCATCCAAAAATAAGGTTAATATAATTATTTTATGTATATTTTAAAGTCATTTGGGATTTTAATGGATGATAAATGATGTTTTTATAGTTGTAAGAAGAGATAGGTGGTTGTGTCCTTTTATAAGAGAGGTGAGTGGAACACATTTGTGTTTGAGTTTGAAAATGGTGTACCAACGTCTTGTACATTCCACAAGTGTTGAAAAAAGATTATTATCTAGAAATAATAATGATATGGTTTAAATATATCATGGAAATGGATTTTAGACAAGTTATTAGGTCATTTTAACCCTTATCTAATTTTTTAACCTCATATAAATAAACTTTTACCTTAATGATGATATTTAATTTTTAGTGTTATCAATTTTATTTTTGTTTAAATTTTTTTTAACATATTAGATAAGATAAAAAATTTATATTAATAATATGTTATTTTTTTTTCAAAATTTCACTCTGATATATGGAAATATTTAACTGAAATTTGATGCCACAAACACGACGAGGAAGCTATTTTTCAATGAAAAATGTTCAAAATATTACAATGTTTTCATATCAAAATTAAATTTTAAAATTATTAAAAAGAACTAAATTGGATTAATAGAAATATAATTTAACTAAATTTACTTTAAAACAATTCAAAATATATTTCAACATTATAATTTATTTTAAGAAATGATGTTTTCAAATAAAATTTAGGGTTTTCACTATTTATCCATAAATTGATCATTTTTAGAAAAGAATGAAATTTTCCAAACATAATTTTGATTTTATGTTTTAAATAATTAAATTCATTATTAAGAATATAATTTCTATTATTTTGAAATTTTAATTTTTAATTATGTTTAAAAAGTTAGACTAAACTATCTTTTATAAAAAATAAAGTTTTCCATAAATCATTTATTTATCTTTTAAATGAATATCATTTTATATCTATTCAATAGTTACGATAATTTTCATAATTTATTGATAAATATTAATAAAAATAAATTTAATTACAATATATACTATATTATGATACAATTCATTCCATGGTTGTACGTTCCACCAACTGTTGATGAGATTAAATGTAAGGAAATATATTATGTGTATTGTTTTATAAAGGCGTTGCATTTCAAATAAAATATTTAATTAAAAATTAATATTTTTTTGATTATTTTTGTTACATTCTGACCAATATAAATAATTTTTTTACTAATAATTTAAAAATTAATTTAGTATTTCAGGTTTTGACATTTGGAAATACTATTCTTAAAAAATGAACAACATAAAAGGTTTAATAAAATAACATATTAATATGAGAGAATTGGAACAAAAATTATCATATAGAATGAATCATAACTTAGACCATATAATGGAGAACATTTTTGGAATGTGATAAATTGGATATGAAGGAAGAATTTATAATCTTGTAGAAAACTTTAGAGCCAATTGATCACAAAAAATTAAATGATCAATGAAAAGTTAATAACTTCAATACTATACATCAAATTATAAGGCCCCAACCATAAATGATGCATGATATTGAGTTTATTAAATATAATACCTTATTTAATGTGGATAATATCTTTATTTTTAGTTTTTTAGAGTATTAGGCCAAAACAATTACATAACAACTCAAATATTACAGAGTAGGCACTTCTAATCACAATCCACTTTTTCAAAAAGTAAAACATTGTAAAATAAAACATGATCTATTTTTGTGGATAAAATAATGAATATAATTCATCTTGATACCCTCTATTCTCTCACCCATACATATAATTTATTGAAGACATTTTAAATCTTGGGATGAGCACAAAAAAGATCAGTAAGGGGTATAAATAAATTAAACCGTTAATCCCTGAATATTTTAAACTCAGGAAATTTTAATCAAAAAAACATACTTTTCACAAATAAAAACTAAAAACATTATTATAACTCATTTAATTTATGATTCTTACAATACTAATAGAAATTATAATTCATAACGGTAATATTGTGTCATCCAGATCATTCTTACACTGTAGAATTCACAACTGTAGAGGAAGTAGCATTCTAAATTACATTCGGAATACCCATCATAGTATATTACCTAAATCCATTTGGAGAATCCAAACCATTTAACTCTATCTCATTACCCAATTCACTGGAGAGATATCACATTCTCACCCACCCACAATTTATCGTCGAACCATCATTACTCATAAACAATGCGTGAGAACTATAACAAAATCATAACATATAAAAAAATATCATGGAAGAATAACATATCCACATTGAAATCAGAATATATCATTTCATGATATTGAAATAAAAAATCCATTATCAAAATAATTTAGAAAAAAAAATTACGTGAAAACGTAATATGGTATTTAATTTTTCTATAAAAACATTATGTGCTGTCGTGAATGATAAATATAATATAATGGTAACGGCAATAGAAAATTCATTATCATCATATACAATAAAAAATAATTACTTTTCTATTTTTATAAATTAAAATTCTTTTTTAAAAAATATTAATTTTAAAAAACATTTAATGAAAATAAAATTCAATGGATTTGATTAAACACCTTATAAAAGATGCTAGTGTATAACATCAATATACAACTCAATGAAAGAAGATTGAGACGAAGTCCCGTACCTTGAGTCTGTGTCATCACATATAAATATTATATTTCTAAATAAAAAAACATTGGTTAATTATTTAATTTATTGAGAACCTTTATCAGGTTTATTATTCATTTTATATCACTTCTTAATAAGTTATATTAATTAAATAATTATTCATTTTCTTGTTAGATGATTTGTGTAATTCCCCGACCCTAGTTACAGAGAGTCGGTACATTATTACGTATCATTGGCATGATAACAAAAGATCATGTCTCGAAATACCGATTAGTTTAGTAGTCTTGGAAGTACTAGTTACTTTCATAAGGTTTATATTACGTTATAAAATGGAAAACTACTACAACATTGTTTCCATAGAAAACACTAAGATCCCTTAGACTATCCCTTCAGGTCAGTAATAATATACTTCTTCGCATCTTAGGCAAAATAAAACATAGAAAGGTGTGAGCTCAGATGCTCAGTAAGGATAACAATATAGAGGAATATTTCATAAATAATAATAAACATTTAATGCAATGTATAAAACTAAAACAACAGACTATTAATATTGAACTTTAGCATAATATGGAAAAGATAAAAATCAAATAAATTCCATTTACTTATTCACATGTATATTCTACTAGTCTAATAATCACATGAAATACGAATAGCCACTTTCATAATGATGGATTATATAATGCCAGACTTTCATAACCACATAGTCATGGCCTTGTGCCAGGACTACAAATAATATTTTTTCAAGGCCTTGTGCCAAGACACTAGTTTTTCTAATGATACCTACTGATGCATCAAGGTGCTATTGCGGGATCCACCCATCCCTTATTAAGTACAATGCATTCCTCATATTAAAATGTTTAAACATAACATAATAATTCATATTAAAAATAGCATACAAAATGCCAATAATTTATTCATAAAACATGAATGGTGTAAAAATTACACATCCACAAACAAAAATATCACACAACCTTCCATACAATATGGAAGTTTGGTACCATAATATATCAACTTCAAAGAAGATTAAAATCCATCAAAGGATGTTTAAATAGATGAAATCAAAACCTTTTTTAGAGAAATATCTCTTACTATTTTGAAATAATTTAAAATTCATATAATTATAAAAGGAAACATTTATTTTGAAAATATTCTTACATGCTTGTAAGGGAATATTCGACAATTTTATAATGGTGGAAAATTGCTGCACCCACCGTATAAGTCAAAAAAACATTCTTACATTAATTTTTCCAAAAATGTCATAAAGTACCTTATTTATAAAATGACGGAAAGATTCCTTTCAAAAAATATATGGCAAAATAAGGGTATAAATGACTTTACCCAATCTTTTAGTAAATAGTAAAAATTTTTTGAAATACATTTTAAAGAAACATGGATGTGGGTGATAAAGAGGTCATGGTAGATACTTATGTAAAAACTACCTCCGATAATAAAGAGATTGTAAAATTAACCCTTACCTTGTACTTTTCCTTGGTTGAGGGTAGGTTAACCTCCAGTATAATGGTGAAATAATTTTTATTAAATTATACAATAATCATATACATTAATATGATATCATATATGATCTTTTAACATTGATTTGTTAATAATATCTTAGTATTATACTTGTTTCGGGTGTCAGTGGATTCATTTTCCTTTATATTCTTTGTAATTTGAGTCATATTATTTATAGATGGGATGTATCTTATTCATATCAAGAATTATATTAAGTCATTAATCATTATTTTTAATCATCTAATGAAAATTAGTCTATAATGGATATGATGGGGAATGAATCTCATCTCGTTCGTGGAGATGGTAATCCGTACGTATGCACGAGCGATAATATCATACTTTTGATATAAAAATATTATATAATTGGATGGTATATAATATATAAATAATCATTATATGTTTTATTTATTATTTACATTAATTACTTATCATTATTATACCCCTCGAAATAATAATTTATTGAATAACAATTACACCATGACATGGAGACGGTAAGTCCTACGTACGCACTTATGGTGACATGTCATTAAAATTATGGATTGAATAATGAATTTGTTTGTACCATATTTATAATAACATCCAACTCTATAGAAGATACTGGAGTTATTATTTTAGATTGTAAATAACAAAGAAAAAGGAAGTGGAAGAAGAAAGGAACTTGAAAGAGGTGATGAAATATTTACCTTTTCTTCGGCTTCTTCCTTTAGATTTGATCAAAATGGATACATAAGTTGGATTTATGACTAATGTAAGGCCTATATGATGAATGTTGGATAGTCTAGAGGGTATTTGGGCAGGGTTTGGATGAGAGAAAAGGCTTGGAAGGTGTAAATTAGAGATAAGGGGGAGTGCGCTTTTATAAAAGGGGTGAGGGGCACCTTAGGAAAAGCTAAAAATATTATTTTATAATAAAATAATTTTCTGTTTTTAATGGCTCAAAAATGTATTATTTAAAGGATAAGATAGGCATGGGTCTAAAACCACTCAACCTATAGGTTTTAGATAGGTTTGGTTCAATATATTAACTTTATCTTTTATATTTAACTCTTAGTTAAATAGTTTGACATTTACCAGGTCTCTTTGTATTTTTATATTATATGATTAATAAATAAACAATATACTACGAAAAGAACCTAGAGTGGTTCATTAATGATACAAATATCCTTGTATAAGTGTTTTTTCCAATCCTTATATTTTTAGAAATATAATATCCATTAATAATATAATATTTTTTTTTAAACTCTTCTATGTTAATTTTGACACTATTTGGTATTTGGTTTTTTCTAAATTTATAACATCATTATTGCTTCGAAAAAAATCCCTATAACCAACCCTAATATGTCATATTAACCTATAAAATTAGTTTAATCCATAAAAAGTCTCAAATTACACTTATTTTGATATTTATAATATCAATTATTCTAATATTTCACTAATTAAGTAATTAATGCATCATCATTGTGTCAGAAATTAATTAAATTATCTAATTTATAAAAAATATAAATAAAATACCATTATTTAGGAAATATTTTTATATTTATAATGAATAATTATAGTCTAATTGATATTATGTATAACCCTATATTAAAAATGTTTGAGTTATTAAACATTGATTTTAACTCTTTTAACTCTTCTTTGAATTAAATAATAATAAATGTCCTAATAAAAACCAAGTGGACCAAATAGGTCCATATATTATTCCTAAGGTTTTTTTTGGTCGAATTAGACTTATCCAATAGAATTATGATGTGTTTTAGGGTAATAATAATATCATTTGTACCCTTAATTTCCTATTTACTTTTAACCGTGGTAAATAAAAGTAAAAAGTTACTATTCACCAATAATTATTTTCATTTTATTGAACCAGATTTTTCTTAATAATATAAATTGTGTATGTCATTATTTTGAAATTACACTCACAGAAGCAATAAAATTATGTTTTATTTGAATTCGCAAATTCTCCTAGGAGGTGTGTAAAAGATGGGGAAAAGTTCAATAAAATTTTTATATATCTAAAATTATTATAAACTGGCTCCAATGAATTAAATTGACCTTATATAGGTATTATGTATCTATTTTGACCTAAAATAAATTTAAATAAAATAAATAATTATTTAAATAAAAATTCGGTTTTAAATTGTAGTTATGTGTTTCTTAGTATTCATCAAAAGTTGAATGTTTTCAGAAAAATATCAAAAAATCACCCTAAGCTAATTACGATATTATGAATCCAAAAATAAAGTCCATTTTGTAAGATAAAATTTATAAAATTTCAAAAATTGGGTATTAATATTTATAATGGCTAGTTTGATTGGTTGCTGTGTGTTAGAACTTGAAGTTACATACAACACACACTATATTATTATTCAAAGAGAAGCGTACCATGGAAGCTTGTGGTGTTACATTCTCCCATACTTAAAAAAATTTCATCCTCGAAATTTTTAGAATATTACTGCATACAAAGACTCTAGTGGTTCTTCATTATAAGTTCCTTGGGTTCCCACGTTGCCTCTTCCATCTTATGGGTTCTCCATAGAACTTTTACCAGACAAGTCGTCCGGTTTCTCAGCACGTTTTCTCTTGTATTAAGAACTTTGAAATGCTCTTCGCAATAAGACATATGAGGTTCCAGTTCTAATTCCTCATAGGTGAGTACATGTGTTGGGTCAGGCATGTATTTTCTCAAATATGATATGTGGAATACATCATGAACTATAAAGATAATTGGAGGAATTTCCAAATGGTAAGCGACAACCCCAATTCATTCTAAAATTTTGAAAGGTCTCATGTACTTGGGACTCAATATTCACTTCTTATCGAAATGTATAACACCCTTCCATGGAGATACCTTCACGAAGAAATGATCTCCTACATGAAATTCCAAATACTTCTATCTGTTATTGGCATAGCTCTTCTGCTTACTTTGTGCTTCTTTGATGTGGTTTTGGATTACATACACCATTTCCATCATTTCTTCCACCAGTTCTGGGCCTATGAGTTTTCTTTCACCAACATCATCCCAACAGGTTGGTCTACGGCATCTCTTTCCATATAACACTTCCTATGGTGTCATCTGAATACTTTAATGGAAGCTATTGTTATAGGAAAATTATACCAGAGTTAAATATTGATCCCACATACCTTGAATTTCATGTGATCATGATCTCAAAAAGTATTCTCAGGATTGAATAGACCATTCTGATTGTCCATCAGTTTGGGGTGGTAGGCAGTGCTCAAACGAAGTTCAATATCCCGGGATTTCTGAAGACTTTTCCAGAATCATCATGTAAAACAAGGATCACGATCAGCAACAATCGATAGGGGCACTCCATGAAGTCTTAAAACTTCATTCATATATATTTTTTCCAATCATTCAAGTGGAAAATATTCTCTTCTAGGAATAATATGTGCTGACTTGGTAAGACAATCAACAATGAACCATATTGCATCGTTTCCTTCTATGAGCATTTGGTAGTCCCATGACAAAGTCTATCATGATGTCATCCCATTTCCACTCATGTATGGGAAGTGTTTTCATGACTCCTCCAAACTGTTTCCTTCCAACTTTCACTTATTGAATAACCATAAATCTTGACACAAAATCATCAATCTCCCTCTTCATGTTGTCCCACAAAAAATGTTCCTTCAAATATCTATACATTTTGGTTGTACCAGGGTGTATAGAGAAATTATAACTATGAGAATCATCCAAAAATTCCCTTTTTAGATTAGGTATATCAGGAACACAATGTTTCTTCCCAAATTTCAAAATTCCATCTTTATACACAAAGTATCTAAATCTACCATCATTCACCACTTTAATCTTATTTTTAAACTCTTTATCATCGGTGTGAGAACTCTTTATCCTTTATAGTAAAGATGATTTGGAAAAAATTTGAAAAATAATTGATGTTTCACCATCCATAGTTATTCCTATATCCATATTTACTAGATCAATGTATATAGGATCCTTTTAAACTCTCATCTTATTCAAAACATCATGATCCTTTCTACTCAATGCATCTGCCACCTTATTTGTCTTCCCCAAGTGGTAGTGTATAGTGAAATCATAATCCTTGGGTAGTTCAATCCATCGCCTTTGCCTCATGTTGAGTTCTTTTCGTGAGAAAATATACTTCAAACTCTTATTATTGGTATATATCTCACATTTGTCACAATAGAGATTGTGTCTCCTAATCTTCAAAGTAATGATTTTAGCTTCTATCTCAAGATCATGAGTATGATAGTTTTGCTCATTATTTTTTAACTATTGTAATGCATAGGCAATAACCCTATCATTCTGAATAAGGACACAACCAAGTACGTTCTTTGAAGCATCACTATAAATAACAAACCCATCATTCCCCGATGGTAGATTCAAGATAGGAGAATTGACTAATATTCTCTTCAGTTCTTCAAATTAATCATCACACTCTTTTTTCCAAACAAATTTCACTCATTTTGATGTGATCTTGGTTAATGGGTAATCCATTCGAGAAAAATTATGGACGAAATACTGATAATAACCTTCTAAACCAATAAAACTATGTACCTTAGTTATACTCATCAGTGCTGGCCATTATTGGGTTTCTCTTGTCCTAGAAGGATCAATGGAGATTCTATACTTAGAGATGATATGTCCAAGAAAAAAAAATCTCCTAAATCCATAATTCGTATTTTCTAAACTTCCCATATAATTATTGTCATCTAAGAGTCTTCTGGATAATGGGCAAGTGATTTTCATGATCTTCATAGATTTTGGATTATACCAAGATATCATCAATAAATACTACTACAAATTCATCAAGATATTCCTTGAATACTCTTTTCATTAGATCCATGAAAATATAAGGTGCATTAGTCAATCCCAAAGGTATTATTGTAAACTCGTAATGAAAATACCTAGTTCGAAATGTTGTTTTCGGAATGTCTTCCTTCTTCACACAAAACTGATGATATCGAGATCGAAGGTCAATCTTTGAAAAGTATTGAGCACTTTGAAGTTGGTCAAATAAATCATCAATGCGAGGTAGGGGATAGATTTTCTTTATTGTTATATTATTGATCTATCTATAGTCAATTCATAACCTCATAGATCCATCTTTCTTCTTAAAAAAAGGATAGGGGATCCCCATAGAGAAACACTAGGGAAAATAAATCCCTTATTACTCAATTCCTCTTGTTGTTTCTTTAGTTCCACTAATTCCACAGTGTCCATTCTATAAGGGGTCTTCGATATGGGCCTTGAACCAGGAAATAAATCAATGGAAAACTCAATTTCTCATTCTGGAGGATGTCCAGGTAAATCATCTGGAAACACATCAATATATTCTTTCACAATAGTTAAATCTTCTATTTGAAAATTCCTTTAGTCACCCATATTTATTTCATTTTCTTCCTCCCAAATAATTGTTCTTAGTTGAGCTACTAGGGGTGGATCTAGATAATAATTATGTGGTGAAATTTATTCTCTAAAGATAAGGTATGCATTATAATAATCAAAAATTGTTACCTCTTTCTTATTACAATAAATTTTTTCATCATGGTTTGAAATCCAATATATATCGAGGATTATATCAAATTAAATCATAGGTTTGACAATGAGATCAGCAGATAAAAATCATATATATACCATAATGGGGATTGATTCAGAAAACATTGTTGCAATGATACTTCCCTTAAGAGTTTTGACTGACAACTCCCTTGTTAAATAAAATTGGAAATATCAAATTTTCTTAGCAAAATGGGAAGATATGAAACAATTCAATCATCCATAATCAAATAAATTTTTTTCTAAACTTGAAGAAACCATTAAATTACCTGCCACTATGTCTTTCGGAACTTCAACATCAGCAGTAGTGAGAGTATAAGCTTGACCTAATTCCCTTGGACTATTCTAAGGTAAGATCCCTTGATGCTTAGAAAATACATTTTCATCATGCCCCCTTTCTCTAAAATTGTAGCACTCAACATCGACAACCTCTTTCTTCCCCTTGCAATCACGAGCTTGGTGGCCTTTTTTCACCACACTTATAACATACTCCCATTCCCTTCAGGCAAGCACCGAGGTGTTTCATCCCACATTTACTGCAGGACAGATATTCAACATTTCCCTTATTCCCCTTATTTACATTTCCAGAGTGTTCAGTAGATATCCTCTTCTCTTGCTTTGCTTTAAGGTTATAAGACTTAGAGAATTTTTTTTCTGCCTTGACAGAACATGAGACAATATCCTCATACGATGAGAAGGATTGTGAGACTAATGCTCGATGGATAAATGGTTTTAACCCATCAAAGTAACAATCGATATTACATCTTGGGTTATGTATATAATCTGAAATATACCTCTCTAACCTTGTAACATTATCCTCATACATTGCAACATTCTCATCCTCATTTTTCCTCAGACTCAGAAATTGCCTTTCCATATCTTCTCGATTATCACGAGGAAAGTATTTTTCTAAGAAAATATCTCTAAACTCTTTTAATTACATATTTGATACATCATCATCTTCCTTTGTGTTTTGAATCAATGACCACCATTAATCATCATCTCTAGTGAGGAGGTAAACTACCATGACAACTTTTTCCCTTTAACTACTCCCCAAGGCAAAGAATATTTTCTCTATTGAATTTATCCCTTTTTCAGCTACTAATGGATTTTTACTCCCATTGAACTTTGGTGGTTGTTGTCTCATTAAGAGATCTAACATTGATCCTCTAAGTGGTGGATCAGGGTTCTCCATAGGGGCAAGGTTATTATTTATAACATAAGTGAGTTGTCCCAATATAGTGATAAGATGATCAGCACCAGTTGCATCACCAGCTCCACTATAATTATCTTGAGTAGGAGGGAAATCCCTACATGGAGTGTGTGCATTGATACGGTTTCCATTACTTCCACTAGGCACCATTTCTAATAAATGGCATAAACTAGATTAGTTTATGTGTCAAAATACATAATTCCAAACTCGTAAAACCCATAACATAAATTGAACAGTTTACGGATATAATCCATAATCATTAAAAAAAATTTCTTTGAGGAAGTATATAATAATAAACCCTTTGTAATGGTTTTTAATGAAAATGAAAATTTTCATAAGTATACCCCCCAGGAGTGTGGATACCAAGAGTGCAGCAAGGCTCGTTTTCGGGCCCCAGTTCCCATTCGAGTCTAGTTCAAAGTGGTGTTTTTGGGTTTTACCCCTAAGTACATCTATGCCAAAGCTACCTCTACCTGATTGTCTCTAGAAAGGGATGTTTTTCTTGGAAAACTCACAAAATATCTACAATACCAAAATTCTAGAAAGTTCTTCAATACTAATCCTCAAAGTCTATCTTAGGGCGATGTTCTCTAATCATAGTTTTTATAAATTAAGATTCCAAGGTTTTTACTAAAATTAATCTGATACCAACTGTAATGCCCTGACCCTAGTTACCCAGAGTCGGTGCATTATTACATATCATTGGCATGATCACTAAATATCATGTCTCAAAATACCGATTAGTTTAGTAGCCTTGGAAGTAGTAGTTACATTCATATGGTATACATTACATTATAAAATTGAAAACGAAAAAAACATTGTTTCCATAGACAACACTGACATCCCATACACTATCCCTGTAGGCCAGTCATAATATACTTCTTCACATCCTGGGAAAAATAAAACATAGAAAGGGGTGAGCTTAGATTCTCAGTAAGTATAAAAATATAGCATAATCTTTTTTAAATAAGAATAAACATTTAAGGCAATGTATATAACTAAAACAAAAGCCTTTTAAACATCAACTTTATCATAATGTGGAAATGATAAAAATAAAATTAAATCTATTTACTTATTAAATGGATATTCTACTAGTCAAATAATCACATTCAATATCAATATCCACTTTCATAATGATGGAATGCATAATTCCATACTTTCATAACCATGTAGTCAAGGCCTTGTGACAAGACATAAAATAATATTTTGTCAAGGCCTTGTGGCAAGACACTACTTTGTCTAATGATACCTACCGATTTATCTAGGAGCAATAGTAGGCTCCACCCGTTACGTAATAAGTCCAATGCATTCCTCATATGAAAAGGTTTAAACATAACATAAAAATTCGTATTAAAACCAGCTTAAAAAATGTCAATATTTTATCCATAAACCATGAATGGTGTAAAAATAACACATCCACAATCAAAAATATCACCAAGACTTCAATACAAAATGGATGTTTTGTACCATAATAAATCAACTTCAAATAATCTTAAAATCCATAAAAGGATGTTGACATAGATGAAATGAACTTTTTTTTAGAGATATATCTCTTACTTTTTTGAAATATTTTAAAAGTAATATAATTATAAAATAAATCTTTTATTTTGGAAATATTCCTATAAGATTGTAAGGTTAGCTTCAACAATGTTATAACATCAGAAATTAGCCGCACCCGCCGTATAAGTTTAAAAAACATTCTAACCTTATTTTTATTGAAAAGGTCAAAAAGTACCTTATTTGGAAAATGACGGAAAGATTCCTTTCAAAACATATAATTTCAAATAAGGTTATAAATGACTTTACCCCATTTTCTAGTAAATATTAATTTTTTTGAATACATGTTGAAAAAACATGGATGTGGATGATAAAGAGGTCCTAGTAGATACTTACGTAAAAACAACCTCGGATAATATAGAGATTGTGAAATTAACTCTTACCTTTTACTTTTCCATTGTTGAGGGTAGGTTAAACTCCATTATAATGTTGAAATAATAGTTATTATATTATACAAGAATCATATAAATTAATATGATATCATATATGATCTTTTAACATTTCTTTGTTAATCATATCTTTGTATTATCATTTTTTTGGGTGTTAACTGATTCATTTTCCTTCATATTATTTATTATGTGAGTCATATTAGTTATGTATGGGATTTATCTCATTCATATTCAGAATTATATTAAGTCTTTATACATTATTTTTAATCATATAATGAAAATTAGTCTTGAATGGATATGATGGGGAATGCCTATCATTGTGTTCGTGGAGACGGTAATCCGTACGTACGCACGAGCGCCAATATCATTCTTTTGATATTAAAATAATATATAATTGGATGGTATACCATATATAAATAATCATTATCAAGTTATATTTATTTTTTACATCAATTACACATACTTATTCTACCCATATAAATAATAATGTATTGATTAACAATTACACCACAATGTAGAGACGGTAAGCCGTACGTACGCACTTATGGTGACATGTCATTAAAAGGATGGATAGAATAATGAATTTGGTTGAACCATATTTATAATAATATCATAGTATATAGAAGATACTGGAGTTATTATTTTATAATGGAAACTACAAAGAAAAATGAATTAGAAGAAGAAAGGAACTTGAAAGAGGTGATGAAATATTTACCTCTTCTTCGGCGTATTCTTTTTGATTTGATCAAGAGGGATCCATAGGTTGGATTTATGAGTAAAGGAAGGCCTTTAATATTAATGGAGGATAGTTGAGAGGGTATTGGGGAAGGTTTTGGCCAAGCCAAAAGGATTTGAAGCTGTGAATTAGAGAGAAGTTGGAGTGCCCTTTTATAAGAGGGGTGAGAGGCACCTTTGGAAAAGCTATAAATATTATTTTATAATAAAGTCATTTTCAGTTTCTAATGGATCCAAAATGGATTATTTAAAAGTTAAAGTTAGGATGGGTCGAAAACCACTCAACCAATAGATTTTAGACAGGTTTGGGTCACTATATTAACTGTATCTTTTAGATTTAACTCTTAGTTAAATAGTTTGACATTTACCATGTCTCTTTTAATTTTTATACTATATGGTAAATAAACATATATATACATCCAAGAGAATTCCAAGTGGTTGATTAAAGATACACCTATAATTATATATGTCTTTTAGAAGAACCATAAATTTTTAGGAATAGAATATCATTTATTAATATAATATTTGTTTTAAAAATGGTTTTACTTCAATTTTGACACTATTTGGTATTTTGATTTTTCTAAATTCATAAAAACATTATTATTTTGAAAAACATTTATATAACCGACCCTAACATGTCATATTAACCTATAAAATTAGTTTAATTCATAAAACATCTCAAATTACATTTATTTAGATAATTATAATATCAGTTATTTTAATATTTCATTAATTAAGTAATTACTATATCGTCATTATGTCATAAATAAATAAAATTATTTAATTAATAAGAAATATAAATAAGATAAAATTATTTAGTAAATCTTTTGAGCTTTCTAATTAATATTTATAGTCTAATTTAACTTATTTATAACCATATATTAAAAATATTTTAGTTATTAAAATTTGATTTTAACTCTTTTAACTCTTCTTTGAATTAAATAATAATAAATGTCCTAATCTAAAAAAAGTAGACCAAAGAGGTTCATATTTATTCCTAAGGTTGTTTTTGGTCAAATTATACTTATCCAATAGAATTAGGACATGTTTTAAGATAATAATAATATCATTTTTACTCTTAATTACTCTATTTACTTTTAACCGTGGTAAATAAAAGTAAAATGTTACTATTCAGCAAAATTTATATTCATCTTATTGAACAAATTTTTTCATACAAATATCAAAATTGTATCTCAAATTTCTGAAATTCCACTCATAAAAGTGGTAAAATTATGTTTTACGTGAATTTGCAAATTCTCCTAAGAGGTGGGTAAAAGACGGTGAAAAGTTCAATAAAATTTTATATATCTCAAATTATTACAAACTAACTCCAATGAATTACATTGAACTTATATACGTATTATGTATCTATTTTGACCTAAAATAAATTTAAATAAAATGAATAATTATTTAAATAAAAATTCAGTTTTAAACTATAACTCAATGTTTTTCAGTATTCATCAAAAATTGAATGTTTTCAGAAAAATATCAAAAATTCAACGTAAGCTAATTTTGATATTCCCAATCCAAAAATGAAGTCCATTTTGAAAGATAAAATTTATAAAATTTCAAAAAGTCAGTATTAATATTCATAATGGATAGTTTGATTGGTTGTGGTGAGTTATAACTCGAAGTTGCGTACAACACACGCTACTATATTTTTCAAAGAGAAGCGTATTGTGGAATTTTGGGGTGTTATAATTTGTTGATATTCAGTACTTGAGTCAAAAATTTACTTTGTATGATGTCAATGGACCATGTGGTAATAATTACATCATATCTAGAATAATTTTAATGAAATAATAATCAATTTTATATATCAATTATACCTTTAAATTCATTATTAAATATGAATAAGAAAAATGAACACCGCTAACATCATGGAGATGGTAAGTCATATGTATGCATGAATAACATTTTCATTTTTTGATAATCATTATAATAAAGAAGGAAATTAAAATTTACATTTAAAGAATGAAAATAACAACATTTAAATCAAATTAATCATTTAAATATACTTTTATATATCATACAAGTGATTTTGTGATTAAAAACGAGTCACACAGATTTGTGAATGTGATACTTCACGTATAGGTATGAACAATGTTATCATTTGTATGTGCATTGAAAGTAAAAAATGCAGTTGATATATTAATATCTTATAATGATAAATTTGTTATAAATATTACATAATTCCATTAATTCAATCATTATATCTTGTCTTATGTGATTCTTATGGAAAATAAATTATATCAGTTTGTGGAGGTGATCGTTCACATATACAAACGAACGAATAATTAATTCCAATTTAATGGAATAATATATTGATCTAATTGATGATATTAAAAAAAATCTTAGTATAATGAGGCAACTAGAGTTATTATATAATCTTGGTGGGATAATATTTTAAGGATGTTAAGGAATAAATTAAATAGAAACACCTAAATAAAAACGTTACCTTTCCTTGAGACGATCACCATTTCTTAACACAATAAAACCTCTAAGTAGGGTGTTATTACCAAAGTTAGGCCTCTAAAATGTGTGTAATAATTCTAGGAAACTTTTTGGGAATATCATGTCCTATCCAAATTGTTTTTTATGTTTATGGAATAGAGATGAATGGATTCCCTTTTATAGGAAATGGGAGGGGTACTCTTGGAATTATCAAAAAGTATTAAATGAATATACAATCATATTATATTCCAAATGGTTCTAGATTTATTTATTTCTAAGATAGGATTTGGATGTGTCATAATGTAATCATACAATGAAAATAAAAAAAATAATATTTTTTAATCATTTTGGTTTTTTAATCCTTTCACTCTTACTATTTTATGAATTAAATTACAATTTGAGAGTAAAAAAATTACCATAACATGCCAAAAGTCTTATGAATGATTCATTAATGATATTTTTAGACTTATGTGAACTAGATATCTGAATATTGGATTATTAAAAAACATATATCATTTAATAAAATATTTTATAATTTAAAATACCAACACTGTCAAGTTTGATACTATTCTTTCGTTGAATTTATTCAAATATCATAAAAAAGATATGTTCTAACCAAATCTTTTAAAATATCACCAACATGTAATATTAATCCAATAAATTAGTTTATAGAATCAATTATACCAATCATATTTATTGTCATATTTTTAATATCATTTATTTTATTCATTCTTTAATTTTGAAATTACTACATCATCATTGTGTCATCATTTAATTTAATTGTTTATTTGATAAAAATTATTAATAAACTAAAATTACTTTATTAGTAAAATTTTGTTTTTAAATAAAATCTATAGTCTAATATATCAATTATATAACCCCATTTTAATATTTTTATAGTAAAGAGAGACATGATTACGATATCTTTGTCATGACATTAAATAAAATGATTTAAATGTCAGAATCACGCCCAAGTGTCTTCCAAAGGCCGAATTTTAGCCCAAAAATCGTATGAGTTGTCAATAACCCAACCAATTAGATTATAACAAGTGTTAGGGTAGTTTTATAATATTTATAATATTATTTTATACATTAATTACATGATTTACCCTTAAGTGTAGTAATAAAAATAATTAATAAATATACTATTCATAATGTCAAAAACTAAAATGGAACTATTTAAATAATTCAGACCATATGATTCAAAATATGGATTAAAAGTTTCAAAATTCAGAAAATATAATTAGAATAATTTAATTAAAAATTAAACCGGTTGATGAAGTGTGAAAATGAGTCTTTAAAGTAAAATGTTCAAAAGCTCCCATATTCTTATATCCAATTTCAATGTGAAAGTATTTCCAATGAGTTGAATTCAATTAAATTATAAAAACGTAACCAATTATAACTGCAAAAAAAGTAGAAACATAATCAAAATATTTTAATAAATTAGATTAAAAAAAGAATTAAAATAAAGTACTTTTCTGTATTCATTAAAATATGAATTTATAAAAAAAATACCAAAAATTTAATGAAAGTAAATTTTAATTTCTTTATTCCAAACATAATATTGATTTTTTAAAATGGAACATTTAAAATTATCATGAAAAAAAATCAAAATGGTATCACCGTCAAAAGGAAAAAAACTGATTTTTGGAAAAATAAATATTTTATTATTAAAATTGGATTTGTTCTTCTATTAGGACAAGAAAATACATAATATGAATTTCAAACATTATAATGATAATATAATTGATTAATATGATCTAAAAAGTGTGATTTGATTATTTTATAATCTGAATTATTAAATTTTAAAAAAAAATTCATAAAAACACAACATTTATATTAAATTTGTTTTTACTTCTAGTTATTATTAATTTAGAAAAAGGTGAATAATTATATAAGCATGCGTAAACCAAATTTTTAAAATTTAGTTAAATCTTTCTAATAACATTATTTTAGCATCTAATATATATCGGTAACATTTAAATTATAATATTTGGTTTCTCACTCAAGCTCAATGCGGCGTATCTTGTACCCTATTGAGCATAATGTTTCCTTAAAAAACTAGGGTTGTTAAATTCTCTCCCCATTTTGAAAATTTATTCCATTCAATTTGAATTCAAGGTTAGTAACTAAGGAATGAATTTATAAAATACCTTTATTGAAACCCCATATCAGTAAATGGATTAATTAAACAACCACTTTAAAATAAGGAAATGGAAATAAGAAGATCACTTGAGATAACACATACTAGGGTTTAATGTAGGAAATCTTGGACATGAAATGGAAGACAAAACATCATGTCTTGATGGAGAGTAATAGAAAAAAAAATAGGATAAAGGTAACATTCACAAAAAGATAAATTTTGGATGGGTTAAACAGTCATTGATTTCATAGTACCAAAAGTAAATAGAAAACGTTTTGTTTTTAAGATCCCTTTCATAGAGTTTTTGAATTAATTTTGTATATAGACTATGATCAAAATGATGTATGCTGGTTTGAAAATTAATGTTTCATCCATTATTCAATTTTCACCTCTAAATCATCTTTTTTCAGAATTATTTTATCACACCTGAATCAACTTCTAGGTAATCACATAATCTATAAAATTATAAATATCTATTCTTATTGTCTTGAAAAATTAACCTAAGTAAATGATGGGATAAAATAAGACAATTAACCAAATATATATAGAAAAATTACTACTTTTAATCTCTAAAATTCAACAATAATACCCAATTTTCAACATAGAAATTCAATAAAAATACTATCCTTAAAATTCCAATAAATTATTATGGACTATAGAAAACCATAAATGACATGATCAAATAAAATCACATGTGAAAATTTAATTATTTACTCTAAACAACAACAAACATTCTTAGTTTCTCAAACTAAAAATGTAATTTCCCAAATCACATAATATTTAAGATATTATGATTATTTCGTTAAATAACCCCAATAACCATTATTCGATAACTAAATAATTGATTCATCCGAAATATAATTAAAACATTATTTTCTCATGTGTAATACCATATTATTCTATTTACCATGATCGTGAAGGGTTCCAAAAATAAAAATCATCTTCTGAATGAAAATTCATCATTTAATCCCCAAATCATTTTTCCATTGTGTTAGGATTTTTTTCTACTAAAATCAACTTATTATTATTCTAGAATATCAATTATGAAAGAAGAAAAATTCATACTAACTAGGACATCATATAGGAATGTTGTAGGTGATGCACCCTTATCACCATTTAGTTGGGGGCTCAATTCCCATTGCCCCATCCGACGTGATGGGTTCTCACCCATCCTGTAGTTTTCCTTTTAAAAAAATATTTAATTCTTATAAAATTACAAAATATATGATAATGTACTCCAAAATAATAATAACATGTTTTAACCAAAAAAGGTTGGATCATATATTTATTTTTTTCTTAAATCATAATTACATCAACATCTTAATTCATGATGTCTTTTATATATTGAAACTTTATATATCACCACTATCTTATTTAATAAAACTATTCAAAAATGAGTAAATGTCATACATCAATCATGGTGTCAACCAATTTTCATCATTATTTTGTTCAAATATGTAGAAGATCCATGCATTGAATAATGATTTAAATATGTTTTAAAATCAGTTCTTCCTTTCTATAAATAATCCTAGTATAACTTTTGTTGTATAGGTTTTAACAGTGAAATGGTTTTAAAGAATAATTTTCTTCAATATATAATTTCAAAACATCCTATAAAACACAATTTTTATAAAAAATAGGGACAATGTTTGATTTGAAACATTCACTCATTGGACCTTTTAAAATGTTATAAGTATGTGTTGAAAGATGATATTTTAAATCCAAATATAAATAGATTGCACAATGGTATCCTTCTTTGGGAGCTATATTAAAATCATATTATGACTCAAAATCATGGGATAAAGAAAAATATCATAATATTCCTTGATAATATTTACGTATTATTAAAATATGATAATATTGAGAAAATAGTATTGTGGAAAAAAAGACCATGAACCATAGTGATTTCAAGGTTTAGATGAGGTATGTGATATTCCATATAACTGTTTACAATAGAGTAATATGTTGGAAAAATTTTCAGAACCATCAAGACATGACTTTGTAATAATTATTGCAATCATTTCATCAGGAAGGAATAAGAATGAGTTTTGAGATCATCCTCCTTCCATTTTTAATTTACCTTATTCTATATGAATGAGTTATAGAACATGTATTTACCTAATTTAATAGATATAAAAACTTAACATATGTTTAAAAAAACTGATAATATTTAATGTTTTCTAACTAATTCCTTTGATACCAACTATAAGGCCCCAGTCATAAACATTGAATAATCATGAGATCTAGTAAAGAATTTAATTTCATTCACATTGAATATCTTTTCAAATTTATAGTTTTAGAGAATTATGCCATAACTATTAAATAAAAACTCAAATATTCAAAATTATAAACATCTACTCACTATCTGTTTTTCACAATGTAACAATTTGTAAAATAAAAAATTAATTATTTTTCTTGATAAAAATATTCATAAAATTATTCTTGACATCCTCCCTTCATATAAACATCCTTATACCCTATGAAGAACATTTTAAAACATGGGATGAAAACAAAATATCAGAAAAGGGTACAAATTAAGTAAAGAAACTGCAATTCTAGGAATATTTTAAACTCATTATATCATTTTCATAAATTCATATTTTTCACACATAAAAAATAAACAATTTAGTTTACCTCATGAGTCATTAGAATCCTATAAATCTTATAGATATAATAAATCATAATTTTAATCTCATGGAATCCATACAATTCTTACACTATATCTTTATTGGTTACATAGGGTGTAACATTCATTGTTACATTTGGAATACCCATTATACTATATTCACAAAATCTCATAGGAAAAACCACACTGTTTAACTATTTCTCATTAGATAGTTCATTGGAGAGATATCACATGCTCACCCTCCCTCAATTCATTGTGGATCCACCAGTAATCAGGTAAATGTTTCCAATAACTATAACATCATCATAACACATAAACTATGTATAAGGGAAAATATATTTTCACTTTGAAATCACAATATATCATTACAAGATATAAAAATAAAAAATCAATTATAAAAACAATTTTAAATTCCACAATACCTGAAAAGTGAATAAGATATTTATTTTTCTTTTAAAAATATTACAGCTTGTAGTGGAAACCAAATACCAAATAATGCTCACTGTAGGAGAAAAATCTTTTTCATCATATATGTTATGAAATCCATTCTGTTTTTCATTTAATTAAATAAAACACCATATAAAAAAGATTCTTTCAGAAGAACATTTAATTAAATTAAATCTTAAAGGGGTTTATAATACACCTTATAAAAGAAGTTGGTGTATAACATCAAAATATGACTTAATGATTTAATTATTTAATTTATTAAGAACATTCTTCACGTTTTTATTCATTTTATGTCACTTATTACCATGATATAACTATTAAATAATTATTTATGTTCATGTTGGACATTTCACTCTGGGAATAATGGGCTTTTGCGACTTGTTCTTTGTGATAGGACTAATTCCCGTCATAAAAAGTGCATCCTAGAAGTTATTTGCGATGGGGGGTACAACCCATCACTAATAACCTATTGTTTGCGACGGGATTTAGGGTCCCGTCACAAAAGGTAATGTGCGGTTTGGCACGGTTTGCACGCCAAACCGCGAGAAGGTTAGTTGCGACGGTAAAATCTCCTCGTCACAAATACCGGTGGTAGTAAATGGAGTTTTGCGACGGGATTTTGTCCCATCGAAAAAAATATGTCGGCATGACACTTTTTGCAACGGGTCCCGTCACAAATATCGGCGGAAGTAAATTGTTTTTTGCGACGAGATCATGGCCCGTCGCAAAACGTGTGTCAAAAGGACACTTTTTACGATGAGGCCCATCGTAAATACCTTTTTAACCACCAACAACAATTAATGCGGGAAAATGTATTTATGACCAGTCCCGTCGCAAATATTTATATTTGCGACGGGTATCCCGTCACATGTAGTCTCGCCGCAACTAATCAAAACTATATATACCCACCTCAATTTTTCTTTCTCATTCCCTCAATTCTTATTTCCTCTCTCTCTGTAAACACTATTTTTTGAGTGGAAATTTCTCTAAGTTATTTTTTTATGGAGAAGCTGTGAAGTCATTTACATCAATAGGAGATCAAGTTTAAAAGTATTTATATTTTATTCAATTTATTATTTATTTCATTTTTTATGATAATTTTAATTATTGCTGATTAGTTGTAATTATAATAGATTTAAATTGTTTTGTTATCAGTATTTATTTGTAACAATAAATTGAAATTATTAGTATTAAATCTTAATTATTAGTAATAATTAATAATTAGTATATAAACAATTACTTGTAATTAGTAATCAGTAATTGTTAATTTTATTTATTAATACCAATTAACAATAATTAGTAATAAATGTGAATAATTAGTAATAAATAGAAATAATTAGTAATAAATTGGAACAATTAGTAATAAAGAAGAATAATTGGTAAAAAATATGAGTAATTATTAATAACTAGGAAGAAATAGAAATAAATATGAATAAATAGAAATAAATAAGAATAATTTGTAATAAATATGAATAATTAGTACTAATTAGTACTAATTAGGAATAATTTGTAATCAACATGAATAATTAGTAATAAATAGGAATAATTTCTAGTAATAAGTAATAAATAAGAATAATTAGTAATAAATAGGAATAATTATGAATAATTAAGAATAAGTAGAATTAAACATCATTAAATTGAAATAAATGAGAATAGATAAAAATAATTAGTAATAAATTGGAATAATTAGTAATAGTAAGAATAATTAGTAATAAATAAGAATAATTTGTAATAATTAGGAATAATTTATAATAATTAGTAATAATTAATAATAAATAGTAATAAATACAAATAATTTGGAATAATTAGTAATAATTAGTAATAATTAGGAATAATTAGGAATAATTAGTAATAATTATGAATAATTAGTAATAATTAGGTATAATTAGTAATGATTATGAAAAATTAAGAATAATTAGAAATAATTAAGAATAATTAGGAATAACTAGAAATAATTTAAAATAATTAGTAATAATTAGTAATAATTAGGAATAATTAGGAATAATTAAGAAGAATTAGGAATAAATAGTAATAATTATTAATAAATAGGAATAATTAGTAATAAATAAGAATAATTTGGAATAAATAGGTATAATTAAGAATAAATTGGTATAATTAAGAATAAATATGAATAATTATGAATAGATTGGAATTATTAAGAATAAATAGAAATAATTACTAATTAATAGGAATAAATAGTAATAAAAATAAATAATTAAGAATAAATATGAATAATTAGGAATAAATATGAATAATTAGACATAAATTTGGATAATTAGGAATAAATATGAATAATTAAGAATAAATATGAGTAATTTGGAATAAATATGAATAATTAGGAATAAATATGAATAATTAGGAATAAATATGAATAATTAGGAATAATTAGGAATAATTAGGAATAAATATGAATATATATGAATATATATGAATATATATGAATAATTTGTAATAATTAGAGATACTTAGTATTACTTAGTAATAATCAGTAATAATTATTAATAATTATGAATAATTAGGAATAATTAGGAATAATTAGGATTAATTAGGAATAATTAGGATTAATTATGAATAATTAAAAATAATTAGGAATTATTAGGAATAAGTAAGAAAAAATATGAATAATTAGCAATAATTAGGATTAATTAGCAATAAATAGAAATAATTTGAAATAATGAGCAATAATTATCAATAAATACTAATAAATAGCAATAAATCGCAATAAAGAGGAATAAATAGGAATCAATAGGAATAAATAGGAATAAAAAATAAAAAATAGGAATTATTAGGAATAATTAAGAATACATAGCTATAATTAGTAATAATTATCAATAATTAGGAATAATTAGAAACAATTAGCAACAATTAGCAACAATTAGCAATAACTAGCAACAATTAACAAAAATTAGCAAAAATTAGCAATAATTAGCAACAATTAGAAACTATTAGCAACAATTAGAAACAATTAGAAACAATTAGAAACAATTAGCAACAATTAGGTTGAAAATAAATTGTAATATATTTTAATAACTTCTAATAACTTGGCACAATTCCCTGTGGACTAATAGCACTCCTTTTGCTCGATGAAACTTCTCTATTAAACTTTCACTAACACAAAACATTATGAAAAGTATGATTTTACAAATGCATATCCAATATCATATGCACGAGTTTGAATATTCATTCATAGGACCACATATTTTATAATGTGTTTAGACAGTGATAGTTGTAAGAAGATGATCCATCAATGAAAAGGGGGCTCCTTTGTCCTACAACTCATTTACTTGCAACTTTATTATACAAAAATCACAATGAAAAATATGCTTGGAGGTACGCATATTCATTCTTGTATGCACGATAATGAATATGTGTACCTCCGAGGAGATTCTCCATTTTGATTTTTGTGTGATAAAGTTGCAAGTAAATGAGACATCAGACCAAAGATTAATCATCAATCCAATGGATATTGTGTCTCCTGTAAATAATTGTAATTATTAATAAGTAGTTGTAATTATTTATCCTTTTATTCATATAGTGTTTTTATAATTTTAAATTATTCAAAAAAGGTAATGATTTTATATTTTGTAGAAAAATATGGAACAAGGAAGTCGACAACAGTCATTATTAGATAATCACGCTTGGATAAATCAGAATAGAAATCCAAACGATTCTAGTTTAAATCATGTATATATTATTATTGTTGAAGATTTCCTATCATTTTCATCATCAAAACTATAATATTTTTCAGAAGGAACAACAAAGTGTCCTTGTAAAAGATGTGCTCAAAGAACATTTGACACATTTGACAAGGTTGGAGGAGATATCTTGTGGTTTGGTTTTCCACCAGAATATGTTTTTTGGTATCAACAAGGTGAACGCAGTTCTATAAAAGATACTAATAACATGATTCCGGATCTTTTGTGGTTTCAAAATTTAGTACGTGATGTGGTAGGTCTATCAGTTCAACATACTAAAAATCAATATGATTTTGATTTAACACCTAATTTGGCCCCATCAAAATTTTATGAATTGTTGAGTTCTGTTGAGGATGCATTATATCCGGGTCATAAGATAAGACAATTAGATGTAGTTGAAAAATTTATGGCTATTAAATCCGATAATGCAATGTGAAACAACTATTTTGACCAGCTATTTTCTTTGGTTAAAACACTATTACCTGAAGGAAATATATTGCATGTAAATTAATATGAGAGAAAGATGTTGTTTCGTAATCTGGGCTATAGTTATCAGAAGATTAATTCATGTACAAATTATTTCATCTTATATTCTTGTTAAAATTATTCATTGGATAGTTGTCCCACATATGGACAATCATGTTATAAAGAAGATCAACCAGGGAAGTATGGATCGATTCCAGTAAAACAATGGTGATATTTCCCCCTTACACCCAGGTTGTTGTGTTTATTTATGTCTCAGAACACAATGTCAATGATATCATGGCACAAAAACAAGATTTAAACTGATAAAATATTGAATCATCCATCTGATGGTGATTCATAGATACATTTTGACCATATGTATCCATATTTTGATTTAGAAGCCTGAAATGTGCGATTGGGTCTTTCTACTAATGGTTTCTATCTGTTTGGTTCTTATGGAATTCATTATTCATGTTATCCTATCTTTATAACTCTGTACAATTTACCTCTATGTATGTTGATGAAGGAGCCATATATCTTTTTGACCTTATTAATCATAGAACTTAAGAAAAAGAATATTGATGTTTATTTGAACCCATTGATTTATGAGTTAAATTCATTGTGGAGTGATGGGGTTAGCACATATAATGTTTCTACGGAAAAAAAATTTATATTAAATGCTGCATTGATGAAGAAGATTAGTGACTTTCCGGCATCTGGCATGTTATCTGGCTAGAGTACACATGGTTTGAAATCATGTCCTTACTCTATAAAAGACAAAAAAGCCTTTATGATCATCAATGGAAAAAACTGTGCTATTTTGACTGTCATCGCATATTTCTTCCAACCAATCTCCCTTTTCAGAGGAACAAATCCCATTTTAGAAAAGTTTCAATGGAAAGGGATAAACCTCCAAATATGATCTTAGGAAAAGACTTAAAATCAGTTGTAATTTCATTACCTCCAATCACATTTGGGCCAACAGTAAACCAACAGAAAATTCCTAGCTTTTGGAAAGAACATAATTGGATAAAATGAAACATTTATTCGTATCATCCATATTGTTCTGATTTGTTAGTCTGCCACATGTTGGATGTCATGAATATTGAGAAGAAATATTTTGATAATTTATTTCATAAATCTTTGGATACAACAGGGAAGACTGATGATACTGTAAAAGCATGATTAGATCTTGCCCCAATTTGTAGGCAACCAGAAGTTGAACTATTTAAAAATGTCAGATCATAGAGGTTAATGAAGCCAAAAGAATCTTATACACTTTCCAAATAGAGTTGCATATTATTTTGTTAGTGGATTTCATATTTGATACTTCTAGATGGCTATGCTTATGAATTAGGAAGATGTGTTAAGAATTGTTATATTACCAAATTATAAAGTCATGATTGTCATGTCATAATGGACTGACTTATGCCGATTGAATTTATAGGATTGTTGAATTCTATGATTTTGGATTTGATAACATACATATCATATTTTTTGAGATATTTGTGAGGAGAAAATAGACTATGATACACTAAGAAAACTGAAAGAAAATTTTTCTGTAATTATATATAAACTAGAAAAAAACATTCCACTAGCTTTATTTCACTCAATGAAACATTTGATATTACATTTTCTACATGATGCTAAATGTGGGGGTCTAGTATAGTTACAATGGATGTACCCATTGAGATATGCATGTAAAAATTGAAGAAAGAAGTACATAACAAGGCATTAGTTGAAGCCTCAATTACTGAAGCTTATTTGCAAGAGGAAATTATTTTTTTCTACACTCATTATTTTTAATATGAATATCCCTCAAAACACAATCGCATGGGATAAATGGAGGGGAATTTTAATGAAAAAATTGACAATAAATTATCAATTTTTAATCATCCTAATCTTGGATTCAGTGGAGTTCATGAATGATGTATTTTAGATGATGAACATCTCAGAGCTCATACACATGTCTTACTCAACTGTGATGAAATGACATCATTTGTACTATGAGTGCTTATATCACTTCTTATATAATTTATTTTATAGTATGTAATCTTATTATATTTGTAGGTTATATGATAATCATATTAAGAAAAAACTTCCCCAAATTACCACAGCTGCTCTTGAAGAACGTAGACAAAAAACATTTTCTCAATGGTTTCAAAAACTGGTAACTTAGATTATTGATGGTTTAATATCAATTATGTTTACTATTTATTATATTGATAATTACTTTACGAATTTTCAGGTGTCTCTACATGCTCATAAAACTGATATGCGACTGTGTATATTGAGTAAACCACCATCAAAAATTGTTAAATATTATAATTCATATATGGTGAATGGTTTTCGATTTCATACACGTTAATATAGAGAATAAAAAAACAATGAATAGTGGAGTTTTCTTGAGTGGATCTTATCCTAGAGAAACTGAAATTAACTTTTATGGAAATCAGGATGAAATTATTAAGTTGTGTTATCTAGTATAGAATTAAATAATGATATTTAAGTATCAGTGGTTGGATACTGAGAGAGGATTGCATGTTCATCCGACTCATGGAATCATCGATATTAAATATAAAAATCATATTACAGAAAATGAATCATTTTTATTTGCTCAACAAGCACATCATATTTATTATGCAAAGTACTCTTATACTTCAAGAGACTTGAGTGATTAGTGGGGAATAATAAAAATGAAATCTTGGGAAAATAAATTTACTCAAACTGAATGTGCATCCGCTGAAGTGGAAGGAATTGAATTTTTTCAAGAGACTGCTCAAAATCTATCATTTTCACAATAGGACATGAATATCGATGATGAAACAACACAATTAAGGATCGATGACGATGAAGATGTTAATGATGTTACAAATGAATTTGAAATGACAAGAGATGATGAAACTGAAACTCATATGGATATTGATGATGTAGAGGAGGAATATGAAGACATTGACATTAACAGATAAGGATATGAGGATGAAGATAGACATTTACATAGTTAAATGATATTTATAATAATAACTAATATTTATTTATATATAATAGTTATTTTCAACTATATGCTAACAATAATCATTTTGTGTTTCAGATGGATCATAATCTATTTTACGAGTTGCAGGAGACTAAACTACCTTTGAATGAGGGGGGTTTTGGATCATCTAACCCTCATCTTACTAGTAGTTCAGGGGGATGCGGAGGGGGTGCAGTCATGCGTGACTGATGATTCCTTACCCTATCCCCAAGAGACGTCCACGTATAGGCTTCGATCCACACACATGGAGGCATGTTAACTTGTATATTTTAGTTAGATTTCATTTATTAATTTATATATACTAATTGTTTGATTATTTATTTGTTTTTCACAGTTTTTCTCATGTAGATAATCGATAGGGGAGCGCTATCTAGCACAATTATTTTTCTCATCCATGGATCACTTGGGAAGACATTCCCATTGATGTGAGGCTCGGCATGTTCAATCATTGGCTGGAAAGTAAATAAATAATATTTATTTTGAAATTTATTTTATTAATATCTTTATATTATAAATTATTTTTAGGGTTTACGGTATCCAATCGATTATAATATGCGTGACATTATCCATGCAACATGGAAGGTGTCTATGTGTGACTGTTTCTATCAATTTTCTCACAATTTGAGAAGAACGACCATTAAGAAAGGAGTGATAGAATATGATGACTAATGTAGAGACCACCAACTAGAGTAAATTTTATCTCACGTATGGGATGGATTATGTTTACACAGGTTGGGTGGTGGATTTTAAAAAAGATCCTCAGTGGGTCGACAAAACTAGGGGAGACATGAGGTGACAGATCGAGCTGTTAGTCATACATTCATTATGCATAGAGAGCATCTGGTAAGTATCTTTTCTCAAAATTTTATATAACATTAAATATAAATAGTTTAGTTTATATTTATGTAGGCATTCGAGCATCCTGATATTACGGAGTATGATGTTTATTGGATGATGTACAATGACCCTGCCACTGGAAAGATTTGAGGTGATCGCCAGTATCATATAGTGGTTAGTATTATTTTTATCAGTTTGAAAATTAACTAAATATAACATTTTCACAATTAAAATTTCAAATTGAAATTGAAGGAGTCATATGAGGATGTGACCTCTCAGACACAGGTTGAGAGTCAGGACGAGATGACTGATCAGACCAGTGCCCACCATTTTGATGAGGCGGCTTGGATGCAGGAGACTGAGTATGGATTTGAGAAGGGCAAAGTAGTTGGTATCAAAACTCATTTGACTCATTGTACTTATGATGGTACTACTGTGATGTCAGCATCCAGCTTGAGAGGAACTCATGGGGAGGCATCATCTTCTATCTCACAGTATTAGGAGCAGTTGCAAACTTAGACTGTGCTTATAGATAGTTTGCAAAAGCAGCATGAAGAGATGTGTCGGCGGTAGCAGCAATAACATCAACAACAGGAGGAAGAGATGCTTTGATGGCAGCAGCAACATCATGAGTAGATGGAGTACAAGCGCTGTCTGACTTGTAGTTTAGCAATGGAGTTTCTTCCACTATCTCCTACAACTCCTCCACCTCTTCTAGAAGATGACCCCCGTAGTGATTTTTTTATGTTACAAACATTTGAATTCAAGATATGTTGTAATATGAACTATTTTCCGTTTATGTCTGTTATATTGGTGCAAATATTGCATTATTTAATTTTTCAATTTTTTAATATTTATTATTATTATTATATTTTTTATATTTGTATATATTACTAATAATAATAATAATAATATTTTATGATTTTATATATTTTTTTTAAATATTGAGAATTTTATTTATTTTTTATTTTTTATTAATTTTAATAATATTAATATTAATATTTCATTAATCATAGTTTTATTAAATATATTTTTTAGTATTATCTTTATTAATGTTTGTTTATTTTACTAATAATAATAATAATAATTGATGCTTTTTTTATATTTTTTGAGAATATTGAGAATTTTAGTATTTTTTATTTCTTATATTTTAATAATATTAATATAATTTTTTACTTAATCATAATTTTAATTAATATATATTTATTTTATAATTTTGTTTAGTATTTGTGATGAGTCCTTTTGCAATGAGCTCCCGTCACAAATAGTTTAAATATAATTTTTTTTTAAAAATTATTTGCGACGGCCCCGTCGTAAATGTTTATATATATATATATATAATGTTATCAAAGGCTTATCTGCGATGGGACAATTGTAAAAGGTTTATTTATATATAATGTATATAATCAAGGACTTATTTGTGATGGGGAAGTTCCTTGTCGCAAATACTATTTTTTTCTATGGGGCCCCGTCGCTAAAGCCTATTTGTGACAGGATCCAATCGCAAATAGCCTGTTTTCCATTAGTGTTTTGTTGATATTAAATACTTAAGTTGAAAATGAAATTGGTATGTTGTCTATAGTACATGTGGTAATAATTAAATCATATTCAAAATAATATACATTACCTAATAATCATTTTTATATATTAATTATACCATTAAATCCATTCATTAAATTTGGATATGAAAATAATTAACAATGTTACTATCATGGAGATGTTTAGTCATACGTACGCATGAGTAAAATGTTAATTTAATAGTGATCATTATATAAAGAATTGAATTGTCATTTTAACATTAAAAAATTATTATAAAATAATTAAATCGTTAAAATCAATTATATATACTTTAATATATCATAAAACTAATTTGATTATTAAAAACGAATCGCATAGCTTTGTGAAGGTGATAGTTTACATCTACACACAAAAAACATTATCATTTTTATGTGCATGGAATGTAATAAAATAATTGATATACCATTATCTTATAATGATTAATGTGTCACGAGTATCTCATAAAAAATATATTCTATCATTATAACTAGTATTTAGAAACGGTTAATGAAAATGAATTATATCATCCTGTGGAGGTGATAGTTTACATGTACGCATAAATGATTAATTATATTCCCATTTAATTGAATATGAGATGTATTTAAGAGATTATATTAAAATAAAATCATCTTATTATATTGAGTACACTATATTTATTATCTCATCATTGGTTTATAACATTTGAAAGATATGGAAGAAGAAATAAAATAGAAATTCAAAAATAGAAACGTTACCTTTCCTTCAGACACTCACCTTTTCATAACACCTTAACATATCTAAGGAGGAAACTATGAATAAAGTAAGATATATAAAATGTTGGGAGGTATTCAAGGAAATTTTTTGGAAGATCATGGAGTAACAATAAGGTTTTTTAGGTTTATAGAATAAATATTAATGGGTTCACTTTTATAGGAGAGGGGATGGGTGCTCTTTTATTTATTAAATGTATTAAATTAATATAAATTAATTTCTTTTCTAAATGGGTCCAAATTTAATTATTTATAATATAAGATGATTATTGGTCTAAATATTATTTGATAATTAAAACTACAGACTTAGAATATTTTTTTAGTCCTTATCTTTTTTTAACCCTATTAAATCATACCATTTTATTATGAAATTTACAATATAAGAGTAAAAATAATTACGAGGACCTCCAAAAAGATCAAATAAGGATCCATTAATGAACCTTTTAGACTAATATCAATAGGTTAGCCTAATATTGGATTATTCAAAAATTGGTAACATTTAATAAAATATTTTATATTTTAAAATAACAATAATGTCAATTTTGACACTATTGTTTAGTTTAATTAATTCAAATTTCATAACCTAAAGATAAGTTCGATCCAAATCCTTTAAATCATCACTAATATTTGAGATTCAAAAATAAAATACTTTTATGGAATAAATTATTCCATCATAAATTTTTTTTACTTTGTATAATATCATTTATTTGATTCATCCGTTAATTAATAAATTACTACATGATATTTGTATCACCATATAGTTTAATTTTATATTTGTTAATTATTACAAATAGATTATTATGATGTTTGTAATCATTATAGTTGTCTAAATACTATTTATAGTCAACGATATCACTTATATAATCCAAAATTAAATTTTATATTGTTTTACGAGACATGATTATAACATCTTGTTCTTTACTATAAATTAAATGTAATAAATCTAATAATCACACCAATGTGGCTTCCAAATGACAAAATTTCAGCCCAAGTATTAAGTTGGCTAAAAACAAGTCATATAATAATATATGGATGAGTTTTATGGTAGTATTATAAAATTTATAATATTAGTTTTTCATTTTATTACCTGATTTATCCCTAACAATGGTAATAAAAATAATAACTAAAGATACGATACAAAATAATAAAAAAAAGAGGAAAATATTAATATAATTTTTAACTTATGATTCCAAAAATAGAGTCCATTTTCTAAAATTTAAAAAAGATAATTTGAAATAATTAATAAAAAATAATCCCCTTTATAGATTGAGAATATAGGTTTTTAAAGTAAAATGTTTAAATGATGACAATGTTTTTATTTCCAATTTAAACATAAAATTGGTTAAAATGACCTAATTTAGATTAAATGAAAACAAAAATATTCTAATTATAACCTAAATCTCTATTAAAGGATAATTTTTCAATATAAATAAATGTACAATAACTATTTGGAATTAAAACACCGTATTTTTACTATTCATTTAAACAGTAATTTTATTAGAAAAATTACCAAATGTTAAAAAATGTAAATGTTTCTTTCCCGCTTCTATAGAAAAATTATATTTAATAAAATAGAACTTCTAAATGTGAAAAAACTAAATTTAAAATGAGTTCTCCATGAAATGGTGTAAAATTTTCTTTTTTGAAGAATACTTATTCAATTTCGAACATCATATTGTTTCTTATATTTTTACAATAAAATATATATGTTGAATTTTGAACATTATATTGAATTTATATTTCTATAATATGATTGAAAAATAGTGAGTTGATTATTTTATAAACACAATTATTCACATTTAAAAAGTTTTTCATAAAAAACCAATCCCTTATATTCAATTGGTTTTTATTTTCATTACAATTAATTGGTTACCAATAAATCATTATATAATCATGTGTAAACCCTGTTTACATAATTTATTTAATTATGTTCACTCCCACCATTCTAACGGCTAGATTAAAATAATAACATTTAAATAATAATATTTAGTGTTTCACATAAGCTCGATGTGGAATATCGTGTACGATTTTGAATTTATTGAATCCATAAAAAATTAAGATGATACACAAATAGTTGTGAAGAATGTCATTGTATAATAAACAATGTTAGTGATAGGATAATATTTTATTTCATTAACCTTTTTCTTAATGTCACGGTTTTCTTTACTATCTACGAATACAAGGAATTAAATTTACATGTTACTTATAAATTTCATAAGTACAATTTCAGTTTTTGGTTATGCTTCGATTAATTTCCATCTGATCACTTTATCTATGATATGAATAAGAAAAAATGATTTTTTTTCTTTAGGTACTAAAAACACTTTTAATGCATAATAAGACCCATTAAATTATGACGTCTTTACATCAATCTATATCTATATTTAAAAACCAATATGGTTAGTGTAATATATAAAATATATTGAATTAATCACTAAATAACAAAACTATAACCACCGTATAACAACTAATATTTATTTTTCTAAATTTTTAACTAAAAACAACAACATATTAAAATGAAATCATGTTAACCTTTGGTAGGAAGTGAAGCCTTATCGTCCTTCAGTCAGGGTTTTAATACTACTTGTCTTTCTATATATTAAGGGTTTTCACCCAATGAATTGTTTTTCCATTCTCCAAAATATATTAATATAATTTCTATCATGCTTCCAAAATAACAAGTTTCACATCCATGACGTAAAATTAATCATTAAATCGAATTTTTATTATGGTTATGAAAAATTCCATTTTCACAATGTATAATAATTTTATTTGACTCCTATTAGAATTTAATTTTGATTGTAATAACCCTAATGGTTATCCATAATTTTAAACTAATGTCTATAAATTTTAAAGGCATTATTCCTCTAATAACCTTTCAAATAAAACAAATTTTGTAATAAATTTTTCCTAAATATCATTAATATTGGTATAATACTGTCACATAAATCCTAAAAAGGGGTGTTTCAAACATTTAACATATGGTTAATCATAAAAACATAACCCAATAAAGATATATATTACTATTATGTTTATAAAGACACATATTATTCTATAATTTAACACAATCATTAGATGTTTAATTATTCATAAAACAAAATTCCATTAATAAATATGTCAAAAATTTAATTCTTGAATGAAAATAAAAAAATACATCATCAATTTTATTTCTACATCATTCTATCATTTTTCTAGTAGTTAACCTTTACGATATAATATTGGACCAGATGATTCACATCTTCATCAAATTATGAAAATAAACTATAAAACGATCCACATGTTGATATTTATTTACTTTTTTATAATATATAATTTTTATATGCAATTATCTATTTTATTACCTTAATTTACCCCCATAAATTTTTTTCCCATTTTAATGAGACCCTTTCCATAGTGTCTCCTTCCACATTTCATTCATGATAGAAATCAACCCTTATTCTCTACATGATCTCACTCACTAAAACTCTCATTAAAATTTCCAGAGATGTCAAGATGTTATCTTCGTGTGATATTTCTCTTTACATTGAATATAACCATTTTTGGTTTTACATTGGGGGTGTTTGTGTGTAAAATGATAATTTTGGAGGGAATAGAGGCCGTAAACAATTGGCACACAGTTTTCCCAAACAGTGTGCCTAGTCCAAAAAACTATTAAAACCAAAATAATTGGAATTAATATGTCTATAGATTGGTTTATCAAACTGTACGACCTCTTAGTTATAAGAATGTTACCCCCTGAGACGATATGCATGGTTAGGCACATGGTTAAAGAAAACTGTATTCCCTCGTATAGGAAAGTGTTCACACAAAACATTAAGCCAAAAAAAATCATTAAAATTCCCCTAAACACTCATCTTATAATACTAAACAAACATTACTAACCCTAAATAAATTTATTTCATTTTTTTAGGCACCACGATGAATTCCAAGGCACTACAAACTCTGTTTTTAATGAAGTGATGATCCATTGATGGATATTCACCTCTCATGGTAAGAGATTCTTATCCCATGTTGTTTATTCTCTCTCATATCTCTCTTTATAGATAATAGGTGGTGGTTTTATACTTTTGATAGTGACTTTATATATGTTATTGATGGATATTTATTCTTTTTATCCAGGATCTTTTTTTTCACTAGATATCATTCTTGCTTATGATATTGGTTGTTCTACTGCAATTAGGTATTTTTGTTTTTGAGCATCCATTAACGATATTTATATAGGTTGTCTAAATTTAAAATAACATATTCATGATTTAATAATGTTTATTTAATTATCAAGATTCTATTTCCATGACTAGTAATTTCTATGGGAGATTCATTTGATTTATTTTAATTTCCACGGGATAATGAATTTGTTTGATATTGGGGCAATTGGAATTAGTGAAATTGAATTAAATAATTTTTTTATTAACTAATTCTATATTGTTATTATTGAATTGATGGGATATTAAGACTTTTTAATTGGTTAATTTATATAATTATTAATTAATTTACTATTTCGATATTGAGATGGTTTTTAACATAAATAGATAAAATTGTTATATAGATTAAATAATGAAAAATGGTTTATTAGTGAATTTTTCATAGTATAATATGCGATTAAATTGAGGATCCATGTTTTTTATTATAAATTTTAATGGTATGTCATGATGTTAAATAAAGGAAGAAAATTTAATGTTGATTTAACATGAATGATGTCACATATGTGATACAAGTGTGGTTGATTAATTTAAGAGAGCAACACATGGAATGAAACTACAAATACCCATAGGTGGTTTATTAATATAAGAGTATGGGATATATACTTAAGCTCAAAATAACCATATGTGGTTTAATTATAAATGGGGCGTGAGATTAAGATTGATGCTCTAACTTCACACATGGTTCTAGACATGGCGTTCTAGGTCCAAAATACTGGAATTGGGTTATCATTCCAATTGGTCAGGATATAAATGGAAATGAAATGATTATTGATGACCATGGTATTTTGATTTATTATATCTCTTAGGGGTAGTACAGAATCCCACCTAGGAAAAATCATGTATTTGCAGTAATGTTGTCTTTGGGAACACATTGATTTATGTTAATAATTTATGAATAATTGAAAATGTGATAATTTTTTACCTTTTCATTGTAATGTATTCATTATATAACATGATAAATAATTATTGATTGGATATTTTTTATATTTAATTTTTGGTGGCCTACTAACATGTTACTTGTGATTCCCAAATGGTACAAGAATAAATTTCATGGTTATATTTTTGGATAAAGGAATGTTCCATGTATTATATTGATGATATGGGATAATGCATGGAGGATGGAGATGGAAATGTTGTTGGGGGCCACTTGGGAGTTATTGATGTCTTTATTATATGGGTTTTGATTGACACTTGACACATATTTTCACATTAAATATCAACTACTTTAGTTTTGGATATTGTATTCCTATTTTGGTAATAATTTGATATTAATGTTATTCTGGTTATGGTTTTGTTGTATTATTTTATTAATTTAATTACATTATTGTGATACTTGTATAAATATTGAATTGTTTTCCCATGATAAATATTAGACCCTCGATTGTAGTTAGTTTCCTCTAGAGTATAGGGAGGCATACTAGATATCTTTTGACTGAAAAACTCCTGGTATTCGTGTGTGGCGCCCGGGTCGGGATGTACCAATGTGGAATAAAATGAAATTTTATTTTCGATTAATTTGAGATATTATTTGGGAAAAGTCTAATGGAGACTACGAAGAGTCAGGCCTTATACATGATCTTGTTTATGGAAGTAGTTAACCCATGTATAGGGTAAAACTGAAGTACTCAAGGTGGTATTGCTGTTATTATTGCCTGTTGTTAAAATTGGATGTTATGTCACCATGATTGATTCACATAAAATAGATTATATATAACTAGATTATAATAAAATTTGGGGTTTTATTAAACAATTAATTGATTATTTACATTATTTTAAATTTGAGAATAAAAAATTCAAATAAAATTGAGTTTCTGAAATAATCCTTTGAAAATATTATAACTATCAAGTGATAAATAACCAAATAATCGATTATTTTTATCAAATGTAATGAAAATAACATTTTGAAATAAAAATCTATTAACAAATAGATATTTCACACATAATCATATAATATTAATGATGTTGAAAATGTAAATAAACCCAATGAACTTACATTATGTTATAAAGTATTTTTCCACTTTGTAATTTTTTATCTAATCCCCATTGATTAAATATCTCAAATTGAAACATAAAATAGTATGAAATATTATTTAATCAAAATACTACATGTTTAAGGGTCATTTTTTAAACTATATTTATGTAATTAGGTTCACAATAACAAAATATTGCACAATCTTTTGAAATTGAGATAAAGTCTCTTAGCTCACAATTCCTTTTGGTTGATCATGGATTAAAAACCAATACATTGGATTTAAACATGTTATAAAATTATAAAATTACAATAATAATATTTCTGATATTATATATTATCGTTTTATAACATCTTATAAGTAATTTTTTAATTATAACTCATTATTTTTTTAATTTTAGGTGTTAATTTACTTGTTATCTCATTCATGTTTGGTAATGAAAGTTCTGTTTTTTGTGCTAATTATAAAGTTTCATAATATAAATAATAAATATCCTGATATAATTTCATTATATTTAAATTTATTTAAAATTTAAATTAAATTATGATATATTTTTAGGAAAAATGAAGTACATTACAATCATCGAGAAGGAATGTCGTATGTACACAAGGGTAACATCTCCATTTTTCAATATCCATTATGGATAAGAGTGTAATAATATTTCATCATTATGGAATGATAAAAATATAATAAATAACATATTATTTCTTTTAATAAACTTATATATATATATAATCCTTGTGGTGTAGTGATAAAAAAACGATTAAAGTCTTTTTGTGAAAGGAGTAGTAGACACATACACGAATATTGTGATCATTATTGAGTGAAAAGGTAACATCGTTCTTGTATCTGTGGGCTACTGATTTTAAGTGACTGAAAATGTAATAATTAAAATTAATAATTAAAATTTTTCAATTATAAATATTTAATTAATATCTTATGTATGTCCTTAATATCATATATATTTACAAAAATTATCCTTTTTACATCTCATGCAATGAGTTTTTGAATGATTAATCACATCATTTCATTTGGGGGTAATCCATCATGCAGACAAATGATTTTATTGTATCCAAAATTAAATTGAAAGTAAAAAAGGATTTATATTATATAATTAATCTATGGTATAATTATGTTATCTATATAATATAAATAATTTATATCCATTATCATTCCCAACTATTAAATGTGGTACTTAAAGAAACAATGACATTAGTTTGTGAGGTGATAGTATGCCATATAGACGAAAGAAAATTTCATAAAAAAATTGATGGATGTTGGGGTGGTTTTAGGTTATTACCTTAACATAAAAACAACACACTATATTTAATATACTTATTTTTTATATCATAATTATATAATATGAATTGAGGGATTTGGTGGAAAAACTAAAATAAAAATTCTCATTCAAAAATGTTACCTCATCTTAAGATATCCATTATTGGTTTTTCACTTAATCCTTTTTGGGTGGAATTTCATCCCATAATTTGGTTATTATGATTATTTTATGTATAATTGAAATCCATTTGGAATTTAAATGAATGATTCATAATAATTTTAAGGTAGTAAGAATAGATAGGAGGTTGTGGAATTTTATAAAATAGGTTAGTGGAACATATTTGTATATTGGATTGAAAATGGCATACCAACGTATTTAACATTCCAAAAGTATCCAAAATGGAATATTATTTAGAAATAATTATAATTTGGATTAAACATATCATTGAAATAGATTTTAAAAAAAAAATTATGTCATTTTAACCCTTATCATCTTTGTTTAACCCCATATAAATCAATTTTTACATTAATTGTGATATTTAATTTTTTGTGTTTTTACTATAATATTTTACAAAAATATATTTTTCCTTATTATATAATATAAATTAATCATATTAAAAATAGGGAATATGGTTTTCAAAATTTCATTCCCATATGTGGAAATATTTAACTAAAATTTGATACCACAAACACAATGGGAAATCCATTTTCAATAAAAAAATGTTCATAAGAATACAATGTTTTAATATTAAAGTTAATTATTAAAATTATTACCATGACCAAAATTGGATTAATAGAAATTTAATTAAACTAAATTTTCTTTAAAATAAATTAAATATATATTTCATCATTATAAAATATTTAAAAAAATTAAATTTTCAATTAAAATTTAGTGTTTTCACCATTTATCAAAAAATGAAACTTTTCAGATGATCATAATTTTTTATCTATTCAATATTTACCAATATTTTCATTATTTAGTAAAAAAAATTCATAAATATAACATTAATTAAAATATATACTATATTATGATTCAATTAATTCCATGGTATTATGTTTCACTAGCTATTAATAAGATTAAATTTAATGAAATGTATTATGTGGGTAGTTTTGGATAGGTGTTTCATTTCAAATACACTATTTAATACAATATTATTATTTTATATATTTTGTGAGTTATATTCCCCCAATATAAATAATTTTTTGAAAACAATTGAAACATGATCGTAGTATTTAAGGGTTTGACATTTGGAAATACTTTTCTTAATAAACGCACAACATAAAAGGTTTAATAATATATCATCTTAATTGGAGAAAATTGGACATTAAAAGGTCATATGTAATAAAACATAATAGGGTTTCTATGATGGATAACATTTTGGAAATGTGAAAATTTTTAGATGGATTAAAATAGTATAAAATTGTAGATAAATGTAGAGTTAATTGATCACAAACAAGTGAATGATCAATGAAAAGTTATGAACATCATATCTATAAATCAAATTATAAGGCCCCAACATTAAATGATTAATAATATTGAGTTTTAGTCTAGATTATACATTCTTCAATGTACAGTATCATTCTATGTTTAGTTTTTTAGGGAATTAAGAAATAATAATTACATGACAACTCAAATATTACAAAGTAGACAATTCTACTCACTATCCACTTTTTCACAAATTAAAATATTGTAAAATAAAACATGAAATCTATTTCATGATAAAATAAATAATATAAATCATATTTACCCCTTATTTTATCTCACTCATACTTATAATTTGTGAAAAAACATTTTAAATCATGGGATGAGCACAAAAATCTTAATAAGGGGTATACAAGGAAGAAGGAAAATGTTAATCCCTGAATATTTTAAACTCAAGAAATTTTATTCCAAAAATCTTAATTTTCACAAATAAAACATAAAAACATTATCATACCAAAAGAAATTTAATATTAGTACACTACTTGTAGAAATCATAAATCATAACTGTAATATTGTGTCATCCATATCATTCTTACATTGAATCCTTCACTGTTGTAGAGGGAGTAAAAATCCTAATTACATTAAGAATTCCCATCATAGTGTATTCCCAAAATCCATTAGGTTAAACCCAACCACTTAGCTTAATCTCATTAACCAATTCATTGGATGGATATCAAGATCTCGCCCACCCACAATTTATCACAAAACCATTCGTACTTATAAACAATAAAAAAGAACTATAACATAATTCTAACATGTAAAAAATATAATAGAAGAATACCATATCCACATTGAAATCATAATATAACATTTCATGGTATTTAAAGAACCAATCCATTATAAAAAAAATTTCAATTGTAAAATACTTGAAAATGTAATATGGAATTTATTTTTTCCTATATAAAACATTATTTCTTGTAGCGGAACGAAAATATTAAATAATGGTCATGGAGACAGATAATTCATTCTCATTGTATACATTAAAAAAAATCCTTTATTCATTTAAAAAATTTAATATTTTTCATATAAAAATATTTATATTGAAAAAAAATTACTGAAATTAAAATTCAACACATTCTATTATACAACTTATAAAATAAGCTAATGGATAAAATCAATAAACCCCACAATGAAAGAATCTTTAGATGAAGTCCCTTACCTTGAATCTGAATCATCACATACAATCATTATATTATTAAATAATAAACGTTGGATAAATATTTAATTTATTGAAAACCCTTTTCATATTTATTATTTACTTTATATCACTTATTACCATGTTATAACAATTAAATAATTATTAAATTTTATGTCAGATTTTTTGTCGATATTCAGTACTTGAGTCAAAAATTAAGATGGTATGATGTCAATAGCCAATGTGGTAATAATTAAATCATCTAAAAAATAATATTAATTAAATAATCATATATTTTATATATCAATTATACATTTATATTTATTCATTAAATATGGATAATTAAAATGAACAATGTTACCATCGTGGAGATGATATGTTATGTGTACTCATGAATAACATTTTAATTTATCAATAATCGTTATAGATGTAAGGTAATGAAAATTTTACCATTAAATAATGATAAAAAAATAATTAAAATCATATTAATCATTTAAATATACTTTTAAATAATATACAAGTGATTTGGTGATTAGAAATGAATCACACAGCTTTGGGGAGGTGATAGTTCACACATAAGCATGAATGTTGTTAAAATTTTTATGTTCATTTAAAGTAAGAATTTAATTGATATATTTTTATATTATAATGACAAAAATTTCATAAATATTACGTATTACCATTAATTACATCATTATATTGAGTCTTATTTGACAGTTATGGAAAATAAATTATATCAGTTCATAGAGGTGATAGTTCACATATAAACATGAACGATTAATTAATTCAAATTTAATAGAATAATATATGGATATAGGTGGTGATATTTACATAAAACATCTCAGTATAATGATGAAACTATATTTATTATATAATCATGGTTGGTGAATATTTTGAGTAAGTGAAGGAATAAATAAAATTTATACACTTAAATAAAAATGATACCATTCCTTTGGACAATGACCTTTTTTAACACAATAACACCTCTAAAGGGGGTGTTATTCCCAATGTATGGCCTCTAAAATGTTTTTAGGTATTCTGGGAATCATTTTGTGAAGATCATTTCCTAACCAAATTGTTTTTTATGTTTATGGAATATAGATGAATGAGTTCCCTTTTATTGGAAAGGGGGGGTAGAACTCTTTGAATTATCAAAAATTATTAAATTAATATAAATTAATATTATATTCCAAAATTCATCTAAATTGATTTATTTATAATATGAGATGTTGATGTTTTAGAATCTAACCATTCAATGAATATAAAACTACTTTTAATATTTTTTAATCATCATTTTTTTAAGCCTTTAACTTTAACCGTTTTATTAAGTAAATTACAATTTGGGAGTAAATAAAATTACTGTAACCTACCAATCATCCTATGAATGATTCATTAATGAAATATTTTGACATATGTAAACTATATTTTTTTATATGGTATTATTTAAAAATTTATAACATTTAATTAAATTATTATATTTAAAAATACCAATACTGTCATGTTGGACATTACTGCTTAGTTGAATTTATGAAAAATCATAAAAGAAATATAAGTTCAAACAAACTCTTTTAAAATATCACTTCTATGTAAAATTAATCAATTAAATTATTTTATGGCATTAAATATATCATATATATTTATTTTAAAATTTATAATATGGTTTATTTTATTCATTCTTTAATTTAGAAATTAATACATCATCTTTGTGTCACCATTTAATTTATTTTTTTATTTCTTAAAAATTATAAATAAATTAAAATAATTTAGATTGTAATATTATATTTTTAAAGACTATTTATAGTATAATATTTTAGTTATATAACCCCGTAGTAAAATTTTTATAGTAATGAGAGACATGATTATGATATCATGGTCATGACAATAAATAAAATTATTTAAATGTCATAATCACACCCATGTGGCTTCCAAGGCTGCAATTTTAGCCCATAGATAGTATATATTTACAATAACTCAACCAATTATATTATGAAAAGTTTTTTTTTGAATGTTTATAATATTTATAATATTATTCGAACTATTAATTACCCGATTTACCATTAATTATGGTAATAAAAAAATATACTAAAGATACTATTCCTAATGTCCAAAAATAAAAGGGACAAATTTAAATAAATTATACCTTCTAACTCCATATATGGAGTACACATTTCAAAGTTCAAAAAACATATTTTTCATAAATTAATTAAAAATTAAACCCATTTATGAAGTGTGAAAAAGATTTTTTAAAGTAAAATGTTCAAAAGTCCACAAAATTTTTATATCGAATTTTAAGATGAAATTATTTCCAATGACCAGAATTAGATTACATTATAATCAAATAATCTTTCAATAACATAAACCAAAGGAAAAAACATAATCTAACTATATAGATAAATTAGATAAAAATGAATTTTGGAATTAAAATGCGGTACTTTTCACTATTCAATAAAATATGAATCTTATCAATTGGCTAGGTTGATATTGGTAAAATTTAAATGATTTTTTTATTTTCTAACTCTATCTTGATGTGGCCTATCATGTAAACTATTGAGAAAAGTGTTTCCATAAAAGCCTAGGATTTAAATTCTCTCCCCATTTTGAAAATTTATTCTTTTCAATTTTAATTCTACGTCAATAAATAAGGTATGAATTTAAAATTTTCCTTTTTTGAAATACCACTATCAAAAATGGATTAATCAAATTGATATATTAAAATAAATAAATGGATAGAAGAATATCACCTAAGATAACATATAATGGGGTTTAATGTCAGAAAGCATGACCATGAAAATGAAAAAACCATCGTGTTCTGATGGAGAGTAATATATAAAATAATATCCTTAAAATTATGAAATCATATTCTGGACTATTGAAACCCAAAAATGAAGTGATCAAATAATATCAGAAGATAATTTTTAACATTTTCCATTTAATAATATCAATCATTCTTTGTTTATCATACCAAAAATTTAATTTCTTAAATCACATTATCTATATGATATCATGTTTATTTCGATAAATAACCAGAATCATGATGATTCCACAATTAAATCATAGATTTTTCCAAAAAATAATTTAAAAAATAATTTCTCCAATAATATCTCGTAGTATTATATTTACCTTGATCATAAAGGATTCCCAAAATAGAAGTCATCTTCCGAAATAAAATTCATCACATAATCCATAAATCATTTTTCCAATATCATAAGATTTTATCCACAAAATAAGCTTTTTTTATTCTAAAGAATCATTTAGCAAAAAAATCATACTAACAAGAACTTCATATAGGACAGTGGAAGGTGATGCACCCATTTCGCCATTTAGTTTGGGGCTCAATTCCTAGGGCCTCATCTGATATGAAAGATTCTCACCCATCCTTCATGTTTAGTGTTCAGAAAATATGTTATTCTTATTAAATTACAAATATTTGAGAAAGGCTTCACAAATAATCATTACATGTTTTAATCTTGAATGGTATATCATTCATTTCATTTTTATCAAAAATCATAATTACTTCAATGTCTCAATTCATTATGTCGTATATATATATTGACATTATTTATATCACAACCATATGATTTATTAAAAATAATCCAAAAAGAGTTAATGTCATACATCGATCATGGTGTCACACTAGTTTCTACTTTATTTTGTTCAAATTAGTAAAAGGTCTATGTGTTGGAAAATGATTTAGAGATTTTTCAGGATCAATTACATCCTTTTTTTAAATAAACCTTGTATAAATTATGTTGTATGTGTTTTCATAGAGAAATGGTTTTAAAAAATAATTTTCTTTAACATATAATTTCAAAACATCTGATAAAACATGATTTTTTCAAAAAAATGTGGACTGAGATTGATTTTATACCTTAAATCAATGTCCCTTTTAAAATGTTGTATGTATGTGTTGAAAAAAGATATTTTAAAGCCAAATAAAAATAAGTTTCACTGTGGTCTACTTATTCTTCAGCTATATTAAAATCATATTATTACTCAAATTCATGGGATAAAGAAATGTATCTTAATATTCCATGATAATATTTACCTTTTTTAGAAATATGAAAATATTGGGAAAATAATATTTTGGAAAAATAACAACCCATGTACTATAGTGATACTGAGGTATAGATTATGTGTTTAATATTTCATATAAATAATTTCAAGATATATTTATGTATAAAAAATATTTAGAACCATCCAGACATGACATTTCAATAATTGTTGCAATCATGTGATCAGGAACGTTTAAGAATTAGGTTTGAGATCATCCCCCTTCCATTTTTAATTTACTTCATTTGATATTAATGAGTTATAGAACAAGTATTAACCTAATTTATAGACATAGAAACTTAATATATGTTTAAAAAACTGCTAATCCATAAAGTAGTCTAACCCCATCATTTGATACCAACTATAAAGACCAATCTTAAACAATACAAACTCTTTAATTGAAGTTAATAATTTAATTTTATTCACCTAGAAGATAATTTCAACATTATATTTTTAGAGAATTATTCCATAACAATTACATAACAACTCAAATATTACAAATTATTAAATTCTTCTCACAATCCATTTTTTTCACAATGTTTGACTTTGTAAAATAAAACATGAAATACATTTCTTCATAAAATGCTTCATAAAATTATTGTAAACATTATTATTTCCATTAAACATCCTTATACCATATGAAAAACAAATTAAACATGGTATGAACACAAAAAATCTCAGAAAGGGGTATAAATTAAGGAATAAAACTCTAATTATTGGAATATATAAAACTCAGTATATAATTTTCATAAAATCTTATTTTTCTCCAATAAAAAACCATTTAGTTAACCTCATAAATCATAATATTCCTATGAAACTCATGGATATAATAAATAATAATGTTAATCTCGTGGAATCCATATAATTATTACATTGCATATTTCTAGGATACATATGGTGTTACCTTCATTGGAATATTTTAAAAACCCATTATACTATATTCCCTAAATCTATTAGGAGAAACAAAACTATTTAACTATGACTCATTCCATAGTTCATTTGAGAGATATAAAGGGATCACCCTACCTCAGTTCATTGTGTAACCACCCATAATGATACACAATTCCCAATAATTATAACATCACCATAACAAATCAAATAAGTATAAATGAAAAATAACATTTTCACTTTGAAATCAGAAGATATCATTATAAGATATTTAAATAACCATTAAATTATAAAAACAATTTTAAATTACAAAATATCTAAAAAGGGAATAAGGTAATTATTTTTCTTTTAAAAACAGTACATCTTGTATTGGAAGCTAAATACCAAATAATTCTTAGGATGGCCGAAAATTCATTATCGACATTTATGTTTAAAAACCTATTTCGTTTGTCATTTATGGAAGTGAAACACCTCATAAAAATAATTCCTTGGAAAATAAAATTAATGAAATAAAAATTTAAATGGGTTTATTATACACCATATAATAGTTGTTGGTGTATAAAATCAAAATATGCCTCAATGAAAGGAGACTGAGACAAAGTCCCATACCTTGAGTCCAACTCATCTGATACAATCATTATATTCTTTAATAATAAAATGAGTTTAATTATTTAATTTCATGAGAATATTTTTCCTGTTTATTATTCATTTCATATCACTTATTATTATGTTATAACTATTACATAAATATTTATTTTCATGTTGAACATTTTGTTGATATTCAACACTTATGTTGAAAATGACATTGGTATGATGTCAACTGTTCATGTGGTCACAATTACACCATCTCCAAAATAATATAAATAAGATAAGAATCACTTTTATATATCAATTATACCAATAAATCAATTTATTAAATTTGTATATGAAAAAATGAACTATTTTACCATCATAGAGATTTTAAGTCGTATGTACGCATGAGTAATGTTTTAATTTTACAACGATCATTATAGAAAGAAGGTAATTGTCATTTTAACATTAAAAAATGATCATAAAATAATTGAAATCGTTGAAATAATTTAAATATAGTTTAATATATCTTAAAACTATTGTGGTGATAAAAAAATAATCACATAGCTTCATTGAGGTGATAAATCTCACGTACGCAGAAACAACATTATCATTTTTTTGTGCACGAAAAGTAAGAAAATAATTGATATATTATTCTCTTACAGTGATTAATATTTCATTAATATCCCATATGAACATTTATTCAATCATTATAACTGGTATTTATATATGGTTATTGAAAATAAATTATATCAGTTTTTGGAGGTGATAGTTCACATGTACGCATGAATGATTGATTATTTTACCATTTAATGGAATATGACATGTATTTAGGTGATTATATTACAATAAAAAGGTTTTATTATATTTTGAATACTATATTTATAATCTTATCATTATTGTAGATCATTTTATGTATGTTTATGAAGAAATAAAATAGAAATGAAAAAATTGAAACATTACCTTTCCTTCAAAAACTCACCTTTTCTTAAAACCTTAACATATCTAAGAAGGGTGATATTACTAAAATAAGGTATATATAATGTTGAGAGGTATTCTAGGAATTGTTTTTCAATTATCATGGATACACTAAAAGGTGTTTTATTTGTAATGAATAAATATGAATGGGTTCTCTTTTATAGGATATGGGAGGGGTGCTCTTTTATTAATTAAAAGTATTAAATTAATGTAAATTTAGTTATATTTCCAATGGGTCCAAATTTAATTATTTATAATATAGGATGATTATGGGTCAAAATATTATTAGATAATGAAAATTATAAATTTTTTAATATTTTTCTAGTCATTATCTTTCTGTTTTAGGCCTATTAAATCTTACCATTTTAATAATATTTTTAAAATATAAGAGTAAAAATAATTACCCTGACCTCACAAAAGACCAATTAATGAGTTATTAATGAAAATTTTGGACTTATATCAATATGTCCACCTAATATGATATTATAATAAATTTTATAAAATTTAATAAAATATTTTATATTTTAAAATACCAATAATGTCAATTTTGACACTATTTATTAGGTGAATTTATTAAAATATCATAAGAGAAAGATAAGTTCTGACCAAATCATATAAATCACCACCAAAATTTCAAATGCATTAATAAAATTATTTTATGTCTTAAATTATTCCGAAATATAATTATTTTAATACAAATAATATCATTTATTTGAATCTTTCTTTAATTAATATATTACTACATCATCTTTTCCTAACAATTTAATTTAATTTGATATTTGCTAAAAAATATAAATAGATTATAATGATGTTGGTAATCATTTTTGTTACGTGAATACTATTTATAGTCAAATATATTACTTATATAGTCCCATATTAAAATTTGTATTGTTATAAGAGATATGATTATGAAATCTTGGCCTTTACTTAAAATTAAATGTTATAAATGTAATAATCACACCCATGTGGCTTCCAAAGGACAACATTTCAGTCCAAGTATTAAATTGGTCAACAATAAATCATAAAATAATATTTGGAATGTAACACCCCAAGCTTCCACGGTACGTTTCCCTTCGAATAATGCGATAGCGTGTGTTGTACGCAACCTCGAGTTCTAACACACACCACAACTAATTAAACTAGCCGTTGTGAATACTAATACCTACTTTTTGAAATTATATATATTTTATATTTGAAAATGGACTTCATTTTTGGATTCGGAATATCAAAATTAGCCTAGGGTGAAATTTTGGTACATTTCGGATAACTTTCATATTTTGATGAATAGTGAAAATTACTAAATTTTAATTAAAAACAACTTTTTTAATCAAAATAATTAATAGTGATAAATTGTGAATTTGAGTGGTTTTAAAGTATATTTAGAATATATTTTTACCATTTAATATAATGTTGGTCATTGGACATAATTTTACAATTAAACCGAACATAAACAAGTGTCAATCTTTTGATAGTTATTACCTCTTAAAAACACGCTTTTTGTTTTGACAGCGGGAATTAATTTTAAATTAATTTCTGCCACTTCTGTGTTTTGAATTTAGGAAAATGGATTCCATATTTGGAATCAGGATGTCCAAATTATGTAAATAGGTAACTTTTATTTTTACACATTTTGAATAATTACTGCGGTAAATATTTTATTTACCATGGTTAAAGGGTAAATCCGGTAAATAAGGGTTAAAAAATAATATTATAATAATACTAAATTACCCTAAAAAGTGTCTTAACCTTATTGGTTGATACATGGTCGACCATGGGCATCTTTGGGTCTGTTTTGGGACCCCATGGATCCACTTGTAAGTGATAATGACACATTATATTAATAAAGTTAAAATAAAAATAAAAATGGCATAAGCTTACATATTTTAGAAGAACAATTTTTACATAGGGTTATACATGTTGGATTTTCTATTATAAATATTCATTAGAAAGATAAAAGGATTTCCTACATAATGATATTTTATTTATAATTTTTAGACATCAAATACGTTAAATTATTAATGACACAATAATGATGCAATGTTTACCTCATTAATAAATCATTTAAATAAATAAGATTATAATGATTAAAATATTATCTAAAACCTGTCCAATTCTTATTGGTTGATGTTATTTAGAATATGAGTCATCTTATCTTCGACCTCAATGATTTTTGGACCATTATAAACCGAATACAAATATATTATAAAGTAATACTTTCACACTTTCCTAAAGAGCCCCTCCTCTCCCTTATAAAAGGAGACCACTTCTACTCATTCCTCACACCTCTCAAGCCACTTGGCTCGTCCAAACTCTGCCCAAATAAGCTCCCCACATCCCTCTCCTCCTCATTGAAGCTTACCCTTAGGCAGAAAGCATTTCAAGAAGTCCTTTGGTTCCAACCAAAGTGAGTTACCTAAATTAAAGGTAACGATTTCTCTTAAATTATTTTCATTTATTTTGCTTCTCCAACCCCCAAACTCTTTTTATTTCCTTTCTTTTGTAACAACACCAGTATCCTCAATATACTAGGATGTTGTTATAAGAAGGATTCAAACTACACATACACACAACTTCATCTAATGAATGATTAACATAATGTTTCTGTGGATGGCAAACTAACGCCTCACGAAACGATGATTGTTCAAATACATCTTACCGCCTCTCATGGTGGCCATTATGATGGAACTGTAATTAAATATGATATTAATGATATATATTTTATATATAAGCTTCTGTAATTCCATTTTATTTCATACCATTATTCGTTTCATGTTGTATATACATACGATAATTTCATTTGAGGAAGTGCGGACTACCGCCCCCTTAAAATGATATGACTCGTTCATACCACACATGGAACGTATAAAGGATGGTGTTAATGAACTTAAGTAACATATATAAAATATTATATTATACTGGAATAGTAATATACCTATGTATCATTTGGATTCGATTCTTTTAAAATAAAAATTAAATGGAAGTAGCGTTCGTGCGTACGTACGGACTACCGTCTCCACGAACGCGATGAGATTCATTCTCCATCGTATCCATTCAAGTATAATTATCATTTAATGATTTAAAAATGATGTTTAAGGACTTAATATCATTCTGGATATGAATAAGATACAACAAACATGACTTATGTAACAAAACATATAAAAGAAAATGAGTAAGTTAACACACGAAACGACGATAATACTAAGATATTATCAAATCAATATTAAAAGATCATATATGATATCATATTAATGTATATGATTCTTTTATAATTTAATAACAATTATTTCACCATTATACAGGAGGTTAACCTACCCCAACCAAGGAAAAGTACAAGGTAAGGGTTTATTTCCCAATCTCTTCATTATCCGAGGTTGTTTATACGTAATAATCTACTGGGATATCTTTATCATCCACATCCATGTTTCTTAAAAATGTATTTCAAAACATTTTTACTATTTACAAGAATATGGGTTAAAGTCATTTATACCCTTTTTTGACTTTTTATAAGAGTTTTATAAAGTAATCTTTCCGTCGTTTTCAAAACAAGGTCCTTTTTAACCTTTTCGACAGAATTGAGGTAAGAATGTTTTTTTTAACTTATACGGTGGGTGCGGTAATTTTACGCCGTTATAAAATCTTCAAAGCTTTACTTAGAAGCTTATAAGAAGATTTTCAAATAAAATGTTTTATTTTATATGGATCTTAAATGATTTCAAAATAAAAGGATATATTTCTTTAAAAAGAATTTTGATTTCATCTATGTCAACATCCTTTGACGGATTTTAAGATTATTTGAAGTTGATTCAATATGATACAAAACTTCTATATTGTATTGAAGGTTTTGTGATATGTTTGACTATGGATGTGCTATTTTTATACCATTCATAGTTTATGGTGAAATTATTGACATTTCGTATGCTAGTTTTAATACGAATGTTTATGTTATGTTTAAACCTTTTCATATGGGAATGCATTAGACTTAATAAGTGACGGGTGGAGCCCGCTATAGCTCCTCGATGCATCGGTAGGTCTCATGAGACAAACTAGTGTCTTGGCACAAGGCCTTGACAAAATCTTATTTGTAGTCTTGGCACGAGGCCTTGGCTATGTGGTTATGATAGTCTGGCATTATGCATTCCAACATTATGAAAGTGGTTATTGATTTTGCATGTGATTATTCGATTAGTAGAATATCCATGTGAATAAGTAAATGGCATTATTTCATTTTACTTTTGCCATACTATGTTGAAGTTCATGTTTAAAAGGCTTTTGTTTTAGTAATTCATTGCCTTAAATGTTTATGCTTATTTTGAATGTTCCGCTATATTGTTATCCTTACTGGGCATTTGAGCTCACCCCTTTTCTATGTTTTATTTTTCCCAGGTAGTGAAGAAGTAAATTATGATTGACTTGCAGGGATATTATGAGGGGTTAATAGTGTGGATATGAAGACTTTGTTGTTGTAGTAGTTTTTCACTTTGAAATGTAATGTAAAACTTTATGAATATATCTAGTGTTTCCAAGGCTACTAAACCAATCGGTCTTTCGAGATTTGATCTTTCTTGTGATCATGCCAATGTTACGAAGTAATGCACCGACTCTGGGTAGCTGGGGTCGGGGCGTTACAGTTGGTATCAGAGGAAGTTTAGTACAAACCTTGGAAGCTAGATTTAGATAAACTCTGATTAGAGCACGTAGACCTAAGATGAACTTTGAGGATTAGTATAGAAGAACTTCCTAGAATTTTGGTATTGTAGAGATTTTGTGAGTTTTCCGAGCAATACATCCCTGTCTGGATACGAGCAGGTAGAGGCGGCTCTGGCACAGATGTACCTAGGGGTAAAACCCGAAAACACCGCTTTGAGCTAGACTCGAACGGGAACTGGTGCACGACAACGGGCCTTGCTACACTCTTGGTTACGACACTCCCGAGGGATATGCTTAGGATAACTCTCATTTTCTTTACAAATCATTATGAAGGGTTTATGAGTATATACTTCCTCAAAGAAAACATTTTTATGATTATGGATTATATCCATAAATAGTTCAATTTATGTTAAGTGTTTTATAAGTATGGTATTATGTATTTTGATTCATAAACTGATCTAGTTTATGCCATTGTTTAGAAATGGCGCCTAGTGGAAGAAATGGAAACCGTATCAAGGCACGCACTCCATGTAGGGATTGCCCTCCTGCTCAAGATAATTATAGTGGGGCTGGTGATGCAACTGGTGCCGATCAGCTAATCACCATACTGGGACAACTTACTCAGGTTATGAATAATAACCTTACCCGTATGGAGCACCCTGATCCGCAGCGTGGAGGATCAATGTTAGATCGATTCATGAGGCAACAACCACCAACTTTCAACGGGAATACAAATCCATTAGTAGCTGAGCAATGGATATTTTCCCTAGAGAAAATATTTCAGGCTTTGGGGAGCTGTGAAAGGGAAAAAGTTATCATGGCAGTTTACCGCCTCACTGGAGATGCTGATCAATGGTGGTCATTGATTCAAAACATGAAGGAAGATGATGAAGTATCAAATATGGAATGGAGGGAGTTCAAAGATCTGTTTTTAGAAAAATACTTCCCTCGCGACCATCGAGCGGATATGGAAAGGCAATTTCTAAGTCTGAGACAAAAGGAGGATGATAATGTCACAAAGTATGAGGCTAACTTTACAAGGTTAGAGAGGTATGCTGGAGATTATATACGCAACCCAAGAAGTATGATTGATCGTTTCTTTGATGGGTTAAAACCATTTCTCCGTCGAGCATTAGTCTCACAATCCTTTTCATCGTACGAAGACATTGTCTCATGTGCTATCAAGACCAAAAAGGAATTCTCTAAGTCTTATGACTTTAAAGCGAAGCAAGAGAAGAAGAGACCTGCTGATCAATCTGGGAATGGAAATAAGGGGAAGAAGGGAAAGGTTGAATATCCATCTTGTGGTAAATGGGGGAAGAAACACCCCGGTGCTTGCCTGAAGGGAATGGGAGTCTGTTACAAGTGTGGTGAAAAAGGCCACCAAGCTCATGATTGCAAGGGGAAGAAGGAAGCTACCAACGTTCAGTGCTACAATTGCAGGGAGATGGGGCATTATGCAAATGCATGTCCTAAGCGTCAGGAGAACTTACCTCAGAAAAGGCCAAGGGATCAAGGCCAGGCTTATGCTATCACTACTGCTGAGGTAGAAGCTCCGAAAGACGTGGTGGAAGGTAATTTAATGGTTTCCTCAAGTTTAGAAAATGCATTATTTGATTCTGGATCATCGCATTGTTTCATATCTTCACAGTTTGCTAAGAAAATTAGATATTTCCAATTTGATTTAATAAGGGAGTTGTCAGTCAAAACTCCTAAGGGAAGTATCGTTGCAACAAAGTTTTGTGAATCAGTCCCCATTAGAGCACATAAATTTTCTTTATCTGCTGATCTCATCGTCATACCTATGATTGAGTTTGATATAATCCTCGGTATGGACTGGATTTCGGACTATGATGCGAAGATTTATTGTAAGAAGAAAGAGGTTACGATTCTTGATGATAATGATAAGGAACACCTTATTTTTAGAGCAGAATCGTCACCACCTAATTCTTATTTAGATCCACCACCAGTAACTCAACTTAATTCAATTATTGGGGAGGAAGAGAATGAAATAACTGTCGGTGAGGAAAGTAATGTTCAAATAGAGGATGTTCCTGTTGTGAAAGAATTTGTAGATGTATTTCCGGAAGATTTACCTGGACATCCTCCAGAACGAGAAGTTGAGTTTTCCATTGATTTGATTCCTGGATCAAGGCCTATATCGAAGACCCCTTATAGAATGGCCACTGTAGAGTTAGTCGAACTAAAGAAACAACTAGAGGAATTGAGTAATAAGGGATTTATTCGCCCTAGTGTTTCTCCATGGGGAGCCCCTGTTCTTTTTGTTAAAAAGAAAGATGGATCTATGAGGTTATGTATCGACTACAGGGAGATCAATGCTATAACGATAAAGAACAAGTATCCCCTACCTCGTATTGATGATTTATTTGACCAACTGCATGGAGCTCAATACTTTTCAAAGATTGACCTTCGATCTGGATACCATCAGTTGTGTGTAAAGAAGGAAGACATTCTGAAGACAGCATTTCGAACCAGGTACGGGCATTACGAGTTTACTGTAATGCCGTTTGGATTGACTAATGCACCCTCTGTATTCATGGATATGATGAATAGAGTTTTCAAGGAGTATCTCGATGAATTTGTGGTGGTATTTATTGATGATATCTTGGTATACTCCAAAACCTACGAAGATCATGAAAATCACTTGCGCATTATCTTGAAGACTCTGAGGAGGCATGAATTATATGGAAAGTTTACCAAGTGTGAATTCTGGCTTCAGGAGATTTCTTTTCTTGGCCATATTGTCTCTAAAGATGGAATCTCTGTTGATCCTTCTAAGACCAAAGCAATCCAAGAATGGCCAGCACCTACGAGTATAACTGAGGTACGTAGTTTTATTGGCTTGGCAGGTTATTATCGACGTTTCGTCCAGAATTTTGCCCGATTGGCTAACCCATTAACGAAGCTCACACGTAAAGGGGTTAAATTTGTTTGGACAAAAGAGTGTGAAGAATGTTTCGAAGAACTGAAGAGAATATTAGTCAATGCTCCTATATTGACTCTACCATCGGGGAATGATGGGTTCGTTATTTATAGTGATGCATCAAAGAAATGACTTGGTTGTGTCCTTATGCAGAATGATAGAGTTATTGCCTATGCATCACGACAGTTGAAAATTCATGAACAAAACTATCCTACTCATGATCTTGAGTTAGCAGCTGTGATCTTTTCTTTGAAGATATGGAGGCACTACCTCTATGGTGAAAAATGTGGGACTTATACTGATCACAAGAGTCTGAAGTATATTTTCTCACAAAAAGAACTCAACATGAGGCAAAGGAGATGGCTTGAATTACTCAAGGATTATGATTGCACGATACACTACCACCCGGGGAAAGCAAACAAAGTAGCAGATGCTTTGAGCAGAAAAGACCATGGAGTTATGAACATGATGAGAATTGAAAGGGATCCAATTTTCATGGATCTAGAGAAGATGGACATGGGAATAACTAGGGAAGGTGAAACATCAATGCTTTTTCAAATGGTTGCCAAACCATCTTTACTAGAAAGGATTAAGAGTTCCCAGACCGATGATGAAGAATTTCAGAAGAAGATTAAAGCTGTGAATGATGGGAGATTGAGAGACTTTGTGTATGAAGATGGAATTTTGAAATTCGGGAAGAGACTTTGTGTTCCCAATATACCTGATCTAAAAAGGGAATTGCTGGATGACGCTCATAGTTCCAATTTCTCTATACACCCTGGGAGCACCAAAATGTATAGAGATTTGAAGGAACATTTTTGGTGGGACAACATGAAGAGGGAGATTGCTGATTTTGTGTCAAGATGTATGGTTTTTCAACAAGTGAAAGCTGGAAGGCAACAGCCTGGAGGAGTCATGCAACCTCTTCCCATACCGGAGTGGAAATGGGACAATATTACGATGGACTTTGTCATGGGGCTACCAAATACTCCTAGAAGGAACGATGCAATATGGGTTATTGTTGATCGTCTTACCAAGTCAGCACATTTTCTTGATATAAGAGAAGATCTACCCCTGGAACGTCTAGCAAGACTATACATTAATGAAGTTGTGAGACTTCATGGAGTTCCCCTATCGATTGTTTCTGATCGTGATCCTCATTTTACTTCCAGATTTTGGAAAAGTCTTCAGAAATCCCTGGATACTGAACTTCATTTGAGCACTGCTTACCACCCTCAGACAGACGGACAATCAGAATGGACTATTCAGACCTTAGAAGACATGTTGAGATCTTGCTCACTTGATTTTCAGGGTATGTGGGATCAATATTTACCACTAGTAGAATTTTCCTATAACAATAGCTTCCATTCGAGTATTCAGATGGCACCATATGAAGCGTTATACGGAAAGAGATGTCGTACACCAACCTATTGGGATGACGTTGGTGAAAGAAAACTTGTAGGCCCAGAACTGGTGGAGGAAACGGTGGAAAAGGTGAAGGTAATCCAAAATCACATCAAAGCAGCTCAAAGTAGGCAGAAGAGCTATGCCGATAATCGAAGGAAGGATTTGGAATTTCAGGTCGGTGATCATGTTTTCCTAAAGGTATCTCCATGGAAGGGAGTCATACATTTTGGTAAGAAAGGTAAATTGAGTCCCAGGTACATCGGACCTTTCGAAATTCTAGAACGAATTGGGGCTGTAGCTTACCGATTGGCAATGCCGCCAAGTCTCTCCAAAGTTCACGATGTGTTCCACGTATCTCTGTTGAGAAAATACATGCCTGACCCAACGCATGTACTCACCTATGAGGAATTAGAACTGGAACCTGATCTTTCCTATTGTGAAGAGCCCGTCAGGATTCTTGATACAAGAGAACAAGTACTGAGAAACCGGACGACGCGTCTGGTAAAAGTTTTGTGGAGAAACCATAAAATGGAAGAGGCAACGTGGGAACCCGAGGAACTTATGATGAAGAACCACCCGAGTCTTTTCATGTAATAAGTATTCTAGAAATTGCGAGGACGCAATTATTTGAAGGAGGGGAGAATGTAACACCCCAAGCTTCCACGGTACGTTTCCCTTCGAATAATGCGATTGCGTGTGTTGTACGCAACCTCGAGTTCTAACACACACCACAACTAATTAAACTAGCCGTTGTGAATACTAATACCTACTTTTTGAAATTATATATATTTTATATTTGAAAATGGACTTCATTTTTGGATTCGGAATATCAAAATTAGCCTAGGGTGAAATTTTGGTACATTTCGGATAACTTTCATATTTTGATGAATAGTGAAAATTACTAAATTTTAATTAAAAAAAACTTTTTTAATCAAAATAATTAATAGTGATAAATTGTGAATTTGAGTGGTTTTAAAGTATATTTAGAATATATTTTTACCATTTAATATAATTTTGGTCATTGGACATAATTTTACAATTAAACCGAACATAAACAAGTGTCAATCTTTTGATAGTTATTACCTCTTAAAAACACGCTTTTTGTTTTGACAGCGGGAATTAATTTTAAATTAATTTCTGCCACTTCTGTGTTTTGAATTTAGGAAAATGGATTCCATATTTGGAATCAGTATGTCCAAATTATGTAAATAGGTAACTTTTATTTTTACACATTTTGAATAATTACTGCGGTAAATATTTTATTTACCATGGTTAAAGGGTAAATCCGGTAAATAAGGGTTAAAAAATAATATTATAATAATACTAAATTACCCTAAAAAGTGTCTTAACCTTATTGGTTGATACATGGTCGACCATGGGAATCTTTGGGTCTGTTTTGGGACCCCATGGATCCACTTGTAAGTGATAATGACACATTATATTAATAAAGTTAAAATAAAAATAAAAATGGCATAAGCTTACATCTTTTAGAAGAACAATTTTTACATAGGGTTATACATGTTGGATTTTAGATTATAAATATTCATTAGAAAGATAAAAAGATTTCCTACATAATGATATTTTATTTATAATTTTTAGACATCAAATAATTTAAATTATTAATGACACAATAATGATGAAATGTTTACCTCATTAATAAATCATTTAAATAAATAAGATTATAATGATTAAAATATTATCTAAAACCTGTCCAATTCTTGTTGGTTGATGTTATTTAGAATATGAGTCATCTTATCTTCGACCTCAATGATTTTTGGACCATTATAAACCGAATACAAATATATTATAAAGTAATACTTTCACACTTTCCTAAAGAGCCCCTCCTCTCCCTTATAAAAGGAGACCACTTCTACTCATTCCTCACACCTCTCAAGCCACTTGGCTCGTCCAAACTCTGCCCAACTAAGCTCCCCACATCCCTCTCCTCCTCCTTGAAGCTTACCCTTAGGCAGAAAGCATTTCAAGAAGTCCTTTGGTTCCAACCAAAGTGAGTTACCTAAATTAAAGGTAACGATTTCTCTTAAATTATTTTCATTTATTTTGATTCTCCAACCCCCAAACTCTTTTTATTTCCTTTATTTTGTAACAAAACCAGTATCCTCAATATACTAGGATGTTGTTATAAGAAGGATTCAAACTACACATACACACAACTCCATCTAATGAATGATGAACATAATGTTTTTGTGGATGGCAAACTAACGCCTCACGAAACGATGATTGTTCAAATACATCTTACCGCCTCTCATGGTGGCCATTATGATGGAACTGTAATTAAATATGATATTAATGATATATATTTTATATATAAGCTTCTGTAATTCCATTTTATTTCATACCATTATTTGTTTCATGTTGTATATACATACGATAATTTCATTTGAGGAAGTTCGGACTACCGCCCCCTTAAAATGATATGACTCGTTCATACCACACATGGAATGTATAAAGTATGGTGTTAATGAACTTAAGTAACATATATAAAATATTATATTATACTAGAATAGTAATATACCTATGTATCATTTGGATTCGATTCTTTTAAAATAAAAATTAAATGGAAGTAGCGTTCGTGCGTACGTACGGACTACCGTCTCCACGAACGCGATGAGATTCATTCTCCATCGTATCCATTCAAGTATAATTATAATTTAATGATTTAAAAATGATGTTTAAGGACTTAATATCATTATGGATATGAATAAGATACAACAAACATGACTTATGTAACAAAACATATAAAAGAAAATGAGTAAGTTAACACACGAAACGACGATAATACTAAGATATTATCAAATCAATATTAAAAGATCATATATGATATCTTATTAATGTATATGATTCTTTTATAATTTAATAACAATTATTTCACCATTATACAGGAGGTTAACCTACCCCAACCAAGGAAAAGTACAAGGTAAGGGTTTATTTCCCAATCTCTTCATTATCCGAGGTTGTTTATACGTAATAATCTACTGGGATATCTTTATCATCCACATCCATGTTTCTTAAAAATGTATTTCAAAACATTTTTACTATTTACAAGAATATGGGTTAAAGTCATTTATACCCTTGTTTGACTTTTTATAAGAGGTTTATAAAGGAATCTTTCCGTCGTTTTCAAAACAAGGTCCTTTTTAACCTTTTCGACAGAATTGAGGTAAGAATGTTTTTTTTAACTTATACGGCGGGTGCGGTAATTTTACGCCGTTATAAAATCTTCAAAGCTTTACTTAGAAGCTTATAAGAATATTTTCAAATAAAATGTTTTATTTTATATGTATCTTAAATGATTTCAAAATAAAAGGAGATATTTCTTTAAAAAGAATTTTGATTTCATCTATGTCAACATCCTTTGACGGATTTTAAGATTATTTGAAGTTGATTTATTATGATACAAAACTTCTATATTGTATTGAAGGTTTTGTGATATGTTTGACTATGGATGTGCTATTTTTATACCATTCATAGTTTATGGTGAAATTATTGACATTTCGTATGCTAGTTTTAATACGAATGTTTATGTTATGTTTAAACCTTTTCATATGGGAATGCATTGGACTTAATAAGTGACGGGTGGAGCCCGCTATAGCTCCTCGATGCATCGGTAGGTCTCATGAGACAAACTAGTGTCTTGGCACAAGGCCTTGACAAAATCTTATTTGTAGTCTTGGCACGAGGCCTTGGCTATGTGGTTATGATAGTCTGGCATTATGCATTCCAACATTATGAAAGTGGTTATTGATTTTGCATGTGATTATTCGATTAGTAGAATATCCATGTGAATAAGTAAATGGCATTATTTCATTTTACTTTTGCCATACTATGTTGAAGTTCATGTTTAAAAGGCTTTTGTTTTAGTAATTCATTGCCTTAAATGTTTATGCTTATTTTGAATGTTCCGCTATATTGTTATCCTTACTGGGCATTTGAGCTCACCCCTTTTCTATGTTTTATTTTTCCCAGGTAGTGAAGAAGTAAATTATGATTGACTTGCAGGGATATTATGAGGGGTTAATAGTGTGGATATGAAGACTTTGTTGTTGTAGTAGTTTTTCACTTTGAAATGTAATGTAAAACTTTATGAATATATCTAGTGTTTCCAAGGCTACTAAACCAATCGGTCTTTCGAGATTTGATCTTTCTTGTGATCATGCCAATGTTACGAAGTAATGCACCGACTCTGGGTAGCTGGGGTCGGGGCGTTACATGGAAATGTTTTATGGTAGTGTTATAAAATTTATTTTATTATTTTAACATTTTATTACCTGATTATCAATTAACTATGGTAACAAAAATAATTACTAATATTACTATACATAATGTCAAAAAATCAATAGGAAAAAATTAACATAATTTTCACCTTATGATTCAAAAAATGGTTTCCATTTATCTAAATTATAAATAAATATTTTAAAGAAATTAGTTAAACATTAATACCCTTGATGGAATGAGAAAATAGGGTTTTAATGTAAAATGTTCAAAAGATCAGAATATTTTAATTTTTAATTTCAAAATTAAATTTGTTGAAATAGCCTAATTTTGATTGAATGAAAAAAAATAATCTGACTATAAAATAAATCCATGTTTACAGATAATTTATCAACATAAATAAATTAGATATTTTGAATTAAATCACTGTATTATTCACTATTCATTTAAATATGAATTTCATCAGAAAAATTCCAAAATTTCATCCAAAGTAAATACTGATTTACCAATTCCATATAAGAAGAATATTTCATAAAATAGAACTTTTAAAAGTGTCAAAAAAACATAAAATGTGTTCTCAATCCAAAGGCTGTAAAATTATCATTTTTTAAGAAAACTTATTTTATTCTAAACATCAGGTTATTTTTAATATTTTTACAAGAAAATACACAAGTTGAATTTTAAAAAATATATTCAATTCATATTTCATTAATATGATTAAAAAATAGTGTTTTGAGTTTTTTATAAACATAATTATTCACATTTAAATATTTTTTCATAAAAACAAATATCTTATATTCAATTGGTTTTTATTTCGATTTTAATTAATTGGAAACAAATGAGTCATTATATAAACATGTGTAAACCCTATTTTCATAATTTATTTAAATATATTAATTACCACCATTATAATAGCTAGATTATAATGGTGATAGTTAAATAATAATATTTAGTGTTTCGCATAAGCTCGATGTGGTGTATCATGTACGATTTAAAATATAGTATTTCCATAAAAAATAAGATGATAAAAAAATAGTTATGAACAAGGTCATTGTATCATAATAATTTTAGTGATAGAATAACATTTTATATCAATATCCTTTTTTCTAATGTCGATGTTTTTTCTGTCTATGAATATAAGGAATTAAATTGACATGTTACTTATAAATTTTATTAGTCCAATTTCAACCATTAGTTATTCTTCATTAAATTTCCAATTGATCACTTCATCCAAGATATGAATAACAAAAAATTAATTTTTTATTCATTAGGAACTAAAAACACTTTCCATGGATTATAAGTCCCATAAAATCTTGAAATTTCATTCCATTAATATTTATATAATTTCGAAAACCAATATGGTTAGTAGAATATATAAAATAAATTAAACTAATCACTAAAGAAAAAAATTAACATAGCCGTATAATTATTAATATTTATTTTACAAAAATTTTAACTAAAAACAACTACATATTAAAATGAAATCATGTATTCCTGGGGTGTTAAGTAAAGCCTTATTGTATTTCAGTCATGTTTTCAATACTTCTTGTCTTTCTAGATATTATAGATCTTCACCCAAAATGTTTGTTGTCCATTATCTAAAATATATTCATATTATTTCTATAACTCTTCCAAAAAAACATGTTTGACAACCATGATGTAAAATTAATCATTAAATCAGCTTTTCTGTTATGGTTTTCAAAAAATCCATTTTTACAATGGATAATAGTTTTATTTGAGTCATATTACAATTTAATTTTTTTATAATAACTCAATTTGTTATCCATAATTTTAAACTTATGTCTATAAAAATTATAGCCAGTATTCCTTTAATAACCCTTATAATAAAAAAAATTATGTAACAAATTTTAACCAAATATCATTAATCGAGGTATACCCCCATCACATAAAACCAAAAAAAGGGAGTTGAAAACACTTAAAATATGGATAAACATAAAATCATAGACCAATAATGATATATATTACTCTTATGTTTATGAAGACAAATATTATTCTATAATTTAAAACAATCATTAGATGTTTCATGATTCATAAAACCAAATTCCATTAATAAAATATGTGACAAATTTAATTCCTAAAAGAAAATATAAAAATTCATCATTTGTTGTATTTCTACGTCATTCGAAAATTCTTCTACCTGTTAACCTTTAAAATACAATATTGGACCCGATAATTCACTGGTTCACCAAATATAAGATAGTAAACTATAAAATAATCTATAGGTTGATTTTTATTTCATTCTATCATAATATTTATTTTTCATATTCAATTATCTAATTTATTACCTTAACTTACACACATAAAAAATTTATTATTCACTTGAGATGTTTTCCTTCATTTCTCCTTTCCTATTTCATTCATGATAGAAATAAACCCTTTATTCCTCCATGTTCTCTGTCACTATAGCTCTCTTGAAAATTTATAGAGATGTCTTGAGGTCATCTTCTGGTAAAATTTCACCTTACATTAAATGTAACCTTTTGGGGTTTATATTGGTGTGTCTTGGTGTAAAAAAAATAATTTTGGAAAGAATAGAGGCAATGTATATTTGGCACACAGTTTCCCCAAACCGTGTGCCTAGGCCAAAAAACTGTTAAATCACAAATATAGGGTATTTTTAAGTCAAGATCATGGTTTATAAAACTGTATGACCACTTAGTAGTAATCATGTGACCCATTGAGAATATTTTCATGTTTAAGAACTTGGTTAGTGAAAACATTGTGCCCCGTATAGGAAATTGTGGACACACAAAATTAAGACACAATAAATTTGTTAAAAATTCGCGAAAGACTCATATTATATTACTAAAAAACCATTATTGGCCCTAAATAAATTTCAATCATTTTTATGATCCTATAAGAATTCCAAGTCCCTAAAAACTCTGTTTTTAATAAATTAATGACTCTTTGATGGATCTGCACCTCTCCTAGTAAGAGATTCTCATCCAATGAAGTTTTATATCACTCATATCTCTCTTTATAGAAAAAAGGGGGTTGTTTTCTAATTTTGATGATGATTATAGATATATTATTGATGTATATTTATTCTTTTTATCATAGATCTTGGTTTTGGGTCTAGATACCGTTCTTCCTTGTAATCTAGGTTGTTGCACTACAATCTAGGATTTCTATTCGTTAGAATCCATTAATAATCATTATGTAGGTTATATAAATTTTAAATAACGTAGTATTGATTTAATCACATGTATTTAATTATCATGCTTTTATTTCCATTACTAGTAAATTCCATGAATTATTCCATTGATTTATTTTAATTTCCATAATATAACAAATTGGGTTGAAATTGGGGCAATTGGAATTACTGGAATTGGATTAATTATTTTTTTTAATTAAATAATTGTATAATTTTATTTTTGAATTGATGGGATATTGAAATTTTCTAACCGGTAAAATTATGTAATTATTAACTAGTTTAAAATGATCAATATGAGATTTTTTTTCTTTACAAAAATAGATTAATTTCTTATATAGATTAAGTAATGAAAAAAGGATTAATAGTGATTTTTTCATATTATTCTATGTGATTAAATTGAGGATCCTAGTTTTTTGTTATAAATTGTATTGGTATATCATGATTAGAAATGTTGTAAAAAGGTTTAATATTGATTTACCATGAATGATGTGACATATGTGATACGTGTGTGGTTGATTGATACAAGAGTACATGACATGGACTGATGCTCCAAATACCCATAAGAGGTTGATTGATATACGAGTATTGGAAAGAAACTAATACTCCAAATAACCATATGTGATTGAATTCTAAAATGGGTGTGAGGTCATTATTTATGCTCCAACTACTCACAGGGTTCTAGACATGGCGTTCTAGGACAAAAATGCCAGAATTCGGTTGTAGTACCAATTGGTCAGGATATAAATGGAAATGAAATTATAATTGATGACCATGGTATTGTGACATATGATATACTATGGGGATAGTATAAAAGACCACCTGGGCAAAATAATGTTTTTACAATAAGTTTCCCTTTGTGAACACATTGATTTTTGTGGTTAATTTATGTATAACTGAAAATGTAATAATTGTTTACTTTTTCATTGTGACTTATTATTTATATAATTTCATACATTATTATTGATTGGATATTGTTTATTATATCATTGTAGGTGTCCTAATGAATTTTACTAACACCCTACATGATATTCCTAAATGGTACCTAAATTAATTTCTTGGTTATATTAGTTGATAAAGGAAAGATCCTACTATTAGATTGATGATATAGAATAAAGAATGAGTGATGGATCTAGAATGGTGTCGCGACCCTATTGAGAGTTGTCAATTTCTTTATTTAGGGGATTCAAATTAACACATGACACATATTTTCACATGAAATTTCAACTAATTTAGTATTGTATATTGTATTCTTATTTTGGTCATCATTTAGTATTAGTATTATTCTTTTTATGGTTATGATGTTGTGTATTATTGATTTATTTCCATTATTGTGATACTTTTATAATGTAGGAATTGTCCCTCGATGATAAAATTTATACCATCGCTTGTAGTTATTTGCTTCTAAAGTATAGGAAGGCACACTGGATGTCTTGTGACAGTGCAACTTAGGGAATCCGTTTGTGGAACCCGGGTTGGGACATCACTATGTGGTATCAAATAAAATTTTATTTTCAATTCATTTTCCCTATTATTTTGTAATTGAATACTAGAAACTAGGAAGAGTCATTACTTAGATATGAGCTTGTGTATGGGAGTTGTTAACCCATGTATAGGGTAAAATTGAAGTACTAAAGGTGGGATTATTGTTATTGTTGTCTGTTGTTACAATTGGATGTTTTTTCACCTTGAGTGATTCACATGTTGTGTGATGTGTTTATGGTTTTTGATATTTTATGATCTTTCAAATGTTTCCTAGTATGGAATGATAGTTTAGTATGCTTGATCCATTCTAGTAAATCGTTTATTATTTTCACTTGAATTATTTTTAGGTATTCATGGAAAACACGGTTTGGGATGAGTTTTTTGTATGTAATTTATTTTCATGATTGATTCAATTGTAATTATAAACCTGACTAATCCGAAAATTATTATTTTAAAATGATGTAAAATGTTAAATAATGGGTTTTTTATGGGGGTTTTTAATAATGACAATGAGTTTACAATTTTTTTAACTATGAACTAGATGTCTGATGGTTATGGTGAGATAAAGTGCCATGATTTTTACCATGTGTCATGGTTTGGGGGATGACTTGTTAATGATTATTGTGAATATAAACTATTTAATTTGATAATTTTGGGTAATGAGTACCTAAATGTTTGTTTTGAATTAAAAATATATTCCTCCAAGATGAATATTATTTGTAGGATGACCAGAGGACCTGGAAAGAAATTTTTCTCATATATCAGAAACCAAGGATTTGATATTAACAGGTCACGTAGTCTGAGATAAGTTCTATGATAATATTTCTTATTTTAGGAATTTCATGTAAAGATACCCTGTGTAGATTTTGAATATTTTGTGTTACCTGACACGGGTGTTTCTGTAGGGGTACCCTATAAAATTTATCAGAGAGGGTGGACCTAAGGCAATTTCTTTCTAGATTGAGTCTATCTATATGATACGTGAACAACTGTATACTTTTTTCTAGTAATAGATTAAAATTGGATACATACATGTTACATGATTAAGAAAAGTGTTGGTGTGACATCTAGACTCAGAATGAAAAGGTGGAAAATATAGAGTGGAAGTACATACATGAGTTGTTCTTAGAGAACTTTTTCCCAGAGTTGCTCATATAGTAGACGGTTGGTGTGTTTATGCGTTACAATCATTGGAGTATATTTGTTATGGAATACACTAGTCTCTTTACACATCTATAGTTATTTTCTCCATCATTTAATGGATATGATGATATGGAGTATAAATGATTTCATTATGGGTTTAAATGTAAAATTACATCCCAAGAGATTATCATTCGGCAGAAAACATTTTTTGAGGTGCTGAACCAAGATCTCATTTTATAAGGGAATGCAAAAAAGGATTCTGGTAGAGGATAAGTTGTTCATAATAGACAGTTAAGTAGGACAAATTCCAAGAGTAAGAAGCATCATTATGATAATTTTGACTAGAAAAGTTGAATGTGGAGTGTCCAGCGGAAGGATCATGTACTCATGATCATACTCAAGTAATCTATCACTAGTGTGGTTGGAAGGGTAACATTGGTAGATATTTCCCAACCTCCTATAATGTCCCTTGTTTGTAGAGGGATGTGACATCTACATAGGTTCTATAGGAACCCACAATAGATGGGAAATGATACAGTAGCTATGGTAAACCACGGTGCTGGAAGGGGGTCTTATACACTATAATAGTCAAGAAGTTATAATTTTGGATGATATAGAGGTCAAGGAAGTGTACAAGATACCTCTAGGTGTGAGAACTAGTATCTACAGGGTGGTTAATCTTAGAGGTATCATACTACATCATATAGATGAGTGGTATGATAATTGAATATAGTTTATCCAACACTTGTGAAAAAAATGATGGACCATTGTCATTTAGAGGTATTATTCAAGTATCTTCTATTCTATCTAGTACCCTATATGATATTGGTCTATATTGTTTTTTATACATACACAATATGGGAATGGGGTGAGTTTGATAGAGGAGTTGGTGAGTGGGGGTAATGACGGTTGATACACAATTGAGAGTAATATTGATAGCCATCTATTTGTACAAGGGGTGTTCTCTTGAGGTTGGGGTGTATCATTTTCTTTGGGATATTTGAATTCTATATATCATAGTCATTAATCTAATTATGGTAATGGACATGTTAGTGGCGTACTGATCCTACATATATTTTTACCATAGTAGAGTGAATTTTACATATCTAAATGGACAAAATTATATTTATCATGGAGAGTGGGATATCGTCACGGGTCGTGAAGTTCTAGTTTGTCATCAAATGTGGTACATCACCTCCAAGGCTACTAGTCTATTATTGGATAATGGTGTTGTAAATAAGTATACATTACATCAATACAGGATATGTATCATAATGTGTTTTGGGAAGAATTCATAGGTATCCCACCTGAGAGAGATGTGAAATTTATAATTGAGCTCACGTTGAAGGATGGGATAGTTTCTATTCCACAAAAAAAGGAACCACCAGATCATTAAGATACTAAAATTCAACCTGATGAGTTTTTTGATGAGGGGTTTTCATTTTGAGTACATATTCATGGGGTTATCATGTTTTGTTTATAAGAAGGATGATTGGACCTTACACATATGTGTTGACTATCAGATGTTTAACCAGATGATAGTAAAGAACAAGTATCCTCTTCCACATATTGATGATCTATTTGACTATTTGATTGGAGATTGTGTATTCTCTAAGATCCACTTCAGATTAGGTTATTTTCATCTCCTATTTTTTCCTTCTAACATAACTCGGACTGCATTTAGATATAAGTACAACCATTATAAGTTCATTGGGATTCCATTTAGGATAACTAATGCTCTGTTAGTGTTCATGTACTTTATGAAAAAAATAATCCATCCATACATGGATTAGTTTGAGTTTTTTTTCTGGATGAAATATTATTGTACTATATGACTCATGATAATCATGCCCAATATCATGACATCATCCTGAGTACACTAAGAGAGAATATTCAATAAGAAAAGGTATTTTTGTGTCAATTTATGATTAATCAAGTATACTTATTTGGTCCCATAATCATAGAGTAAGATGTGTCAGTGTACCCAGAAAAAGTTTAGGCTATGTCTTATTGAGATCATCCTAAGAACAATTTCAATATCTGATGTTTTATGGGGTTGTAAGGATATTAGTAATGGTTTGTCCTTGATATTTATCTCTTGGAAGTTCTATATTCAGTATTGAACAATTAGTTAGTTATGTTTTAATATTCTATAGTACATAATAATTCTACCCAAGAGATGAATAAGGTCTTGAAAATGGATATAATAATTGTCCTACCCAAGATGAATGGGGAGTATGCAGTTTTTGGGATGTATATGGGATCTATTATAGAGTAGTGCTTATTAATATAGATAATGTAGTTTTTTATGGTTCACTAAAGTTGATTCAACAAGAATAGAACATTTCTAATCATGAAATTGAGTTAGTATAGTGGTTTATGCCATGAATTATTGGTGGTATTGTCTATTTGGTGAAATTTTTACAATCAATATCAACTAAAAGATCTTAAAATATATCACATTTCATTGATATTTTGTTTTCCATATGTGTAGGTTGGATGAGCATAGAAAATAATTTTATTTCAAGATAGCATATAAGACTGGGATGTAAATGATTTTGTTGATGCTTAGAGTAGGAAGATATAGACACATGAAGTTCAGGGGTTTTGTTTTGAATGGAATATGATGAATTTCCTAGATGAGATGCATGTTTTGGTCAAGGTGGATCATAAAAAGATATCTCTTGTATAAGTGTCGTTGGAGTCATCAATTTTTAGCCATATTAGGGAAAGGCTGTATAATGATCTGGAATTTTTTTCCTTAAAGGAAATATATGAATGTAAGGAGTCTCTGTTATATTGAACCATAGATGATAATGAGATAATCTATGCCAGGAATCAGGTGGTTGTGCAAACATGTATGTAGGATAATCTGATGCATGAATTTCATGCCAAAAATTTCATGGTACATTTGGTTCTGAACAATGGTTACTATGACCTATGTCGACCTTATTGGTGTCCAATAATTAAAATGTGGAATGCAATGTTCATGAAATGATGTTGCACGTGTCAAAATTTGAATACCTAGCATCAATATCTAGGGGATTTCAATAGAGTTTTCACATTTAGGATCCAAAGTGGGATGGAATTATCATTAATTTTTCATGGGTTCCTTTAGAGTGCTTTGGATGAATGATTCTATTTTGGTGGTTATGAACCTACTAAAAAAATTGAATATTTATTCCCAATACATAATACATTATTTGTGGTTGAGTTGGAAGACATTTTCAATTGATATTTAGTATGACTTTATATGGTTCTACATAGTATAGTTTGAAACTATGACTCATGTTTTACTTTTCCCTTCTGGAAGGGCTTGCAGATGGTTCTTGTTACATATGATTTTTTTGAGTATGGAATTCCACACACAAATAGTTGGGCAAAAAATGTACTATTAATTTACATTACGATATTCTATGATCATGGGTTCTACACTTTCATGGTTTTTTGAGAAGTCCCTATAACATATAGTGTTCTCCTATAAAAATATTATTCATGAAAAAATAAAAATGGAAATAAAAGAGGCAATTTATGGTAGGATATGATGATTACCTAAATGTTGGATGGATTTTGGTGTGTTAGAATTATTGGGACTGAGTCCTGTATAAGAGACATCAGAGACAGTTCAGATAATTTTAAAGTATATTGATACATCTCTGAGTAGATAGAAATCAAATACTAAAAGGAATTGTTGACACCCTGAGTTTATAGATAGTGGTTGTGTGTTCCTTAGAGTGTATCTTAGATTGGGTCACTATAGGATTTTGAGATATGAAATGTTGGAACCCAGGTCTGTTGGACCATTTTTGGTTGTGGAGGGAATTGGGCCAAGGACATAATAATTTTTCATTCCCAAAAGGTACAATACTATACATGATGTTTTTCTAGTGTCACAGCTTTTGTGGGATCACCCTAACCCTTATCATGTGGTCAATTTTGATTATGTTGAGTATAAGACAGATGGGTCCTTTGTGGAGCATATGATACATGTTGTGGATTGTATTGAGAATGTGGTGAGGTTATTTAAGACTCTTATAGTTTTAATATTGTGAAAAAAGGTGTGTGTTCAACAGATAAATTTTCAGAGAGAAATAGATATTCTGGCTTAGTGGTCTGATCCTTTTGACTTGGAATCTAAGAGATACTTTGGAGTCCTACTCAGGGATGCAATTTTATATGTATGGGAGATTATGAGATGCTACCATTTTCTAGTGATATCTAGAGATTTTTTATGTACTATTTTTTATCATTTGTATTGTATCCTTGGTGGGTTTTACTTTTGGGAGTTTGGGGGTGAAATTTGAAATTTATAAAAATAAGATGGGATGTGAACATTTGGAGAGCAGTTTACCCAAATCATGCACAGAGGACAAAAAATTGTAAAAACCAAAATAGAGAGGATTCACACATCTATTCCATGGGTTATCAAACCAACACCGCTCTTAGTAGTAACAGTGTAACCCCAATAGAAGATTGGCATAGTTATGAAAACTGTTATGTAAAACTGTTCACCCCATATAAGAAACTTGTCATAGGGAATATTATACCACCAAAAATATATATAAAATTTCCCAAACCCTCGAATTACATCCCTAAACACACTATCATTACCATAATCCAATTTATATAATTTTTAGATTCTTCATGGTGTATTTAAAGGCCCTATGACATCTATTATTTATCAATAGATGGTATGTTGATGGATATTGTTGTCACCTGATAAGAGGTTATCACCCCATTTGGTTTCCCCTCTCTCCTGTCTCTATTTTAGGATACAAAGGGGATAGATTTTATTCATGTCTATGGTTCTAGATATTGATTTTAAGGATATTGAATCTTTTTATCGTTTATTTAGTTTTTAGATCTAGATCGTGGTCAACTTTGTGGTCTTTTTTATTCTAAAACAATTGAGAATTTTCATTCATAAAAATCCATCATTGACCATGACATAATAGGTGTAAATTTTAGATCCCATAGTCTATAATAAATTACATGTATGTGATTATGAAATTTCTATTTCGATGATTGGGAAATTTAATTGTAGATTCAATTATTTTAATTTAATTTCAATATGATAATGTATTGTATTGAAATTAGTACAATTGGAATTTTTAGAATTTGATTAATTAATAAATTAATTAATCGAATATTTTGATTTTGGAATGGAATGGATAAGTGGATTTTGTAATTGGCCAATTAATTAAATTATAAATTAACTGAAAAGAAGGATTATGAGATGATTTTCATAACCTTAATGGGTAAATGGATTATATGATTTATATAATTCCAAATGGTTAATAGATAATTTTTTATATTACTCGATGTGATTTATTTGAGGAACCATGATGTTTTTGAAAAACAGTAATTCTATATGATGATGTGAAATATTTATAATATGGATAAGGTATATTTACATTGAATGATGTGATATATTTAATATTTTTTTATTGATTAATATAAGAGTGTGGGGTTAAAATTGATTCTCCAAATTGCTATTAGTGATTGATTCACATATGAGTGTTGGACAAACACTGATTCTCAAAATAACCATATGTGATTGACTGGTAAATGGGGTATGGGGTGGGGACTAGTACCCCAAATACTCATAGGGTTCTAGCCATAGTGTGTTAGGCCCGAAATGCTGGCATTTTACTATAGTTCCAACTGAATTAAATATGAATATAAATTAAATGATGACTAATGAACATGGTTTTATGATATGTGATAACCTATAGGGATAGTTCAGACTCTGGAATCCACTGAAGGTGGTATTGAAATTAGGCTCATCTTTGTGAGCCTATAGATTTATGTGGTTAATTTATGTATAATTTAAAATTAATAAAAAATTAGTTTTTTCATTTTATCATAATATTTATACAACTTTATACAATGTTAGTGACTGTATTTTATTTTAGATGATTTTGGTGGTAGCATGATGAGTTGTACTCACAAATTACATAGGCTACCTTAAAAAAATTGAAATGATTTCATGGTTTCAGGACTAGATAAGGGGAAGAGGCCCATGTTAGATTGATGATTTGGGATGGAACATGTATGAGGGAACTAAACATAGTTTCGAGACCCTATTAGTTATTTTTTGAGTCTTTATAATCAATTATTCATTTGAAAATTAACAAATATTTTATCCTAAAATATCTAATTCTTTATTTTTGGTAATTTTATTCCTATTTTGGTCATCACGTGATATTGGTATTAGTACATTTATGGTAATATTTTGCCTAATTTTTATTTATTTAAACTATTTTACTACTTTGATATAGGTTATAGTCTCCCCATAATAAATTTTGGGCCCAAGACACTTTTCGGATGCCTTTGGAATTTGAGGAGTCACACCTTAGGTTTTGTGGTCGACTGGCATAGGGAACTGGTGTGTGTCACCTTAGTTTGGATGTCACGTAATGACCTCCATCCTTCTCTTATCTGGTGACTCCAGTATATGGTTAATTAATATGATGATAATTACATTTAATGAAAAATAATTCAGTGTATAGTAATTCCCATTTTCACCAAATGATTAATTAGTCAATCCAAATGTGAACTTTTCAGTTTTATTACCACTTTGTGCATATTTTCCATATTTAAATTCACTTAAAGTATCAATAGTGGGATATATTTCTAAGAAACAGCACATAATACCTAACATAAAAAAATATTAAGATGTTCTTCTATACTTATCTTCAATGAATATAATATGGTAATTTTCCCAATTCAATGTTTTCGTAAATATAGATCCCAATGACACTACTAAACATTCATTGATTCCAACAATTACAAACCCAACCCCAAAACCCCAAAACTAGTGTTTTCATTATTACATTGTCATAAGACAAATGGAATTGCATCCAAAAAGATCTTATAGTTTAGTATCCTAAGTTAACTAAATTCATAGATGATTTCCTTATTACCTCGGAAATCAAAAGTTACAGATTATGTTTTTCAAAAATAATATTTTTATTTATTGAATATCATTTCATTTCCAACATATTACAATTATGGGATTTATGAGAAAGGTAAAAATTAAGTGTGGGATCAAAATCTCAGTATGGGTTATATACATTAGAAGATATCATGAATCAGTAAGCATAATCCAAATGGACATGTAAAAAACTAAACATGCATTCTTTTTAAAAAACGTGACTATCATAATAAGATAACACATAATCAATATGTAAAGGTAAATTAAGGAACACACATTACATTTAAATAACATAAATATCATTACCAGACAAGGAATAACGTATATCGACAGGTAAATAATTTTAAACATGAGTCACCTAATCAAAAATAAAGAATGAAATGCATCAAGAGATAATATCCTAGCGAAATTTCCATGGATAATAGTTATAACAAAATTCTCAATTAATTAAATTCTTAATTATCAAATTAAATGTATTATAAACATGATTCCTATACTATTAAGATATATTATCATGATATTTTAAAACTAATGTGCTGGTATACACTAGAATACCACTATACAAAGGTTTGAAAACTACCATTTCTTATGATGCATATTAAAGCATTGGAGATATATCTATAAAAATACACCCCAAGTGTCTTCTTGTCTAAATCACTCTTTATAAATCTAATAATATTTCTAATTCGTGCATATTGTGACTTATCATCAAATATCCACATTGAATAAACAACAACAATTTAATATTATTTTGATAGTTAAAAATATTCATATATAGGACACCGTATGAAAAAAATGATATATTATTTATGATATAAACAAATATATGATATATAATATAGATATTTAAGAGAAATTTAAAGTATAATGATCATTAGAAAGGGAATATTTCTATGGAATGAAAATTACTAAATAAATGTATCAATTAAGTTAATTTCAAAACCTTATTTAGTAAAAACACTCATAAACTATCTTGAGTGAAAATAAGTTTGGTATCAGTACAAGATATACCCATTTGAGTAAGAATAATGGTTTGTTTTTTTATTATTATAAATACAATAATTTTTGTTGAAAACATTCTTGAGGAACATATAATTTACATTTATAAAATCCCTATTTAAAAATAATAATTTAAAAAAAATACATTTCATCGAGAATAATTGGTAAAACTTGTAAAAGATATTTTGAAACGTTTTATTAGTCATGAAATCTGAAAAACTTATTAATTTTATACATCTTAAAACTGGGATACCTTTCATTTTATAGGTAAAAATATATATGATGATATTTTTAAAAAATTATTAGGATTCCATTAAAAAAATATAAATAGAAATAACTTGTTAAAATATATATAATAAATAATTTTCAAAATTTTGAAAACATTTTTGGAAAACATCATTTTAAAACATAGTTTAGAGGAAAAAAATTTTAGATCGATCAGTGAAATGAAATCATATTTTCATAAAATAAGTTTTGCAATTATTTTAGATTCAAAAGAGTGTAATAATGTTACTTTTAATTGAAAATGATCAAGAATATCAATAGAGTAATGAAATTAAGATATATATTACAAAATGGTCAAAAACCATTTAATATGATTTGAACTATAAAAAATCTAGATTAAAATGAGATTTTTAAATGAACCATTTGAAATATTATAACATTGATGTGACTTTGAACCATTGAATCAGTTATGTATTTCAAATTTAAATATACACAAATCAAGTATAAGTAAAACAAATTGTTATCATATGACATTACAATAATAATATTATAATATAAATGATGATGAAGATGAAATATAATCCAAAGATAACAAAATTGAGTTATGTTAATTTTTAATAGTTGGTAACTATTATGTGAAAACACATTGGAAGATATAACTGAAATTGGTGTATAAAATATGATAAATTTTTAAATAATCGTGATATTACATATCAAATGGTATGTATGTATACCATATATATGGAATCATGTTCACCATAATAACATTTCCCCCATGTAAATGAAATAAAGATATGTAAGTACCTCAAGCATATTTTTGTTTAAATAATATTTTACATCATTTATAGTGGGGTTAAACTTGGTATTAAGCCATTAAAAAACTTAATTGTATTTATAATATCATATTTTAACTTTTTGTAAAAACATATCCCATATTTTATTAAAGTCATTCATTATTTTTGTTATTTCATGTGATAATTTTCTTATTTTCTCATTAATATTTTGTCAGGAATGATTTAGTTTTTGGGAATAGTATATTGTTCTATAAAATCTTTAATTATAATAAGTAGATAGTTATCATACTTTTAAATATTTTTTACTTTTAAAAACAATCATAGTTGATGGTTATTTAAAATTAAGTGTGTTATGATCATGGAGATGATAGGTCATATGATTGCATGAGTACAAATTACATTTTTCAATGATAATTATGGAAATGAGTTAAGTAATATCTTATAATGAAATAATTATAAATAAATACAATATTGTGTTAAAAAATACTTATATATGTCATCGATGGGTGGCCATGATGAATAATAGAGTAACATCACTTCAAGAAGGAGGTAGTCTATAATTAAAAAACAATTTGTTATCATATTTAAGTGATTGAAAAAGTTTAAAGTAAAATAATATAAAATCTACTAAGAATAATTAATATTTCATTAATATCATAACTATTTCATGTATATCGCAAATGTAATTAACTTTATACATATTACATTCCATGAAAAGCATTGGAGTAAGATTAATCACATCGCTTTTCAAGGTGGTAGTCCCCCGTACAAACAAGCGACATTATCATATCCTCTATAGAATAAAATTGTTGAAATAGATATATGATAAAATGAATATATATGTATAATTATGATATGTATAATATAAATATATATTATCAATTTTTATTCCAAACTATGGAAGGTGGTAATGGAAAAACATATGAAATTGGTTCATGAGGCGGCTGTCCTTCACACACATGAATAATGATGTATTAACAAGTTTTATGGAAGTGAGGATTGTGGTTTGTCATGAAAATAAGAAAAATTAAATCTTGGTATATCAAAGATGCTGATTTTGTTATTAAATAATGGATTAATAATATTTTAAAAATGAGGGTAAAGAAATAAAATTTAAAATCTTGTTGAAGAACACTGACTCTTATTATGTATCCTCATTAGGAGTTCCCTAAATCCATTCTATTTTGGATTTATTACCAAAATAGTGATTTTTGGATGATAAGAGAGAAATTTTAAAGTGATTTGTGTAGTGATTGGTTGAATCAAAATAATTTAAAGTGCGAATAAGAAATGATATGTGGTGTACTTTTATAAGTGTGGTATGTGGCATACTAGAAATATTTGAAATGAAAAATGTTGACCCTTCTTGACATTAAAATGGATAAAAAATAGATTATTATAGATATATAAAAATTAGAGGGTCTAAATATGTCCATCCAATAGATTGTATAATATTTTATTGGTTATTTTAACACATATCTTCTTATTTTAACCACAATGTAAATTAATTTTTACCTTAACAAGACTAATTAATTTTTATTTCCTTCAATATTCATTTTGTTAAAAATTTATTTTGGAACTATTAGATAATATAAATTATTATTATTAAAAATATGTAATCAATTTTCTAAAATTCCATTAATGAACGTTGGTATTTTTAATTTAAAAAATAACCTCCTAGGCATGAAAAAAATCTAGGGTTTCAAATAGATATTGACCATAAAATTAAAATGTTTTTACTTAAAACTAATAAATTAAAATGATTAAAATAATCTAATTTTTTTAATATAAATTTTATTTTACTGATTTTCCTTAACAATACTTTAAAATACAATTAATATGATAAATAATTTAAATTAAAATCCAGTTTTCAATTAAAATACAATATTATTCACTATTAATAACAAATTATAATTTTCAAAAAAAAAATTACAAAAATATCACCCTATTTTTATTTTGATATTATAATATTGAAATTAACAAAATTTTCTCCAAAAATAATTCCATGGAGTGGGAGAAATAATTTAAAATTATGTGCAAAAAAATTAAATAAACTATATTTTATTGAAAATATAAATTTTTAGAAAACATTTCTTTTTCATTAAAATTATTTTTAAATTATTTTAAATTAACAGATAACCATAATTTTCAATATTTTTTTTACTTTTAATGTAATTCAATTTATTTAATATATATACTAGATAACATGTCACTCCGTCTAAGGGTTCTATTCAGTTAGTAATCAAAGAGATTAAATGAAATGAAATATATTTTGTGTGTTGTTTATGCTCAGTGTTGTGTGTCACGTATACTGACGAATACTATGGTCTTATTTTATAATTTAGGTTTATTTAAAAATAGAATGGTGGAAAAGGATTAAGAATTTAGGGTAATAAATAATGGGTGTGTTTCAGATTTAAACTACGATTTTTCAATGGTATTAAAGAGGTGGAGAAAGGCTACTTTGATAAGTGTTGAGAATGAAATATTAGTAAATATTTCTACAGAATAAAAAAATATAACATATATTACAATTCAAAATAAAAAAAATATAATAATAGAGTTTCTAATTATATATGTTCAAGAATTAAAAAACAAAATAAACTATAAATTTTTGTTTGAATGTGAATTTAATTCCATAACACAAAATTTTTCACTTGTTTACATCATTGGTTTTAACAAGCTTACTAATTTTTATTTGTTTTAAGTTATTTTTATACCAAAATTATGGACCATCATATATAATTTGAACATCATAATTCAAATTTTAATATCTTTCATAATAAATATATTTTTATGTATATAAAATTCGATTTTATCATTACTAGAAGTAATGCATAAAAACACTTTCTTTTAATGTATATTTTTTAATATCAAATTTTTTGAATGAGATAATTAAAATGATTTTCAAATTTCTTAACAATTTTTTCTACTAATAATAAATTAAAATTTATATTAAACTATAATCAAACACGAAAAATAATTTACCATAATAATATTTAATTAAAATTAATATCCAAAAACATTTTTTTAGCATCACAATATATTTCGAACGAAACAATATGTTCGATAACATACACAGTACGCCACAATAAGCTAAAAAACATAACATTTTAATTTAACCGTTACCATCATAACCTAGCCCATATAAAGTAATAAATGAATAGTATTAACTAAATTATTAAAATATTGTTCATGCAGTTATATATAATTATTTGACCAATTAATTATTATTTAATGTGAAACAATTTTTTAAATAAATGGATATATTTTTCTGAAAAACAATTTAAATGTCCCAAAGGTTGTTTTATACCAATAATTAGAAAAATAAATATTTATTTATTACATTAATGATTTATGTATATAATATATTCAATATAATTTATAAAATTCATCGTATGTGTATTTTAGACATAACATATGCACAATTTCAATTTTACATAGGAAAAATATATTTCTAAATAATAGTAGTTTTTCAACTTTTGATTGAACTATTTTTTTAAATACATTTTTTGAAACATTTATAAATTATATTTGAAAAAATAATATTATTCTATGATCATGGAATATCTAAATTTAATTTGGTTGATTTTTTGATATTTTTTCGATAAGTTTCATTTTACGCTGAATAGTGTAATAATATCACATTTTTAATTGAATAGATTTTTCATCAAAATACTTATAATTGATAAATTACATTTTATTTAATGGATTTAAATTATATTTTGATAATTTTTTTTAATTTAATCCAATTTAGTTCATTTTAATAAATTTCACATAGAATTTGGGTATTAAAACATTTCAATCTTCTAGATATTTTTACATTAAAAAATCTTCATTTCATCCCATATGTAGGATTAATTTTTAATAACTTTCTTCCCACTCTATTTATTGAATTTGGAAGATTTTATTCAATATTTTAAATTATATGGACTATAATATGTATATAGATTCCTTTTTAGATAATATAAATAGTAACATTGGTAAAAAAATATATTGATACGGTTAATGGTAAATCATGAAATTAGGGGTCAAAATATAATAAATATTATAAACTAACCATATCTATTGTCCTAATATCATTGTATGTGTTGTTTTCAAATAAAATCACCATTGGGATTAATTTAAAACAATTGGATGCCACTTCGATGAGACCATGACATATATAATATGATATTCAATGAAAATCCAACATTTTCATAGTTTTTTTAACAGGACAAATAAATGTAATATGGAAATATATTGATGATATTTTCAAATAAAAACAATACATAGGAAGATAAAATGTTTACCTTCATCATGATAATTTATTTTTATGTTTTAAGGAAGAAATTAATTTTGTAAAGGATTACATAATAATGATCTAATAATTGATTAATTAATGATAATATCAAATAAATGACAATAAAATTACGAAAATAAATATAATTTGATATTATTAATGATATAATATATTTTTTAGGATTAATTTTAAATATTTTTTATAATTTTTTAAATTTAATATTTTTTTAAGATATTTTAAAAAATGAAAGTAATAAATAATTTTAAAATTGACATTATAGATATTTTAAAATAAATAATTTATTTTTAAATGTTATAGAATTTATAAAAAATCTAAATTTTGGATAAATGAATTATATATGTCATATAATGTCAAAAAATAATCTTTTATTGGACTTTGGGAATTATATAGTAATTATGTTAACCCGTGATGTGTAAATTACAAGATTTCATGGTTAGAGTTAAAAGTGATAAATAAGTGTAAAAACAAAAACCTAAGGATTAAAAAAATATTTAAAACATTTCGAATTTTATTAGGATTAATTTAATTCTACAGGAAATTATCATATATTCTAAATAAATAATTTTTTACCCATATCTAATATAAAATTAATTTATATTAATTGAATAATTTGACGAATTCCAATAGTGCCCCTCCCCTCTCTTATAAAAGGACCCCATTACTCTCATTTTCATACACATCAAAAGATATTTGTTTTGGCCAATATCAACCCATATAAATTCTTAGAGTCTCTCAAATCATTCTATAATTCATAGTTCATGCATAAAAATGTATTTATAGGTGTTAAGATGTTAATCCAAGGATACTTTCTGAAGAAAAGATTCAATTTTATCCAAGTATTTATGTTTTATTTATTCTACCACATTCATAAAATATTCATCAACCAAGATGCAATAATAAATTCAGTATCCTTGATAAATTTTTATATTATTTTGTTATTTTTATCACCAAAACACATCTCCTCTTTCATAAAATGAGTTATTTTGTGTATGGTGATGAATCGCCTATTGAATTGATATATTTGGTTTCCATCACTGTTTCTCAAGCCTAGTTATAATGATTGAATTATTTTTTTTTTTTCAAGAACTATTCATGATTATGAAAATATAATAAATTATTTTTTTGTAACATTCAATGCATATAAAAATAGTAACAATGTTTGTGCGTACATATAAACTATCACCTCCACGAAGATATGTGAATAATTTTTCATCACCGCATCAAATAAATAGTATATTTAAGTATATTTAAATTATTAATATGATATTAATGATTTCATTATAGTTATGGTGAGAGAAAATAATACTTATGTTTATTTCATAATGATTGTAGGAAAATAAAAAATGTTACTCATGCGTACGTACAACTTACCTTCTCCATGATTATAACATATTTAATTTTTCAAAACCATAATTAATGGTTACATGTAAAATTTTTATATTTAATAATTATAATATGTTAATGAATATTATTGTTGAGATTTTGGTATAATGACCACTTTGACTATTAACATCATATAAAATTTATTTTGGACTCAAATAATGAAAATCATCAAAACGTAAAACATGATCTCAAATAATTAACTAGTTGTTAAAAAATTATAATAATTGATATAAAATAATATCAAGAATTAAAAAGGTTCTCAATAAATTAAATAATTAAAATAGGTTTTTTATTCAGGGAGATGATGATTGTTGTTGATGATTTAAACACAAGGAAAGGGGTTTCGTCTCAATATCATTTCATTGTGACAATTTTTAATGTTACACACCCACCTTATATTATGAGGTGAATATACATCCCCTTAGAAATATTATATAATGAAATTATTCATTCTCATGTTATTTACTATTTTTCTATATTTTATTATTTCATAGTCCTTATTATTTAAATTTTCAATGTTTTATGGGACACTTTAAATGTTTAAATATTTATTAATCAATTATTATGTCCATGTTAATATTCTTAATATTTATATATTTATATGGATATAGAAGGAATATACTTGGAATTTTTATATCTATTTATAATTTCTTTCAAAGGTTTTCATATGGAATCTATTTTCATGTTTTATACTAGATGTTTTGATAAAGGAAAAAAAGGACTGATTTATTCTTAATGAACACGACGATAACAAATTTCTTTCCAGCATGACTATTATTAAATTTTTCGATTAGTTTACAATATTCCATGCTGTCTAAACTGAAAATCATTCTTTTTCCATTTAGATATTTTAAAATGAAAAATTATTTTTTAATGGAAATTTTTATTTTTAAACAAAAGTGTTTTTCATAAGAGATTGAAAGAGTTTTTTAATGTACTTTTTGATGAAGGAGTTTAATTCATGAAATTGTTATTCAAAATTATATAAAATATGTGAGACTAATACGACTTATTCAATGATTTTATCCTAGTTCAATGTCATACATTATCTTCATAAATATTATATTATGGTTTGGGCCCCATTATAGCTAACAAGTGAGATAAATAAAACTTAACATAAAGGGTTGAGCCCCATTATAGCCCACTGTTGATCCCAATAAAGAATATATGAAGGTTGATCCCGATTATAGATCACAATTAAGTTAGGTAGTAATAGTATTTTAAGATAGACATATAATAATATGAATAAATTTTTTTTGAATGTATTTTATGAGAAATATTCTCTAAGTCTCCTAAATGAGTTTTAATCACTCACTTTCAGTTTTAATGATTTTATTTGACAAAAATGTTGGTGTGTTTTCATGTGAAAATGTTTTGTTTCATTATCTTAATAAAAACAAATTGGGTTATCATGTTTTATACTATGATAATTGTGTTATATTTTTTTAAGTCCCTTACTAAGAAATTTGGTGCTTATATCAATATTTAAATTTTTTTCAATGGTTATATGGATGTGTAAAAGAATGCACGATGTCAATTTGAATATTTTGAGGATTTTTCTAGAAAAATAATTTATATTTTATTTTAAATGTTTTAAATTATAGAATAAAGAGATATTATTCTTTTAGTATCTATGGTATATTATAGTGAGATGTTATGTAAGAATTATGAACTAATTATCTAAAACTGTAAACCTGAAAAGATCACTAATGTGAAATAATGTAATTTATTGAATAAAAAATAAATATTATGTAATGTTTAAGGATGAGGAATTACATTGGGTATCAAATATTGGTTTAGATAACATTAGTGTTTATGATACTGTTAAATACAATATCTATAAATGATTATTTACATTGTAGATATGTTGAAATGATATAGCATTTGTGATTATTATTTTTCTTCTTCTTAGATATATCAGTTTCAAAAATTTTCCCCAATATAAAAATGTTTGATGTGGTGGGAAGGCATGAAGAAGAATAAATACTTTAAAATAATCTTCCAAAGATAATCATATTTGGATAAAATTGTTTTTGTAGAGAAAGATCAGTTGACAGAAGCTATGAATGAAAGTGTTATATATACAGGACATCACTCAGATCATCAATATTAGAATGTATCAGTTGTGGAAAATTTTATGACAAAACATTCACAATCATTTAAGGGATCATCTGACCCATTGGAAGATGAAGGATTCCCCAACTCTCTGGATAAATAATTTTATATAATGGTTTATTTGGATCATCAAAAGTTATGTCTTTCCATCTATAATTCCGAAGGTGATGCTAATAAATGGGAAACATTACCTTTGAGTAATAGAGAGAAAAACGATCTTGATGCCATGGAATGTGAAAACAATAATGATAATTTCCTTGTTAAATATTTATTTAAGGTCTTTTAACATATGATAGAGAAAAAATTGTTAAAATTATTGAAATATGATGAAGATTCATTTATTGGTTATGAAGAAAATATCACATGATTTTTCTTGTATGTTTCAGTTTTATTTTTTCAAATATAATAAAATGAATTGAGTTTACTTAGGAATAAAACCAATTCTATATTGATATTTGGCTTCCATATAATTTAAATGATACGATATGTGGTTTATTGTGTTGATATAGTTGAAATGTATATTTATTATAGTTATGTTTCACTAGATGATTTTAGTAAGAAACAATAAGGTGGCGGGAAATAGAGATTCAAAAAACTATAAAATCTGAAGATATTTAAAAAAATGTTCCATGTGTGGTTAAATACATTTTAGGGAATTTTATCAGTATAAGAAAATATTTTTTATATTGTACAGTATTGTAACAAGGTTCGTGACTACAATGAAAAGAGTCATGAACAATCCAATAATTACATAATACATAACCAATCAATAGTAAGATGATTTATTTACAATAAGTTAGGGAATTATGAGAATTTTTTTCAATATAATGTTACTAATGGTGGAAATCATCATTATCAGAAACAAAAATATTTGGGAAAATATGTTTCCACTTCTATAGTTGATATTTTGACATCTAGTGAAGAGATGGATGCTCCAAAAAGATCATTATTTTTCAATGTTTAACCACAAGATAACAGTTTTAGACACTACTTATAAATTTTAAAGTGTTATGATCATAAGTGATTAAAAAATTACTTGGACGTGTTTTATTGGTTTTATTTTTCTATAAGTCATTTTTTTCATAAGAATTATGACATTAATTTAGGACATGGGATTTAAGGTATTAATAATAACTTCATGTTTTATGAACTATGATGATAAATTCTACTTTTATGTATGTAAATAATAATTATGGTAATGTTATTTAGATGAAATAGTTCATATGAAATAGAAATATATTATGAAATTATATTTACTTATTTTTCAAAATTTTAAATTGTTTCTTCAACTGTAAGAAAAGTATTTATGACTAAAAAATGTGATCCTCTTACATTTATTAATGATAGATTAATGTATGTTTTAACCCATCACTTAGTTATGTTTTTGTGATTGTTAAACTTCTCGTGACAATGTTCACTATCACTCTCCATGTGAAAATGATTGCTTTTTATCCTATATGTATATTTTTCTCAAATGGAGCCTTAGTATGTGTTTTATCAGGTGACCATTGTATATAACATTCTTTATTTTAATGTGGAATTCACATTAATTATTATTTTCCAATATGGGATTTCAATAAACATATTTTGAATAGTCAAACCATAGTTAACCCTATTAAATTAAAAATTATAATTATAAAATTTCCAATTGGGGTGGGGGATGTAACATCCCAATATTTTAATAATGGGACACTTTTCTCGATAATGTATAAGATACACCGCATCATTCATGAATACAAAAATAAATAAAATAATTTAAGTTTTACTATTACAAACTAGCCATTATAATGGTGGGAATGAATGGTATTAAATTAATTATGAAAATTTAGGTTACACATGAATATATAATTATTTTACAGATTAATTAAGAAGGAATATAAAACCCATTTCAAAATAAAAGGAAATGTATTTTTGAAAACAATATCAATGTGAAAAAGTTTGTTTCATAACAATAAAAAATAACTCTTATTGAATTATATTAATGAATTATATATATAATTTATTCAATATAATGTTTGAAATTCATCTTATGTGTTCTCTATACATAATATATGAACAAATCCATATTTATTCATAAAAGATGTTTTCTCTAGAAAAAAAAAATTTCCTACCTTTTGATGGAGAAATTATTTTAAATTTAGTTTTTGAAACATTAATAAATTATATTTGAATGAATAAAAATATTATTTGAATGAATAATTTCAAAATATATTTTGTTTTAACTTTTTTTATTTTTCTGATATGTATTATTTTTTGAGGTGTAGTGAAATAATATTACATTTTTAAATGAAAATATTTTTTTCTAAATAGTATATAGTGTTAAGTTTAATATTTTATAGGTATATAAGTACAATTATATAAATGTTTTATTATTTAACCCAATTTTTTTAATTCAATAAATTTCACATTGAAAATGGATATGAAAATATTTTATTCGATTGGATGTTTGACCATTAAAACCCATTTTTTTGTTCTATCTATTGGATTTATAATTAATTAATTTCAATTAATTCTATGTTTTGAATTTGGAAAAATTTATTCCTTATTTATAAAAATAAATTGTAAAAATTTTAAATAGTTCTATTATTTTTTGAAAATACTAATAGTAACTGTATTAATTTTTTTATAAAAACGGTTAATGGTAAATCTTGAAATTAATGGTACAAATAATACTTTAAATATTATAAAATTAAGCTTAATCCTATTCATATATAATTGATTTATTTTTTTTGGACAAAAATCATCATTAGATCATAATTATAACCTTTTCAAGCAATTATTATAAAATTAAGTAATTTATAATATTATATTCAATGGAAATTTATTTTTCCCACACATTCAGTTTTAACATGTACAATATTTTTAAAATGGTGTAATATATAGACTACCATAGACAACAGATATTATTTTTGAAGTTAAATTTTTTTATATTTATCATTATAAATTATTTCCAATTTTAATTATGAAATAAGATTATAAAATGTTTGTAGATTGATGATGCGTTTATTTTTTAATTATAGGATATATAAAATAAATGATATTAAACATATATAAAATTAATATAATTTTGGATGATTAATATAACTTATGATTTTTTTGATGAATTTAAAATTTTATTGATTCTTGAGAATTTTTTTCTTCAAATATATCTTTTTGTTATGAAATATTTAATATGTCATGAGATGAATAGTTTCAAAATTAATATTATTGATATTTTAAAAAAATTAAAATTTGATAAATTATATTAAATTTATATATAACTAAATTTCAGAAATATGATTGGTATATGTCATAGAACTTAATAATGCACTCATTTATTGTTTTTTCTTCATTTTATTATATTTATATTAACCCTCAAAGTGTAAATTTCATGATATCATGATAAGTGTTAAAAGAGTTAAATAAGGGTTAAAACCAAAATGTTAGGATTATCAAAATAAATAAAAATTTTAGAATTATCTTATGAAGAATTAATTGTGACCCAAAACAATCAAATATTCATGATAAATTTATTTAGAAACATTTGGTGTAGAAATTTAATTATATTAATAAAATATATTAAAGAATTCCACAAATTCCCCTCCCCACTCTCATAAAATTTCTCCCATTTTTTCGATTTAAACATAAATAAGACCATATTTGGTTCTTCCATGATATGAAAAAATCCACTCCTATAATCCTTACCCACATTATATTATCCTTATTTTTCATATAATACCCTCTTTATAGTTTTTAATGTGTTAATAAATGTAGATCGTCTAAAGAAAATGTATCATTTTAATAATGTATTTGTATTTTATTTTATCATTCACTTCATTCAATTATTGGTCAACTAAGATGAAATAATTAATCCAATGTTCAATATATAATGGAATGTTATTATGTTAATATCATCAATGAAATCCATACCTACTTCCATAAAATGAGAAAAATATTATCATTTATTGTACAATAAACTAACACCATGCGAACTGATATAATTTCTTTTCCATCACTGTATATCAAGAATGGTTATATTTATGTAATTAGAGTGTATATACAATCTTAATGTATTATTTATCATTATTAAATTTCAATATCTCACTTTTCCCTTATCTTTCACTGAACCTAAATATGATAACTTCGTTCGTGCATTTGTGGGGTCTCTTTCCTCAAGGAAATGATGTGAATAATTTTTCATATCTGAATCACTTGAAAATATATATATATATATATATATATATATATATATATATATTAAGAGTATTTATATGATATTAATGATATTATGATCATTTGATGATGATAAGATAATACATACCTTTTTTCTAGAATTATAATTGAAAAATCAAAAACGTTACTCAATCGTACGTACGACATACCATCTCCATGATTATAACGCAGTTCAATTTTCATTACTATTCTTTATATGTTGATTAAAAAGTATAAATTATGTATAAAAATGATAATAATTTCAAAAATATTATTATGTATATAATGGAATTACTGCCACTTTTTCTATTGACATCATACCAAATTCATTTTACACACAAGTACAAAATATTATAAAAATGTCTAACATGATGATAAATAATTATTTAACTATTATAACATGATAATAAGTTGTATTAAACTAATAATAATAATTAAGAATGTTATCAATAAAGAAATTAATTAACCTCTTTTTAATATTTTTTATGATAATTATTTTATTGTGATGAATCAGACACAAGGTAAAAGATTTAATCTAAATCTCCTTTCACTGAGGCATACATTGATGTTATAAAAAAATCCTATTTTATGAGTTGTACATAAATAACCATTGAAATATAATACAATTAATTTATTTTTTCTTATGTTATTTAATATTTTTTATATGATATTATTTCATGGGTCTTATGATTTAAATATTCAAATTGGTATGGTACACTCAGACTATTTAAAGATTTAATTTTCAAATCATCAATCCATGTTAATTTTCATAGTAATTTTTTATTAATATGGATATAAAAATACTATAATTAAAATTTTATTTTAATTTATTTTTTCATTTATATGTTTTTATAGGTAATCTATTCATGTGTTTCATAAATAAAATTTTGTCAATGAAGAAAGGAATGTTATATTCTTAACATACACAATGAAATAAACATTTTTTTACTATCATGGAAATTAATTAATTTTTATATTTCTATTAAGGATTACATGATATCCTATAATAAGATTCTTCTATTCAATTTTGTGTATTTTATAATTGAAAATTGGGTTTTTATAAGAAAATGTAATTTTTATGTGACAACATTTTTGATATGGGATTAAAAGAGATTTCCAAATGGGTATATAATGAAATAGTTTTTTAATGAAATAGTAAATTGGAATTATATGAAATAGGTGAACCTTATACAACTTATAAATAGGGATAAACCCTATTATAGCATATGGGTGTGCTCAATATAGATGATATGATCAGACGATCTTTATTATAGCTCACATATGAGCCCAATGTAGCTTATATGAATCTTTGGGCGCCATTATAGCTTACTGATGATCTTAATGTAACTTATACAAATACATTTCCCCAATATAGATCACCTTTTAATTGGGAAACAATATTATTAAAACTAATAGATATGTTTATTCCAATAGAAATTTTTTTTAATTGATTTTATTAATATGACTCTCTAAGTCACCTAATAGAGTTTTAATTATTTTTTATTGGTTTCAATTATTTTTTTGAGAAAAATATATATTTGTTTTTCATGTGATAATTTATTATTTTATCTTACAAAATAAAATTTTATGGGTTTTCATGTTTTTCACTAGACAAATTTTGTTCTTTTTTCCCTTATTGATATTTTTTCTCATTCCATGTTTTAAAATTTTTTCCACAAGGTATATGATTGGGTAATTGAAATGAGTAATTAAAGGTGAATGTTATGAATATTTCTCCTGAAAAAAAATCATATGTTATTTCAAAATATTTATAATATTGATGAAATGGATACTATTTTAGTAGTTTAAACTTTATATGAATGTGGGTTGTTATTTACAGATTATAACCTAATTCTCTAAAACTATAAACATAAAAAGAACATTAAATTTTAAAGAAAGTAATTTTTTGAGAAAAACAAAAGATTAATTCTAGGCCATACCTTTGGTATCAAAGGATTGTTCAGAAAAACTTTAGGGGTTTTATACTATTCAATAGAATGTCCATAAATGGGGTATTACATCATGGTTAAGTTGGAATGATATTGAATTTTATTATTTTCATTTTAATTCATCTATGTTATTATTTTTTAGAATGGTCATCTATAAATGATTCCATAAAGAAATGGTCATTAAGAATTTAGAGGAAAAACTATTTCTAAATCATTATCCATATATGGTTGGAATTAAAACTCGATAGTTTTTTCGGTGATGGGTCTGTTGAAACAATATATAAATGGAAGTTACATCAATCCATGAGATCAATAAGATCAACCAAAAAGGATTATGTTATTATTGTAACATTTCATGAAGAAAAATTCCCTATCACTTAATAGATTATTTGAAGTAGTGGTTGTAAAAGGATGTATCAATTCCCTAGAAAGTTATTTCATGCCATGGTATGTGCATAAAATCAAAATTTATCTCATATAATATACCATTTTCTATTTGAATTTGAAAAGTTGTGTCCATTGGGTAATAATACTATAGATAAAAATTATTTTTATTCCATGGAATCAAAAACATTTAAAAATATTTTCCTTGAGATGTATTTTCCTATGTGTTTCATCGTATGATGGAAATATTATATTTGGAATTAAAAAATGGATGAGGATTTTTTGTTGGATATGAATAAAACATCAAATGATAGTGCATGTAAATTTTAAATTTTACTCGAGGAATTGAATGAAAAATTAATTGAATTAAATCAGGATTGAAATGAAGTATACAAATAGATTTTCCATCTTGAAATTTTAATCATTATAAAAAAGTTATTTTTTAAGAATATTGAAATGGTGAATACTAACACATAAATTCCATGTGATGAAAAGAGTAAGAAGCATTCAAGGTGGTAGGAAATGGAAAAGACACTAACTAAAAATTATAGAGGGAAGCCTAATTTTTTTTGCAAGAGTGGTCAAATACATTTTGAGTAATGTATGTTAGGATCTATAATGTGTTTCCATTGTGGTACGTTTGTTCAAAAGGTTCATGAAGACAAGGAAAATATTCATAAACAATCCAACAATGAGATAAAAGTTAACTAAAAAATAGTACGACTATTTATTTCAACGATTTGGTATATTTTGTGAATATGTGTCTGAATAATGTTACTCAGGGTGGAAATCATCATGATTAAAAAAGGCGTGGTAATATCTTTTTTTAGAACTAATATTTATGTTGAGGAATCTGGTGAAATATGGTAAGCTTCATAGATCTCAGTACTGTTCAAAGGTTAACCATAAGTTCAATGTTTTAGACACTCCTTTTTAGGTTTTAGGTGATGTGATCATAAGTGTATCAAGAATTATTTGAATATTTGTTGTGGGTTTTATGTTTATGTAAGGCTTTTATTTTATTAGATGTATTCCTTTAATATTGGAGATGTGTTTTAATTTATTGATAACATTTTGGGTTTGTAAATATTTTAGTAATGATTATTATTTTAAGGTATTTACATCATCATTCAGGTAATGTTATGATGAAGAAATTGTGATTATAAAATAGAATTATATGTTTTAGGTATAAATCATATTTTATGTAATAGTAAAATAATTCATCAACATTTAGAAATGTATTTTTTACAAAAAACAATATATATCTAATTTTCATACTATGAAATCAATGACCATTTTAACCTATAAAATATTTATTGTTTTTTATTGTTAAAATTCTCATGATCACGTTCTATATAACTCTTCACCAAAATAGGATAGCTTGTTTTGTCTTTCATGTCAATGTTTTCTGACCTGGAAACCTAGTATGTGTTATCTTAGTTGACCTTTGCATGTAAATTTCATTATTTTAAATAGGAAGTAAAATTAATACATTTTTATGAGGTGGTTTTTCAGTAATGGAATTTTGAATTTGTCAAAAAACATTACCATGAATGAATTCAAAATTGAAAGGATGAAATATCAAAAAGGTTATAGAATGTAACATCCCCTAATTTTAATAAATAAAAACTATGTTTGATAGCATACATGATATTACACATCAAGACTAAATGAATAGCTATATATTATTATTTAACTATTTCTCTTATAACCTAGCTATTATAAATCCAAAAATAAATATGATTAACTTAATTATTACAATATGTGTTTAAATTTTAAATATAATTATTTGAAAAATTAATTTTCAATGAATGTAAAACCCTTATAAAAAAAAGGAAATTATTTTCTAAAGTACTATTTAAATATTCCCAAGTGTGTTTTATATTAATAAATAAAAAACCACTTTTTTGGGTTTATATTAAAGAATTATATATATTACAGATTGAATAGAAATTTTAAAATTCATATAGTGGGTTTTATAGACATGACATATGAACAAATCCAATTTTACAAATAAAATAAATATTTTACAAAAAGGTAGTTTTACGACCTTTTAATGGAACATTAATATTAAATCTAGGTTTTGACACCTTCCTAAATTATTTTTTCAAAAATAAACATCCTTTTTGAATTTAAATATCAAAATTTATTTGAATTAATTTTTGTTATGAAAATTATAGGATTGTTTTTTTGAATAATGAAACAATATTACATTTTTAATTTAAAAGCGATTTTTCTTCTAAAAAATATATTACATAAAATTATATTTTTTTAGTTTATATGTATAATTAGATATATTTATCAATTAATACAATTTAGTTCACTGGAATCAATTTTATATTGAATTTGTATATATAAAAAGTTCAATATTTTGGATGTTTTCATTTTAAAAACTTGTTGTTTCGTCTCGTATATAAGATTATTTTTTATTTAATTTCATCCAATTATATGTTATGAATTTGAAAAAATGGATTGAATATTTTGAATATGATTTTCCAAATTTTCTAACACTTCCATCTTATTTTGGGACAATATGAATAAAATCTTTAGTAATTTATTTATTAACATGGCTAATGGTAAATATTGTAATTAAGCATAAAAATAAATTTATAAATATTATAAAAACAACCAGAAACTTATTATAATATCATTGGATGAGTTTATTTGAAAATAAAAATAATCTTATAGAATAAAATAAAACTTTTTCAATTCACTTGGATAATATTATCATATTTATAATATTATATTCTACAAAATGTATTTTTTTCACACTAGTTTTTAACAAGTGAAATATTTTCAATATGGAGTTATATAGGTGATCATGAATACTATAAATTGTATTCTGGAAGTTATGTTTTTTTATCATGATATCTAATTTTAATTTTAAGGGAATAAATAAATTATTTAAAGGCTTGCACAATGATGATGTTTTAATTGTTTTATTGAAGAAATTATAAAATAAATGATAATAAAAATACTGAAATAAATATAAATTGAGATTATTGATGTAATCCCCGAAAATTTTAGATGTATTTGACATGTTAGTGATATTTTTCATTTATAGTTTCGAATTCATATTTATTTTATGATATTTTTAGAATTTCATGTAATGCATTGTTTCAAAATTAACATTATAGATATTTTAAAATAAAAAATATTTAAATAAATGATATGGAATTTATAAAAGACTGAATTTGAGGCCAATTGTTGAGATATGTTATATAATTTAATAAATTAATCATTTATTGTTCATTTTGAGTTTTATTTATGTTTTATTATCCCTAAAAGTGTATAATAAATGATATAATGGTATGAGTTATACATGTTAAATAAGGGTTAAAATGAAACGATATAGATTAAAAAAATAATAAATTTTTTAAAATTTTCATTGGATGAATTTTTTAAGATCCAAACCCATCTCTATTCGAAATAAATAAATATGGACCCATTTGGAATCTAAAATATATTTTTATAAAATTAATATTTTGAATAATTTCGAGAGGGCCCTTACCTTCTCTTAAAAAATGGTCACCAATTTTTCACATTTCAACACACTTAAAAACATTTTATGATTGGAAATTATCTACAAAAATAATTTTCAGGAATCACTACAAATATTCTATATACTTTATTTTAGGTAGAACTCCCTCCATATATGTGTTAAGGTGTTAAAAAAAAGACATCATGTTAAGAAGAGGTATCATTTTATTCATGTATTTTAGTTTTATTTATTTTTCAAATTAATTCAATATTCTTAAACTATGATGAAATATTAACTACAATATAATACAAATGGTGATATGTTATTATGTTAATATAATAACCGATATCTATCTGCACTTACATCAATTGGGAAAAGAATTATTGTTTTTTTGTTTGGTGAACTATCACCCTACAAACCAATATATTTTTTATTCCATAATAGTCTCTCGAGAATGGTTATAATGATAGAATTAATGTTTATATACAACTTTAATGAAATATTTATCATTATTAAAATGTTATATTTCATTTTGTTTTACCTTTAATTGCAAATAAGAAGAATAACATCATTTTTGCATACATGTGAACTATCAACTCTATGAAGAGATGTGACTAGTTTTTCACCACCACATTAAAGGAAAAATATATATAATATTATTTAAAGTGTTTATATGATATTACATATTTTATCATACTTCGAGAAATTATAAAATATTACATTATTTCTATAACACCTCGTGATTTTATGAGAAGTATTATTTTTAATTTATTTGATGTCTTGTGTTGTATTCTACACCAAGATTATCTTGCTCTATACGCAACATCGTATTACCTTGCAGTATACGCAACACTATTTTAGGATCGTGTTACACAAAATTTCATGTTCGTTTGATAGAAGTTATTCAACGCAACATTGAGTGTTTATATATATATATATATTCAATGTATAAATAAAATATGGTTGGATTCTATTATACGCAACAACAAAGGAATCTTACACTACATGCAACCCTGACTTGGCTTTCTTTACATGCAATTGTGACCTTCCACGATAGCGTGTGTTGTATGCAATACTGAGTTTCACTAAACAACCATATGTCATTAAAATATTATATAAACTAGCCATTATGATTAGTAATAGCCACTTTTTGAAATTTTAAAAATTTTATCTTTTCAAATGGACATCATTTTTCGATTCGGAATATCAAAATTAGTCTAGGGTGAATTTTTGGTATTTTTCAAAAAACATTCAATTTTTTGATGAATAGTGAAAATGCTGAGTTATTGGTTAAAACCGAATTTTTATTTAAATAATAATTTATTTTATTTAAATTTATTTTAGGTCAAAAGAGATACATAATTCCTATATAAGTTCAATGTATTTCATTGGAGTCATTTTATAGTAATTTTAGATATATAAAAATTTTGTTGAACTTTTTACCGTCTCCTAGGAGCATTTGCAATTGTACATAAAACTTAATTTTACCACTTCTGTGAGTTGAATTTCAAAAATACAAGAGACACAGATAATATCAAGGAGTAAAATGTGGTTTAATAAGATAAAAATAATTTTTGGTGAATAGTAATTATTTACTTTTATTTACCATGGTTAAAATTAAATAGGGTAATTAAAGGTAAAAATGATATTATTATTACCCTAACACATGTTCTAATTCTATTGGATAAGTCTAATTCTACCAAAAACAACTTTAGGAATAAAATATTACCCTTTAGGTCCACTTGTATTAGATTAGGACATTTATTATTATTTTATTTAAAGAAGAGTTAAAATAGTTAAAATAAATTTTTAATGACTAAAACATTTTTAATATAGGGTTATACATAAGATAAATAAGACTATAAATATTAATTAGAAAGATAAAACTATTTCCCACATTATGGTATTTTATTTATAATTTTTAGACATTAAATAATTTAATTTATTTATGACACATTAATGATGCAATAATTACCTTATTAATGAAATATTAACATAACTGATGTTATAAATACCCAAATAAATGTAATTTGAGACTTTTTATAAATTAAACTAATTTTTTAGGTTAATATGACATGTTAGTATTGATTCAATTAACTTTTTTTGAACTAATAATGTTGTTATGATTTTCACAAAAATTAATTACCAGATGGTGTCAAAATTAACATAAAATAGTTTTTAAGACAAATATTATATTATTAATTTTTATTCTATTCCTAAAATTCTATGGTTCGGAAAAATGGATTATATAAAGTTATATATATTAATAATGAACAATTTGGGGTTCTTTTGTCTTGTTATAGTAATTTTATTAACCATATAGTGTAAGAAAACTAAAAGAAACGGTAAAAGTTAAATTATTTAACTTAGAGTTAAATCTTAATGATAAGGTTAAAATAGTAACTTAAACTTGTCTAAAACCTATTGGTTGAGAGTATTTTTACCCATAATCACATTATCTTCGGAATAAGTCACTTTGGAGCCATTATTAACTGAATATGTCTTTATTATAAAATAATATTTTAAGTTTTTTCCTAAAGGGCCCCTCTCCTCCCTTATAAAAGGGCACCTCCTCCCTCTTCTATTTACCCAATTTTGAGCCTTAAAGATCGGCCAACCCCTAACCATTTTCCTTCTCATCTTCTCTAGAAACATTATTGAGGTTCTGGTCTCCTCAAAAGACTAACTCTAGTGCCTTAAGAGGATGCTTAAAAGAGGTGCGTCGAAGAAGAGGTAATCTCTTCTAGCGATTCTTTCATGTATATTTATTCTTCAAATTCATATTCTTTAGATGTTTCATTATAAATTAATAACATCAGTATCAATAATATAATGATATGAAACAATCACATTTCACTTTCTATCCATCCTACAGAAAACAAAATCACTGAACGTGCGTATATACGGAATATCGTCTCTACGCCGTTGTGTAATATGTTTTTCCACCACCACCTTACATATATGTGTATAATGGTGTAAAGAATAACTATATATAGTTATTATAACATCATACTGATTTTGAGATATTATATCATCCACTCCAATTTATTTCAATAATTATGGGAACAATATCATCGCTCCTGCGTACGTACAGATTACCGTCTCTATGACGTGATGAGATTCATTCTCCATGTTAACAATTCCAGAGTGATTATAAAGTATATATAATTCATAATAATGAAATATATGAAATGATAAAGCTACTTGATTTATGTATATATATATGGCATCTACTTACTTTCATTCAAGTCAACATCGAAAGGAAAACAATGTTCATGCGTACGTACGGCTTACCGTCTCCATGAACGGTGTATTTCATTTCATTCATCTATCTATTATATATATATATATAATGGATATATATGATATATAAATAATTATATACATTCTGGAAGTAAGTAAATCATGATATAATTAATAATAATATCATGAACAACAAGTCCAAACATGTACGATAAATAAAACGATTTTACCCAAAACACTGCCTTAACATGGAATTTACAAAAGAACTGGTAATATAAAGTCGTAAGTGAACCATATATGAAATTATAACAATGAATATGATTCCTTAATAAGTAAATTACATTATTTAAATAATTATACATGAGGTTCGGATACGTACGAATCATATCGGACCGAAGGTAAGAGATAACTTTTCCATTCTCATTTTTATCCGAGATTGTTTATTCATAAGTATTATTGGGGTTATATTTATCATCCATGTACCTATTTTCTAATAATGGTTTCATGTATTTTTAAATCCCTTTGTACCCATTTTTGACTTTTACTACCTTGTGTGTAAGGAATATTTATTTTAATTACCATACGAGGTACTTTTTGACATTTCCAGCAAAAGTACGAGAAGAATGTTTTTTTAACTTATACGGCATGAACGGATTTTTATAGTTTCATAACGCCTAATTTTCATGAACATTAATCTACAATATTTTATTATTATTTTCAACAAAATCATTTTCTTTTAAAATTTCATGTAATTTTTTGAAAATAAAATGATTTTGAAGAAGAAAGGATATTTTCCTCAATAATTCATTTCATGTGTTTTGTCAAAACTAATTCCCATCTAAGATAACATTATTTAGTATGATTATGTTTCAACAATAATGTTTCTATGATTGACATGGTTTCAATTTTTTTATGAAATGAAATCCACTTGTTTTATGTGGATTATGTTATGATGGGATGATGTTTATGAAACCCAATTTATTCTTTGGGTTATGATGAATGATTTATGTTTATGTTATGGAACACGTAAGAATGATTTCATTATGAGATGGGTGGGAGATATATCTCACTCCAATGCATTGGGAAAAGATTTATATCTCATGAGATAAATATGGCTGGAACAGAAAGTTAATCTGGTTCAATGATACAGGACTGGAACGAGGAGTGAACTCGATTCAGAAAGGGACTTCTCCACTAATATGTTATTGGAAGAAATGCCTTGGCTACTATGGAAATCATATCATGTTCTTAATAGTTTTCCACAATTAAATGTTTTATTACCATGCTATTTTATCATGATTTATGTTTCTTTATGATTTATTCCTTAAGTACTGTCATGTTTTATGTAATTGCTCAAGATTTTGATATTTAAACATTCTGTTCATATTTTTAAGTTCAAATGAATATGATTTGTTTTATTTTCTCCATTCTTAACCGTACAGAGCTTTTGAACCCACCCTTTATATGTTTTCTTTTCCCCAGGATTTAGAGAAAGGTTTTAGATAAGAAAAAAGGGGAAGATCTTTATGGGAGATGTTGAAGATCTTTCACCACGATTAGAAGATTATGTTCCAAGTTTCCAAAGACACTAAACTATTATGTTCCTTGAGTGTTGGTTCTTGTTATGTATTAAGTATTCCTCAAAAGTAATTTAATGTCCATGTACGTCAAGATTTGGGTCTGTACAATTGGTATCAGAGGAAAGGTTTAGATAAACATTGGAAACATGGATACAAAAACTTTAGTGAGATCCCTAGAGATATTTCTAAGGTATGTCTGGGGATGTCCCTAAGGTTAAGTATAAGTTTAGGTTATAGTCCTATAATTATGGTAACGATATTATAGTTAAAACTAATATGTTAAATATTGAAGGTACTCTCCCTTTATTATGTTGTTTTACCTAGCGTGATTTTTTCATCTCACACTATTCTTTTTGGGTTTCAAATGATGGCTGGAACCTGACGGAATAGTGTTGATCAATGTAATGGAAAATGCAATGATTGTCCTTAAGATAAAACCAATGTTATGGGAGATGGAGTGAAAAATATTATTACTATACTTACATAATCTATGAATCATTCTGGACATCCAAATGAGCAGAGAAGGGAACAATATTCTATTGATTACTTCACGATGAAACATCCACCTTCTTTCAGTGGGTTTTCTAATCCACTTGTTGCTGAACAATGGATCCATACCATTTAAAAGATATTTTCCATACTTTGCTGTTCAGAACAAAAAAAAAGTCATTCTGGTTGTTTACCATTTAGAAGGTGAAGCAGACCAGTGGTGGACTCTAATTAATAATACAAGGCCCTAAGATGAAATTGAATCTATGGAATGGAACAAGTTCAATATCTTGTTTTTAAATAATTAATTCTCTCATATTCTTCAAACAAAGATAGAGAAGGAGTTCTATGAGCTTAAGAAAAAGGATGATGAATCTGTTGGTATATACGAATAAAATTTTACAAGACTTGCAAGGTATGCATCTGGCATTATCATCCAACCTGAAAGTAAAGTTGACTGATTATTCAGTGGAATAAAACCAAGTCTTCAAAGGGCATTAGCTATAAGAGACTTTAGTAGATATGAAGAAATTTTGTGTTGTTCTATCAAGGTAGAACTAGAAGTTGGTGTTACATATCCATCTCATGGTTTTGACAAAAAAAGAAAGATGGAGTTCAAGGCAAAATATCAGAACAATGGTGAAAAGATGATGAATGTTTCTTTATGCTCAATGTGTGGAATGAAGCATAGTGGAGATTTCCTAAAAGGTACTAGAAAATGTTTTAAGTGTCGAAATGAAGGTCATGGAGCAGTTGAGTGCCGAAGTAATGGGAAAAAAGATTCTAATGACGTGAATAGAGAAAAGACTACAAAGAACGCTCCACCAACACTTCAATGCTTCAAGTGAAAGGAAATATGGAATTATGATAATCAATGTCCTAATACAAGGGTTAATGATTATCGACATGAGAAACCTCTAAAGGAAAAGAATAAAGGGAAGTCACATGCGACCACTATTTGTGATGTTTAGTATGACAATGATGTTGTGGAATGATTAAGTGTTTATATAATTAGATTTCAAAATAGTATCATGGAATCTTGTTTATAGTATCACAGAATTATGTAATATATATGTATTGGTTTTCAATATTTGTATGGTACCGGTAACCAGGAAAAGTGATTGAAATATTTTTGGAAAAAATATGATATGCGCTTAATGAAGGGATAAAGAGAAAATGAAATGAGCTCATGACTAATATAAGGACAAAGTCATATCATGGTTTGAGTAAATACAAATTTAGGGATTTTAGTATGTGGAAAGAGTTAACTTTTGACAGCATTCATGTTTTTACTAAGGTTCAATGGGTATTAATTTTTCCAGAGAATACATGATTAAAGAATTCACATGTTTGGAATGTGACCAACAAGATATATCTTATGATATATGGGGGATAAATGATGGTATTCACATGCTTGGTAGATGACCTCTCTAGTAATAACTTTCTTTATACTATGAGATTGGACAGAAGTATTTTGGATAAGCCTAAATATTGGAATGAATTATGTTAGACATAAGATAGTATTGTTTAAGGCTTGAACATTTTTCAATATTATTACAGGAATGTTATACTAATGCAGTTTTATAAAAAGGGACAACATGCAGGACGAGTGAAAACCCGTTGCATTGGACAAGTATGTGGGAATCAAACCCACAAATGAAGTGTAACAATCCTTTATTTCCAACCACTGGTCTATAGGAAGTCCCTGGTTTGTAGAAACTAGTTTTATTTTATTAATCAGTATGATAGATGAAGTATAAGTCCATTTTAGGAACCATATATGATTAATCTCACTATAGATGGACTTATGTATATTTAAAAACATATTCTAACCTTTTGTTTGAGATAGATGGAATGACATATCATTCTATCGCATGATCTGATAACACTTCACAAATGACAAATTCAACTTTATTTCATTAAGAGATGAAGTGGAAATTGTTCAAGGAAGGACCAACGGTGAGATTGTACCAAAATCAATAATTTATTTCTTCTAATTCATATTTTTTCAAATTTAGGGAAATGATATTGAAATCCAAAAATGTTGTCCTATTTCCCACATATTTGATGAATCAGATGGTACCTTAGATCAGAAAAAATTTATGGCTTTGTGATTGTTGGATTTTTCAATGTCATGTTCTCTAACACTCTCTATTAGAACTTGATGGTTAGATTTATCTTCTATATACATATTTTCACCTATGTTCTCATATGTTGAAACCCAGTGATTAGTTAAATTGGGTAACTGTTACCGTTCATAATTTAGTTTTCAAAGTTATGTTTTGTTATTCATTTTTACGATGTGGGTTTCTATTAAAGAAACTTTCAAGTAGTAAACCATTTATAACCCTGATGAATTTTGAGGGCGAAATTCATTTTAAGGGGGGTAGAATGTAACACCCTGAGATTTTATGAGAAGTATTATTTTTAATTTATTTAATGTCTTCTGTTGTATGTTACACGATAATTATTTTTCACTATACGCAACTCCGTATTAGCTAGCAGTATACGCAACACCATTCTTGGATCGTGCTGCACAAAATTTCAAGTTCATTTGATAGAAGTTATTCTACCCAACATTTAGTGTGTGTATATTTACATATATATTCATTGTATATATGAAATACGGTTTGATTCTATTATACACAACAACAAATGAATCTTGCACTAAACTCTACCCTGACTTGGCATTCTTTACACGCAATTGCGACCTTCCACGATAGCGTGTGTTGTACGCAATACCGAGTTTCACTAAACAACGATATGTTATTAAAATAATATATAAACTAGCTGTTATGAATAGTAATACACACTTTTTAAAAATTTATGAATTTTATCTTTCAAAATGGACTTCAATTTTGGATTCGGAATATCAAAATTATCCTAGGGTGAATTTTTGGTATTTTTCTGAAAACATTCAATTTTTGATGAATAGTGAAATAATGAGTTATTGGTTAAAACCAACATTTTATTTAAATAATAATTTCTTTTATTTAAATTTATTTGATTTAAAAATAGATACATAATACCTATATAAGTTCAATGTATTTCATTGGAGTCATTTTATAATAATTTTAGATATATAATAGAAATTTTGAACTTTTTAGCGTCTCCTAGGGGTATTTGCAATTGTACATAAAACATAATTTTACCACTTTTGTGAGTTGAATTTTGAAAATCCAAGAGACATGATTAATATAAAGGAGTAAAATTCGGTTCAATAAGTTAAAAATAATTTTTGGTGTATAGTAACTTTTTACTTTTATTCACCACGGTTAAAAGTAAATAGGGTAATTAAGGGTAAAAATGATATTATTATTACCCTAAAACATGTCTTAATTATTTTGTATAAGTGTAATTCGACCAAAAACAACCTTAGGAATAATATATTACCCTTTAGGTCCTCCTAGATTCGATTAGGACATTTATTATTATTTTATTTAAAGAAGAGTTAAAATAGTTAAAATCAAAGTTTAATAACAAAAACATTTTTAATATAGGGATATACATACGATAAATTTGACTATAAATATTAATTAGAAAGATAAAAATATTTCCTAAATAATCATTATTTATTTTTAATTTTTAGAAATTAAATAATTTTATTTATTTATGACACAATGATGATGCAGTAATTACCTTATTAATGAAATATTAACATAATTGATGTTATAAATACCCCAATAAATGTAATTTGAGACTTTTTATAAATTCCACTAATTTTTAGGTTAATATGACATGTTATTATTGATTATATTAACTTATTTAGAACTAATAATGCTGTTATTATTTTCACAAAAATCAATTACCAAATAGTGTCAAAATTTACATAAAATAGATTTTAAAACAAATATTATATTATTAATTGTTATTCTATTCCTAAATATCTAAATTTCATCAAAATGACTTAGATAATGTTATATATATTAGTAATTAACCACTTGGGGTTAGTTTGGCTTTTTTTAGTAAGTTTATTAACCATAAAGTGTAAGAAAACAAGAAGACATGGTAAAAGATAAATTATTTAACATAGAGTTAAATCTAAATGATAAGGTTAAAATAGTAACATAAACTTGTCTAAAACCTATTGGTTGAGAGGATTTCGACCCATACCCACTTTAACTTCGAAATAAGTCACTTTGGAGCCATTATTAACCGAATATAACTTTATTATAAAATAATATTTTATGTTTTTTCCTAAAGTGCCCCTCTCCTTCCTTATAAAAGGGAACCTCATCCATTTTCACTTTACACAATTATAAGCCTTCATGCAAGGACAAACCCTGACCATTTCCCCTCTAAACTTCCCTAGATACAATATATAGGTCTGGTATCCTCAAAAGACCAACTCTAGTGCCCTAAGAGGAAGCTTAAAAGAGGTGCGTCGAAGAAGAGGTAATCTCTTCAACAGATTCTTTCAAGTTTCTTTCTTCTTCAACTTCTTCTTCTTCTTTAGTTGTTTCATTATAAATTAATAAAATCAGTATCAATAATATAATGATATGAAGAAAACCCATGTCACCTTCTATCCATCCTACAGAAAACAAAATAACCGCGCGTGCATACGTACAGAATACCGTCTCCACGCCGTGGTGGAATCTGTTTTTCCAACACCACCTTACTTGGATGGGTATAATGGTTTAAATAATTAATATATATAGTCATTATAAAATAATAATGATTCTTAGATATTATATCATTCACTCTAATTCAATTCAATAATTATGGGAACGATATCATCGCTCGTGCGTACGTACGGATTACCGTCTCCACAATGTGATGAGATTCATTTTCTGTGTTAACCATTCAAGAATGATTATAAAGTATATATAATAAATAATAATGAAATGTATGACATGATAAAACTACTGGATTTATGTATATATATATATATATATATATTACATATACTTACTTTAATTCAAGTCAACAAGGAAAGGAAAACATCATTCATGCGTACGTACGACCTACCGTCTCCATGAAAGGTGTATTTCATTTAATTCATCTATCTATTATATATATATATATACTGAATATATATGATATATAAATCATCATTTTAATTCTAGAAGTAAGTAAATTGTGATATAATTAATAATAATATCAATAACAATAATTCCAAACACGTACGATAAATAAAACAATTTTACCCAAAAAGATGCCTTAACATGGAATTTACAAAAGAACGGGTAATATAATGTCATAAATGAACCATATATGATATCATAACAATGAATATGATTCTGTAATAAGTAAATGACATTATTTAAATTATTATACTGGAGGTTTTCATACGTACGAAGCATATCATACCAATGGTAAGGGATTACTTTTCCAATCTCATTTTTATCCGAGATTTTTTATTCGTAAGTATTTACTGGGGTTATATTTATCATCCATGTCCCTGTTTTCTAAAAATGGTTTCATGTATGTTTAAAGTAATTTTTACCCATTTTTAATTTTACTACTTGGTATGTAAGGAATATTTTTTTTTTTACCATACGAGGTACTTTTTGAATTTTCTGGAAAAAGTATCTGAAGAATGTTTTTTTAACTTATACGGCATGAAAAAAAAATTACTGTTTCATAACTCCTAATTTTCATGAAGATTACTCTACAATATTACATTATTATTTTCAAAAAAAAATCCTTTTCTTTTGATATTTCATGGAATTTAGTGAAAAAAAATTATTTTGAAGAAGAAATGATATTTTACTAAAAAATACATTTCATGTGATTTTTCAAAACTATTTTCCATCTAAGATGACATTATTTAGTATGATTATTTTTCAAGTATAATGTTACTCTGATTTTTATGGTTTCAATATTTTTATGAAATGATATCCATTTGTTTTATATGGATTATGTTATGATGGGATGATGTTTATGAAAAAAAATTATTCTTTGGGTTATGATGAATGATTTATGTTTATGTTGTGGCACACGTAAGAATGATTTCATTATGAGATGGGTGAGACCTATATATCCCTCCAATTATGTGGGTAAAGATTTATATCTCATGAGATAGACATGGCTAGAATGAAAAGTTAATACAGTTCAGTGAAACAGGACTGGAACGAGGAGTGAACTTGATTCAGACAGGGACTTTTTCCACTAAGATGGTCTTGGCAGCAATGCCTTTGCTACTATAGAAATCATATCATGTGCTTAATGGTTTTCCACAATTAAATTTTTTATTCCCATGCTATTTTATCATGATTTATGTTTCATTATGATCTATTCTTTATGTACTACCAAGTTTTATGTCATTTCTCAAGAGTTTGATGTTTAAACATTCTGTTCATGTTTTTAATTTTTAATGTATATGATTTGTTTTATTTTGTACATGCTTACCCTTACTGATAATTTCTGCTCACCCTTTATGTGGTTTCTTTTCCCCAAGATTTAAATAAAGGTTTTAGGTAAGAAAAAAGGGGAAGATCTTTATGGGAGATGTTGAAGATATTTTACCACGATTAGAAGATTATGTTCCGAGTTTCCAAAGACACCAAACTATTACGGTCATTGAGCATTGGTTCTTTCTTTGTATTAAGTATTCTACAAAATTAATGTAATGTCTATATACATAAATCATTGGGTCTCTACAATTTCCCCAATGGTTGTTTAAAAATGAAAACTACACTCATGCGTATATACTACTTACCATCTCCATGATTATAACACAGATCATTTTTTTACCAGACCAAATGGTTTTTTAAGAAGTATAAGTATTCTATGAGAATGATAATAATTTATGGAATATTATTCTAATGATGATGGAGTAATGAACTCTTTCACTATTTTCATCATTTAAAATTTTTTCGGGACTCAAGTACCGGATATCGTCAAAACATCAAACATGAACATGAGAAATTAATTAACTATTAAAACATGATTTTAATAAATGTAAAAGGATTAATAAAAATTAAAAATGTTCTCAATAATTTAAATAATTATCCTATTTTTTTATTCAGGAAGATAAATATTGTACATAATGAGAAAAACTCAAGTTATGGAATTTCATCTCAATATACATTCATTGAGGCATATTTTGATGTTATAAACCCACCTTCTTTTATGAGGTGTATATATATCCCCTTTGAAATATTATATATTGAATATATTTATTCTCATTTTATTAAATTTTTCTTAAATTTTATTATTTCAATTGTGATTTTGATTAAAAATTTCAAAGAGGCATGGGGCACTTTGAATTCTTAAAGATTTAATTAAAAAACATTTCTACATGTCAATATTTATGAAATTTATTTATCTATATGTATATAAAAAGATAATGATGGACGTTTTATTTATATATATAATTACCATCCATGTTTTTCATATGTAATAAATTTATGTTATATATATATATATAATATTTTTACATATAACAAAAGTAATGATTTATTTTTAACGTACATTATAACAACAAAATTTTTCCTTTACACGACTATTATTTAATTAAAATCTTCCACTTCATGAATACATTCAATCATAAAACAAAATACTTATTTTCTTTTTTTTATTTTTTAATTGAGCATGGTTTTTTTTAAATGAAATTATTATAAGAAATTGGATTCCATATGGGATTAATAGATTTTTATTGAAGAGTTTGATAATGAAAGAGTTATTTAAATGAAATCATACTTGTTCATTATATGATGTGGGTGATCATGATACCACTATATGAAGGTTTTATCACAATTATAGCTCATGGGTGATCCCAATACAACTTATATGAAGTTTTTATGCCCATTATAGCTCACAAGGGATCCTGATAAATATTACAAAAATGGTTAAGCCCCATTATAACACACTAGTGATCCTGATATAGATTATAAAATGGTTGATCCCCATTATAGATCTTCATTGAATTCGATAACAATAGTATTGGATGTCGAATGTATGGTTATTTCAATTGAAATTTTTTTGAAGGATATTATGAATATGAATCTTTAAGTCACCTTTAGTAATTTTAATTCCATGTATTCTGGTTTAATGAATTTCATTAAGAAAAAATTATGTGTGTTTTCCATGTGAAAATGTACTATTTCATTATCTCAATAAAATTTAATCATTTTTTGATGTTATTCAATTGACTACTTGTGTTCATTATTTTATTCCACTTACTAATAATTTTTTATCATCCCAAGTTTTAATTTCTTGTAGAGGTCTTAAAAATGGGTAATATAATAGAGGAATTCATGTGGAATGTAATGATGATTTTTCATGAAAAATAATTCATATTTTATTTTAAAAGTTGTATATTATGGAATAAAATTTCTGATTATGAAATGCTTATGGAAGGGGGCTTACATTTTTATAGTATTTTATTTAATAAATACCTAAAATATAAATCATATGTTTCCTAAATACAACTTATGATTTATAAAATGTATATTTTTCATTCCTATATAATTATTTGAAAATTAAACTTATTTATACACATTTATTTCTTTCTTCTAATGTTATAAATTTTTTGTTTTTGTAAAAATAATATTTTTTACATTTCACCTACATTTTTTAATATAAAATTCCATAAATTCATCATAATATAATATTCACATGATGAATCAAAAAATTATTTTTATTAATAAAAACTTTAAATTAAATTTTTTAGAATATGACACTAACATAGAAATAAAAAATATAGTCAAAATCATTTTTGTATGAAAATAGCTTATTAAAAATAACACCAATTATTATACTTATTTCATATTAAATAGTATCAAAATTGTTGTAGATATATTATTCATATGAACTATAATTATTATCCTTAATATATCTATTATTATATGATTATGTAATTAATATTAAATTCAATAAGGGTTAATTTTCAATCCTAAATCCACCATAATGTTTATTTAGAAATACAAATTTAATTTTTATCAATGAATTTATATTAATAATGAATGTTATATTTTATTTAACATTATATTGTATAATTATGTTATATCTATTTTTAACCACAAATGGTACAATAATATTTCATCATGTATATTATATTCTCAATTTCATTTTGGAGTATTGTTTCATTTAAATCATGATTTACAACACATTACATTTTATGATAATATATATTTTAACATCCTTGGGTGTTAAATTTTATATAGAAGGGAGACCAATTTTATATACTTCATACCCTGATATATGCATCTATAAATGTAATTTTCCCTCAAAGATTGGATATTTGGGTATTTAGGGATGAAATTAACTGTCATTTGGATAGACCAACCAAAATTTATGAATCAAATGTTTGAGAATTGTCATAATATAATGACATTGATAGATAATTTATAAGGAAATACTTTTTTAGGTGACTCGATTGATGTGTTTATTTTTGTATTCACTCAACACTCTAATAAAATATTCAGGTGGGTTGTTATAAATTCTCTGGAAGAAATCATTTTGTTTAATGAGGATGGAATGTTGGAGGCACTTTTGTGGTTTCCTTTACTTTGGGGATTCAACAATCAAATGGGAAACCAAGTCAACTTTTTCAATATAGATTATCCCACATTAAATTTTTGTTTATATTCTCCTTTTATGATAAAAATTTAGTATTGAGATAATGACCCATATATAAACGATTTTCATTAAAATTGGGTACGGTGTAACATTCCAACACCTTATTTCATGTTTGGTCATTGGGTTTTTAATCTTTGTGAATTACAAGTTAATTCATGATTTTTTATTCTATTATATATTCTTTAATTGCATGATGGAGTCTTTGATCTTTTTTAATAGGTTGGGAGATATTTCATTTGTTGGAATAATTATAGAAAAAAAATTTATATCTAGAAAAGAAATAAGAATTCAACTAAATCAATGGTGATACCCACCTTTTAGATAATGAGATGGTCAAATTATTTGATTCATAATGAAGCCCACTAGACATTCGGTAAGGATTCTAGAGGTGAATAATAAAATTCTAGAAGCACTGAATAACAATTTATCATTCAATATGTCATGAATTTCATCATGGAGCCTCCAACTGGACTGTGAAGGATAGTATCTATCATGTGATTTTGATTTAGGTGACTAAATTATAGGTAATATCAAAATTCAAATTAAGAAAAACCATTTTTTACTTCTAATTTTATCTCCTTGGATTTTTATTCAAATCTAGGTAATTAAAGGCCCTCTTGAGGTTATTTTATCCCTCAAACTAGGAATCCGGTTAAATGAAGGTGTTGATTTAATATTTTAATATCTTTCAGCATGTGTAACCATACTTATATTTTTAATTCCAATTATTTTTTTCTATTTTTATTCAAGGGATATAGATCACTTTGACATTGATATATCCTTACAATGACTTGTGAATTTTGTTATTAGATTCCATACTATATGATTCTAGATCATGACATTTTAAAATTTGGATTCCTTATTTTGTGATTAAAGATATTTTTAATTAATCTAAGTGGTTACACAATTAAATTCATATCAATTGAAACTCTTTTTTCTTTTTATAAATTAAATGGACTTTATTTTGATCTAAAAAAATGAAATGAAGATATTGATAAATTCTTTCAAATGGAATGTTGTCTGGGATGATGGCTTTTTTTTAATTGAATTCTAAATTAATATTTTTATCTATAAAAATTATATTTAATTGAAATTAATGATTTGAATAACTAATTTTTTATTGAATCAAAAGGAAAATTGAATGAAATATTTTATAGATATAGAATGAATTTTTTTAAATATATAAGTTTGGATGAAAAAACGTTATGATGGTTTTAAAAATTAAATAGAATTTTTAATTATTGATTTTAGGATTATTGAATGATGATTGTTGAAATTGAATTGAGAAAAATGATTTTCCCATTGATTTATTACTTTATACCATATGGGGGCACATTTAGTTATGTTCTTAGTCTAAGATATGCATGTATTTTCATTGAATACCAAAGAATTGATACTGAAAATGAAAAATAAACATTGAAGAGGGTTATAAGTCCATTTAAAATAGTGTAATCTTATTCCCCCATGTCCTAATATCTAGAAAAGTGTTTACACCTATTTTTTTACATCAATAAGAGGTGTATGAATCCTCGAACCATGATCTAGTTATCTCTGAAGCATATTAACTACGTTCTATGATAAAACATGAATTACATGCTAATGTTTATGTAATAATCCATCCATTATTGTTTTATTGAAAAAATTATTCATGCATTTTTTATAATTTCATTTCAAATCAGATGAAAACAATATTCATTATAAATTTTCAAAAAAACTACCATGCCATAATATAATTAATGTAGATAATATCTGGTATATATGATATAGATATCTAATGAAATCTACTCAGCAGGATCTAATAATTATATGGTTTCACACATAATATATATTTATTTATTTTTATCGATAATATATTCCAACTATTCTATGAAAATAGAATAGTCATCATAGAGACGGTGGTTATTCATTAGAGTATAACATTTGGAGAGGATGGTGAAATTTGGATCAATGATCCATCTAATGTGATGAGATCTCTATTTAGGTGATGTATTCATAATGTTTTTCTATCTCAAGTTTAATAATTTTATACATTGTTGTAATTTTTCATAATGATTACATTAGCAAACTGAGTGTTTATTTTTTATTTTTTATTCTCATATGTTTTATAACTATTGTGATGTAATTTTAGCTTTATAGTTCGGTATGGCCATAAAATTTTCATTAGACCTTGGGGTTTTGGAATGATCTTCATGCTGTGTCTAGGATGATTTAAAATATAGTTTAGTAAATTATCCAAGATTCCACAGAAGAAATTACTATGTGAGATAGTTTTTTTCTTATCTAGTATTTTTTTTATATTGGTTTAGATTCCTTGATATTCATGAGAAGGTATTTTTAGAACATAAGGGGAATGTTAGGAGCATGTTCATAGATTAAAATAATCATATTGATCCCTAGGAAACCATGGATTGTTTTGAAAAAAAAGTGTGTCTTTGGAAATAATATTTCTGATTCTAGATTCTTTCCAAATTAAAATCTTTGATTAATGTTACTAATTTTTGTTCAATCTAATAAATTTTATGTTCATATGTATCTTGATTGATTATTATTATTATTTTTTATTCCATGTACTACCAAATCCCTTATAAGACATTATTCATGAACTAGAAGTTTTTTTCTAATTAAATACAACAATAGAACACTCATGTTGACTAGATTCAAAAATATGTAGTATTACACATGGTCCATTCTCTAGGCCTATGAATCTTACCCACCCCCTTTTAGGCTTCATTGGTGGATTCTAATTGAGATGATAATATAGATCGAACCCAATATTTTCAATATATTAATAAAACATCATTCCAAGGAATAAAAAATACCTAGGAGGTGATAGATTAGTTAGGAAAGATTGTAATATTTTCTTAGTTTATGTATATTGTGAATTACATTATGCAGATTTGTAGCACCATGAATATTGAAAGGAATATAAGGATATGGAGTCATAATATAGTTATGATGATTCAAGAATGAATTATTTGAGTGTAAATACATTAATACCCCATTTATGAAATAATTATATCAAAATTAACTATTATTTTCTATGTCCATTGGATCTACCTACCTTTATCATTATGATTGGATAATGTCTTATTATACCAATAATTTTTTATATAGGATAAATTTATATGTGAGGTGGTGTCAAATGATTATCCAATGGCCCAGTGGACTCAAATGTGTATTCCCTCATATATCTGATTTAATTTATATATGTTGAATCATTAAACATATCTTATTGTATTGTATAGGTCTATAATGTTAGAAATTCAGTTGGCTAGTAAGCTTACATTGATTTGAGATACTCACATGTCTAGTGAAAGAATTCATAATATAATGAAAAATTATCCTAAGAGATGAAATAGTACTGAATGACATCACTAACATAACTCCTCCAGATCATCTATAATATTTAGTAATAGACAACTAACTAGATTCAAATATGGAATGATCAGGAACGTGAGTTATGTGTTCATAGAGGTAAAAATATTTATAGAGCTTGAAAATATTAAATACATATTCCACGATTTTTCTATATATTTACTAATTAACATAGTTTTATTGGATCATTTTCAAGTAGTTGATTATTGGATCATTTATATGCTTCTTAGAAAATGGGGTTCTACATACATGCATCCTGAATGAAGATAACTAATGATATGGATGCGTCTCAAGTGGAATCAAATATTTGACATGTGGCTATGGGAGGTACAATTTCTATTTCATTATCCTTATTGATTACTTTATCAAGTATTGGTTTTTCAAATTCATTTGTATCAACATTTTATTTTGACCTATTAAATCACCCAATTGATTCTATTCCTTATGTGATGCAATTATAATTCCTCTGGAGATAGAGAAAAAGGGGTTGAAATTCGCCTATTGTTTTTATGATTATTATAAATATAGATCATTATGGACTACTGAATTATTGACATTAAATATATATATATATATATCTATTATTCATAAAATTGATATGTTAGTTACAATGAAATCAGGAATTAATTATTATCATTGTAGATTATCCTTTACTACCAAAACTGTGGAGTTATATGTTTCATATAGAGAATGGGTCTTGAGGGCTAGTCGAGCCAGAACTCCTCCTAGAATGGTTGGTCCGATGATACCTAATATTATTCTATTAAACAGGATCAGGAAGTCTCTTATTGTGAACTGCCTCTATTTCCTATCAAATTTATTTATATGTTTTCATTATAATTTTCAATTCTACCACCAATGAAGGAGGTTTAGTTCCCTATTAACATGGATCTATGTACACATATAATATTTATTCTCACATATAAGATGGTACCATCTAAACTAAATCATGTAAACAACCTATTGGATGCAATTATATACATAGTCTTTGTTGGACCAAGTGTGTCCCCTATGGATGTAATGACTTTTTCACCAAGAAGGACTATTTAATACATCACTAGTATGTATTTTACAAGAAGATTAAGAAATTTATAGTAAATAATAAGTTTATTTTCACCCATATTGATGATTTAGATCATTAGATGAAATATGAATAGGGGATCTCTCTGATGACTGTTTGGTCTGGTTACCACCATCACTAGATCATGTAGTATGATATTCCAAATAATATAATCCATAATAGTATTGAAAACATGGAGTATCTTGGTACCCCACTCATCATAAAAAAAATCATCCTCTTGTGTTCATGGCACTGATGAATAAAATTATCTACAAGTATCTAGACTCTTAGAATGTGATATTTGATGATGACATCTTTTTTTATTCAAAAATAGAGGAGGATAAAATAAATTATTAGATATATTTTTTAGGATATCTAGAGTAATAAAGGACATTATTAAAAGATATGTATGTTTAAATTATAGATTCAAGAGCTAATTACCTATGTGGAACATGGTCATGGAACATGGTATATATGTTTATCCTTAAATAGTGAATCTTGTCAAGTTATGGGAGGAAAACACAACGTCTCAGATATGTGAAAAATAATTGTCTAAACATGGTATTCATAATTTTTTGAATTAGTTCTCAGTGATATGCCCTACATTGACATATATAACAATAAATAGAGTTATATTCAATTGTAATTTTAAATTCTACAGTTCTTTTAATGAGTTAATGAACTTTTCTATTCACATATAGTGTTGAATCTTCCAAATAATATAAAAGTAAAACTTCAATATTATGGTTATTATATATTGGCTTTTCGATGCATTCAAAGTTTGGATGTCCATGTGATGGATTTTATATTATATTATATTGTTTTATATGCGATGAACTATATTTTAATCCCATAATAATTTCTAGCTTTGATGGATACCGTTAGGGGGTTTCAACAATAAATTTTCATTGAATGGTTTCCATTTTCATTGATCACAATGTATTTCAAAATAAATGTAGAAATATTTGAATCACTATTAGAGGTGATTGGTGGAGTACCTATAATCATTCGACTTTCATATTTCCTACACCCCTAGAAATTTAATTTTATTACTACTATTTAATAAAAATATTTCCATCCCAAATATAATGGTATCATTAGAGGGGTGTAATATCATGGAACATATTTTCTACATGATGTTATGAGTATGTTGTATAAGAATTGTTTTTTATTTTAGGTGTTCAATCTATATATTCATTTTTTGAGAAGAACCTCTAGAGGTAGTAGTTTATGTTGATTTTTGAGGTATCCACCATTAATTATATAGTGTTGATGCCATGTATTTTTTCTATCTCAAAATTTAATTCATTGTGTTATAAAATATTATGTTACTCTCTATCCTTCCAGGAAGTAAAATGTAATTCATATAAGGGTTTGAGAATAGAAATTGTCCAAAAACCAAAAATTTCTCAATAAATATCAATTATTTTTTAAAAGTGAAAAGAAAAATATTTAGTGAATTTTTTTGAAATAAACAATATTTTTGGAATCAAATCATCTTAATCATCTAATTGTTATTTTATCATAATTTTCAAAGATAGTACAATTTTAAGTAAAACATTATATACAATATAAATATTTGGTGTCTATTATGACATCATAATGAACTAAAAGGATTTAATAAATAAATTAAAGTGTAAACCCAACCAAATTTATGTTCACTTTTTAGTATAATATAATACTAAAGTTATATGATTCATTTTACAAATCCATTACGAATCCACCAAAACCTATAATATATTTTAAGGTTATAAAATATTTTCCTTACAAACATGAATCACTTCCACATCTGAAAGTGAATAATATTAATATTTTTGGCCCTTCTCTTAATATAATAGTGAAAATCACCTTCATTTTTCATAAACCATGGGATAAATGATGGGAATGATTTGGTTTCATGTAATTTTATTATATACTATCCAAAACCAATGTTTATGAAATAATAAATATGTACCCACTCATTTCCAATATAAACCGACCCAACATCCAATTTTCATCACCCAAAAATCATGAACAACATCTTTAATCTACCATCCCCACTCCAGTGTCCTCCCAGGGTTCCCAAAATCTCTCAAGAAGTTCGGACTAAGAATTTTGAATAACTCACTCAAGGTATGGGATCCTCTCTGTCACCTCCAACAATTTAATTTTTCTTAAAAAGAGGAAATAACACCCACAAAAAAGTCGTGGGCAAGGATAAAGATACATGCTTAGGGAGTTCTAAAGTAGTAGAGACCAAGCTGGTCTCCCTTAATCAAATTCACTCCCTTTGGATCAATAATATGGGAATTTGGGAAAAATTTAATGTAAGTACATTATTCTTCTGCCGCCAGTGAAGAAAAATAGGCAGCCACCATATTATCATTGCTCGATGTGTGCACCACCTAGATGTTGTAGCTGTTGAGGCTGGAAGGACACCTCTTGATGATATAAGGTATCGACAAAGGAGGAGTGATTTTTCCCTACATGCAATCATGTATTACCATAGAGTATGTTTCATTCTATTTCAAAGAAATCTCCTTTTGAGCAAACAGACTAAGACTTGAATACATAGCCTTTGCCTCTGCTTGGTTGGAGCTTCCCCTCCCATAATATGTAGAAAAAACCAGCACGACACTTCCCCTGTGGTCCCTAACCACTCCACCACTACACATAATACCTTAATACATGAACCATCAAATTTATGTTTGAAACCCATTATAGGTGGTAACCATCACACCTATTTACCTCTTAGCTCAGGACGTGATTGCTAGATACCCACTGCATTCACTTGCATAGCTCTCAAAGAAAAATAATTACACCAATTTTTAATAGTACTATTAAGATCAATTAAAATGGTTTTTGTTCTCATGATAATAGAATCCCATTAGGAAGAAATTCCTTCAAATAAGGCCTAATTTTTGGTTTTCCAGATGAACTAACATCCATCATTTAAAATCACTAATCTTGCCACTTTTTTCGGGCCCTTGCAGATTGAAACAAGGAACCATTTTTCGAGAAAGAAGCACCAATAAGTTCATAAGATAAAAAACTAGTGAACTCACAAATTATCTTCCAAACTGCCATAGCCCATTCACTTTCAAAAAACAAATGATCTGAACTCTCCTCATTATATACCCTGCAACAATGTCATATGGATACAATACTGATACCCATATTCCTCAAATTTTCATCGTTGGTTACATCTTAGTTTCTTATCCTCCATAATAAGAAGTTTAACTCAGTTGGAATACTGTCACACCATATTAGATTATTTCAAGAGTCCTGATATCCCTGAGGAAAAGAAATCATGGGAAAGTTCTTTGTAGAAAGTTCCTATAACTAGAAGCAGTAAAAAAACATTTATGAGGGTTGAAATTTAAATTATTGAGATCAAAATCCTCACATTCTTCCTTATCTAGGACATCATTAATGAATATTGAATACATTCTAGCCTCCTGAAAAGAAATCAAAGTGGCAAGACATCCCAGGAATCCAATTGTTAAACAAGCCCAGTTTTGATGCCAAACAGATATATCCCCTCTTCGTATAATCCATCAAGAATATTTTCTGATTTTTGGTATCATGTAATGTGTAAAGATCAATAAAGGAGAGCCATGATTTCTAACATTATCTTCAAACATATCATCTTTGTAAGACATATTTTCCCCCAAAGATTATGTTCCTCCATGACATCCTATTCCATCCATGCAAGCATGCAGTGAACACTATCTATCAGACTTCATATATTGATTCTGCACTCATAAACATGTATCTTCAATCTAGCCAAAGAAGTCCAATGGAACTTCCCCTCAGTTTTCACATCCCAAATAATGTTTTCCAGTACTTTTCCAACTTAAGAGAGAACCCCCTTCAGTAGCTTCCATGCCGAGAAGGCATGGATAGGGATGGTCGATAAAACAATGGTAATTAGAGTTATCCAACCTTCAAAATATAAGAAGTGATTCTTCCAATTGAGTACACGAATTACAATGTTATTAATAATACTATCAAAATCCTGAATCCATATTCGTTTAGGAGTAATAGGAGATCCAAGATAAACCATTGGAAAAGTTCCCCTTCTGATATTCTGACTGCTGCACAAGGAAGAATCATGTCTGTCTCCACATTTGTTTAAAATATATATATTACACTTGGATCTATTGATTAGCTGTGCACTCCATAAATAGTATTCATCCAGGATGTTATATAAGACACCAACTCATCTCTCACTTGTATTCATTAAAATAAGTTTGTCATCCGCAAACATTATATGATATATTAAAGGTTGGTTCATTTTCCTTTGGTATGGTAGCCGTTCTCCCGTGGATATTTTTTAATTAATAATTCGTCTTAGGGGATCTTTCATGAGGATGAAGATGGTCAGAGATATAAGGTCCCCTTGTCTGATCCTATGAGATGTTTTGAAAAAACCACATATTTTTTTCAATAAAAGAAACTACCATCCAGGAAGAGATAAAACATCTAAAAATAATATCTTCTTCCCAAGTGGAGAGACCCATACCATTGATCACCCTATTGATAAAACCCCATTCCATGTGGTCATACTCTTTATTCATATCTAACATTAAATCCATATTGGATCCACATGTTTTGATGTTAATATCCTGAATCATCACTTGGGCCAAGACCACTACTCCCTGAATAGACCATCCATTAACAAAACCATGTTTCTCAAGAGATATCCATCGAGGAACATACATGGACAACCGTGAGTTGATAATTCTTGATAAAATTTTATAAGGGAAATTACACATACTTACCAGCCTATAGTCATGAATATAATATGGGACATTGATCTTTGTATGAATAACCTGAGTTGTTGCACCCGCCACCCTTGGAATTAAACCACCACTGAAAATGTTTTGAATGGACATAGTTATATCATCCTTAATCACCTCCCATGACCCACTGTAGAACAAACTCAATAATCCATCCAGTCTCAGAGAATTCTCTAAGGTGAGGTTCAACATAGCATTATAAATATATTTGTCACTAGGAATCACTTCTAAGAAAGAATTATCATGGTCAGAAATCATGTTAGAAATTACATAAAAAATATCATCATTCCCACTAGGATACCCATTTTCCATACTCTAGTTAGGTCTTGAATGTAAATCATTGAAAATAGAAAATCCATATTTCCAACCACATTTTTGTCATCCTAATAGGATCCATCTTAAAGAAGAATTTTAGTTTTAACAACCCATGTTCTCTAATTAATACGTCCATGAGAGTATACTGAATTTATATCCCCTTCATGAAGCCATTTTACCCTCAAACATTCCCGAGAAATGTGCTCTTTTTTCAAAATTAATTTTGCCATCATATTCTTCTTAATAGAATGATATGTGAATAACATATCATCCCATCCATCTTTCAGACATAGTTCCAACCGCTCAACCCCCTGTTTAAGATTCAACATGACTTGGTTAACAGGAGTAATGCCTTTTTCCCAGGTTTGTAATATATGTTTGAGCCGCCTCAACTTGTCGTGAATAGAAACCCAAGAAAATACCTAAATAGACTCCCTCCAATTGTCATCAACAAGGTGATGGTAACCATCCAAACCATCCAAATGAGCATAGTATCGAAAACGTTCACGACCATCCTACTGAGGTGATAAGGAAACCAAAAAAGGTGAGCTGTCCGAGACTCCATGAATAAGATGATCAACTTTAGCATTGGGAAACTTGGAGATAGCTTGCACATTTTTCAAGCACTGGTCCAGACAACTCCAGCGACGATGACTACCTTTTTCGTTGTTACACCATATAAAATGATCTCCATAATAACCCATGTCAAAAAGACTCTTACCTTCCATGAATCTAGAAAAAATTGTGCTAGCCACATGTGAAAAAACTCCCCTTCCTTTATTCTCAGCTAGGTGAAAAATAATATGGAAATCCCTTCCTACAATCTATGGGTATTCCTCCAGATCAAAGTCATTCAAATCCTACCATAGACCTTATCTACTTTTCTCATCACAACTTCTATATACGAATGAGATGAAAAGATAATCACTACCCATAATTATTTTCACTATAATATATTGATCTTTTACTTTAACTAGATCCACTGACATATCCCTTTTCTTAAAAATTGATATATTATGTTTTTCTAGATCAGCAAGCATACTCACATGCATTCTGAGTTTTTGGGAAAAATCCTTGATCTTTGACTTATACTGTTTATGTTCTAGCACAAGAATAATAGAAACCTTGTATTTCTTAATTTCCATGGATAAATTTTTTTTCTCTACCCGAGCTTCTAAGCCTCTAGTGTTAAAAATGATTATTGGAATCGTTGACACAATTTTGGCCTAGTTTTGGCCACATGCGCCTTGGTAATATTATGATTAGAGGATAAGAACTACTGTATGGATATAAGTTTTCCTCTAGAGCACACTCCATTGGTTGTAGGGGAAATAGAATTTATGAGAGAACCCGGATAAGTAAATCTCCTCATAGCCCTTCCTTTCCTCTTAATCTGTGGGGATCGAATACCAATATTCCTGTGTATTTTGTTATCAATACAATTTTTATGTGATAACCTGACTCCTTCAGAGATGGAAATTATTCAATAATCTCAGCCATAAAAGCAGCTGTGATATTCATGATATCCTACATGGATTTAATAGCCATTAAACCCAGAAATGATAAAATATAGTATGACATTGCCTAGTATATTTTGATACCCTAAAAAGTTTTGTGATTAAAAATAAAGGAAATAGGTAGTGATGTAAAAAATAATTCGAAGTATTTTCATTGGGTTTGAGCAAGAAGAACGACCATGTATATTTGGAAAATTTGACCCCATAGATTCGTTTCTAAAGATCGAATCCAGATTTTTACCCAAAGATGAACAAACCTTCTCTGAATCATCAGGGGAACTATAGAGACTAGGCACATCCTCTCGGCCATTTTCAGTGTGAACAAGGTAACCTTAATGTCTCTTCCTGCAATTTTTCACCAAATGACCTTGAAGGAAGAAGCGATCATAGAATCTTGGAAGCACAAGATATATAATATCTTGACTCCAAGAAATCAACCCATTAACTCTTAACAAAATCTTGTCCATAAGAGGCATTGACAAGTCCAGCTCTATAGAAATCTACACCACTGAAGTATCTACACTACTATGATAATTGTAATAGGAACACAAGAATCTCCCGAGAGAGTCTCCTATGGCTTTGAGAAGGGAACCATTGTGAAATGTTAGTTGTAAACCAGGTTGGGAAATCCACACCACCACATGAGAACTTTCTTTCTCTTTATGCACATCCAAGGACCACAAAGTTAAATTGAATCTACATCGACCCATAATCACTGGAACCTTACACCAAGCATGAATAAAATCCGCCTCAGATTCAAAAATCATGACAAATTATGTCCTATGAATAGATGATACCTGAACCATCTCAGAAAGACACCAAAAATCAACAAACTTCTTGAAAACGGAAAGGGGCATCTTCACAGGATAAAATCGCTCAATAAGAGTCTACATAAGGAATTAAACAACTTCATCATAGGCATCCAATAGAATCTCCACTGTCAAACCAGAATCATCCCTACAGATTGACGGTATAATCATTTGGGTCTTTGAGAAAGCATAACATCATGATCCCTGATGAGAAAGAAGGGCTTCCTAGAAAGAGATTGTTACATGTCATCCCTCCTCTCTAAAAACCAACTAGGGTGATCGTAATTCTTAAAAGGGATCTGATGGACCAAGATTAAATAGAGAAGATGTTGGAATTAGAGGATCCAATAGATCATAGGGCATACACTCTTGAAAACTCATCTTCTCTCGAGGAATCACTCTCATCATCTCCCTCTCCATCACCTCATTTTTTAAGATTTTTCATAATATTATTTTTATTATCTATTTTTAATAATGATGGGATATGTTATAAAATATCACCCATATTTTCTATTTCATTTTTAAATTCTAAGATACCCATTTCACTGCCATTAATCCTTTCCAAGAAGATTTATACTCCAATGTTATATTGTCTAAATTTCTCTACGATTTTTTATTTCTAAATAATTGTGTCATAGATAGCCTTTCAAATTTCCAATCAATGGTTTTCACCTATATGAAAATATTATTCATATATTATGGAAATAAATGTATTTATTCAACATTCCCAAATAATGTAATAAAATTTTCTGATAAATTAATCCATGAATTATGATCTACGTGGACGATGAAAGGATGAGACTGAAAAGAAAGAGACGAGTAAGACCATGCCATAGCTACTAGTTCTGATTATTATTTCATTGGTGAAGTTTCTCATTGGATGGTTCATATAATTTATGAGTTATACATCAGCATTATTTGGTAGATCATGTGAAGCACGAGCATAAAATCCTGATAAGAGGGTAGTGGCCTAAACTCTATGTGAAATAGTCTATAATGGGGATATCATGGGGGAAAAGCGTAATGTTTTGGATAATTGTAACATCTAAATGCTTGTAATGTGGTATGATACATGGATTATTTTTATAATTATTATTGTCATATATATTCATCGGTATAATTCCTATTTCATTAAATTAGCAGTTTAGGGTATTATTTGGATCATTCCTTAGAGGTTAGGAGGTGTTTTGGGTTTTGGAATATTGTTGTACATATCCATGTGGTTTGAAAATATATATACAGTTCATCATATGGAAAGTGAGACCCAATATACACACTAAGGAATAATTAATGGTTGGGATTCCAATAATAACTACATCATACATATGGTGGTGTTTCAATTGAAAATTTCATTCATCCTATAACCATCAGTCATCCATTAATCTCTAAAGAATCCCAAACATTATTTCAGACATTATGAGGTAGCTGGTTGATGCTAGAAGTTACAAGGAAACAGTGATCATGGTGATTAAATAATGGGATGTATCTCAATTTAATTTCCCTGAACTCCAACATTAATTATTAACAGTTCTTCATTAAAATACGTTTGACCTAAGGAGTACATAAGATCTCTTGTGGTGATTTTTCCCTTCTAACTATAAATTTTATCTAATCGATTTTCCAATTTAAAAAATTAATTTTTTTAGTAAGAGTAGCCTTTATTGTAAATGAATTCATTTACCTCTAGTATCTTATTTTTTTGGATTGTGGTTCCAATTGTCCTTGATAGAAAAAAACCAACTTAAGAATATTTTTATTATTATTTCCTATTAGATGACTATATCCCTTCATCTCATTCAAATTTTTACCTATTGAGGGGTCATAAATGATATTGTAAATTGAGTAATATATATTTTTAATGGAATTAATATAAATTATATGTGTTTTCTATTTTTTAATTATATTTTATTTTCAATTTATTTGTTTTGAATTAATTAAGAATCATAATAAATGGTTTCAAATGGAAAGGTGTTTGTGATTCCCCATCATCTGTAGTGGAATTAAAAATAAAATATTTCTTCCCAAAAAAAGATTTTTCCTAAAATGGATGATTTATTTAATTAATAAGTTAATTATCATTGAGAATGTTAGAATTTAAAAGTTATATGTATGTTGAATGAAATGAATAGTCTTGGAAGGAATGATCATTATTGAAAACCTTTTTTGTTGGCATGTAAATGAAATGGAATGATTGAAATATGGTTTTTTTGGCTCACAAATAGTGACTAATGAAACAATGTTTGTATTATTTATATTAGGCTTAAACCATAAAACATTACTTAATCTAGAGATAAAAAAATAATTAACATGGACAATATTTTTAGGTTTATATTTTTAGAGAATTAAGATGTAACGATTACATTACATCTCATATATTAAAAGGTAAACACTTCTACTCAGTACTCATTTTTTCACAAATTAATAACTCTTAAAAGAAATCAAGAATTGTTTTCTTGAAATAAATCTTTTCAAATTCTTACTTTCTATTAACCATCCTTATACCCTGTGAAAAACATTTCAAAAACTCAGGATGAGCATAAAAATATTTTTAAGGGTTATAAAATAAAGAAAGAAAACATTAGTTCTTCAATACATACAGAACATAATCTATTTAACATACCTCATGAAATCATATGATTTATGAATTACACATAGAAATAATAATTCATAAATTTAACTTGTATTATTCATATCATACATATATTGTATCTTTCATAGATACGTAGAGAGTTATGTTTGGAATACCCATCAAAGTATATTTCTAAAATTTCTTAGGAGAAACATCAACATTTACCTCTTTCACATTACCCAACACATTAATGATATATCTAGGGCTCACCAACCCTAGGTTTATCACAGAACAACCCGTATACGCTAAAAATTCCCAAGAATAATAACATTATCATAACACATGAAAAAGAATAAATTAAAGATAACATTTACACATTGAAATCAAAAGATATCAGTTAAATATATTGACATAATCAATCTATTATCAAAACCATTTATAATACCATATTACAAAAAGGTTATATGGTATTTATTTTCTATTTAAAAACATTACGGCTTGAATAAAAATAATCATTCTAGCTGCGAAAAGGTATTTGTCATCATGTTTGTTAAAAAAAATAATCATTCCTTTTTTATTTTACTAAATGATTTATAGGAAGAGATTAGTTTTGAAAAATATTTAAAATATTTAATAAAGTAATTTTTGAATCAAAGTGTCGAATACCACATTGAAACTTTTATAGGAATTAACATTGAAAAAAATTCATTTCTATATAAATAAATCCTTAAAACATTTTGAAAATGTGGACATTAATGAGAAATATTTAGAAAATAATATCTTTAAAACATTTAAAACATAGTTTTAGTTGAAGAGACTGTTACCACAAGAAAAAAATTACTCAAATACAAATAATTAAAGAATAACATTAAAAACATGTAAGATAATGAAAATAAGGAAATTCATGATATAATATTTCAAAGGGTAGTATATACACCGTATAGGATAATAAAGGTGAACAATACTATTATATGACTCATTTAAAAGAGATTGAGACGTATTCCTATATGAAAATCCAGCATCCTAACGGAGTCACAATAAAATTTAGAAAATGATTTGATGGGAGAGAAAAGGGTATCTCATAAATTGGACATAAAATGTGAAGTAATACTAGTGTATAAGAACATATCCCAACATAAAAAATTTAAATTAAAATATATAACATAAAAGAAGTCTTTGAATAAAAGCAGATGGTTAAGGGTTCTCTTAAGAAGATCATTTTTTAAACAAAATAGATCGATTATATGTATTAACTATAAGTACACATAATGAATGTATAATACAAGATAAGATATCAAAATTTATTATCATATAATCAAATCATGAAATAATCAAGAAGAATAATTTTTACCCAAAGAATGGAAATAGGGTTGAGAAGTTCCCTAACCTCGTGTCCGACTTGACCCGTTCATTCATTAATTTCCTAAATAATAAACATAAGATAATTTATAATTTATTAAGAAAATTTTTATAGTTTAAAATTCCTTTTATATCACTAATTATCTTTCAATAATAATTAGATAATTATTTTATTTCATATACCACATTTTGTCGATGTTCGGAATTTGAGTCAAAAATGAATATGTCATAATTAAAATTTGTCATTGTGGTAAAAAATTCCATTATCCAAAAAATATTATTCATATATATATATCACATATATGTATATATATATATATATAATATATTTTATTTAGAATAATCCAAAAAAATTGGAGATATTAAATGAAATGAACCATTCATGGAGACGGTAAGTCGTATGTACCAATGAACGCTACTTTCATTTCTATGTCATATTTAATTGAAAGAAAATTTAATGATATATAGGTATATTATAAGTTTTATATAATATAATATTTTATATATGATCATAAGTTCATTAAAAACATCTTTTACACATTCCATTTTTGGCATGAATGAGTCATATCACTTTGAGGGGGCGATAGTCCGCACTTCCTCAAATTAAATAATCATATTTACACGTTATGGAAAGCATAAAGGTATGTTGTAAATGAAAAATACAGAATAATAGAAAAAATATAAATATAACATATATCACATATAAATAACAGTCCATCATGATGAACACTCTGAGAGATGGTAGGAGATAATTGAACAATCATCGTTTCGTGAGGGAGTTGCTCATCGTCCATAGAAGTAGAATGTTCTATACCCATTAGATTGAGGTTCGTGTAAGTGTAGTTCGAATCCTTCTCATAAAAAATCATAGTATATTGAGGATATTGGTTTTTTTATATAATAAATTAAAAAGAATATAATAGGGAGTGAAGAATTAGAATAATGGAAAAATATTGAAGAATACATTATCTCTTAAAACATGTAACTCTCGTTGATTTGAGTCGTAATTCAATCTTGAATTGAATTCATAGATGGGGAAAGATTCTATGAGGAATAAGGGGATGTTGGGAGCTTCTTGGATCATAGTTTGTATGAACCACGGAGCTTGAGAGGTCTGTGTTATGGTTTTGAGGTGGTGTCCTTTTATAAGAGGGGTTATGGGTCTTTAGGAATGTTTGAAATAATTATTTTATTATAAAATTATTTTTTGGTGTAAAAAATCCAAAACATATTATATACTAATATATGAAAAAATAACTCAAAATAAAATCATCGAATAAAAATTTTAAATGTTTTAGATGTTTTTTAATCGTTGTCTTTTTTATTTAACCATTTTTTAATCTTACCATTTTATCAAGTATTTAAGAATATGAGAATCAAAATAATTACCAAAACATGAAAAATATCTAATTAAAGATTCAATAAAAACATTGTAGACTTATGTTAACTATTTTATAAATATTATATTTTTTAATTTTATAATATTTATTTAAATTTATTTATATTTTAAAATATGAATTATATCAATTCTGACACTATTCATATCATGTATTTTTTTAAAAATACAATAAAACATCATTGATTTTAAAAAACATTATTAATACAATGATAAATTATATCTATAATCCATGAAATTTGTGGATGATATAAAAATAACCAATTTACATTTATTTTATCATTTATAATATATTTTATTAGAATATTATATTAATGAAATAATCATTGCATCACTGTTGTGTCATAATTAAATTTATTTATTTAATGACAAAAAATTATTAAAAAATTATGATGATGTAAGAAATTTTTTCATCTTTATAATGAATTTTTATTTTCCAAAATATCACTAATATAACTCCATATAAAATTTTTTTACTAAAAGATATATGTTTGTGTTACATTTCCCTTAAATATAAATTTATTTTTATAAAAGGATATTTTCACTTAAAAGTGGCTCCATGGGGTCCCCAAATCTAACCATGGTTTCCAATGGTAGTAAATGTATCAAAAAATAGTGTTTGAACACATTTTAGGGTAATTTAATATTATTATAATATTATTTCTACCCTTATTTACCATATTTACCTTTAAAACATGATAAATGAAATATTTACTGAAGTTACTATTCATAATGTCTGAAAATAAAAGTTACCTATTTACACAATTTTATCCTCCTAATTCAAAATATGGAATCCGTATTTCAAATTTCCAAACACATAATTTTAAGAAATTAATTTAAAATTAAATCTCGTTGTAAAAACCAAAAAACTAGTTTTTTAAGAAGTAAAAACTACCAAAAGATTGATATGTGTTTATGTCCAATTTCCAAGTTAAATTAATTTAAATGAAAAAAATGGATTAAATTATAAAAATATAATATAATAAATCTTTAAATCAAATTTTAATGATAATATAATCATAAAAATATATGAGATTAAAATCAGTATTAAAGTAAAATGTGGTATTTTCACTATTCATTAAAAAAATGTACTTTATTAGAAAAACGAGAAAATTTTACCAAAATTAAATTTTGGTATCCTCATTCTATAAAAGATTTATATTTTTTCAAATGTAACATATAAAAGTGAAAAAACTAGATTTAAAAATGGGTCTCCATCAAAATGTTGTAAATAATCCTTTTAAAGAATATTAGAGTATTTCAAGAATAAAATCGAATTCATTCTTATTTTAATCATCTCATATTTATTAGATAAAAATATAAACATTTAGAAAACATGGGTAACAATATTTTAGTTAGTTCTGTTAATTCCCTCCAATAAAATGTCTTGGCATTAACTATCATTTGAAATAATTATATTATTCTTATATATAACTCCACGATGTGTGCAATGTATGATTTCAATGAAAATTACTGTTGTGTGTTGAGTATTCTATCGGAAATAGAATCCCATTGAAAGTAAAAATAAATTTTAATTCAAACATATTAATAAATATGAAAATTACATATTCATTATTTACCTAGATGTTACATCCTTCCCCCCATTTGAGAATTACGTCCTTGAAATTTTAAAATTAGGCATGGAAACATCATTGAAAGTCCCACATTAGAAAAAGAGTCAATAAATCTATCACTTTAAAAGAAATATATATAAGTACAATGGTCACCTGAGATAAAACATACTATGATTCCATGAAGACATGGATATAAATGATAAACTAAGTGTCAAGTTCTGATGAAGAGTGATAGATAACATAATCAGGTGAAAGTTAACCACCATAATATTCCAAATTTGTGATAGGTTAAATGGTCTTTGGATTCCCAGTAAGAAATGTAAATGGAAAATGTTTTTTTTAATTTCCTTTTCATGTAATTGAGGAATTATTTTATAAGATTTAATAAGAATATAAGGAACTGTCATGTAGAGTTTCTTCCTTTAATAAATATCTACCAAAATCATTAATTTTCTCCAAATTATGAGTATTCAAGATGTATTGGTCACACCTGAAGTGATATATTATACATATAAAGAATAACATAATCCTAAAAATATGAATTATATATTTCCCCTAACATGATACATTATCAAAAACCAAAATGATTAGTACAAGATCAGATAGTACCCAAAATGGACAATCTTTTATAAATATAAATAATACTTTTAATCTCTAAAATATAACAAATAATACCCAATGTTCAAAAAAGACCATTAAATAATAAGTTGTCCTTAAAATCCTTCAAAATAATCCAATCTATGGTTGAAACCCATTTCTCAAAAGAATTTAATCACACAGTCTTCAATAATAATCTTAATATTTAACTACAAATAACATATGCTACTCTTAATCACTCATACTGAAAATTAATTAACCTAATAACATATTCTATATGATAGGTTAATCATTTCCATAAATAACCCAAATATCCATATTTCCACTATAAAACATAGGGTTTTCCTAAATAATATTTCAACCATTACCCCACAAATTAAATCCCATAGTATTTTATTTTCTTAAGGAATATAGTGTTCCCAAAAGATATAATGTTCTCCAAAGTTATATTTATCACATAATAACCTAATCATTTTCTTATACCAAGGATAACTATTTGATAAAACATAAGTTTACAGAATCTACTTATTTTTTATACATAAAATCATTTAACTAAAAATAGTTAGTCATAAAAAACAGAGGAATCACCTATGCCATTGGTAGGTGATTAGCCTTTATCACCCTTCGTTTGTGTGTTCGATTCTAATGTCCTTTCCAGAAATGACGGGTTTTTACATATCATTCATGTTTTCCATTTATTTAAAACTCAAAAATAACCCTTACATGATTTAACTTCAATGGTTGTCTTATACCTTTCATTTTCATCCCAAATCATAATTATGTCAATATATTAATTCATGAAGTCTTATATATTGATAGTTTTACCTCCATAAAATAACATTATTCTCATAGAAATAACATCATACATTGATAATAGTGTGCTCCTGGTTTCATCATCATCTTGTTCATATAGATAGATGGTCCATGCATTGTAATAATGATTTATAGATATTTTAAAATAATATGTTTAATTTATTCAAATGCACCTCGTACAACTTGGGTTATATAGGTGATCATTGAAAAATAGTTTCAAAAAATAATCATTTATGACATATAATTTAAAAAAATATAATTAGTTATTCTTTTTATAAAACATATGAACCATGTATGAGTTAAAACATTAAATCTGTGGTCCTTTTTAAATACAATTAGTGTGTGTTGAATTACTATAATTTAAAAGAAAATATAAATAGGTTGTGAAATGGTCTCCTTCTTCAGCACCTTTTTCAAAATCTAAATATGCTTCAATATCATGTGATATGGTATCGAGGTGTATTTGAGGTGTTTTATATATCAAAAAATTACTTTTAAGTGAGTTGTATGTTAAAAAATGTTTTAGGATTTTCTAGACATGACGTTGAAATAATTATTTGAATCAAGTCATTAGGAAGATATGAGAATGTTATTTGAGATCCCACCCCTTCTATTTGTAATAGACATTCCTTGATCTAAATAATTTATAAAATAAGGATTTCACTTAAAAGGAATACATAGGGACTAACCATGTGTCTAACAAAAATGCATAATCCCAAAATTTTTCTAAACCAAATTATGATACCAACTATAAGGCTCCAACAATAAAACATTACTTAAAATTGAGATAAATAAAAAATTAATATTTAATATCTTTTCTAGAATATTGTTTTAAAGAATTAGCCCATACATTTTACATTACATATCAGATATGACAAATTATACACTTTTACTCAGTATCTATTTTTTCATAAAATAAAAACTCAGAAAAGAAAACAAGATATTTTTTCTTGATATAAATCTTCTTTAATTCTTCCTTTCTATTACCCTTTATTTTACACTATGAAAAACATATAAAAACATGGGATGAGCATAAAAATCTCAATAAATATTATAAAATAATTAAAGAAAACAATAGTTCATCAATACATACAAAACATAACCTCTATAACATACCACATGAAATCATAATATTTATCAATAACACATAAAAATTGTAAATCATAATCGTAACTTGTGGCATCGATATCATAAATACATTGTAAATTTATTCAAAACATAGAGAGTTATATTTGTAATATTCATCAATGTAGTTTATATAAATCTCTTAGATGAACCATTAACATTAACCTTTTTTAAGTTACCCAATGCATTAGAGAGCTATCTCAAGATCATCTGCCCTATGTTTAACATAGAACTTCCCATATATGTAAACAATTCCCAAGAAACAGATAATAATCATTACATATGAACAATCATAAATGAATGATAAAATTTCAGCAATGCAATCACAAGTTATCAGGTCAAGATATATACGTAATCAATCCATTATCGAAACAATTTTCTATAATTTTTTTTTGTAAAAATAGTATATGGTTTTTTTAATTTTTAAAATATTATGACTTTTATTTCAAATAAATCCCATGGTAGGGGAAAGATCTTTTTCATCGCATAAGTTTACAAAAGAAACATTACTTTTTTCTTTTAGTAAAACACTTCATAGAAAGATATAACTTTCGAAAACCAATTAAAATAATAAATAAAGATATTTTTTAATACAAGTGTGTGATACCACCTTGAATCATTTATATGAATTATCATTTCAAAAAATTAGTGTCCATATAAATAAATCCTTAAAAAAAATTATAACATGAATATTAATGAAAAATATTTTGAAAATTATACCTTTAAAACATTTAAAGCAATGTTTTAGTTAATGATTAAGTTAGAACTTGAGAAAATACTCGAATAAAAATAATTAAAGAATAACATTAAAAAACATTTAATATCATTATAATAGAGGTATTAATGATATGATATGTCAAAGAGTAGTATATTAACCTTATAGGATAATAAAGGTGTATAATATCAATATGATCCTCATGAAAGGATATTGAGATGTATTCGCTTACAAAAATCCAGAAGCCTAACAACATCACATTAAAATTATGAAAATTAATGATGGGAGGGAAAAGGGTATCTCATCAATTAGACATAAAATTTATAGTAATAATGATATATAGGAACAAATTCCAACATAATAAAATAAAATTTGAAAGACATAAAATAAAACAAGTATTTGACAAAAAGAGTGGGGTGAAAGGTTCCGTTAAAAAAATCCTTTTTAATCAAAATTGATTGATTATGTGTATTCACTATATGTACAAAAAAAATAAATTATAAATAATAGATATAATATCAAAATTTAATTATCACATAATCATATCAGGACATAATCATGAAGTATATGTTTAACCCAAAGAATGGAAATTGGGTTAAGAAGTTCCCTTACCTCATGTCCGACTTGACTCGTTCATTAATTAATTTCTATAATAATATAGTTTAGATAATTTATAATATCTTCAAAAAGTTTATAGACTTTATTATTCCTTTTATATCACTTATTATCTTGGAATAACAAATAGATAATAATTTGAGTTCATATTGGAGATTTTGTCGATGTTTGGAATTTGAGTCAAAAATGAACTTTTTGTAATTACAATTTCCCATGTTGTCAAAAGAACATTATCTAAAGAATAATATTCAAATATATATCATATATATCATATATATCCTTTATATATTTATTTAGAATAATCCATAACATTTGGATATAATAAATGAAATGCACCATTCATAGAGATGGTAAGACGTACGTACGCATGAACGCTACTTTTATTTCTATTTCATATTTAATGGAATGAAAAAATAATGATACATAGGTATAATATACTTAAATTATAATTTCATATTTAATATATGTTACATAATTTCATTAACACAATTCTTTATACATTCCATATATGGAATTAATGAGTTATATCACTTTGAGGGGCGGTAGTCCACACTTTCCCAAATGAAAGTACTGTATTTATGCGTTATGGAAAGCATAAATGTTTGCTGTAAATGGAAAACAGATAATAATATAAAAATATAAATATAATATATATCACATATAAATACAATTCCATCATAATGTCCACCATGATAGGCGGTAGAAGATAATTAAACAATCATTGTTTTGTGAAGAAGTAGGTCACTATCCCCAGAAACAGTTTCTTCTATACCCATTATATAGAGGTGTGTATAAGTGTAGTTCAAATAATTCTCATAAAAATAATGTAGTATATTTAGGATTTATGTTTTGTTATGTAATAAAATAAAAATAATTTAATAGGGATTGAAGATGTAGTATAATGAGATGGAATTTTAGAGAATACACAACATCATAAAACATGTAATTGTCTTCGATTTGTTCCAAAATAATTTATTTAATTTTCTTAGACCTTAGGTAAATATCATATAAGTAATATGGAGATGTTGGTAGATTCTTTTTGTAGTTTTTGGATGAGTGATGAGGCTTTAGAGGTGTTTTTTATGGGTTAGAGTTGGTGGCCTTTTATAAGAGGGAGGAGGGGCACTTTAGGAATGTTTGGATGAATTATTTTATCATAAAATTATTTTTCAATTTAAAAACATCAAAAACACCTTAAATTATAATATAAGATGAATAGAGGTCAAAATAAAATTATCCAATAATAATTGGCCCTGTTTTGGATATTTCTTAATCCATAGGTTTTTTATTTAACCATTTTTTCTCGTACCATTTTATCAAGTATTTAACACTTTGAAAATAAAAATAGATACCAAGACCTGAAAAATATCCAATTAAAGAGTCAATAATAAAATAATATACTTTTCCTAACTACTTTTCCAAATAATAGTGTTTTTTTAATTTCATCATATTTAATAAAATATTTTATATTTTAAAATATTAATTTGGTCCATTTTGACACTACTCATATCAGAACTTTTTTTAAATATCCAATACAACATGATTAATTAAAATAACTTCATTCATTACAATATACATGTAACAATAATAAAATAAATTCGTGGATTATATCAACATAACCAAATTATATTTATTTTAACATGTATAATATCACTTATTTGAATCCTATATTAATGAAGCAATCACTACATCACCATTGTGTCATAACTAAATTTATTTATTTAATTTATAAAAATTAAAAATAATACCATGATGTAAAAAAAGTTTTCTCTTCTTAATTAATATTTATAGTCTAAAATATCACTTATGTAACCCCATATAAAAATTCATTTACTAAAAGATATAAGGTTGTGTTACATTTTCCTTAACATCAAATTAATATTTATAAAATTTCATTTTCACTTACATGTGGCTCCATGGGTCCCAAAATCAACCCATAGATATAGATGGGTAGAAATGTATCAGAAAATAGGATTAAGACATGTGTTAGGGTCATTTAATAATATAATAATATTATTGTTTACCCTTATTTACCAAATTTACCCTTTAACCATGATAAATAAAATATTTTCTAAATTTACTATTATGAATGTATAAAAATAAAAGTTATCTATTTACACAATTTAAACCTCTTGATTTCAATATGGATTCTATTTTTCCAAACTAAAAATAGATATTTTTCAAAAATTAATTTAAAATTAATTCTCATTTACAAAACCAAAAAGCGTGTTTTAAATAAGTAAAAACTACCAAAATATTGTCATGTGTTTATGTCCAATTTCAAATTGAAATTACATTCAATGACCATGATTGAATTAAATGATAAAAATATTTTCTAATTACACTTTAAAACCAATTAATAAGATAGTATAATTATATAAATAAATTATATTAAATGGTACTTTCGAATTAAAATGCCATATTTTTCAGTATTCATCATAAAAAAAACATTATTTGAAAAATATTAAAATATTACCCAAATTAAATTTTGTGTACCAATTTTAAATATGATTTTTATTTTGTCAAAGGGAATATATAAAAGTGGAAAAAACTATACTAAAAAAGGGTTCTCCAGCAAAAGGTTGTAAATCCACCGTTTAAAGAATATTAAGGGATTTCAAACGTAAATAGAATTCATTATTATTTTAATCCTCTAAAATCTATTAGATAAAATTATATACATTTAACAAACATGATTAATCATATGGTAGTTCGTTCTGTTCATTCCCACCAATATAATTTCTAGGAATTAACTACCATTTAAAATAATTATATTATTTTTCAGTATAACACAATGTTCTGTGGAGTGTAAGATTTCAAAGAAAACCATTATTACGCATGGAGTACGATATCAGAAATTGAATCCCATTGAATTTAAAATTAATATTTAATTAAAAAATATTAAAAAATAAAAAATGACCTATTGTTTATTTACCTTGGATGTTATGTTTTATTTTCACATTGGATGATTTATTTGAAGCACATTAGTGATATTGTAGTTTGGTGGTTATTGCATGAAATGTATTCTAGGCATAAATTATACCCACATATTATTGAATTTTAAATTAATAACAAATAGTTAACTTTTATGAGATAAGTGATTTAATTATTTATGGTGGACTAATTTTCCCACTAGGTATGTGATCTTGAGAAGTGTGAAAACCTAGATCCTTACCTCACTAAGATGTGTATGAATAGTTGTTCCTTATTATTAAGAAGCTCTGATCTTATAAAACATGTAATTTAATAGAAAAATAATTCATCCCCAATTCCAATGAAATTATTTTCTCAGGACTATTTTATTAAAAATATTATTCAATCATATTATTTAAATTACATTATAAAATTTTGAAACCCATCATTTCTGAAAACATTGAAACATATTTACTTGAAATTATTTATTTAAAATTTGGACTTTATATATTATTTTATATATAGTACATAAAAAATCCCTTTAGTGGGATGATACTAGGATAGTGTTTCATACAATAGACATAATCCTTTTTTGGTGTGTGAGAACATTGATTTTCTAGTTCCTAAAAAGGACAATAATATATTGGAGAAGGTGGATTTTCATGATAGTGGTAAAATGTGAGTTGGTGATGACAAGAAAATCATCTGATCCATCTGTTAAGTGGAGATCATAATTTTTAATATGTTTTGGTATTGTTTTTATTTAATTTATTATTTACTTTTATACCTTTCAGTACATTTCTATTGAAAAAAATATTGGCAAACTAGTTGGTTATCATTTCAGTTCAATGATTCTTTATTTTTTGTTTATTCATATGATTATATAATTAAACATTGGTTTTTGTTTATTCCCTTAAACTAGTTACTATCTCTAGAATATTAGGATATATAATTTTTTTTATTTTCAGGTAGAATCATGTACTAATTTATTGGGTTATCTATAATTAATGATGACATATGTATTACCCTTTTATTTAATTGTTAGTTTCATAATATGAACTGGACATTGTATGGAACATGAATAGTATTCTATCCTCCTCTTATTTATATTAAATGTATTTAGAGTACCTTTCACCCTTGGTGAGTTATTCTTTCTCATTATCCATCTATATCAATTTATTCTAAAATTCATTATAGGGGGGATTAGGACAATTTCATGCATCCTAAATAAAATATATGGGTACATAGTCTAGAGGCGTTATATATGATTAAGGTCACCTAAGTCCTAATTTTTATCATAATAGTACATTTCTATTTAACAATGATGTTCATAGTATATATATCCTTTCTTACTCAAGTGTCTCCACATTTGAATAATACATTTGGTTATCATTGATGTAGGGAGTACTTCTTTTCTAAGAGAATGATTCATTATGAATATGGTAATCCACATAAGAACCATTCGGAGGAACTCGATGGTGGATATTTTTGGTGTCATGGGTATGAACTTATTGATTGTTATTCAATAGGGTACCCCACTAGTTTTTGGATATATTTTCATTTAGCGGAACGTCATGAAAATAATTACTTTTAAAATAAATGTCTTGAAAAAACATTATTTCATGATTCATTGTATGAAAGTACATATAGTAAAATCGGAAAAGATAGTGAAGCCGTGTGTCCTTTTTAAATTGGGTATACAGGACATCTAGAAATTAGATAAATAAAACTAAATTGTTTAAAATTTCATTAACATGAAATTAAAATTTCATTAACTTGAAATTAAAATTCCATTTAACTTTTAAAACTACAAAAGATAAGTTGAGTACATATTTAATAATGGGGTGAGATATAAATCATAGAATGGGAAAAACATAACATGAGTTAAATTAATACATGTGATATATTAGTAATATCAAGGTAGAAAAAAAGGGTTGAGATTCATATTCATGAAAAATAAAGTGTGATATAATATTATAGCATAAATGAAATATGGGAATGTTGTTAAAATTATTAATATGGAATTATAATCATAAGTTAAGGATAAACACCAAGATAATAAAACATGGGGTAAAAAGTCTCATATTGGATATAGATTACTCTCTAATACCATACAAAATTTCTTATGAGACTAAAACTTTACCAATTCATTGGATCTTTTTCTAGTCTCACCTATAATATCCATATCATGTATATTTATTAGTGTTCAAGTGAATCAAAAAACATAAATTTCCTTAATTTTAATCCAACTTTTAATGAGTTTGGGATATAAAAATCAATGTCCCCAATTTTTTTAGGATAGGTAAATATAGGTGTATACTCTTGAGTGGAATGACGGGCGAGTAATAAAAAAATTTTCTTTCATGGGAAAAACGTTGGATAATTATGGAAGAATAACAAGGGTATATATTTGTTCATGAAAGAGACTAATGAGAGTAAATGAGGTCTCTAATCACCTAGAAATCATAAGGGTAGTTTATGGGATGTGTGAAATAATATCCCAACATTACAATTGGAAGAAATAGTGTAATATAAATGAGGTTCTTGAATAATGAGGAGATGGAGATGATCCCTAACATTGAGAAAATATTTCAAAAATCATGGGAAAAGATTATTAAAATAATATGGGAAACCATGGTAGTGATCAAGAGAGGTAGGGTTAGAGTAATTTTGTGGTCCATGATATTTTATTTTATACAAATAGATGGTTTGTCGAGTCTTTACAGCCAATGAAATGATAATTCGTTATTAATTTCCAAACAAAGCTTTAAACTGTATATTATAATGTAATCAAACACAAAAAACATACCATTTTTCCATGGTTTCTACATATATGGTGTTGTTTTTATTACTTTACATTTTTAGGAACCTATATCCTTAAAATAATATTGTAGGTGATGTGGATGTTGGTGGTGTTTACAGATAATTGAGTTTAATGGCTAATAGAATAGTATAGGTTTTGAAGGATTCAATAAGGGTTTATACAATTAAAAAAATGTCATGAATAAAATTATTTTAAACAGGAGACAAATTTTTGTTCAGGGATACTATTTATTTCCTTTATGATGTCATTTGAGTGATTTCATTTGGTTATAACACACACTATGTTTTTATAATGTATTAAATTTCCCCCAAAAATTAAACTCTATCTAAAAATTAAGGAATCCCAATTTTATAATTTCAACACAACTAATTCAAAAATAATATTTATAAAATTTAAATTATTAATTATTTATTGGAATTTACAATTTCAAATCTAAAATAGACATTTCTTGAAAAATTATTTATTTTCAATAATTGTATGATGACCATTATAAAATTATTTTTTAACTTTATCATATTATATTATATATTATACTTAATAAATATTAAATAAAAAAATTTCTATTAAAATATCAATTATTTGAAATATTATTCAATCCATGAAAAATGGTTTCTTAATTAAAAATGTATATCTTGAAAAATATATTTTTTGTTTCATCATTTAAATGTCTAATATTAATTAAACTCATTTTCCAATCACATAAAATTGATATTAAAATTTTTATAATAAATTATTTTCAAATTAAATGAAAATATTGAAATTCATTTTCATAGGGTCTACTTTCATATCAATTTATTATAGAAGAATATTAATTAATAGTAAATTTCTTTGTGTTGATATTTTTATGGGTTTCTTTAACATACATGGTTTTCTTCATCATCTCAATGATATAGAACTTATCATGAAAATGAATTCACTCATGATTTTTTTTAATCATGGATTGGTCATGATCAACTCAAAATCTTTTTGATGTTTTCTCCATAAAAGGATCTGATAAATATTTTTTATAGTGAACAATTATAAATTCCAAAGCCATAACTTATTTTTACAGTATCAATTGGACTTTATCATAACCACTAATAAATTAAATGTTTGTGGTTATTAAAGAATGACCATATTAATAATGGTTATGATTCGATGATTTATTTTAAATTTAAATAATCAAATAACAATTCAAACATTCAAATGTAGTGGATTTGATTTCACTAAATTCATTACATTATATATATATATATATATTTATATAAAAATTTAATTTAATTTATAAATTTTATATATGTTTAATTTTACCCCCTTTAATATATTTCATTGTCTAATTATTAATTTCTAACAATGAAACAGATAATGGTACTTATGTTTTATATACTTTTTGTATTCACATGTTTCTTCATCAAACATATTCTTCCGCAATAAAACTTTGACTATACGAGATTACATCTTTCGTAGAAAAATGTGTCTACCATATAATATTTTCTCCTTCTTCTCCTCACATGAACGATCATCTTCCAATGGGGTCACCTCAGTATTCAATACATGATATTGTTCTAGAATATACTTCCTCTAGTGGGATAAATTAAACAAATAATTCACTTGAGATAATTATGTGGGAGTTCAAGATGATAGCCTAAGACTTCGATATGATTAGAAATCTAATATGTGCTTATTTATTGATAACTATTTGTTTTCATAATATGACACCTCTTGAAAATTTTCTATTAAGGTGTGGAATTAATCATTTCCATCCTGAAACTCTATATCATGTCGAATATTGTATGGATAGATTATTTTCCTTCATCAAGTGATTTCAATGTACAATTTAATTTTTTGAACGTTCTATTTTATATCTTATAAATTAAAAAGTCCCATAATAATCCAATCGCTAAATTCATCTTGACATGTAATAGTCTGAAAGCTTTTACAATTGAGAGACTCTTATGGATCTACAAGAATACTATAATAGAAATTTTTATTTTATAATAATTCTATAAAGGGGAAAATATAATCCTAATATTATTTAAAATCCATAAATAAAATAAGATCATAACATTTGAACTAGATTTTTTGTGATTCTATCATACTTAAAATATATGTAATAATTTTTAGCAGTGTCAAACTTGTGTTTTTTATCCAAGTCTTACAAAATGATTCTCTAGAACCTCGAGGTAATCCTCCAAACTCTACCAAAAAAAATATAAATTTGAACTCCATGGAGTGTAATCCCTTATCTTGTGTATATTGTGTAGATTTTGTTAATTGATAAATAATCCTTGATTGTAATGAATTTCACTAACTTGGAAAGGCTATCAACTACGTCCTAGAAGCAATTATTGTATTTGGGGGTCCTCGAGAGTAATATGATGAAATCTATGGTTTTATTTTCCCATTTAATTTTTTTTATATAATATGGTAGTGGCATACCCATAGATTTAATTTTTTAACAGTTTACTTGTTTGTATATCAATCATCAAGATCCAAAATCAACATTCTTTCTATTCGGGTTGTCCCACAAAAAAATTATTTCATTATATTGTCTATACATTCCTATTATTATAGGATATATAAATAAATATGATCTATTTTCATTATCTAGAGGTTCCCACTTCATTTTTGGTTTTCATGGGACACATATACATGTTCAAAACCATATAATTCCATCTTTTTTTATATTTATCTCTATAACATCCAAAACATTCTTCTATAATAACACATCATATTTATATTCCTTATTTACTATATCATTTGTTTTAATTTGAGATTTTATTTAGTAATTTCAGGATGATAATCTTCTTTTTTACCATACTTTTCTTTTTCTTATCCAAGATTATATGGTAACTATAAATTATCATCACGGTTAAGATAGCACGATCCTTTTGACCCAGAGAATCTACCACTTTGTCACCTACCATGAATGGTAATTAATTGATATATCGTATTCCTGGACCAGATCTAACCATCTTAATTATAACATATTAACATCATTTAGGGATAATTTATTTTTAACAATTTTCTTATATGTAAAAATGTCAAAATTTCCTCCATAGACATAATTTCACAAAATCATTAACTCAAATATAATTTTAGCCAATTATAAGTCCTTTTTTGCATAGTTATTTCACCTGGATGTATAATCTTTAGGATGTATAGACTATATTATTTTCAACATGAATTAATAAAACCTATTCAATTTTTAGATTCATCATTGTTGATAAAAAATCCATCCATATTGGTTGGTAATGTGAACACATTTTTAGTGATTTTTCTTCCCATTATCTCTTTATATCTCTCATCACATTCATTTATCTATAAAAACATAAAACCCTTCATTTTTATCTAGGTTAGTTTCATTGAAAATTATATTAATTTCTTGAAATTTGATGACATGACCCTACTAATCAAAGTAAACAACATATTTCAATCCCAAATGTAGTTCTTGGAAATTATTCAATTACCATAGTTTTTGAAGTATAAAAATATATCTCATTACTGCTAATAACATATCCAAATATTTTTACATATATCATCCAAAAATAAAATATAAAATACATTGAAAAAATTTATCTTTAAAAATGTTTTCATTTCATAATTAAAATACTCCTCAAGTTCATCCTCACTTTTATAGTATATGAGAATATCATCTAAATATTATATAAAAACATTATCAAGGTAATATCTCAAGGAAAATTTCATTAAATCCATGAATATTTCTGGATAATTAGTGAGTCTAAAAGGACTCACTATTAACTCATTGTACTTGTGCATTGTATAAAAACTAGTCTTAGGGATATCTTACTTCTTCAATATTACATGGTATTATCCTAATCAAATATCCACCTTATGGAAATATTGGGATCCACACTTATGACCAATAATTTAAAAATCCATAAAATAGGATTAATTTTTATTGATTTTGATTTTGTTGATGTCATTATAATCTATACATGGGATCATTGAGCATTATTCTTCTTGATAATGAGGAACAATTAACCTGACTTTGAAGCACATGGAAGTATAGATCCTTTACCCAAAATTATCATGTAGCTACTTTTTAATATTCTTAATTTGAATAATGAACATTATTTGTGGATCTTGTATAATATATAACCTCCATGTATAAGATTAATTAATAAATACACCTCTCATCTAGAAAAGATACTACATAATTCTCTAGGGATCATAATAGTAAATTCTATAACAATAGTACGACTTCATGGATGAACTATTATTTAGTCTCACTTATTTGAGATAATGTGGTTTCTTTCAAGTTAATAATACCCATGATTATGATATTCGTACCCTATAACAATCAACCTTCACTTTAAAAATTTATATAATTATTGATAAATTCACAATACATTGGATGATTTATTTCTCTGAGCTATTTAATTTGGATCTACATAAAGAATTCCAATACATTTATATAATAACATCTAACCGTCCCAAAGGATGTTTCAAAAGTTATTCTAGGATGTTTCTATCAAAAAATGGATTTGGTATGAGTTATATGATTGGGATTCGATAATTTTCCCATTCACCATCATCATCGATAACTCAATATCTATTTTTTGGAATTTGTTTGAATATTTTAACTAAACAGGCATGATATAAATCAATTTATATAACCATAATAAAATATAATTTTCTCTATTAATGATTCAATAGTCAGACTACCTATCACCACATCCTTGTTAAAATCCACCATTGAAATTATTATGGAATAAGCTTTCCCTTACAACCATAGAGTAATGGGTGTAGATTGTCTTCAAAAAATCCTTTCTTAAGGAATTCATATTCAAATTACTAATATTCCTTAAAGTTCAAAAAAATATACTAATATATGAGGGTAGAATGGTTCATTCTCATCTTATATAAAATTGGTGGGGTTTACTAATGAAAATGAAAAGCTGGTAGACATTCCATAACTTATATAATGTTTTTACTTATCCACCTAAATAAATTTCCTAATTCATATATCTAATAATTTTTAGAAGTGGGATATTGGGATTTTATTCCACTATTAAATTTATACATCAATCCACCCAAATTAAACTAATTTTCATCCTCTACCCACATGGAAACCATGAGATTTTTTTATTTTTATTTCAACATTGAGGGTAGATCATAAAAATAACTCATAGACATAATAGGCCCAAATAGAGACACATTTTTACATAAATAGTTTCTTAGAAAAAAGAGATCAAATTTACATCAGGGTAAATGAAAAAGTTAGAGGTGTATAACAAAATTATTGTGATATTTTCCTCATACTGCCAAGTAGATTCATCATCCTTTTACTTGTGGAAAAAAAATTCCTCTCCTATTTAAATAGAATAGTATGAGGAATATAATTGTTAAAAAAAATTCTAGAATTATTTAAGCTCCATTTTATTTATCGTGACATCATGATTTTTATTTTTAACGAACGTCCACAATTGATTAGGTCTCCTTATATATGATTAATGAACTCTTACACCTTCATTTTTTAGAGCATTGAATGATGGGGAATATCATATCAATTAAGTTGTTCTCTTATTTTTTGATTAATATATTATAAAATCTAATGAAATTTAGAGGCCTCTGAAACAAAAATTTCATAATTGAAAATGTTTCATTATAAGAGGAATTTGGGTGGTCCTCCTAATTCATGTATTCATTAAAAACATGGGTCAGTGGAAAATTTATTCTTATAATGTTCCCAAATATTGCTCACATTGGGTTGGAAAAGGTATTTGGAAAGAAATTAAATTAATCATTTCATTGTTTTACTACTCAATTTCTCCTATATATAGAATTTTTCTATAAATAATAGAAAATTTAGGATGACTATTTTTTATCTAATAAACTCATAATCAAAATACCAAAAAAATAATGGGATAAATCATAATGTAATATATTTTTTAACAAATGAATCTCTACATTCTCAATCTATATTTTTAAAGATCTATTTCCTGACATAAAGTATTACAGGAATTTGTCCTGTTTTAATAATTTTTCATTTGGTGTTTTTTAATATAAAAATTATATCCATGATCAGTTCCAAACCATGGGTGTTATAAGGACCATTTACATGAACCATGTAGATATTTCCTATAAATCAACATGTCCATTTCCTAGTGATTACCAATAGATACATATATACTAGACCCACATAAATATATAGTATCCAGACATGGATACATTTTACAAAAAAACAAATTACCTTATACTTAACAAAAAATTTGAATATTTTTTTATATGTTTAGTATAATCTTTAATGTATCTTTGATGTTTTAAAACTCTAATAAAAAATATATCTATTATTTTATCTAAAACACACTATGTCAACCAAAATTGTTTAATACACCTTAATTCTTGATTTATTACATTATGGTTAATATAATATAATCTTTGAAGATAATGAATCCTAGTTTCATTAGGATGTTAGGTACATAACATAATAACTTAAAAATTTGATGAAACAATATTATTAAAAATTCCCATAAAATTCTCTAGGAATATTAATTTTCTTTCTAAAAACACATTGGATAATATAGGGATATTCACAAAAAATGGTTGGTCTCTAAATAAAATAAATGGAATAAAAAATAATATAACATAGTAAATCATTACATGAGATATAAAATTCATATCATGGTAACATAATATGGGTGATAAAATTAATATAGAATAATAATCCATGATTTAATGGGACTATATAATGGTTATATAGGAATGTGGTGAGAACATTAAACATAAATGATGATACATAGGCCATGTCCAGTTGCTATGAAATCATAATATATTGTAAAATTTAATTAATGGATTAGGATTACTCAATAATTTTAAATGTGAAGGGTCATGATTCTAAAACATTGAAAAATTCTTTAGAGTTCTATCTAGGTGAACCCATTATTTATATATCACGTACAAGAAGAAGTGTTCTACATAAATATTACAACATCATGATTAAATTGATCAATTATAATTACCTATTCAAGTATTTTTGGTTATATTTATGGATGTAGATAATAAATTATTGATTAGTGAATCTAGGTGAACATAATTGTGTTTAAATAATAAAGGGTCTTCACAGAAAAGTTTTTTTGGCATGTTAAAATAACATGATACAACCAAAATTATAACAGGGATATATAATGATTCATGGGCTAGATTAATGAGAGTGAAATGAGTCTCTAAAAAATTGTAATACATGATGTATTTAATATGAGTATATTAATTCATATCCCAACATGATCAATTTGGAAATGAAGGGAATAACATAAAGGAGATTATTGAATGAAGAGGAGAACAAGTTGAAGCTTTACCTTCCGATGGCGTTTCTAAAAGCATTGGATGAGATTATATAGAGATTAATGAAAACATAAAAGGGAGTTATAGGGGTCTTTGTAGATAAATTTCATATTTTAATGGATTTCAAGTAAAATATATGGATTTTGGTGTGTGGTTTTTATAGTGAATGTGTGGATAATTCTGTATTAATTTCCAAACAATGGTTTTGTTGTCGATATGATAAAAATTCAAAACCACATAATACCCAATGCATTTGACAAATTGTTTCCAGAAAGTATAGTTATTTTCACTATCATTCATGTTTTTGAACCAATATCATTAAAATAATATCTTTGGTGATGTGGAAGTGGGTTATCTTTATATTGAATTAATTTCAAAAACATTATCTATAATATAGTTTTTCTAGGATTCATTATGGGTTTATAAAAATAATAAAATTACAAAATAATACATTATATTAAAGTAAAAAATAATTTTTGTCATGAAATATTTTTAGTGTATATAAATTCACTTTTTTTGCATTCATAAGGTCAATATACAAGCATTATATTTTGAGCATATTTATTTTTTCCACTAAATTTGAACTGCCTTTGAAAATTTTTAAAAAATAAAATCGGGCTATTTTAGACATATTGATTTATAAAATAAAATTTATTTTTTACAAATGATTCATGATGTATGATAATTTACATTTTTAAATAAAAAATAAATATTTATTGAAAAATAATGGTTTATTATAATAACAGTTATATGAACCTTATAAAATTAATTTTGAATTCATAAAATAATATAACCATTTTTATTATAATAAGATAAATTAAATAAAAATATATTATTAAATTATATTTTATTTTTAAAAATCACGATTTCCATAAAAAGTGTGTACTTATTGAAACTATATATTTCAAAAAAAAATTATGGTTCATTATATCCTAATCTAATTTTATTATCAATCTCATTATATAATAATTTAATAAATAAAATTGAAAAGTGATAAATATAATCATTTATTATAATAAAAACAATAAAATTTATACAATTATGGTCTACACACATATCCCATGATCACTCAAGTGAACTAACTATAGGTATAGTGCGTGATGGTGATATTTTCATGGGGTGGTTTAGCCTACATGGTTTAACCCATCAACATGATGAGCATAAAATTATACCTAAATTGTGTTAATTTCTTCATTAGTTATTGAATATAATAATGTTTTTGATCAAGGAAAAATCCTAGTTATGATATCTCCCTTTTATTTTTTGGTAAATTAACTTCCTAGAGTATGCTTATTTTTGTTTGAGACAATCCCTTATTTCACCTATATCAATAAGATTTAATCAAAACCCAAAAATATATTAATTTTAATGGGAAAAACATAATAGATATATTAATAATGGATATGACACATAATGATCTTCCATGTTTTAAAAACCCAATTTTTATAAAAAACATACCAAAATAGTGTATTTTTTCTAAAAAATTATCTCATAAGGCATTTATTTACAGAAAAATGTAATTTTACTTATAAAATTTTATGAAATTACATAGACCTACACCTTTTTAAGAAGATATTTTAGATCATAGAGACAATACCTAAAAATTGTGATTTTATTTATGGATTTTAGTTTATATATGTATAGAGAAATAATCTAGGAATATTTTTTCCCTATGTGAGCTCTCCTTATAGATGTTCTGTACCAAAAAATCTGGGTAAGAATATTTATCATAATCAAGGATCCATAGGGTGGGTAGAAATAACCATGGCCATGAACCCCCAATGTTGTATCCTAATATATTTATACAGTATATCTATGGTAATTAATTTAAATGATGTGAGTTTTTATGTGATACTGCTCCATATGTTTCGCCGAAATACACTGAAAAACTACTTAAGTGTCAATGGGAAAAGGAATATTTATTTCTTCTAAGGAACTATTGTAATATAAAAATAAACAACACGAGTTATTAGGATGGTAGGGATGTGTGTCTTTTTCTTATTTTACATTGAAAACTGATCGTTAATATTAGAGTGTTAGTAATAGAATTTTTATAAGAATTGTCTAGTGTTTTCATACGAATATTAAAATAATCTACATGGATGATAATAGTTGGGAAAATATAATATATCTCATTGGATGTTGTAATAATATGTTATCAAACATGTTATATGGTGATGATAATTTGGATATGATCATGATACATTTATTATATATCTTGAAAAAGAAATATGGTTTATCATCCTATGTTACTTGGTCTCATTTATACGAGATTGTATCTCTACAGTGAACACATAAATATCATCCTATGGAGTGTTTTTTCTATAAAACTAGTGATGATATGGGGTAACTAAATCACTCTTTAGATGTTAAAAATAGAATTTAGGTAGTAGTAGATATATTATTGCACATATAAATAGAATGGAAGGTATTTGTTGATGCACTATAGGGAATAAATCAAGGTGTTATTGGATGTGGTATGTGTTTCACATTATTATATATATACATCAGCTGGTATTCTTGTTATATGGGCTTAATATCCTAAAGGCTATCATAAGATTCTTTAGATTATAGAGAATTTCTATTGAAACATTATTCTTGTATTTTGGGATTCAACATCACACACTGGATTCGTGAATTTAGTTATAGTTTTCAAGAATATTAAGGGACCAAAAACATTGTTAAAGTTGAGGAATTTATATTTGGAATCAATATCCATTTTTTGGTGGCTAGATGTGCTTTATGTTCTAAATAATCCATCATATAAGAAGAATATGTTATAGTGGAATCAATGATTCCATTTGTTTATATTAATAAATTCTACATGTTTTACTAAAAATTAAGAAACATATTAATAGAAAACATAATCATGTGTACATGATCAATAATTAAAACACCTAAATATTTTACAATATAATTCACCTTAATTGATCTGTAAGTGTTCCATAGATTTATTTAATGCAATAAATTAATTAAAAGGAACTATAATTTATTATAACATAACCCTTAAATTGATTTTTATGAAAATAATTACCAAAATTATTAAATGTAAATTTTAAAATTCTTCACATAATTGTAATTTAAAAGTTAATTTATAATATATAATTACTTATTTTCTTAACTGATATATTATTTTTCAAAAATAAATTTTCATCACAAAATATTTTATTATATATTGTGTGATAATGTTATAATTAAATTCAAAAACATTATAAAATTAATTTGATAAAAAATTTATAATTTTTCAAATCATAATATCACAATTATCATAGGGTGAGAATTTATGATTTTTCTAAATAGATTTATTTATCTTTGAATTTTGAATAATATTAATATTTTTGTAAAACTGTAATTTTATTTCATTGAATGGTAAAATTATTCATTGATTTTTCTCATAAAATAACATAGGTATCCATTACATTTATATAATCAAATTAATTGCGTCCTAACTTGTATTAAAATGTATTTTTGTATAATTTCATTTGTGGTCTTAAAAATTCAAATTTTCTAAAAAAAATATATTCGCGCAATGTGATTCTATATTATAAAATTAAATTAATCATAATTTATGAATGAATTTAATGAAACATATATATTATATAATTAAAAAATGATTTAATGTTAATATATGTTTTTCTTATCCATCAATAATAGTAAATCCACTTATTGACTAAAAATGCATTTATCTAAATAATGGTTTTCATAGTGGTTTTGCATATTTATTTTATAATAAAAATTTTCCAATTATAAAAAGAGTATACGGGAAAATGAAATCCATAATTTGAATTATGAGGTTTATTTTTTGTAAATAGTTTTTTTATTTATAATCTTTGTTAACAGAAACATTGGTAAATATTGATCACCTTGGCAAGGGTAAAATATGTAAAACGTGGTTAAAACATTGGGATAAGGCATTAATATTTCAATAAAGAATTTTAATAAACTATTATATGAGTTTAGTTTAACAATATAAATCATTTCTTTAGAAAAATTAATCTCTGGACCCTTTTAACATTGATCAACGCCATTATATTTTTTAAAGAAATGAACAAATATAAAATCTCCCACACTTGACTATAATATCTCTATTTATTTAAAAGAAGAATAATAAATTTTTATGTTTTATTCTAATTGATTATTTTAAATATAAAATAGTTTTTTAATCATAGTCATTTTTTATAGTTATTGAATAATTACCTAAAATGATTACATATTGTGAATAAATTATTTATTAAAATAATTGGAAAATAAAATAAATGATTTTATAGTATATTAAAAGAAATAAATATTTGTAGAATTATTTGATTCTATGAATTTTATATATTTTTATAACATATTTGGTGTTTTTTAAATTTATATATAATAATTCCAGAAATATATTTATGAATTTATTATCAAAGTTGGTTAATTTTTCCAAAAATTTTATTTTTGATAATTAATAATACATAAATGATTAAATGATTTAAAACTAAAAAATACATATCATTAGTCAATCAAATGGGAAATAGATAAAATTAACAATTATAATCCATTTATCAGTCAAAATTATTTTTATGGTAGAATTATTGACTCTAAAAGAGTAATGAACATTGAAATTCAAGTAATATTTAAAATAGTTAACTAGCATCATACTATGATATAAGGTTAAAAACATTCCATAATCTAGTTTGAATATAATTGGATGATATTTTTTAGTCATATTGAAATATTTTAATGTAAATATATTAATTTTTCTCAACTTTATGTTAAAAACTAATAATACCAATTTAATACTCTAAGTAATTTAAATAGGGAACATCTCCTCACTTATAAAAGGGAGCCTCATCTCCACTATTATTTAAATCTATTGATTTTTATACACCATATAGGTGTTAAATAAATACCTCAATAGATTCCTTCCCAATTTCCTTGGTCTTATTTTATCTAACATGATAGTATTTAAAAAAATAACATTATGTTTGATAGCGTTTATGATATGCATGACCGAGCTAATGCAACCAAAAATATATATTTTTTAAATGTGATTATTAATTTCTACCAGTTAAATTATAGAGTTGGAATATGGAAAAATTATTTAGGAAATATATACATAATTCTTGATAAATAAAAATGTATTCATAAATTATTTTTTTGGAAAAGTCAATATAATCATCTAAAATACATTTCCATCAAAAATGATTTTTTATGCATTTTTTAGAAGAGATTATAATTATCATATTCAAACATTTATAAAATTAAATTTATAAAATTAAATTTATTTTTTCAATTCATAATATTAAAATTATAGTAGGGTTAATTTTGGCGATTTTTTAGAGAAGTTTTCTTTTTCAATTAATAGTGAAAATACTGCTATTTATTGAAAATAGTTTTTAAATTTAAAATTGTCTTTTCATTAATTAAATTAAATATTATATAAAAAAGATATATTTAATTTAAATTTAAATATAATATATCCAAATATATGAATTAAAAGTAAAATAATTGTGATCAAATTTTATTAAGTTAGTGTAAGAACACTTTATGCTTTAAAATGAATTCCATAAAAAATAAATCTATAGCAGGTTTTTTATATTAGAATTTAAATAAAATATTCATTTTTTAGGAATTTAAATTTATAAAATGGTTTCCATATTTAAAAACAAAATAATTGTAACACCCCAAGCTTCCACGGTACGTTTCCCTTCGAATAATGCGATAGCGTGTGTTGTACGCAACCTCGAGTTCTAACACACACCACAACTAATTAAACTAGCCGTTGTGAATAGTAATACCTACTTTTTGAAATCATATATATTTTATATTTCAAAATGGAATTCATTTTTGGATTCTGAATATTGAAATTAGCCTAGGGTGAAATTTTGGTACTTTTCGGATAACTTTTATATTTTGATGAATAGTGAAAATTACTAAATTTTAATTAAAATCAACTTTTTTAATCAAAATAATTAATATTGATAAATTATGAATTTGAGTGGTTTTAAAGTATATTTAGAATATATTTTTACCATTTAATTTAATGTTTGTCATTGGACATAATTTCACAATTAAACCAGACATAAACAAGTGTCAATCTTTTGATAGTTATTATCTCTTAAAAACACGCTTTTTATTTTAACAACAGGAATTAATTTTAAATTAATTTCTGCCACTTATGTGTTTTGAATTTGGAAAAATGGATTACATATTTGGAATTAGGATGTCCAAATTATGTAAATAGGTAACTTTTATTTTTACACATTTTGAATAATTACTGCGGTAAATATTTTATTTACCATGGTTAAAGGGTAAATCCGGTAAATAAGGGTTAAAAAATAATATTATAATAATACAAAATTACCCTAAAACGTGTCCTAACCTTATTGGTGGACACATACCCGACCATGGGCATCCTTGGGTCGATTTGGGGACCCCTTAAAGCCACTTTTATGTGGTAGGGACACATTATATTAATAAAGTTAAAATAAAAATAAAAATGGCATAAGCTTACATCTTTTAGAAGAACAATTTTTACATAGGGTTATACATGTTGGATTTTCGATTATAAATATTCATTAGAAATCTAAAAAAATTTCCTACATAATGATATTTTATTTATAATTTTTAGACATCAAATAATTTAAATTATTAATGACACAATAATGATGCAATGTTTACCTCATTAATAAATCATTTAAATAAATAAGATTATAATGATTAAAATATTATCTAAAACCTGTCCAATTCTTATTGGTTGATGTTATTTAGAAAATGAGTCATCTTATCTTCGACCTAAATGATTTTTGGACCATTATTAACCGAATATAAATATATTATAAAGTAATACTTTCACTCTTTGCTAAAGATCCCCTCCTCTCCCTTATGAAAGGAGACCACTTCTACTCATTCCTCACACCTCTCAAGCCACTTGGCTCGTCCAAACCCTGCCCAAATACTCTCCCAACTTCCCTCACTACAACCTAGAGTCCTTATTTTGATCAGAAAGCCAACCTAAGGATCCCTTTTGATCAAATCAAAAGGAAGAGCCCGAAGAAGAGGTAATGATTTCACCACCCATTTTCAAGTTCCTTTCTTCTTCCACTTCTTCTTTCTTTGTTCTTACCATTCTAAAATAATAACTCCAGTATATCACATATACTGTGATGTTATTATAAATATGTTACAACCATATTCATTATTCTATCCACCCTTTGAATAACATGTCACCATACGTGCGTACGTACGGCATACCGTCTCCACGTCGTGGTGTAATTGTTATTCAATATATTATTATTTGGATGGGTATAATAATTATGTGAAACTCATGTAAATAATAAATATAACATGTTAATTATTCTGTATATATGATATAACATCCATTTATATATTATTTTAATATCAAAAGAATGATATTGTCGCTCATGCGTACGTACGGACTACCGTCTCCACAAACGCAATAAGATTCATTCTCCATCGTATCCATTCAAGTATAATTATCATTTGATGATTTAAAAATGATGTTTAAGGACTTTATATCATTATGGATATGAATAATATACAAACTATCCATTACAAACTTGGCTTACGTAACAAAACATATAAAATAAAACAAGTAAGTTAACACCCGAAACAACGATAATACTAAGATATTATTATCAAATCAATATTAAAAGATCATATATGATATCATATTAATGTATATGATTCTTTTATAATTTAATAACAATTATTTCACCATTATACAGGAGGTTAAACTACCCCAACCAAGTAAAAGTACAAGGTAAGGGTTTATTTCGCAATCTCTTCATTATCCGAGGTTGTTTATACATAATTATCTACCGGGACCTCGTTATCATCCACATCCATGTTTCTTCAAAATGTATTTCAAAACATTTTTAATATTTAAAAGAATATGGGTTAAAGTCATTTATACCCTTGTTTTACTTTTTATAAGAGGTTTATAAGGGAATCTTTCCGTCGTTTTCCAAACAAGGTTCTTTTTAACCTTTTCAACAGAATTAAGATAAGAATGTTTTTTTAACTTATACGGCGGGTGCGGTTATTTTCCGCCGTTATAAAATCGTCAAAGCTTCCCTTACAAGCTTATAAGAATATTTTCAAAGAAAATGTTTTATTTTATATGAATCTTAAATGATTTCAAAATAAAAGGAGATATTTCTTTAAAAATAATTTTGATTTCATCTATGTCAACATCCTTTGATGGATTTTAAGATTATTTGAAGTTGATTTATTATGATACAAAACTTCTATATTGTATTGAAGGTTTTGTGATATGTTTGACTGTGGATGTGCTATTTTTATACCATTCATAGTTTATGGTGAAAGTATTGACATTTCGTATGCTGGTTTTAATACGAATGTTTATGTTATGTTTAAACCTTTTCATATGGGAATGCATTGGACTTAATATGTGACGGGTGGATCCCACTATAGCTCCTCGATGCATCGGTAGGTCTCATGAGACAAACTAGTGTCTTGGCACAAGGCCTTGACAAAATCTTATTTGTAGTCTTGGCACGAGGCCTTGGCTATGTGGTTATGATAGTCTGGCATTATGCATTCCAACATTATGAAAGTGGTTAGTGATTTTGCATGTGATTATTTGATTAGTAGAATATCCATGTGAATAAGTAAATGGCATTATTTTATTTTATTTATGCCATACTATGTTGAAAGTTCAAGTTTGAAAGGCTTTTGTTTTAGTTATACATTGCCTTAAATGTTTATTCTTATTTATGAAAGTTTCCGCTATATTGTTATCCTTATTGGGCATTTGAGCTCACCCCTTTTCTATGTTTTATTTTTCCCAGGAAGTGAAGAAGTAAGTTATGAATGACCTGCAGGGATATTATGTGGGAATATGAGTGTGGATTATGGAGACAATATGTTGTTGTAGTAGTTTTTCGTTTTATGATGTAATGTAAAACTTATGAATATATCTAGTGTTTCCAATGCTACTAAACCAATCGGTCTTTCGAGATTTGATCTTTCTTGTGATCATGCCAATGTTATGTAATTAATGCACCGACTCTGGGTAACTGGGGTCAGGGCGTTACAGTTGGTATCAGAGGAAGTTTAGTACAAACCTTGGAATCTAGATTTAGATAAACTCTGATTAGAGCACGTAGACCTAAGATGAACTTTGAGGATTAGTATAGAAGAACTTCCTAGAATTTTGGTATTGTAGAGATTTTGTGAGTTTTCCGAGCAATACATCTATATCTGGATATGAGCAGGTAGAGGTAGCTCTGGCACAGATGTACCTAGGGGTAAAACCCGAAAACACCGCTTTGAGCTAGACTCGAACGGGAACTGGTGCACGACAACGGGCCTTGCTGCACTCTTGGTTACGACACTCCCGGGGGATATGCTTAGGATAATTCTCATTTTCTTTACAAACCATTATGAAGGGTTTATGAGTATATACATCCTCAAAGGAGACATTTTTATGGATTATATCCATAAATAGTTCAATTTATGTTAAGTGTTTTATAAGTATGGGATTATGTATTTTGATTCATAAACTGATCTAGTTTATGCCATTGTTTAGAAATGGCGCCTAGTGGAAGAAATGGAAACCGTATCAATGCACGCACTCCATGTAGGGATTTCCCTCCTGCTCAAGATAATTATAGTGGGGCTGGTGATGCAACTGGTGCCGATCAGCTAATCACCATACTGGGATAACTTACTCAGGTTATGAATAATAACCTTACCCGTATGGAGCACCCTGATCTGTAGCGTGGAGGATCAATGTTAGATCGATTCATGAGGAAACAACCATCAACGTTCAATGGGAGTACAAATCCCTTAGTAGCTGAGCAATGGATAAATTCCCTAGAGAAAATATTTCAGGCTTTGGGGAGAAGTGAAAGGGAAAAAGTTATCATGGCAGTTTACCGCCTCACTGGAGATGCTGATCAATGGTGGTCATTGATTCAAAACATGAAGGAAGATGATGAAGTATCAAATATGGAATGGAGGGAGTTCAAAGATCTGTTTTTAGAAAAATACTTCCCTCGCGACCATCGAGTAGATATGGAAAGACAATTTCTAAGTCTGAGACAGAAGGAGGATGAGAATGTCGCAAAATATGAGGCTAACTTTACAAGGTTAGCAAGGTATGCTGGTGATTATATACATAACCAAAGAAGTAAGATTGATCATTTCTTTGATGGGTTAAAACCATTTCTCCGTCGAGCATTAGTCTCACAATCCTTTTCATCGTACGAAGACATTGTCTCATGTGCTATCAAGACCGAAAAGGAATTCTCTAAGTCTTATGACTTTAAAGCAAAGCAAGAGAAGAAGAGACCTGCTGATCAATCTGGGAATGGAAATAAGGGGAAGAAGGGAAAGGTTGAATATCCATCCTGTGGTAAATGCGGGAAGAAACACCCTAGTACTTGCTTGAAGGGAATGGGAGTCTGTTACAAGTGTGGTGAAAAAGGCCACCAAGCTCGTGATTGCAAGGGGAAGAAGGAAGCTACCAAAGTTCAGTGCTACAATTGCAGGGAGATGGGGAATTATGAAAATTAATGTCCTAAGCGTCAGGAGAACATACCTTAGAAAAGGCCAAGGGATCAAGTCCAGTCTTATGCTATCACTACTGCTGAGGTAGAAGCTCCGAAAGACATGGTGGCAGGTAATTTAATGGTTTCCTCAAGTTTAGCAAATGCATTATTGGATTCTGGATCATCGCATTGTTTCATATCTTCCCAGTTTGCTAAGAAAATTAGATATTTCCAATTTGATTTAATAAGGGAGTTGTCAGTTAAAACTCCTAAGGGAAGTATCATTGCAACAAAGTTTTGTGAATCAGTCCCCATTAGAGCACATAAATTTTCTTTATCTGCTGATCTCATCGTCATACCTATGATTGAGTTTGATATAATCCTCGGTATAGACTGGCTTTCGGACTATGATGCGAAGATTTATTGTAAGAATAAAGAGTTTACAATTCTTGATGATAATGATAAGGAACACCTTATTTTTAGAGCAGAATCGTCACCACCTAATTCTTATTTAGATCCACCCTCAGTAGCTCAACTTAATTCAATTATTGGGGAGAAAGAGAATGAAATAACTATCGGTGAGGAAAGGAATGTTCAAATAGAGGATGTACCTGTTGTGAAAGAATTTGTAGATGTATTTCCAGAAGATTTACCTGGACATCCTCCAGAACGAGAAGTTGAGTTTTCCATTGATTTGATTCCTGGATCAAGGCCTATATCGAAGACCCCTTATAGAATGGCCACTGTAGAATTAGTCAAACTAAAGAAACAACTAGATGAATTGAGTAATAAGGGATTTATTCGCCCTAGTGTTTCTCCATGGGGAGCCCCTGTTCTTTTTGTTAAAAAGAAAGATGGATCTATGAGGTTATGTATCAACTACAGGGAGATCAATGCTATAATGATAAAGAACAAGTATCCCCTACCTCGTATTGATGATTTATTTGACCAACTGCATGGAGCTCAATACTTTTCAAAGATTGACCTTCGATCTGGATACCATCAGTTGTGTGTGAAGAAGGAATACATTCTGAAGATAGCATTTCGAAACAGGTACGGGCATTACGAGTTTACTGTAATGCCGTTTGGATTGACTAATGCACCCTCTGTATTCATGGATCTGATGAATAGAGTTTTCAAGGAGTATCTCGATGAATTTGTGGTGGTATTTATTGATGATATCTTGGTATACTCCAAAACCTACGAAGATCATGAAAATCACTTGCGCATTATCTTGAAGTCTCTGAGGAGGCATGAATTATATGGGAAGTTTAGCAAGTGTGAATTCTGGCTTCAGGATATTTCTTTTCTTGGCCATATTGTCTCTAAAGATGGAATCTCTGTTGATCCTTCTAAGACCAAGGCAATCCAAGAATGGCCAGCACATACGAGTATAACTGAGGTACGTAGTTTTATTGGTTTGGCAGGTTATTATCGACGTTTCGTCCAGAATTTTGCCCGATTGGCTAACCCATTAACGAAGCTCACACGTAAAGGGGTTAAATTTGTTTGGACAAAAGAGTGTGAAGAATGTTTCGAAGAACTGAAGAGAAGATTAGTCAATTCTCCTATATTGAATCTACCATCATGGAATGATGGGTTCGTTATTTATAGTGATGCATCAAAGAAAGGACTTGGTTGTTTCCTTATGCAGAATGATAGAGTTATTGCCTATGCATCACGACAGTTGAAAATTCATGAACAAAACTATCCTACTCATGATCTTGAGTTAGCAGCTGTGATCTTTGCTTTGAAGATATGGAGGCACTACCTCTATGGTGAAAAATGTGAGATTTATACTGATCACAAGAGTTTGAAGTATATTTTCTCACAAAAAGAACTCAACATGAGGCAAAGGAGATGGCTTGAATTACTCAAGGATTATGATTGCACGATACACTACCACCCGGGGAAAAGCAAACAAGGTGGCAGATGCTTTGAGTAGAAAAGACCATGGAGTTTTGAACAATATGAGAATCGAAAGGGATCCAATTTTCATGGATCTAGTGAAGATGGACATGGGAATAACCAGGGAAGGCGAAACATCATTTCTTTTTCAAATGGTTTCCAAACCATCTTTAATAGAAAGGATTAAGAATACTCAGACCGATGATGAAGAATTTCAAAAGAAGATTAAAGCTGTGAATGATGGGAGACTGAGAGACTTTGTGTATGAAGATGGAATTTTGAAATTTGGGAAGAGACTTTGTGTTCCTGATATACCTGATCTAAAAAGGGAATTGTTGGATGATGCTCATAGTTCCAATTTCTCTATACACCCTGGGAGCACCAAAATGTATAGAGATTTGAAGGAACATTTTTGGTGGGACAACATGAAGAGGGAGATTGCTGATTTTGTGTCAAGATGTATGGTTTGTCAACAAGTGAAAGCTGGAAGGCAACAGCCTGGAGGAGTCATGCAACCTCTTCCCATACCGGAGTGGAAATGGGACAATATTACGATGGACTTTGTCATGGGGCTACCAAAGACTCCTAGAAGGAACGATGCAATATGGGTTATTGTTGATCGTCTTACTAAGTCGGAACATTTTCTTGCTATAAGAGAAGATCTACCCCTAGAACGTCTAGCAAGACTATACATTAATGAAGTTGTGAGACTTCATGGAGTACCCCTATCGATTGTTTCTGATCGTGATCCCCGTTTTACTTCAAGATTTTGGAAAAGTCTTCAGAAATCTCTGGATACTGAACTTCATTTGAGCACTGCTTACCACCCTCAGACAGATGGACAATCAGAACGGACTATTCAAACCCTAGAAGACATGTTGAGATCTTGCTCACTTGACTTTCAGGGTATGTGGGATCAATATTTACCACTGGTAGAATTTTCCTATAACAATAGCTTCTATTCGAGTATTCAGATGGCACCATATGAAGCGTTATACGGAAAGAGATGTCGTACACCAACCTGTTGGGATGACGTTGGTGAAAGAAAACTTGTAGGCCCAGAACTGGTGGAGGAAACGGTGGAAAAGGTGAAGGTAATCCAAAATCACATCAAAGTAGCTCAAAGTAGGCAGAAGATCTATGCCGATAATCGAATGAAGGATTTGGAATTTCAAGTCGGTGATCATGTTTTCCTGAAGGTATCTCCATGGAAGGGAGTCATACATTTTGGTAAGAAAGGTAAATTGAGTCCCAGGTACATCGGACCTTTCGAAATTCTAGAACGAATTGGGGCTGTAGCTTACCGATTGGCAATGCCGCCAAGTCTCTCCAAACTTCACGATGTGTTCCACGTATCTCTGTTGAGAAAATACATGCCTGACCCAACGCATGTACTCACCTATGAGGAATTAGAACTGGAACCCGATCTGTCTTATTGTGAAGAGCCTGTCAGGATTCTTGATACAAGAGAACAAGTACTGAGAAACCGGACGACGCGTCTGGTAAAAGTTTTGTGGAGAAATCATAAGATGGAAGAGGAAATGTGGGAACCCGAGGAACTTATGATGAAGAACCACCCGAGTCTTTTTATGCATTAATACCCTAGAAATTGCGAGGACGCAATTATTTGAAGGAGGGGAGAATGTAACACCCCAAGCTTCCACGGTACGTTTCCCTTCGAATAATGCGATAGCGTGTGTTGTACGCAACCTCGAGTTCTAACACACACCACAACTAATTAAACTAGCCGTTGTGAATAGTAATACCTACTTTTTGAAATCATATATATTTTATATTTCAAAATAGACTTCATTTTTGGATTCGGAATATTGAAATTAGCCTAGGGTGAAATTTTGGTACTTTTCGGATAACTTTTATATTTTGATGAATAGTGAAAATTACTAAATTTTAATTAAAATCAACTTTTTTAATCAAAATAATTAATATTGATAAATTATGAATTTGAGTGGTTTTAAATTATATTTAGAATATATTTTTACCATTTAATTTAATGTTTGTCATTGGACATAATTTCACAATTAAACCAGACATAAACAAGTGTCAATCTTTTGATAGTTATTATCTCTTAAAAACACGCTTTTTATTTTAACAACGGGAATTAATTTAAAATTAATTTCTGCCACTTCTGTGTTTTGAATTTGGAAAAATGGATTACATATTTGGAATCAGGATGTCCAAATTATGTAAATAGGTAACTTTTATTTTTACACATTTTGAATAATTACTGCGGTAAATATTTTATTTACCATGGTTAAAGGGTAAATCCGGTAAATAAGGGTTAAAAAATAATATTATAATAATACAAAATTACCCTAAAACGTGTCCTAACCTTATTGGTGGACACATACCCGACCATGGGCATCCTTGGGTCGATTTGGGGACCCCTTAAAGCCACTTGTATGTGGTAGGGACACATTATATTAATAAAGTTAAAATAAAAATAAAAATGGCATAAGCTTACATATTTTAGAAGAACAATTTTTACATAGGGTTATACATGTTGGATTTTCGATTATAAATATTCATTATAAATCTAAAAAGATTTACTACATAATTATATTTTATTTATAATTTTTAGACATCAAATAATTTAAATTATTAATGACACAATAATGATGCAATGTTTACCTCATTAATAAATCATTTAAATAAATAAGATTATAATGATTAAAATATTATCTAAAACCTGTCCAATTATTATTGGTTGATGTTATTTAGAAAATGAGTCATCTTATCTTCGACCTCAATGATTTTTGGACCATTATAAACCGAATATAAATATATTATAAAGTAATACTTTCACTCTTTCCTAAAGAGCCCCTCCTCTCCCTTATAAAAGGAGACCACTTCTACTCATTCCTCACACCTCTCAAGCCACTTGGATCGTCCAAACCCTGCCCAAATACTCTCCCAACTTCCCTCACTACAACCTAGAGTCCTTAGTTTGATCATAAAGCCAACCTAAGGAGCCCTTTTGATCAAATCAAAAGGAAGAGCCCGAAGAAGAGGTAATGATTTCACCACCCTTTTTCAAGTTCCTTTCTTCTTCCACTTCTTCTTTCTTTGTTCTTACCATTCTAAAATAATAACTCCAGTATCTCACATATACTGTGATGTTATTATAAATATGGTACAACCATATTCAGTATTCTATCCACCCTTTGAATAACATGTCACCATACGTGCGTACGTACGGCTTACCGTCTCCACGTCGTGGTGTAATTGTTATTCAATATATTATTATTTGGATGGGTATAATAATGATGTGAAAATCATGTAAATAATAAATATAACATGTTAATTATTCTGTATATATGATATAACATCCATTTATATATTATTTTAATATCAAAAGAATGATATTGTCGCTCATGCGTACGTACGGACTACCGTCTCCACAAACGCGATAAGATTCATTCTCCATCGTATCCATTCAAGTATAATTATCATTTGATGATTTAAAAATGATGTTTAAGGACTTGATATCATTATGGATATGAATAATATACAAACTATCCATTACAAACTTGGCTTACGTAACAAAACATATAAAATAAAACAAGTAAGTTAACACCCGAAACAACGATAATACTAAGATATTATTATCAAATCAATATGAAAAGATCATATATGATATCATATTAATGTATATGATTCTTTTATAATTTAATAACAATTATTTCACCATTATACAGGAGGTTAACCTACCCCAACCAAGGAAAAGTACAAGGTAAGGGTTTATTTCGCAATCTCTTCATTATCCGAGGTTGTTTATACATAATTATCTACTGGGACCTCGTTATCATCCACATCCATGTTTCTTCAAAATGTATTTCAAAACATTTTTAATATTTAAAAGAATATGGGTTAAAGTCATTTATACCCTTGTTTGACTTTTTATAAGAGTTTTATAAGGGAATCTTTCCATCGTTTTCCAAACAAGGTGCTTTTTAACCTTTTCGACAGAATTAAAATAAGAATGTTTTTTTTAACTTATACGGCGGGTGCGGTTATTTTCCGCCCTTATAAAATCGTCAAAGCTTCCCTTACAATATTATAAGAATATTTTCAAATAAAATGTTTTATTTTATATGGATCTTAAATGATTTCAAAATAAAAGGAGATATTTCTTTAAAAATAATTTTGATTTCATCTATGTCAACATCCTTTGATGGATTTTAAGATTATTTGAAGTTGATTTATTATGATACAAAACTTCTATATTGTATTGAAGGTTTTGTGATATTTTTGACTGTGGATGTGCTATTTTTATACCATTCATAGTTTATGGTGAAAGTATTGACATTTCGTATGCTAGTTTTAATACGAATGTTTATGTTATGTTTAAACCTTTTCATATGGGAATGCATTGGACTTAATATGTGACGGGTGGAGCCCGCTATAGCTCCTCGATGCATCGGTAGGTCTCATGAGACAAACTAGTGTCTTGGCACAAGGCCTTGACAAAATCTTATTTGTAGTCTTGGCACGAGGCCTTGGCTATGTGGTTATGATAGTCTGGCATTATGCATTCCAACATTATGAAAGTGGTTTGTGATTTTGCATGTGATTATTTGATTAGTAGAATATCCATGTGAATAAGTAAATGGAATTATTTCATTTTATTTATTCCATACTATGTTGAAAGTTCAAGTTTGAAAGGCTTTTGTTTTAGTTATACATTTCCTTAAATGTTTATTCTTATTTATGATAGTTTTCGCTATATTGTTATCCTTACTGGGCATTTGAGCTCACCCCTTTTCTATGTTTTATTTTTCCCAGGAAGTGAAGAAGTAAGTTATGAATGACCTGCAGGGATATTATGTGGGGATATGAGTGTGGATTATGTATACAATATGTTGTTGTAGTAGTTTTTCGTTTTATGATGTAATGTAAAACTTATGAATATATCTAGTGTTTCCAAGGCTACTAAACCAATCGGTCTTTCGAGATTTAATCTTTCTTGTGATCATGCCAATGTTATGTAATTAAGGCACCGACTCTGGGTAACTGGGGTCGGGGCGTTACAATAATTAGTATTAGGTAATAAGATTATCTTAATTTTTGGTCCAAATTAACAAAAAAAAGTAAATATGTGTTACCACGATAAAGGGTCAAAATGCATTGTTGGGGTTAATTATGAAGATATATGGATCATAATGAACTAAAATGTGTATAATTTATATTATATAGATTTATTTTGAACCACAATATTTAATGTTTTATCTATATTCTCTGGATTATGACATTTAAAATACTTCTGTGTATTCTCTAAAAATGTCACTCTATCCCGCTAATAAAAGGGAACCTTCTATCCTCTATTATTAACACATAAAAATTGACATATATTAGACTAAAACATCCCAAATATCTAGCTTAAATTTATATTAATGTTTATATAGTCCTTGGATAGATTATAAAATTATTTTAGGAAGACTTTTGGTGGAAATATAATGAGGTTGTCTAAAAAAGTTGTATCATTATAAACAAGGTGTTTTGTTTTATTTCTTATTCCACATATTTAATATCATATTCAAAAAAGACAAAATATTAAATAATTTTCTCTAATATAATTATATTTTATTATTTTAATTTCATAACTTATATCCATCTTCTCTTCTATTGAATGGGAAATGAAACCATTGTTTGTGTGTTTGCCGTAATACCACCTCATAAACTAATATAATTCGTTTTCCATCATCAACACTCGTGTATTTTAATAATGATAAAATAAATGTATATTAATTATATTCATGATGTAATAATTATTATTTTAAATTAATATATCTGAAATTATCTTAACATTCTATTAAAAAAATGATAATGGAAATCATGTGTACGTGTGGGAAACATCAACCAGGAAGCGATAAGATCCATTTTTTCATATAATTTATAAATGGATTGTAAAAAGTTCTTTGATGAAAATTTATGATTAATATAATATAGTAACTATTTTTAGTATGTTTATTATTTTTTTACCATTAATTTTCCTATCTGTTAAAATAAATTAAACTTTATTCATGCATATATATAACCAAAAATGTTAATGAATAGTGTAACCCATTTCTCTACCTCTTAATTTTATGGAATATTATAAGTACATATATAAGCAATATATATGATATTTTTATCAGACATTTGATTTTGGATATTAAAAACTGATATTAATCTATATGGGCCCAGACTACTGAACCAAACATACTTGAAAATACAGTTGTTACCTGATACAATTATTTAATAATTAAATGTTTATAATAATTTGATAGACTATTATAATTAAATAATATATGTTATGACATATATATATATTTCTATGAAATATTTATGATAAGTAAATTGTTATTTTATTAGAGGATCTAACATGTAAAAAGGAAGTCAAACGTGAGGTATCTAATATCTTCATAATTTCTATTCATCGGTTCATATTTAATGTTATTAATAAATTTATTTTATATAGTGTAAATAGTTCCCATTTTAATATATTATGTCATGAATCCCCCTAATTTATTGTATTTTTTTCAATTTAATTATTTCATCCATGAGTACATTAATTTAATTTTACCTAATGGAAAGTGTTTCATAACTCAGTGTACATTCAATGGAGTGTTTCACTTTTTCATTTATTTGATTGTGTCAAGATTATGTGTCAAAAGGTTTTTTTTCAAATATTTTGTATATAATTTTTTCGATTTAAATTTCATTCCCATAATTACATCATGATTATGATCATTATAAGAGTTCTTTTTCTTAAATTAACTTCTTGGTGGTTTATATTATGTTATTTTCCAATATAATATATTGAAGTGTATCTACCTCCCCCTTCATAAGTTATATAATGAAAAACCATATATTATTGTTATTTAATGTTTCCTTATAAAATTAATTCTTTCATGGGGGTTATGATTCAATAGTTACTAATGTTGTAAGAGTTTATCTAATAGTATCAACATTATTCTGGATTATTTATGTATTATTCTCCAGTAGGATAATTATTTTAAATTTTCATAATAAACCCAATATATTTTCTTTTCCACTAGTTATTTCTAAAAATCATTTTTTTTCATTTCAATTTTCTCTTTTAAATAGTAAACAGACCAAATTTATTTTTTAAAGAAAAAAAATTGGTTTCATAATAGTTTGGGAATATGTTTCTTTAATTTCCTTTTTTTCAAATATGTTATAAAAAATCACTATAATTTGAAGATAATTTTTAAATAATGTTTTTAAAATTTTTAGACTATTTTAAAATAGTTTTAAACTGAATCATCATTCTATTTTATGAATCATGTTATCTCTAACATTTCATGAAATTGTATATGTAATAATTTTTTTTATTTTACATTGAATGAACATAATTTTTCCACCATAATGTGTTCTCATTTCTATAAAATATCCATTAAAATTTTAAATTATTCTTTTTTATGATTTTTTTCAAATAATTTGAAAATATAAGATTTCAAATGAGATATTCAAATGTGAAAAAGATATTTTCACCATGAATTTTTTAGTGGTAATTTTATGATTTCTCTCTTCATCAAAAAAAATTATTTTAATTCCATTATACATGGGATATTTTTTAATTATACAACCCAAATTATTTCTATAAATGGATTAAGAATAGTTTTTTTTGAGGAAATACTAAAATTTCATAATCCAGTTTTTCATTAAAAATGATTATTTTTCTAATGTATTGAATTATTATTCAACAATTTTAAATTATGAATGCACTATAGTTTTTATTCGATGTTTTGGGCCCATAATAACCCTATGAGTAATTGGTTGATGTTTTTATAAAAACTAGTTTGGGTATTTAGTAGAGTCTGTACTCATATTTCTCAAAGGTATTGGGATGTGGCATTAAAAGTATGTTCATAATGCCTTTTATTATTATTTACATAATTATGTTATTTTTTATTGATTTACATGTCATTATCTGAATAGTTATCACATCCATCGATAGCTTTCATTCTCTTCTGATTACTCATATTTATTCATTTAACAAATATTTATTCATGGTACAATATTATCCTTGTTAATGTTATTGATTAAATTAGATGTGATTTTAGTTATTTACTATTAAAAATTTTCCCTTATTTTCCCATGAAATATTATGTTTTATGTGTTTGTTAATTTGCAATTGATCTCATAAAAATTTTGTTACATTTTCCATAGATAAGAAGAATGAATATTTAAATGAGTTCAAGGATGTAATTTTTTTTAATATGTATCTTTTTTTCTAGAACAGTTAAAATATTATTTCCTTTTAGATGTGATATATTGTATATTTTTCCAATAATATAAATTAACCCCCACATCCCAGCATCTGGGTTCAATGGAATTTACAGTTGGTGTCCAATAATTTTTTGTTTAAACCATGGAAACAAAATTTATTAAAACATAGACTAAGGTAAATAACCCAATTAATTTAATTGAAAATAAGACTATGTATTAGATAACACCTCGATGCTTGGGTGACATTATGATTATGTTTTTTTCCTAGAAATAAATTTTTTTCAAGATATATGAATTGGGCATGGTTTTTTAATAGATTCTTCAAAGGGTATTAATGCTTAAAAGAGTGTGTAAATTATTTATTTTCAATCATTATAATGAAAAAATAGTTTTATCGTACAGCACACTAACTTTGAAACTCCTAAGGGACACGCATTGGTTAATCTTTAATATCATTGTGAATAAATATGATTAATGATAGATTATATCCCACATATACCTATGATAGGCCATAGTGATAAGATATTAATGTAATGTGTATTGGATTTATAAGTATTAGGATGGTCATACATTTTAAGTTATATATACCAAATTTTAGATGTTATGGGATGAATGTTCAAGAGGATTAAGGATATTTTTGGAAAATTTAATAGAATAAAACCCTTGGGTTTAGTATAAGTTTTTGTACAAATTTATTTGAGGAATGAATATTTAAAAAAATTTGTACATAATATAAATATTTTTAATACCATATAACTATAATATTATCATCAATATTATGGAGATAATAGTGAACTAATATTTAGTTATTTTATAGATAATATGACGTATTGAAATCCATTGCTGTCAAAAACATATTTTACTTTTAATGTTATTTTTTTGTATGTTCATAATATTTTTATGAATATTATATGAATTATATAAATAAATTATTAAAATGGACAATTAATCTCAGTTGGCAGGGTGACATGGCACAAAAACACCCCAAATAGGTGATACGAGTGTAACAAAAAAACATTCTAATGTGGTGTCCAAGTCATAATGAATTTTTAAATGATTATATGTATATAAATTATATTGGTTTTTGAAATCACACGATATTGTTTAATATTTTTCAATTTTTGGGATTTTGAAGTGATTAATAATAATTAATGAGTCATTTTATTGGGATAAGGTATATAGAACCATTATTATTAACATAATTTATTATTTAGGAAGAATTAAATAATGTTTTTAGATGTATATGCTAATGGGTTATAAGGATAAATACATATAGAATTGATTAAATAGAATTTTACAGGTTACTATTATGTTTTTGGGGGGTTAAAATATTAGATTGGATAACTTTTTCTAACCATTTTGGTTTTATTTAATATTTGGTGATATAGAGAAATATTTTTCACTCTCTTGGGATCTTAGGATCTAATAAAAGTAAATTTTAGTGATTCTAATAAAATAATATATTAAATTCATTTCATAAAGAGGGAAATGAATTTGAAATTTTTTTAATCACAACCAAATGTTGAAATTATTCCTATGAAATTCAAATTTATCAGGTAAATATATTTTACAGATATATATATATATATTGTTAAAAATTTGGTCCCCATTAGAGATAATTATCTTGAAATAATTATATTATATATTTTCATTAATTTCTAATGAACCAATAATCATGTTCAAACTTTATCATTTTGTGGATCTGTTGTCAATAACTTTATTATAGTTATTTATTTTTTTATGATCAATGACATCTATGAGTCCAAATAATTATTTATGCATAAATTTTTTCAACCCCTAATATATATCACTCCCCAATAATACTTTACTTCTTCAAAAACAATTCTTTTGTTATTATATATGAACTTTGTAGTTCTTATTCCCTATTATCAGGAAGGGGTTTTATTATCCCTTTTATTAATGTGAAATTGAAACAATGATATTTTACTATAGAATTTATTATAATATAAATTCATGGTAAAAATCGGGAGGAATTTTTTTTGATTGTGTGGAGAATAAAAAAATTGTATTCATTAAAGGAAGAACATTATGTTTGATATCATATACGACACGTAACGCCAAGATTAAATGACAAATGAAATATATTATTTTAATATAACTATTATTACAAAGACATTACATTGGCCAATAAAGGAAATATTAGCATCATTATGAAATTTAAACTAATTTATTTTTCAATATAAATGTATCTTTAAATTCATAGTAAATAATCGCTTAATTTTATTTGATGTTAATATATTATTGAAATATAATCTATCATCCAAAATGAATTTTACTAGTTTCCGAGAAAATAATATAATTATCATTATCTAGTTGTATTAAATTTATTTGATAATAATTACAATCTATTTTTATTTTTACATTTTAATAATATCTTAGAGTTAATTTTTCATATTTTTCTATAATATCTTATTTTACATTACATATTGAAAAATACTTTTTTTCAAAGAAAACTAGTTTAAATCTAAAAATGTATCTCCGTTAAAATTAAATAAAATGATTTTTATTAATGAATAATTTTTTTTGAAATCTATATATTATATATCTAAATATATAGATTAAAACTTTACATTGATGACTATTTGTCATATAAATAATTTATAATGATCATATTTTTAAAACAAATTACTTAAAAACTATTTATCAACACATTTTAATGAATTGTTTTTAAAAACAATTCATCCATTTTAGTGAATTTAATTTATAAAATGAAATCATTAATTTTAATCAAAATAATTAATATTTGGTTATAAAAGAGCCCAAATTTTTTTTCTAAATAAATAATAAAAATGGGAAAACTTGTTTCCATATTTTAGGGTTAAACATGTTTATCGGGGTGAATACTAAATAGATAAGGGTTATAAATTCCAGGAAACATGTATAAATAATATTCTATATTCATATTTAGACCTTATATCTTCTATGTATTGTAAATTTCCAATTTTGGATAAATATTCCCATGATTAATACGATTGTATTACTTGATGTATTGGAAAGCTAAAAATTCAACTTTCTAGTTATAATAAAATAAAATTTTAAGATAGGGATAATTAACCTATATTCTATTATAAAAATTAATTTTAATGATGAATTATTTTTTCTATCAATTTAAATTATTTATAATTAATAAAAATAGTTTAATTATCTAGAATTCTTACACAACACCGATGGAATAAAATGTTTGAGAAATAAATACATTTATTAATATAAAAGATAATATAATTGAAATAAATTACTAAATTCCACAAATTTGTAGATAATTATAATAAAATTAAAGATTTATTAATGTTATTTATTCAAGATAAATATTTATCATTATTTTTATGTGAAATTAAATTAATTATGTCCAATTGGACATTAATGATAATATAAAATAAAAAAACTTAATAAATGAACAGTCATTCCAAAAATATTAAAAATTTTGAAAATAAATTTTATATGGTTTATAGTATCAAATAGGGTCCATATATGGTCCATTTTTCCTTATATGGGAATTTTAATTACCAATGAACTATATAAAACATTAATTACCACATTAATGGATAAAGCTGTTATTTTTACATTACATAAAATTATGTAAAAAATAATTTTACAAACATATAAGTTTTTTATTTCATATAATTGATTTAAATTTAAGAATATGTGGTAAGAAATATTCTAATAAGTCCCATTTTTCATCATAAATGAGAAACTACCTAGGTACAAATTGATTATATAGTAAAACAAAAATGATAAAATTGACGTACATTAGAGGTTAAGAGAATAAAATTATTAAACCATGTTGTTCTTAGTGGTGGATGTGTGGATAAACCAATCATCCCAGAAAACTATTTTGTACCAATTTTAGAGTCACCTTTATTGAGAAAAACATACCATTATTGAAGAGTTTTGGGTATTTACAAAAATACCACACCCTCTTATATATAAAATGGTACCACATCTCATATTTCCATAACAGATAATATTCCATTTGGATTAGAAAAAAATATAAAATACCTTATTTACATCCCTCCATGTCAAATTTATTTTTTTTTATAGAAACATCATAATAAGTGTTTGGGTGAAAACATAACATAGTTTTCTGAGGAATATGTGACATTATTTACCAATAATTTGGTAGTAAATATTTTTCCACCTCCTCTTTGATAAAACATAAAATATATACGTGGACTATGTGTATAATGATATGGTAACTCATGAACCGGTGGAACATGATTTTCATCATCGCCTCTCATGATTAACAAGGATGATTGATTAAAAGTATATATATATATGTGATATTTTTTACATATTTATAATTCTATAAAATTAATTTATCATATATTTTATTATGATTCCATTTATATAAAATTAATATCATTGTTCATGTGAACTTGTTATCTACTAACTTCCTCAAGGGATGTGATTCATTTTTTTATTTAATTTTAGATGAATTTCAAATGAATATGTATTTTATAAAAATATTTGATGAATATATAATTATATTTACTCTATAAATGTTGGATTATTTTTGTCTTTATTTTTTTTCTATCTATCAAAAATCATAAAATAATGTTCATATGTAAGTACAATATTCGATCTCTTTGAATGATGAAAGTTGTTTTTTTATCTCTAACATTTATAGACTGTTATAAAAACATTATAATTAAGATATATTATATTAATTACATAGTTTTAATTATTGAACTGATAGAACCTGGATTATATTATTAATACCCAAACTACCAAAAGAAAACTTACATGAAAATGAAGTAGTAATTACACAATATAGTGGTTTTAACAAAAATATGTTAATAAATGGGTGATATAGTATTTTAAGTTACTAGATTCTTTAATGATATATGAGCCTCTAGGAAAGATTTATAATAATTACATATTTAAAATAGAGGTGTCATGAACACATATGAATGAAGTTGGGCTTGAGGTATAGGATATCATCTCAACAACCATTTATTGAGGAATATTTTATTTTTGTGCACCAATTTCAATTTTATAGAGTATAAATTCACCCTTTTATATTTTATATTTTGAATCATAAATTGTTACATTTATTTTAATTATATTTTTATTTATTTCATCCATAGGGATTTCACTTTAGTGATACCATATGGTAATTTTTTTAACTCAAAATTATTTTATTGGGATATATCACTTATTCATTAATTTTATAATGTAAATATGATTTGTGAAATTATGTTTTATTTTTTTATTTACACTTGTTCTTTGTGGTTTTATATTTATCAAAAAAATATTCATTGATTAATTCTCACTTCATTTTTATGATCATTGAATGGGTTCTTCATCTTAAATAATCTCCTTTAGGGCATAAGTTGTGTTATAGAAATATATTATTTTACGGGGTATATCTACTTCCCCAATGAATATTTATATCAATAATCCCTTTATTGTCATAGAATTTTATTTTAGATTTTATGGTATTTCATTCATGGAGTTATGCTTTAATATTTACCAAAGTAGAAATGGTTTATTTTAAAATTTCATCATTATTTGAGTTTGTATATGTATAAGTATCTATTGGAAGAATTTTGATATTATTATAATAAACCATTATATATTAATCTCATATAGTAATTTATATAAAATAAATTTTTTCATTTAATTTTACACTTTGAAATAAAAATTTGGTCAAAATGATTTATTTAAAAAATGCCAATATTTTATTAATTTCAATGAAATATTTCTTTCCATATCTATATATTAATAAAAAATTACAAAATATAGTTTTTATTTCTAAAATTATATATTAATTTAATTTTTACACATTTATTAATTTTTTTCATTTTTTAAAAGTAATGTTTTATTCTTTTTTGAAAACAAGGAAAAAAATTTACATTTAAATTCTTTTTTGAAAGAAACCATTGTTTTATTATTATATTCATGTAAAAAATACTCATTCCTTCATGACTGATTGTTTATTTTAATATTTCTTTACATGTTTCCATGATTTTGTTTCATGATATTTTGTTCAAAAAATATTGAAAATTTTATTTTTGAAAAATTATTTTTAAACGTAGAAACAGATATTTTCATCAATAATGTTTTTAATGATATTTTGATGTTATTTAAATTAATAAATTAAATATAGGCTATTATTTAAATAATGATATATTGAGAGAATGTTCTAATGAATTGATCTATTTTATATATATAGATGGTTTATGATTAATTTATTTTGGAGAAATATTAATATCTCATATGTTTTTTATATAATAATTTTTATTTTGATTTTGAATAGATTTTTTTCACCAAATTAGTGTGAATAAAACATTAGATGTAGTAAGTGAATGGTGGTTACAACTACACCAACTATATTAATTGGTAGTTATCAAGGTAAAAAAATATTCGATATTTGACTAAGGAGTTTTCGTTTTATGTAACATGTCACAGAATGAGGCATAAATTTTATGATTATGATGTCTAACATCATGTATTCAGTCATTATGATATTATTTATTAATTTACATGTTATTAGTTGATGATTTATGATATCCATATATAAGGTTTAATATTATATAATTAGTTATATGAAATTATTTTATTAGCATTTATTACCTACCTATTATTCTTCATTCTCATGTTATAGATAAAGTATAATTTTATTTCATTTATTTACATTTCAATATTAATTATAACTTGTTTACTCATGACATCATTATTTTTATGTAACCCTTGTTTGTAATTGGATCTCACCCATATATTGTTTTCATTCCCTAGGATATTAACGTGGAATAATTTAAATATTCAATCGATTCATTCTTTTTTACTTTTCTTATGTAGTATTTTATATTTTCAAATGTAATGTGATATTCATGTATTTATCTAGTTACCTATAATACAAGAACTATTTGGTTCTTCAAGTTGAGATATATTGTATCATATTTCCATGTAATAATATAAAAAATGGACCCAGGAATCTATGCTTATTGGTTATTATATTTTATCTCTAAAAGTCCATCTTTCCATTTCATAACATGTAATCCATAAGAGATTTCCGAAGAAAGATATTCAATTCCTAACCGAAGACATTCTATTAATTATATATTTAACATAATTAAATTTAATTATATTCATCATTATATAATATCCTAAATATCATCAATATACTGAAATTTTATTATGATTATGATATGAATATTTTCTCCCCATTTTTCTATCAAATATTAAGTGAAAGTATCACTCATCCAAATATTTGGACAACAACCTACACGTAGCAATACAATTAATTATTAATCACCATATTTAACTGATGATTATTATAGTTAAATTTTTTATATACAATATATATAATATAATAATGATTCTATAAAATAATTATTAATATTTTTCTTTATTTTATTCCACCATTCAATAAATGTAAGCATTATTTATGCATATGTTCACCCTACCGTCAGAAAGAACTGTGAAAATATTATCTATAGCATACCATTTATTATGGAATACATATATGATAATAATTTTATATTATAAATATATATTGTTTAAAATTATGGATATGATAGAACTATTTTCAATGCAAAATTACTAGAACTATAGTACTGAAACATGTATGAATACTGAATTTGTTATCACTTGTATTAGTGATTTTAGTAAATAATTGTAAATTAAAGGGTGATATAAAGTGTTATAAGTAAATAATATATGTTTTTATATATATTAATATGTATAAGGAATAATGTTATAACAAATTATTCATTATTATAAACAATCTTCACAATTTTGCAGTGAAATATAAGACATGTGAAATGGGAAATTCATCTCACATGTATTTCTTTGAGAGAGATTCCATATTCACTACTTGTTTCTTTTATAAAGAATAAATACATCCAATTAAAATATATTAGGATTATTCACTTGAAAAATTTGAGTATTTAAATATTAATATTTTTTTCTTCCTTTCAATATGGTTTTATTTGAATATATCAATATATTTTTTGGATTTATTAATCAATCCCATTTTAATCTGGGTTTTTGATGCTATAATTTCAAATTAAAAACTTATGTGGTCCATATCTAGAAAATTACATGCAATTATATTATCCATTTCTATTTTATAATGTTCATTTCTTTTTATCATTTTCCACATTATTGAACTCACAATGGTTAAAAGATATTTTTTACGAAAACACTACCATATTTCTCCACATTTAGTCAGAAAACATTTTCCTTATTAATCATTATTTTAAATAATTATTTAAACATGGTTTCAAAATAGTCCCCATTAATTTTTATTTTCATATTAAACACTTTTGAAACTCTATAAAACTATTTAAATGGCATTATCATTTTATTTTATGAATGAGGATATATTGACTTTTTTATGAAAATCTGATGAAATTTTATTTTAACTTACATGAAATGAACAAATGTTCCCTCCACGATGAACAATCAATGTTTTCAAGGATCCTTTAAAATATATAATGGGTATTATCAATGAAAAATATTTACTTATTATTTTTTATATATTTTTATTTGTCATAAGTTATTTCAAAACATAAAGTTAATTTTATTCATGTAATATTTCGGTGATATTTTATTGGAATATCAACCTATTATACCATATGTTTTTCTTAATTATGATTTATTAGGTACATGTTCATAAAGACACCATCCATATAATTTTTATTGATAGTTTTTTATAATGTGGATGAAGATTTTAGGAAACCAATTCATTTTTCACATGATATGCTATGATGAAATTATAAAATATTTATGAATCAAATTTTCATTAAAAATTTTAGGTTAGGATGTTATGTTGAATGTATTATAATCTTGTGTAATACATGTATATGGTCATTATTATGTGATGAGAGGTACCAAAATTATATATATGACTACATCATTTTGTAATGAAATTAATCTCTTGAGAGACATTGGGGGAATGAGTTTTTCTGTACAATCCTGTATGGGAAACATGTTGGTATTTTTTATCTACTATGTGAAACAGGTGGTTATACTTGTTCTGTTATGATTTAGGAAATATGTGTCAATCCTTGATCCATTATGATTTGATATTCATGCTATTTAACCATGAAAATGTATTTTTTCTATAATAATGATGGTGCCACACATTTTGGACATGTTTTTATGCCTACGATTTGACCACTTGGTTAAAGATTAATTGTTTATTATATATCACTCTTATGATTCATGTATGTAAAATGCTTAGGATTTAGGACATGAATAATTTTTTGGTTTCACGAACCGACCAACAGGGTCAGAATTGGGACTACAACATGCTATCTTATAATAGGGCCGGGGTTTGTGACCAACACTAAGTTAGATAATCCACCACATGGGAGACATTATCCTGTAGTACATATACTGACACACACAACACCAAGAACACATATTTCTGAAATTGAAAACAACTATAACCAATGAAAGTGTGCATCTGGGATCCCAAAAATTAAGTACGAAGGTAATTTACTCAAATAAAAAAGAGCCAAATACTAGCCCAAAATACTATAAGGATTCGATAATGCTCTTAGGGGGAGGATTATGATCAAAATCATTAATATTGAAACCACCATAGTCTATAATTTGCATGATATGCTCCAAATTATCTTTATACTCTCATGACACCATCAAAAAGTTCATCATCATCAAAATTATTGAAACATGCAGGAAGATCCAATGAAGAGGTGCACAAAAAATACTTAGTAAGAAAACATGGAAACACTAAACATTATGCATCAAGAGTATTCAGAACAGAATAATGATAAAGTAAAAAAATTAAATATATGAAAACCCAAAAATGATCAGGAAGGACACAAAACCACAAAGATATCATAAACAACTACCGGGAATATGATTCATAAAAAAGAAATGATTGTTTTAGGAGAACACACTCCATGAGTATTGACATAATTACATACACTCTTCCATGATTTCATTATTATTAAACCACTACCAAAAAAATATCATTGATCTTAGAAGACCTTGATTCTCATTTAGGGGTTACACCAAAGACCGTTAGGGGACACCACAAACCCAATTTGTATTAACCTGCGTTGTAAAGGATCGTATTCTAACGACAAATCCATCATTACCAATACAGAATTCCAAGTGGAGAATCAAATAAATTCTCAAGGAGGTCACAAAAATTTAAAAACCACCCCCTATGTTTTATATATGATATACAATAGCACCCTAATCTCACAGAGGGACACCAAAAACTATATCAAAGACTCATCCACTATGGAGGATCATATTCTATAGTAGATGAGGTAATTATAAACTAAAACCTCATGTGTTAGGGCCAAGGGGAAATCCACTCAACTAAAAGTATAATGTACTTAAGAGATGATGATCTCAATGATTTATCCAAGGGAGTACATGGCGTGAATGTAGAGTACACTATATGTATCAATCAACATTGATCTAACGTTGTCATGATACCTCAAAATAAATGTAAATATCCCTATACTGATTTTATGGGTATAGTAAAAATCATGTAGATATTGTGAGACACCCTACTCTTGTCATCTGGTCATAATAATGTACCATAGGTAATTCCCGTGTACACCTGGCCGTGTCCATGTCAGAGTACATGATGGGTATATGCCCATGTACTCCTAGTCATGTTCATGTAACCTTTGAGGAACATGTATATCCACTAGGGGAGGATCACATAGAATGTCAATGGGTCACACTACGTATCGTATTTATCTACAGTGGAAACCGAAGGGCCATATCTGGGGGGGGCTCATACGGTGTTTAACTTTAGATTACCTACCATATAAACCATAATTTTTTAGATAAAATAGGACCTTTCTCTACATCATATATATCATCTACAAATCTACCATTTTCATTGGGGAATCATTGATCAAGTTTTATCTGACCCTTTCCATCATCAATCACTATGATCTAGTGTAGAGACCCAAAGATTGACGTACATAGACATTACATTAATTTTTCGGAATACTTAATACATCAGAAAACCATAACTCAAGGATCGTAATAGTTTAGTGTCTTTGGAAACTCGGAACAACATCTTTTAATCATGGTGAAAGATCTTGAACATCTCCCATAAATATCTTCCCCTTTTGTTTTCTTACCTAAACCGTTATTTATATCCTGGGGAAAAGAAAACATATAAAGGGTGAGCTCAAATTCTTAGTAAGGGTAAACATAGAGAACATAAAAAAATCCATAAACATTTGAATATAAAAACATGAGCATAAAATCTAAACATCAAAATATTGAGCAATGACATAAAACATTGCCGTAAATAAGGGATAGATCATAAAAAAAATTAATCATGATGAAATAGCCTGGGAATAAAACTTTTAATCGTGGAAAAACATTAATCACATGATATGATTTCCATAGTATCCAAGGCATTACTTCCAAGACCATCTTAGTGGACAAAGTCCCTTTCTGAATCGAGTTCACTCCCCGTTTTAGTCCTGTAACACTGAACTGGATTAACTTACCATTCCAGACATGTCTATATCATGAGATATAAATCTTTACCCAATGAATTAGAGGGAGATATAGGTCTCACCCATCTCATAATGAAATCATTCTAACTTGTGCCACAACATGAACATAAATCATTCATCATTACCCAAAGTATAAAATGGGTTTCATAGACGTCATCCCATCATAAAATAATCCATACAAAAAAGGATATCATTTTATACTAAGAAAATTGAAACCATGTAAATCATATAGAAATTATACTTGAAACACTCACATATGAAATAATGCAATTTTTATGGAAAATTGTTTTGATTAAACACTTGAAATGAATTCTTGAGAAAAATATCCTTTCTTCTTCAAAATCATTTACTTTTCACAAAATGCCATTAAATTTTAAATAAAAATGATTTTCCTAAATATTGTCCTTAAATATTGTAGATTAAGCTTCATGAAAATAAGGCGTTATGAAAAAGTAAAAATATTTTCATGCCGTATAAGTTAAATAGAACATTCTCCTCGTATTTTTTTGGAAAAGTCAAAAAGTTCCTTGTATGATAAACACAAGAAAGATTCCTTACATAACACATGGTAAAAGTCAAAAATGGGTAAAAATTAATTGAAACATACATGAACCCATTTTTATAAAACAGTTTCATGGATGATAAATATAACCCCAGTAAATACTTACGAATAAACAATCTTGGATAAAAATGAGATTGGAAAAGTTATCCCTTACCTTAGGTCCGATATGATTCGTACGTATCTGAAACTCATGTATAATGATTTAAATAATGTCATTGACTTATTAAAGAGTCATATTAATTGTTATTATATCATATATGGTTCACTTAGGTATTTATATTACCTTTTATTTGTCAATTCCATGTTAAAGTAGTGTTTTGGGTAAAATCGATTCATTTATCGTACGTGTTTCGACTTATTGTTCTTGATATTATTATTACATATATCATGATTTAATTACTTCCAGAATGTAAATAATGATTTATATATCATATATATTCAGTATATATATATATTAGATAGATAAATGAAATGAAATAATCCGTTTATGGAGACGGTAGGTCGTACGTACGCATGAACATTGTTTTCTTTTCCTTATTGACTTGAATGGAAGTAATTAGATGACATATATAAATATATACATAAATCCAGTAGCTTTACCATGTCATATATTTCATTATTATTTATTATATATACATTATAATCATTCTTGAGTTGTTAACATGGAGAATGAATCTCATCGAGTCATGGAGACGGTAATCCGTATGTACGCCCGAGCGATGATATCATTCCCAAATTTATTGAATTGAATTGGAGTGGATGATATAATATCTCAGAATCAGTATGATGTTATAATAACTATATACAGTTATTCTTTACATCATTATAACCATCCACGTAAGGGGGTGGTGGAAAAACAGATTACACCACAGCGTGGAGACGGTATTTCGTACGTACGCAAGCGTTGTGATCTCGTTTTTCATAGGATGGATAGAAGGTTAAATAAGGTTGTTCCATATTTATAATAACATATCAGTATATATGTAATACTTATGTTATTACTTTATAATGAAAAAACTAAATAAGAGGATGTAGAAGAAGAAAGAAACTTGAAAGAGTCGGTAGAAGAGATTACATCTTCCTCGACGCACCTCCTTTAAACTTCTTCTTAATGCACTAGAGTTGGTCTTTTGAGAATACCAGAACCTCTATGATGTAACTAGAGAGGTTTAGAAGAGTAATTGGTAGGTATTGGCTGAGATTAAAGGCTCAAAAAGGTGTGAAGAGAAGACGAAATGGGTGCCCTTTTTATAAGGGAGGAGAGGGGCACTTTTGGAAAAACATAAAATATAATTTCATAATAAAGTCATATTCGGTTTATAGTAGCTCCAAATTGATTTATATAGAAGCTATATTGGGGATGGGTAGAAATCCTCTCCACCTATAGGTTTTAGAAAAGTTTTGGTTACTATTTTAACCTTATCATTTAGATTTAACTCTAAGTTAAATAATTTGACTTTTACCGTGTGTTTTTGTTTTCTTACACTATATGGTTAATAAACATACTATAACAAGCCAAACAAACCCCATGTGGTTAATTATTAAAATATATAACCTTATCTAAGTCATTTGGCTGAGCCTTATAATTTTAGAAATGGAATAAAAATTAATAATATAATATTTATTTTAATAACTATTTTATGTCAATTTTGACACTATTTGGTACATGATTTTTTTGAAAATCAAAACAGCATGATTTTTTCGAAAAAAATTAATTAAATAAATACTAACATGTCATATTAACCTATAAAATTAGTGTAATTCATAAAAAGTCTCAAATTACATTTATTTGGGTATTTATATCATCAATTATGTTAATATTTCATTAATAAGGTAACTACTACATCATCATCGTGTCATAAATAAATTAAATTATTTAATGTCTGAAAATTATAAATAAAATACCATTATGTAGGAAATATTTTTATCTTTTTAATGAATTTTTATAGTCGAATTTATCTTATTTATAACCATATATTAAAAATGTTTTAGTTATTAAACTTTGATTTTAACTATTTTAACTCTTGTTTAAATAAAATAATAATAAGTGTCCTAATCTAATCCAAGTGGACCTAAAGGATAATATTTTATTCATATGTTTTTTTGGTTGAATTACACTTATCCAATATAATTAGGACATGTGTTAGGGTAATAATAATATCATTTTTACCCTTAATTACCATATTTACTTTTAACCGTGGTAAATAAAAGAAAAAAGTTACTATTCACCAAACATTATTTTTATCTTATTGAACCAAATTTTTCTCCTTTATATTAACCGTGTTTCTCGGATTTTCGAAATTCCACTCACAGAAGCAGAAAAATTAAGCTTTATGTAAATTTTCAAATTCTCCTATGAGGTGGGTAAAAGACGGTGAAAATTTCAATAAATTTTTTATATATCTAAAATTATTATAAAATTACTCAAATGAATTACATTGAAATTATATAGGTATTATGTATCAATTTTGACCAAAAATAAATTTAAATAAAATAAATAATTATTTATATAAAATGTCGGTTTTTAAATAGTACCCCAGTGTTTTCACTAGTCATCAAAAATTGAATGTTTTTATAAAAATACCAAAATTTTACCCTAGGCTAATTTCAATATTCCGAATCCAAAAATAAAGTCAATTTTGAAAGATAAAATTTATAAAATTTCAAAAATTGGGTATTACTATTCATAACAGCTAATTCATAATAATATTATAATAATATCTCGTTTAGTGGAACTTGGTATTGTGTACTACACATGCTATCGAAGAAGGTCTTGATTGCGTGTAATGCAAGCCAAGTCAGGGTTGCATGTAGTGAAAGCTCCCTTTGGTGTTGCGTATAATGTAATCAAAACATATTTCATTTATACATTAAACAAAATCTATACTTAATGTTCTGTAGAATAATTTCCACAAAACGAACATGAAATTTAGTGTAACACGAGCCAAGAATAGTGTTGCGTATACTACAAGCTAATACGGTTTTGCGTATATTACTAGATAATCTTGGTTTAGTGTATAATAGAAGAAATCAAAGAAAATAAAAATAATATCTCATAAAATCACTAGGTGTTACATTCTACCCCCATTAAAATTAATTTCGCCCTCAAAATTCATCGGGGATATAAATGGTTTACTACTTGAAAGTTTATTTCATAGAATCCCACATCGTAAAAAGTAATACTAATACTTCATTTTAAAATGGAATGTTAGAATCATAACAGTCACCAAAATTAACTCAACACTAGGTTTCCATATAGGACAACATAGGTGAAAATATGGATATGGAAGAGAAATATAACCATTAAATTCTGATGAAGAGAGGTACAAGACATGGCTATGAAAAAGACAAAAATCACAAAGCCATAAATTTGTGATGATCTAAGGTACCATATAATTCATTAGATATAAGGGCACTAGGAAAACATTTTTGGTTTTCAAGATCATTTCCCTAAAGTTGAAGAAATTGGAATTATGAGAAATATATTCTTGATTTTGGTACAATCCCACCATTGGTCATTCCATGGACAATTTCCACTTCATCTCTTAAAGAAATGAAGTTGAATTTTTCATTTGTGATGTGTTAGAAGATCATTTGATAAAATGATGGGTCATTCCATCTATCACAAACAAAAGGTTAGAAAAAGTTATCAAAAATGCATAAGTCCATCTATAGTGGGATTAATCATATATGGTTCTTAAAATAGACTTATACTTCATATATCATAATTCTTAATATAATAAAACTAGTTTCTACTAACCAGGGACTTCATGTTGGCTAGTGGTAGGTGATAAAGTCATGTCACACTTTGGTTGTGGGTTCGATTCCCACAGCCTTATCTGACGCGACGGGTTGTCGCCCATCGTGCAGGTTGTCCTTTTTCTAAAACTACATTATTATAACATCCCATCAATAATATCGAAAAAAAGTTCTATCCTTAAACAATACTAACTTATGTCTAACATAATCCCTTCCAATCTTTTGGCTTATCTAAAATAATTCTGTCAAATCTTATAGTATAAAGAGAACAATTACTAGAAATGTCATCAAACAAGCATGTGAATACCATCATTTATCCCCCATATATCGTACGATATATCTTTTTGGTCACATTCCAAACATGTGAATATCTTAGTCATGTATTCTCTTGAAAAATGAATACCCATTGAACCTTTGTGAAAACCTGAATGCTGTCAAGAGTTAACTCTTTCCACATACACAAATCCCAAAATTTCTATATACTCAAACCATGATATAAGTCATGAGCTCATTTAATTTTCTCTTTATCCCTTAATTATGTGCATATCATCTTCTTTCCAAAAATATTTGAATCAATTTTCATGGTTACCGGTACCATATAAATATTGAAAACCAATACATAGATATTCCAAAATTCCACGATACCATAAATGAGATTCCATGATACTATTTTGAAATCCCATCACATAAAAACTTAATCATTACACAACATCATTTTCATACTCAACATCACAAATAGTGATCTCATGTGACTTCCCTTTATCCTTTTCTTTAAGAGGTTTCTCACCTTGATAATCATTAACCCTTGGATTGGGGCATTGATTAGCATAATGCCATATTTCCTTGCACTTGAAGCATTCAAGTGTTGGTGGTGTGTTCTCTTCAATCTTTTATTTATTCACATCATTAGCAACCCTTTTTCCATTACTTCGATACTCAGATGCTCGATGACCTTATTTTCCACACTTAAAACATTTTCTAGTTCCTTTAAGATATTCTCCACCATGCTTCATTCCACACTTTGAGCATAAAGAAACATTCATAATATTTTAACCATTATTCTAAGATTTCTCCTTGAACTCCATCCTTCGATTCTTGTCAAAAAAATGAGATGGATATATAACACCGACTTCTATTTCAACCTTGATAGCACAACGCACAATTTCTTCATAGCTACTAAAGTCTCTTATAGCTAATTCCCTTTGAAGACTTGGTTTTAAGCCACTGAATAATCGATCAACTTTATATTCAGGTTGGATGATAAAGCCAGATGCATACCAAGCAAGCCTTGTAAAATTCCCTTCTTATATACCAACAGATTCATCATCCTTTTGCTTACGCTCAGGTAAATCCTTTATATCTTTGTTATAAGATTATGCGGGAAGTAATTATTGAAAAATAAGTTCTTGAACTCGTCCCATTATATGGATTCAATTTCATCTAGGGGCCTCGTATTCTTAATTAGAGTCCACCATTGATCTTCTTCACCTTCTAAACGGTAAATAGCCAGAATGACTTTTTCATGTTCCGAACAGTGAAGTATGGAAAATATCTTTTCAATATTACTGATACATTTTTCAGCAATAAGTGGATCAGAAGACCCACTGAAAGAAGGTGGACATTGCCTCATGAAGGACTCAATAGAATATTGTTCCCTTCTCTGATCATTTGGAGGTCCAGAATGATTCATATCTTGTACAAGTATAGCAATAAGATTTTGAACTCCATCTCCCATAACATTGGTTTGTTCAAGAGGACAATCATTGTATTGTTCATTACATTGATCAACACAGTTCCTTCAGGTTCAAGCCATCGTATAAAACCCAAAAAGAATAGTGTGAGAGGAAAACCTTATGGTAGGGAAAACAACGTAATAAAGGGGGATTACCTTCAATATATAACATCTTAGGGTTAATTCTAATATTGATACCATAATTCTAGGACTATAACCTATACTTATACTTAACCTAAGGGACATCCCTAGACATACCTTCAAAATATCTCTAGAGATCTCACTAAAGTTTTCGCATCCTAGTTTCCAAAGGTTAACTAAACCTTTCCTCTGATACCAACTGTAGGGACCAAAATATTGACGTACATAGACATTACATTACTTTTGAAAAATACTTAATACATAACAAAAACAAAAACTCAAGGATTGTAATAGTTTAGTGTCTTTGGAAACTCAGAACAAAATATTCTAATCATTGTGAAAGATCTTCAACATCTCCCATAAAGATCTTCCCCTTTTGTTTTCCTACCTAAACCTTTCTTTATATTCTGGGAAAAAGAAAACATATAAATGGTGAGCTCAAATGCTCAGTAAGGGTAAACATAGAGAACATAAAACAATCCAAAAAAATTTGAATGTAAAAACATGAGCATAATATCTAAACATCAAAACCTTGAACAATGAAATAAAACATTACAGTATATAAGGCATAGATCAAAAAAGAACATTAATCATGATAAAATAGCATTGGAATAAAACTTTTAATTGTGGCAAAACATTAATCACATGATATGATTTCCATAGTAGCCAAGGCATTGCTGCCAAGACCATCTTAGTGGAAAAAGTACCTTTCTGAATCGAGTTCACTCCTCGTTCCAGTCCTGTAACACTGAATCGAATTAACTTACCATTCCAGAAATGTCTCTCTCATGAGATTTAAATCTTTACCCAATGCATTTTAGGGAGATATAGGTCCTAACTATCTCATAATGAAATCATTCTTATTTGTTCCACAACATGAACATAAATCAATCATCATTACCCAAACTATAAAATGGGTTTCATAAACCTCATCCCATCATAACATAATCCATAAAAAAATTATATCATTTCATCATAACAAAAGTTAAACCATTTAAATCATAGATAAATTATACTTGAAACATACACATATGAAATAATTCCATTTTTTTATGGAAAATGGTTTTGATAAAACACTTGAAATGAATTCTTGAGGAAAATATCCTTTCTTCTTCAAAATATTTTTCTTTTCACAAAATGCAATTCAATTTTAAATGAAAATGATTTGGTTGAAAATAGTCATTAAATATTTTAGATTAAGCTTCATGAAAATAAGGCGTTATGAAAACGTAAAAATCTGTTCATGCCGTATAAGTTAAAAAAACATTCTCCTCGTACTTTTGTCAAAAAAGTAAAAAAGTTCCTTGTATGGTAAACAAAAGAAATATTCCTTCCATAACACATGGTAAAAGTCAAAAATGTGTAAAAGTAATTTAAACATACATGAAACCATTTTTATAAAACAGGGACTTGCACGATAAATATAACCCCAGTAAATACTATCGAATAATCAATCTCGGATAAAAATGAGATTTGAAATGTTATCCCTTACCTTAGGTCCGATATGATTCGTACGTATCCAAACCTCCTGTATAATGATTTATATAATGTAATTGAATTATTACAGAATCATATCAATTGTTATTATATCATATATGGTTCACTTATTTATTTTTATTACCCGTTCATTTGTCAATTCCATGTTAAAGTAGCGTTTTGGGTAAAATCGTTTCACTTATCGTGCATGTTTGGACTTGTTGTTCTTGATATTATTATTACATATATCATGAATTAATTACTTATAGAATTTAAATCATGATTTATATATCATATATATTCAATGTATATATATATATAATTGATAGATAAATGAAATGAAATACACCGTTCATGGAGATGGTAGGTCGTACGTACGCATGAACATTGTTTTATTTTCCTTATTGACTTGAATGGAAGTAATTAGATGACATATATATATAAATATACATAAATCCAGTATCTTTATAAGGTCATATATTTCATTATTATTTATTATATATACTTTATAATCATTCTTTAGTGTTTAACATGGAGAATGAATCTCATCGTGTTGCGGAGACGGTAATCCGTACGTACGCCCGAGCGATGATATTGTTCCCATAATTATTGAATTGAATTGGAGTGGATGATATAATATCTAAGAATCAGTATGGTGTTATAATTACTATATATAGTTATTCTTTACACCATTATACCCATCCAAGTAAGGTGGAAGTGGAAAAACATATTACACCATGGCGTGGAGACGGTGTTCTGTACGTACGCACGTGCGGTGATTTTGTTTTTCCATAGGATCGATAGAAGGTAAAATAGGGTTGTTTCATATATATAATAATATATCAGTATATAAGTAATAATTATGTTATTACTTTTTAATTAAACAACAAAATAAGAGGAAGTTGAAGAAGAAAGAAACTTGAAAAAGTCGGTAGAAGAGATTACCTCTTCCTCGACGCACCTCCTTTAATCATATTCTTAGGGCACTAGAGTTGGTATTTTGAGAATACCAGAACCTCTATTGTGTAACTAGATAGGTTGAGAGGATGAATTTTCAGGGGTTTTCCAATCATCATGGATCATAAGGGTGTGAATATAAGAGGGAAGGGGTGCCCTTTTTACAAGTGAGGAGAGGGGCACCTTTGGAAAAACTTAAAATATTTTTTTATAATAAAGTCATATTCGGTTTATAATAGCTCCAAATTGATTTATTTTGAAGCTAAAGTAGGTATGGGTCTAAATTATCTCAACCAGTAGGATTTAGACAAGTTTTTTTTACTATTTTAATCTTATCATTTAGATTTAACTCTAAGTTAAATAATTTAACTTTTACTGTGTCTTTTTGTTTTCTAACACTATATGGTTAATAAACATACTATAACAAGCCATAATAATTCCAAGTGGTTAATTATTAATATATATAACATTATCTAAGTCATTTGGCCGAACTTTAGATTTTTATTAATAGAATAACAATTAATAATATAATATTTATTTTAAAAATTCTTTTATGTCAATTTTGACACTATTTGGTACTTGATTTTTGTGAAAATCATAATAGCTTTATTAGATCTAAAAAAGTTAATCAAATAAATAAAAACATGCCATATTAACCTAGAAAATTTTTTTAATACATAAAAATCCTCAAATTACATTTATTTGGGTATTTATAACATCCCTTATGTTAATATTTCATTAATAAGGTAATTATTGCATCATCATCATGTCATAAATAAATTAAATTATTTAATGTATAAAAATTATAAATAAAATACCATTATGTAGGAAATAATTTTATCTTTCTAATGAATATTTATAGTAGAATATATCTTATGTATAACCCAATATTAAAAATGTTTTAGTTATTAAACATTGATTTTAACTATTTTAACTCTTCTTTAAATGAAATAAAAATAAGTGTCCTAATCTAATCCAAGTGGACCTAAAGGGTAATTTTTTATTCCTAAGTTTGTTTTTGGTCTAATCACACTTATCCAATATAATTTGGACTTGTTTTAGGGTAATAATAATATCATTTTTACCCTTAATTACCCTATTTACATTTAACCATTGTAAATAAAAGTAAAAAGTTACTATTCACAAAAAATTATTTTTATCTTATTTAACCAAATTTTACTCCTTGATATTAACTAACTCTCTCGGATTTTAAAAATTCAACTCACAGAAGGGGTAAAATTATGTTTTATGTAAATTTTCAAATTCTCATAGGAGGTGGGTAAAAGACGGTGAAAAGTTCAATAAAATTTTTATATATCTAAAATTATTATAAAATGACTCAAATGAATTACATAGAACATATATAGGTATTATGTATCAAATTTGTCCTAAAATAAATTTAAATAAAATAAATAATAATTTATATAAAAAGTCAGTTTTTAAATAGTAACTCAGTGTTTTCACTATTCATCAAAAGTTGAAAGTTTTCAAAAAAATACCAAAATTTCACCCTAGGTTAATTTTGATATTACGAATCCAGAAATGAAGTCCATTTTGAAAGATAAAATTTATAAAATTTTAAAAATTGGGTATTACTATTAATAACTTCTATTTCACAATAATATTATAATAATATCTCGTTTAGTGAAACTTGGTATTGCATACTACACACGCTATCAAAGAAGTTCTTGATTGTGTGTAATGCAATCCAAGTCAGGTATGCGTGTAGTGAAAGCTCTGTTTGGTGTTGCATATAACATAATCAATACTTATTTCATTTATACATTAAACAAAATTAATACTTAATGTTGCATAGAATAATTTCCACACAACGAACATGAAATTGTGTGTAACACGAGAAAAGAATGGTGTTGCGTATACTATAAGCTTATACAGTGTTGCGTAAAGTACAATCTAATCTTTTTGTAGTGTATAATATAAGACCTCAAAGAAATTAAAAACAATATCTCATAAAATCTCGGGGTGTTACATCCAGTTTATATCTTCTCAAAAAAGTCACCACTGAGCCATCTATCACTATGAAATGTCAAAATTGGGCAGTAGATGAATCGAACAATCCATCCTTTTAACCTCTGAGCTTACTCTGTCATCATCTTACCTCCATATTACCCTTGATAATGTAACATAACCGTGATATTGATCTATTTCACTAATAAATGACTGCATGACGATAAGTTAACTGGTACACATTGAACAATGGGTAAAAGAAATTACCAATGATGAATGTGTGAATAATGGGAGGTCAAAATCAATAAACCATCGAATGTGAGGATTGGACCTCAAACATTGTTCATTCTTCCTCAAAACATTTTCATAGACATATATAGATAAAAATGATATAGACATATAATATAATATTTTTCCATCAATTTAAATCTACCATCAATGCATGAATAATTTATTTTTAATGAAATTAATAATTTTTTGACTGATATTAAATAAAAAATGGAAATTCAAAAATAAACCATCCTACCAATTGTTAGATCAATCACTGATGAATAATGGTCACCAATTATCATCATTGGTGATATCAATAAAATCTGATTGGACAAATATCCTTGATATATTGTCAATATGATAGTATCCTTTGACTACTCTATCCTACAACAGTTTAATAGATCATTAGGGTTTAGTGTCCAGCCCTGATATTCCATCCAAACCATGTACTTAATGTGGATGAAGTTTTTTGCTCAAAAATTAAATTAAATAAATGAATTTGTCTATTTTTTTTAATTATTTATGCTCAAGACAACATTATCACAAATATATCACAGTAACAAAGTTTAGTTCATGTCTAGGGTAAAACCCACAATGTGTAGTTACTGGTGTCCTAGAATTTATGAGATAGTCCCCCATTTAGGAGTTATTGTTATTTTTTAGGAATGCTAGGAATGTGTGAAATTTAATAATTAATTTATTTCAAAAATCTATTCTAGGATCACTGGGGCTCTGAATGTCACATTATCTCAACAACCATTTTCAAAATTAATCGATATAATATCCTATAAAAATATAGGGAAAATTAGTTTTGTTACCCTATCCTACCCATATATATTTTTTGTCCCAAAATTACAAAATACTGTTCGAAAATATGTGGGTATTGGGATCAAATGTGTGTCTCCTACTCACAGGTGTTATCCTAAATATTCCTGTGATTCCACCAGAAACACACTAGGGAAATTGATCTCCAAAAAAGTATATTGTTCTACCAATCAATAGTCCACAATGTGTAATTTTCAAATTTAGACTCATCTGCAATGTCTAGCTCACCCCCATTCAATAACATTTAAGGTTAGTGTATGTACCTTCACAATAGTGAATGATGGGAGACATCATGCACCAAGTCCAACTAAAGTGGTATAGATTAGTAGTATCCCACCACTCCAAATCTATGTACTGTCTGTAAATGGCTAACAGACCCCAAATAAGACATTTGACAAAGGAAAATATCTTTAATCCACAGTGTGGTGATACCCTTGAGAAACAAATCGTCTCCCCCATTGAACACCTGAAATCTCTTTCATTGGACCATAAGACTTAAAACAAAATTTTCTATTTTTATCTACTCTATAATGGTCTTCAAATTATCTGTAATAGAAAATACCATTTATAGTCCCATGAGTGCTGACTCAATTAGATCAGTCCAACAATGTGGTGATATACATAGATTCATAAATAAGGAATCAAATGGTCTTATATCAATGGTTTTATTGTAGCTATTTTTTTACATAAAATACACCATGGGTAGATGATCCTATTATTTGTGACCAAATTCCAACATTCAATATCACAACATGTACTCCAAAACTATAATGGTCTATTATTTCTCTTTATATTTCTGGGTTAAAATACCATGGTCATGAGAATGTGAATCTTAAAGGCCTCCTAAAATCATATCTACAATAAATATGTAAAATTAGAATCATATATAAAATTTTTTATTGAGTGAAATCCATTGAGATACACACTATTTATTCCACATACAAACATCCCAGGCTATATAATGAAATCTTTTATTCAATGACTAGGAAGTGGGAAGACATAGTTAGTCCATCTATGATCTCCCAGATGGAATCGGGTAATCTTAAAATATTTTGTAACCATATCCTAAAGTATAATTATATACCATCCCACATATATTATGGTAGCACTAGAGGTTGAGATAAACACAATGGATCCTAGTGCTCAAACTTCACTTTCTGTAAGTGAGGCATCATGAGTCAAACTCACCAACACAATACTTCAACCCTGGACACCAATATTAACATTAGAGGTCTATTAAAAACATGTATATACCTCAAAATGTGATTCATGAAAATCTATCACAACTTCCACTTGAAATTCTAATAGTACCCTCGTCTATCCACTAAAATGGATTGCATTCTCTACACCTTCAGTATATACATTAGGGACACATCAAGTGGAATTTTTTATATAAAATGTCTCACTATCAGTGTCTCTATTATTAGAATCACTACTATGTTGTAAAATTGGAGAGGTAACCACCATCGAGTAATAAGTAAATAACTATTTTTTCCCTAAGGAAAAATTCGATGAGGATGACAACATTCACACCTCAAATTTCAGCTATGAACATGATCACCTGGTGAGAGCATATATAACCCCATTCTCCTTCAATTGACATTATAAACTTTTTATGTCATAATAATGTAGGAAATATATCAATATCCTCAATATAAATATTATATCCTTTTGTAAGAAGATATACATGAGACTATTGTGGATATAGTGGTCAATAATCTATGTTCTGACCATGTTGTGCTTGCATGTATTCAGTGTGAAGAATACCATGCATAACACAAGATCATGGGTCTCATAATTCATCTTAATTTTTCTCACCTGACCTGAATAATAGGAAAACATTGTCTTCCTCTACATAGGATCATAAATATTCATATACCATAATAAATCTTAGAACACTACGTACTCAACACCTCTCCTTTAAATCTCATGATGGGAGCTCATGTGAACCTCTTACTTTGCTCTAGGAAGCACTGCTATCACATTATAATCCACAAAAAGGCTTCCAACATCAGATAAAAGTAATCAATGTGTCATCCAATATGGTTAAATATAGTATAATCCTATTATAGTAACCTTCCATTCAAATAACCTCCACACTTTGGTAGCTCTCTTATGTGGATCCTAGACAAGAAATGCCACAACCTTTTCCTGGTGCAACACAACTAAAAACTCTTAGACAATGATTCTTAAGAAGTGGACATCAAGAATCAAAATATAACACATCCTAAGATTTACATAAATATGTTTCTCTTAGATTGTGTCCAACACCATCCTTATGTATCTCTTGTGATCCTATTTAGACATTTATTACACTAGGACATCGTCAACTAGGGATACCAACAACCAGTCCAAGAAGCGATTGATGTTCTGGTTCATGAATCTTATGAGCCATACTAGGGAATTATCTATTTTAAAGGCCATCACGATGTACTCATAGTTATTATAGGGAAATTGTAATGTGGTATTTGGTATATCCTCATCCCGTACTAATATCTAGTGATAACATGATATGAGGTCAATCTTTATAAATCATGACTTTCCTATCAACAAGTCAAAGAGATCGCCGATCCTCAATAGTGGGTAATTATTATTCATTGTACACTAGTTCATGAATCAGTATTCCATACATAACCCCAAACTCGCATATATGTTTTTGGAACCCAACAGTGTGGTTTCCTAGTTGAAAACATTGGGTTACAAGAAAGAAATTCTTCTAAAAGACCTCTAACTGCATAATCATCTTACAAAACTATGTGATATTAATAAAATATTCTGATGTTGATACCCAAGTCATCAAATGGTTTAATTCATTGACTACTTTTATCTCATTGTGGAGAGGTAATCTTAGAACATCCTTAGAAAAGATTACCTTAATCTCCACCACCACCATAGGGAAATGGAAGCCCATATAATCCACTACTCTTGGATTCATTCAATATGACTAGTCAGTAATCATCCACACTCTCATATGCCTAATATCATCCTACACTACAAAGGATTCATTTTCACCTAAAAATGAAAGAATAACCCCATTACTGTAGACACACAACATCCTCCCATAAAATATTTAATCTAGGAATGAACTATAGATATCATGTCCATTCCAAATTTGACTTCTTAAGGGCCCATCACTGGTACAAGCAGATCCCATAAAAATATATCAACTCCAAGAATTAGATTGATTTTTTGGATGAAGTGAATAATCGGTGAGGGACCACCTATCAGAGTCATTAACAGTACGGGTTATGCCAAAGGCTGAACTGGTATCTCTAAATATTTATCCAAATAAGTGACATGAATGGAATAAATCAAACCAATGTAAATAAATATAGAATATAAACAATAATATACACATATCATACCTCATATCTTATCGAGATCTAATGGGTCATAGTGCTCCATAGAGCGAAGAAAACGTCCACCCTAACTAAGATGTTCATGATCATGGCTTAGAACACAACACTGTTGTGGTGGTAATTATTCAATACTTTGAACCCATCTTGATTATCTATTGTTCCCTTCATCACATTCATCACTAAGTGGACTACCCTTATCCTACCTCTACCTCTACCTCAAAGGTACCACAACCATCTATTAATAAACTATATGATGTATCAAACAATCCTTATGTACATGTCCCTTAATGCCAAATTAAAAACACATCATTTCAATCTCATAGCTAATTTAAGCTATCCTGAGATCCTAAACCCCTTAACATGTTTCTAGCGATAACCACCTGAATTTTCTGACACACATAGATCCCGAAAATTATCATTGATTACTTGATGCTGATGTCTCATATTTGGGGATCCCACTACCAACACCCACATTTAGAGGATACTATAAAAAGAAATTTTCCACCACTAAGGCCATAAGAAGAAGTCAAACATAGGAAGGGATAAATAGGGATGCCACTGATGACCTTATATCCATTTATTACCCATTATTAAAGGTTTGTGCTGTTAAAAAATGGGTCTTGGGTCATATACAGGGAGAATCATGAGATATTATTAAACCTCATCGAACACTTCACCATAGTAAAACATCATTAATATATATAAAGAATATCAGTGATTTGTACTAATCTAGACATGTCTAAAAAACTACTCAATATATAGGTGCATCATGTATTACCATGATAGAGCAGTCATGTATAAACTCTACCATTATCCAACATATACCTATATAATAATTTCAGTGATGATAACAATCTAATATGTAGGTTTCTTAAGATGGAATAAAAGTTTATTGACTACCACTAGTCAGTCCCCATCCACATAAGGTTTTTTCTCATCCTAATCCATATGGGGTCACTTTCCGTAGATGTTGTGAAACACACATACCTTTCATGAATCCTTACAAAGAACGGGCAGTTCTATTTACTACTAAATAGGTGGTGTTATAGATGGTAAACCACAAGGAGGTTCTATCCCTAGTATAGTCCCCTATATTAAATTTTCATAACTAGGTGAATCATTCTCATTATCAAAATATAGAATGATGGATGTTTATCTTTGTTGAGGAATACTAAAATAAACAACATGTATCAAAATCAAAGAGTATATATTAGGATATTAATCAAGGAGTCCATACAAAACAAAAACCCATTCCTATATGATGTATGTTCCAATGTTTCCTTCATAACGAATGACTATATGTACCAAGTCGATAGGAAGGTGATGGGAGTCTTGTTGAATGGATACATCGGTTTCTGTACAAGTATTGGAGTCACTTCCTTGAAAGATGAACTCGAAAAACAAAACCCTATTTCCATAATCCAATATCAAGAATAATTGTTGTAATGTTTATCCTAATTATATGATACCACTCTTCCCTGAATAGAATCACAAAGGTCTAAACCAAGACTACCTCGATCTTGCATCTAATTTACCAGAGGAAGGAAACCAGCATAGATTAAGCATATCCCACACATGGGTAACATTATCCTAAAAACCAAAAAAAATATCACATATATAATACCTCACAATGAGGAAATATAAAAAACCCAAATCCAATTCATCAATCCAAATATGATATTCAGAAAAATAACATAATAGTAATATACTGAAATTGAAAAACGTGTCAAACAAAATTCCATGATCCAACTCCAAGGGACTTGACGAAGAAAACATTACTGAACCTAGAAACCACCATGGTCAATCAAGCTCATTATATTCTCCACATAGTCCATATACTCCTAAAACACTATAAAAATGGTTGTTTTCCTCATGAGACATGATACATGTGGAGAGTTCCATTATAGGGGGTACAAAAATACCCAGAAGGTATCCCAGGAAACAATAAACCAAAATAATGACTAATTGTAGTATAAATATATTAATATAATACTAAATTTAAATAAGAATACCCTTATTTATTCAGGAATAAAACCACACCACCAAATGGTCATAAAAACTGCAAGCTATATGAGTTTTCTCAAAGAAACCATCATTCTAGGAGTACCCAATCCATATGCCATTAAATAACTGGATACCCCATCCAGGATTTCTCTGTCATTGGGATGCAACCATGAATGAATAATGGTCTCATAATACCAAGATACTCAAATATGGGGTCATGACCTATACCATTGGGGGACACCACCAACCCAATAAGTATTAAACTACTACATAGGGGATTTTATGAAATTGATATCACGAACCCTATCAACATGGTTTATTAGAAGGTAGATCAATGACCACCTCAAGGAGATCATTCTGATTCCATAATCTTGACCTATGGTATAAATATGATATAAGGTCACACTAGAGTCTCATAGATAGACACCAAAACACTATTTTAAACTCATTATCTAAAGGGGATCACTTGCTCGAGATAATGATATAATTATATAGTGTACCATCATGGGTAGAAACCAAGGGTAAATACAATCAACAAAAAATGGTCATATCTGAATATATTAAAATATCAAAGATGTCACTATAGACATAGAAGATGTGAAAGTAGAGTACATAGATTGCATCACTCAACCTTGATTGGAATATGTGGTTCTACCTCAAATGGTATCCAAATATCCTTATACAAAGTGTGTAGGTAGATCACATTGATTTTTTATATATCTCAAATCATTTTCCATGTTTCCAAGTCATAACCATGTATATCTTGTCATTCTTGTGTACACAAGGTTGTGTTCGTGTTAGAGTACATGGTGTGTCAAAGATTATGTACTCGTAGTAGTTTTCGTCTACACTATAATGTATACAATGAGCCAATTGGGATGTTTCACATTACATGTAACTTGTTCAGGAAGTGTGTGATATTAATCTCTAGATTAATCCCTAGTGTCGAAGCCCAAGGACTCATAGGAAGCATGTAACATTGGATTACATGCAATGTAAAAAATGTATTTTCTATATCTAACATAATATTCCTCTACATCAACTACTGATTCACTAAATATGAAATTATAGAAGGAGAATCACATATTGAGGTTCTCCCAACTCCTTCCCTCATTGATCATATGGATCCATGTTTTTAATTTCTCATAAAAAACAATCATCATGTCATCTGTCACCACAACATGTCAAAACCTAAATATACTAAAACTGAAAAATCAATCTAATACACATATGATCGTCCTATGTCTTTTTCACCTCAATCATACACTCTATCATTTAATAAACCCATGATACTTATTTGTTTTTCTGAATAATAGTGATGCAAAAATCGAATACTGGGAATTCATCAAAAGAAAATCCAAATAATTTACTCATGGTTAATGAGAGAATAACAGGGGTAGATCCATAAACCATAAGATGTGAGTAACATACCATATCCCTTGATCAATCATCATCAACAGTTATCCATATAAATAGATATATTAAGTGGAAATTAACAGGTTGAATAGTTTTAATCCATCTTTTAAAATATACCATCGATGCATGAATCAATTCTTATCCATGAAATTGCTCTGTGTTCGACCATAATAAAATAAAGGGATTGAACTTAATGAGAAATACAGACTACCTAGATTTTTTATCAATCGTTGATGAAAAAAAAATTATGTTTTTCTCTTACTGGTAGGATCCAAGAATTCATATTTTAAAAAATACCTAGATCTGATCTCAATCTGATGTCATCTGCCAAGAACGTTCTCCTACAATGGTCTTATTGATCTCTTTGTTTTAGAAGATAACCCTGATATTCTATCATAACATTGTATTTAAAGATGAATCTTGTCGAGTCATCAAAAATAAATAAAACTAATATATTTACTTATTTATTTTATTTATTTTAACTCAGGATTGTTTTTTCACAAACACCCCACACCGACAAAAGTTATATCTCACCTAGGGTAAAATTAATTCTCCTAACTCAATAGTGACCTAGTAATTTGGATTAGGTCCCCCATTTGAAAGTCAGAAAACTTTTTTAGGAAAACTAAATGCATGAAATATTAAAATATTTATTATATTTCGATTATTAATTCCATGCTCATAAAGATTTTGATTTTTACTCTGTCTTAAGGATTGGATATGAAATTAATATATATAATATAAAAAAATAATACATTTAAAATCATAGTTGTTACAATATGATCCATATAAACTAGTTATTATATTTTATGTCGTGATTATTATCTTTTGTACTTATGTTTATCTTATGATTGCATATGATCATTGATTGTTGTCCATATTGGTTACCTTTAATGGACATCTGAGGTCACCCTTTCTAATGTTTTTATTCACCTAGTTATGAATAATTCTTTTGTGTATTGTGTTTTATAAAAGATAATATTTTTTAATTATTTTTCTAGGATATTGTGAAGATATATACTACAAAAAATTATATTTCTATATCTTGTATCTAGAGACACTAAACATTGTAGTTATGGAATTGATCTAAATTTTTTAGTGAATATTATTCTAAAATGATATAATAGTTTTGTTTGAAAATATATTCTCACAATAGTTGGTATTGGAGAATAATTTAGTTAATATAAAGAGATTAATATTTGTTAACTTTGGTGATAAACCTTCGTATATGTCTATTTATAGGATTATATACAATGGTTTCTTAAGGTTTTGATAATTTGGTTTTCTAAGAAATACATCCATGTCTACATACAGAATGCTGGCACTATTTTTGAAGAAATAAATAGAGTTAAAAATCCCCAAATAGGTAGTTGAGTATATTAAAACCTTAAATATGGTTCACAGAAAATTTTACCTTAATTTGAACATGTTTTGACACTCCCAGGGGATACGATGGAATTTACTAATATTTTATCATTGAAAAATTATAAAGGATTATAATAACTAATTATAATGAATTACATGGGAAAAAATAATGTTTTTTTAGATTGAAAAGATGGAATGTGGATTTAGACAACCTATAAATTATAGAAGCCTTAAGCCCAATAAAATTAATCTAGTGACTTATTTATAAAATTGATATTAGATACAATGAATGAAATTATGAATGAATAAATTGTATATGAGTGTTAGTAAACAAGATACATATATTGGCCTTTAATTAATTTTGATGACATATAAAGCATTTTTTTCAAGAAAAATATTATTCCCAAAAGCATATCCTTATACATAAATCATAATAAACATCATGGAATCTTTGGTAAAGGAAGGAAAATAAGTGAGAGATGAAATATTCATTAAGGGATAACTACAGAGTAATCAATCATGAATCAATAATCATAATCATTATAGAAAGGTATTTGTCCAAACATACATGGCATGTATTAAATAAAATGAGAAGCAAGATCATCTAGAGATAATATCAATGTGAAATTATCATGCATAATAATCAATATAGAATGGTAACTTATTTAAAACACATGAAATCTAAAAGATAACATGAATATCATAACTGGATGAAGAAAAATCAACATGTGGAGGTAAATATCTAATAACTATATCAATTTAAGATATAAAAAATAATGAAATGCATCCATCAATAATATCATTCTGAAAATATCATTGATAATATTAACTAAATTTTTAATGAGTTTAATAAAAAATTATTTCATTCCATTATCTCGGAAATCTTGATACCTCTATCTTAAATACCATAACATATATGGAAAAATACTAAATGGAAAAATTCATTAAGAGCTGGATTAATTATTTGTCACATGAGAACTATGAATCCATAATGGGGAAATATTATTCATGAATACACCCACTAATATAGGTTTAAATCATTCATCATATATCGAATAATCGATTTATGTCATGATCAATTGGACTAATCAGAAAAAATCTATATTTACTCTGTAATATAAGTTTATCGAAATTTACCTAGACAAAAAAACCAATAAACTGTAGATCACCATATTTAAAAAAGATATAATGTTTATTAAATTAACATATATATGATAAATACTATTTATATTTTAGAGAAATTTAATGCCCAATTATTACAGAAATGCGAATATTTTAAATTAATGTAAATGAATACAAAAATTAATCAAGAAAGTTAATGTTAATAGTTTCATTGCTAAAAATTAGAATACACCATCAAAAGATGGAATAATTAATAATTTAATAAAAAACATCCCAAAATGTGTATAAATTTGAAGTTTCTATCACTAATGAATAGAAATACCATTAAAATATTACAATTATTCATGGGAAAAATAAACTTTATAAATAGAAAATCACTTTTTAAAAATAATTTATCATAAAATTATTTAAAAAACCATCATATAAAGATAATAATTCAATATTATATTTTAATATTTAAATTTTTAGTGGTTAAGATAATTTCAAATTCTAGTAATGTGGTACATTATAAATAATAGATTCTTTTTACCGTTTCAGTAAACGACAATCATAATTTGTATTAAAATAGAGATGAATAGTCCTATCAATTTTTTTTAAATAAAATCATAAATTTTTTTAAAGAAATTCTTTATTACATAATTTTCAAAAAATTTAATACTTTTCTAAAAACATAGTTTGAAAACACTTTTTTGAATGAAGACATATTTCTAATAGAAAGGGGAAATTTAATATTATTTTATTAAAAAAAATATTAAAGTATTTTATGTGTAAATTTGTGGGATAATTGTATAATAAAATTAAAATTTCATGAATAAACATAATTTAATAAAATTAAATTTATTTATTTTAAAACAATCAGATAATTTTTTTCATCTAAAATTCACCAATAAACTATCTAGATTTATATAAAAATGTGGCACAAACCCATAAAAAGATCAAAATTTTAAATGGAGATTTAATAAACTAATATATCATAATTATAAAAAATAAATTCGAATAAAAATTTTGTATTGAAACATAATATAATTAAAATTAATTACCCACATAATCATATATTATAAAATATGATGAAGAAGAAATATAACCAAATGAAATGAAATTGAATCACGAAATTCCTTACCACTTGGTAAGATTTATGTAACATAAAATTATTTGAAATAATTCAATTTTAATCATAATATACACTTAATTATTAAGGAATAATGATATTACATGTTAATGGTCCAATAAATACACTATATAAAATAATCAGGTTCATAACATTACAATATCCGTTAATAAAGAGAAATTGTGATTAAGCCATATACCTCTTGATTTTTATGGTTGAACATGATTTAATATCCTATATACTATTTTTAAAAATGTTATTATCTTGTAAAAGAACAACATTAATAATTATAATATAATATATGATCCTTTCATAAAATCTTATCATTTGCCCGTTAATTATCTTCCATTCTTTCCATTGATTCAGGGGTTAATTTATTTGTTTTCTCGTTCATTTATCATCTTGAATGATATTGTTCTAAGAAATATTATATAGTTATATAAATTATATAATAATATTATTGACATTATAATCATATATATATATATATATATACATATCAATTATACTAGTAAAATCAATAAGGAATGAATTTTATGAAAAATGTAGTATGTTGTGAGCATGGAGATGGTAGGTTGTGCGTACGCATGATTAACGTTTCCTATTTCAATAGTAATTATGAAAAATATGTAAGTAATTATTTCCTTCAAAAAATGATCCAAATTAAAAAAAATTATATTATATTTTAAATATATATATATATTTATCATCCATGTTGTGTGGTGTAGAAAATAGGGTCACATCCATTCATGAAGAGTGTAGTCCACAGTTTAACGAATGATGTTAATATTCTTAAATTTAGAAATGATAATAATATATTATATTTTCATAATAATATTTATTTCATAAATATCATAATTATTATTTTTAGATGTCATCTATTAATTAATATTATCTTTTTTACATTCGATCTAAATCATTAATGAGAGATGAGTCACATTCATTCATGAGGAGGTAGATTACACATGAGAAAAAATATCATATCTCATATGGAATGGAATGTAAAAATTTTACATGATATAATATCTCAATTAGTAAAATTATATTATATATATCATATATATCATTATACGTATTCATGAGAGGTGGTAATGGAAAAACTAAGGACATCAATTCGTGAGGTTTTAGTTTTTTGTATACACGAATGATGATTTCGTAACACATTTTATGCAAGAAGATATGGTTTTAAGAAATTCCTATATTATAAAACATATAATTTATATTAAAATGATATGGTTTTTATATAAAAAATTTTTATACAAATTCATATAGGTGGCTAAAGATATAAAAAACATTCATTGAAGAACACTACCTATTATTTGGGTATCTTATTTATTCTTGCACCAAATTATTCATAGGTTGTATTTATTCCCAAAATATTACATCCATAATGAGAGGAATAAATTTTGGATTTCATTTGGGTAGTTAATTTTTGACTAAAAAGGGTATGAAATTGTGAATAAGTGATGAGATGGGATGTCCTTTTGTAAGTGACATGAGTGGCTCAGTTGTAATTGTTTGAAATTATCGATTTATAATAATTTTTTTCCTCAATCCGAAAAAATTACCCGAATAGAACCTAGAATATATGTGGTCAAAATAATTCCCAAAAAATATATTATAAATGCGTTTTTAGCATTTTAATCATTCACAATTTAATTTTACCCCTGTTAATGACATTTTTACATCCACCGTGGAAATTATTTTTTACTATTTTCATTGTTATTTTTTAAACAAAATTATATGAAAAATATTTGAAATTATTCATTAAATTGATTTAAAACATGGATAAAAGTTTTATAAAATAAATTTATAGAAGTGGGAGAAGATATTTTAATATTAATCCCTCAAACGTGATAAGAAAGTGATTCTTTAAAGAGGAAATGTTAAAATGTTTACAATGTTTTTAAATAAAAACTAAATATAAAATATATTCTAATAACCTCAAATTTATTAATTGATATATAATTAAACTAAATTTACTTTAAAGCCAATTCCAAAAATAAAATCAAATTTATAATTAATTTAATTAAAAATGTAGTTATTAAATAAAATATGGTATTTTTCACTATTCATCAAAAATGAAACATTTCAAAGAAATCAAAAATATTTAATATAATATAATCTTGATATTATATATTTAAAATTAGTTTTATTTTAATCAAATAAATTTTATAAAAGTAGTTAAAATAGTCTTAAATAATTTAAATAAAACATGAATAAACTATCTTTTAGATAAATCAATTTTTTCTAAAAGAAATTTATTTTGCATTTAAATATTTATTTAATTATTTCTAATCGATAGTTAAAAATAAATTTCATATTTTTTTGAAATATTAATACCCAATTTTCTCATATAGGATATTTATCATTATAAATATTTTTAAAATATATTTTGTTTCTTTTAAACATGGGTCTGCACATAACACAATCTAAACTCAATAGTTTACATTTTGAAAAAATAGGAAATTGAATTTATTTAAAAATAAATATATTTTAATTTCTTGGAGTGTTATATTTTCCTGTATTATTTCTGTTTCATGTTATACGTTGTGTCAAATATATTATTTTACAATTTTTGGGTTCACATTATACCCAACAAACATAAATTGTGTCCTCGCAACATAAACATGATCTCAATAAATCGAGGATTGGCATATTAAAATTCAATTATTGAAAAAACAACATCATAAAAGAATTAAAAAAATTACCTTTTAATAATTTCTAATGGTAATTAAAAAGGTCATATTGAAATACATATAACAAGGATTTTAAGTATTAGAACATTGATGCCAGGTGAAGTTATTGGAATGGATGAAAAGAATAAACAATTATATAGAGTGATAAAGGTAATTTATCACAAGAAAGTAAATTATCAATAGAATGGTAAGGTCCTAAAAGCAATGAAACTATGATGATCTAAAATACCATTTTATTCATTAGATATGAATCTAATGGGGTAAATATGTTGTTTTAGGACACTTTTCATAAATTTGAGGAATTATTTTACTATTTTGGAATATAAAAAAATATATTTTCCAGATAAATTTCTACTTTAAAAGAAAAAATTTATCTTTTAGGTTTTCATTGATCAATTTCCAATTCTTCCCTTACATAGATAAATGAATATTGAAGTATTATTTTTTATTCTTGATGAACTGTAACTTACATTGAAAGGATTATAATATCCAAGAAAGAGTGAAAATTTTCCCCTTGTCTCTAAATATTTTCAAAAATTAATATTGGAATCATAAGTTGTAACATCTTGGGGTACTTAGTGGTTCATTTTTTGTAAAAAATGTTATCCTTAATGATTTTTAATTCGACCAACCAAAAAATTTCTTTGTAACCTAATTATAAAATTTTTATATCTCCAATTTCATATCACATGTGGGGTTTGAGTTGCAGTGTAAGTATCAGGTATTGAGTAAACACTTAAGGAAGATTAGTTGGCCAAAAATGTTGAAAACAAATACAAACATAATTACACACTAAATAATATATACTTGATAAGAATATAAATTACAAGACATTCATCAAGATTTTATTGCTTGGGGGACCAAGACGAGGAGTTCATGACATTTTCCTTTTTTACAAGGTGTGAACCTAATACACAACATTTAATAGTTATATGTCATGAAAAGAGTGAGAACTGATTTTTTTTAATGTAACACAGGGGGATTTTACCTCCTTATTTATTTTTCCACATGATGAATAGAGGAGGTTCCTATGGGGTCTCATACATCTATCCCTTCTCTCCTAGGTATCCATTATTGTTTTCAATCAAATATCTTATCCAAGCTATGTCTATCTCATTGGAAAAGTACCAGTAATCTCTAGAATCCTCACTATTCTCTTATTTTTTTAAAAATTTCATATGTTATTCACAATCCATTCATGTTTCTCTCCTTATTTTATTTGAGTTTTTCTAAAATTTTGTTTTATTTTTATTCATCATGAGTTAAATGTCGATATTAGATGAGTGATAACCTACTAATACCAGGATAGTGGTTCCTAGAATTATCCTAATTTATCAGCATATTGTCTCCGTTATTTAATATATGAGGGGATGATTTTTCAAGAGAGACCCTAATAGGTTAATGTTTTCTTACAAATTATAAGTTGATGATATTGTATTCCTAAGGTAATTCTCCCGATACACTTTAAATGGTTTAACCGAGAAAGGGCCTTGAACAAACATGGGATGATTTGGTTGGATATGTAAATTAAATTAAATTGAATTGTTTATTTTTAATTTTTTTAGATCCATGGGAATATGAGGGAAATAAAATGATCATTTAGGTGATATTGATCACCTGTAATGAGGCTTCATAGTTTCGTAGGTTATGAATGACCCGAGTGATATGGGGTGATGGTGATCACCAACATTATATGAAACAGTCATTTGTTTGAGGTGAAAATTTCATGATATTGAGGGTATAATCATTTGATGTGAGATGGTGTTGGAAATCATGACATATGGACATGGTCATAGGGTAATTAAGTGATAGATGATGTGTATTAGTTTAGTTGGTGATTTCCACTAACTTCCAGTTGGATGAAATGTCGTTTCAGTCATGTGAACAATGATAGGACACAATTGACATGGGTTTGACCACTCATTGTGGGTAGAGTCCCCCCTGAATACTATGTGTCTTAGTGGATGGTATTGACCGTCATGTATGTTGTGGGCAATCCCCATTTAAATCCCCATCGATGGTGATAGTCTACTGATTACCTGTATTGAGACCATCTATTAGGGGGGGTAGGATTACTAGGATAGTTTAGGTCTATGGGATGGGACATGGGTGGAATGGAATCATATTGCATTGGGAAATTGACTATCGATCACATAGTGTTCATTAATTGGAGAACACATATTGTTGTCCCTTATGAAATTGGGATTTAATCCAATGGTGATTTTATAAGATGATGTTAGAGGGAATAAACACATGTTGGGCATGTTATTAGAATTTTGTATTACATGATTTATATATCAATGTGTTGGTGGTATATTTAGAGGTAGAACTTAAATATTCACTTCGGTTGTTATTCAATAAGGGATTCCTTTAACACTCTTCCAAGTTTCTTCTCCACTGCAATTACATATATGCTGATAATTTTTGTATACCATATACAAAATTGGGGCTAGGAATTTTGATTTATACCAGCAATGGACAAATAAGGATGACCGCTTCCATGTGGATTTTGAGCACAATATAAGTGGGTTATTTATTAAATTGGTTGTACTAATTTTTTTTACTAATCGAATATAGATGAATAAATAAGGATTTAATACTGGAACAAATTGGTGTATGTCTGGTGATATTTGTTATCACACCCTATATAAGCCACTCATGAAAAGTATGGATTTTATGTCTCTATGATCATGTAAGGGATCAAGATTGTGAGCTAAAACATAGTTATCAATTAATAAATTTCTCATGGTTTGATGGAGTTGGTCAATGGTGGTTCCTCTACATCAGTTGTAGTTTTATTTTTTCAAAATTATTTATTTATGTATGTGCTTATTATCATCCATACATGACCTTGTTTTTATATTTCTATGTATTGCCTATTATGACATGTGTTTTTTGTAATTGGTATTAATTTTATACAATTGTATGAATAATATCCATTCACTAGGTTCTTTTATTTCAAATGAGTTTAATTTTATTTTGATTGAATATTTTTATCTATAATATTATTATTATTACCACCTCAGGGTATTTTCTCCCCATTATCACCTCTTTACACTATCAATACAATTCATCATCCTTTGGCCTATTAGGAGTCGTGCCTATTCCCATGAAGCCATCCATCCTAGATCACTATTTAATGTGCAATCCTATTCAGGGTTCTAAAAATGGAATCAAATAAGGTTTATGTATGTTTCATTTTGAAACAAGAAAAACTATTATATTAAATGGAAATTGTGTTCAGCTAGTTAGTATTGGTATTATATGTTGATTTTTTTGGGAAATATTATTCAGGATATGGTAGACAACAAACTAAGATGTCGTCAGAACTAAGTAATAAAATTATTTTTGGGTTTCTATGTCCACATTCCTTGGAGAAAATCTATATTTATAGGGGTCTAGAATTTATTTTCTTCTTTCACAATTATAGTTGACTTCATTTTCACAATAGGTGTCACACATGGGTGTGGAATTTATTTATTATGTAGGGGTTTACCCTTGGTCTAGTTATGTGGTTCAATTCATGATTGATAGGTGATATATGGTCCTAAATCAAACATATATATAATGGGATGATGATAGGGGTGATTTATTTTATGTTTCAATAATGAATTTATATATTGTTTTCCTATATACCCTCTTTGGTGATATTCTACTAAGATACCAAAAATTTATATGTATGATATGTGATGACTGACCTTTTTGGGATGAAAAGTGGCCATTTTGATGGATTATTAGTGAATCCTAACTCTGATGTGAGATGGTAGGGATCTGTGATGTCAGATGCTACTTGACAGAAGAAGATGATATGAGAATGTGATAATCCATATGACCACATGTCGCATGAAATAGTTCAGTAGGGGAGTGTGATGGTGTTTTTCCATTCCTATTATATATTTCCCAATATATGATATATGTATATATATTGTTATATATATTTTTCCATATTGGTATTCAATGGGATACCACCTAGACAACGTCCAATGGAGCATCAGGAGGGTAGTGATATGGTGCTTCATGAGAATGCATGGGATGAGGCCTTGTAGTGTTAGGAAGATCATGAGACACATGTATAGGATCTAGTATAAGAATGAAATCAATAGGATATGGAATATTTTGGGATATGGATTGATGGGAATCACATAGAGAATCTAGTTTCATTTATTCAATTTATTAATAGGTGAGCTCAAGAAGGTGATCCATCTATTGAGTAATTGACATGAGAGTTTTAGTCTCAAAACCCACTACTATGTCAGCGTAATGATGCACCACAAATATTAGATAACATGATAAATTTAATCCAAACTATCATCAAATTTCTCAAGACACCCCCAAGGGAGAGGGTGAATATGGCGATGTACATGAATAGAATTCGAACAAATCACTAGTGTGGAATACATGATAAGGTTAGAAAATATATGGGGTGTAAAAGGATTAATAAGAAATCATCTTTGATAAAAATTTATACAGAAATTGAGGTTTGATAGGGACTATATGTTAATGAATCTTCAGTAGGGGTACTCTGTTATAGATTATAGGAAGACAATTTGTAGAATATTGCGGATTTTAATCAGATATGATGGTGATATCATCTCTTGTGTGCGGTGATTTGAGAATGGTTTTTGGAATGCCATCAAGGATCAATTGAAAATATTCATATTTATTTAATTTATATAAGTGATCATGCATGTGTTGTTTCCTAATAGAAATATAACAAAATTGAGTTACTCAATCTGGGTGATGACGTTTTGGGATTTTTGAAGGGATGATTCATGTAGAAAGAGCAAGGACATAAGGAATATCAATAAGGAATCGAGGTCAGAGATTCATGTCAGCCACTAAGGAGTGTGAATGAAGTTATATTCTTCTCATGTGGCATTCTAGGTAATGATAAAAACAAGTGTGATCGGGTCCCGAATGAATGTCGGGTGTGAATCCATATTGTCTATTTTGAGAGGTTTTGTAAGAGGCCTTCTCAAATTTCTTGGAACCATGCACTAGAGTATATTATATTTTTTAAGATAAGACTGGTAGAAGTACCATAATCTAGTATTAGGGATTCATATTGATATTGAGGAATTTGTAGAGATATTTTGACCCATTACTTGTGTATGTGGTCGGTAGATAGTAAAACTCTGTAAGGAGGGGATGACTCAGATTGATGGGATTCAAGACAAGTGCATGTAGTGGATCTTCCAGGTGGAGAGTAGGCTAGAGAACTGATGATAGTTAGAGGTACTCCATGGGAATGACTTAGTTTCATTTTGTTTTGTGATCAAGCTATTTTTCATGCCCAAGATTTACCAATTTATTTGGACTAACCAATCATTGGATAGTCTATTAACCTCGGTTATAGTGCCATATATATATATATATATATATATATATATATAACGTGCATAAAAATGAGATTATATTTAGAAGGAATATATATATATATATATGATGTGGGATTATTATAGGTATATGACGAGGTATAAGAATATGGTGATATGAATATATTTGGGATTCGATGGGTGTTAGGTATGAAATGAGTATGATTTTAGTACCGATGGGGTGTATGAATGATGATGTGTCAAGTGAGAACATATTATTTTAGATATGGTTAGTGTGTCCATCAAAATTATATAATTTGGTTTAGAAAGAGACCATTTAGGTAGCTCTTAAGGTGGGGAGAGCCTTAAAGGGAGTTATTATTTGAATTAATGATAAGGCTATATAGGGATAATATAAATGATTTGCATATTTTTGGTACCATATCTTGGTAATTTTTTATATTATGGGGAAGAGCTTTGTTAAGGAGGGAGATTGTAACACCCCATGATTTTTAACTAGGCATTTGCTTATATTTATTCTTAATTTTTTTGTATTTTGGTAACAACAAATTAAATTCTCAGGTTTAGAGTATATTTAATAATTTTTTATTGATCAAATAACATGTCTTATGTGGGGTTTATGTTTTGGTGGAATTCCTGTGTGTATGAGTAAGAACCAGAGGAATATTTAAGGGCCTGAACAATTAGAAATAGATCCAGCTGAAGGTACACTTAGTGTAACATTTACACGATGTGTATATAGTTCAAAAAACATGTAATAATGATTGAAGTCATGGGGCGATATCCCCAAGGAGTTAACGAAATGTAAACTTTTTACATGTTGTGCACATAATACCCAATGTATAATAGTTACATACCTTGTAAATTTAAAGATGTGGTTTTTAAAAAAGATCCATATGGTGATCAACCACCATGATTTAGTTTCCATATTATGGAACAATTGAGGCATTTTAGGGATCTCACACACCTCTCTCTTATCCCATAGTTATCCTTATTTATTACCTATTTGACTTATGATCATAGTTCTTTCTGCCTCACTAGAAGCATAGCGGTAATATCTCGACCCCACTTCATTTTCATTTTTTTGTCTCATAATACGGTCTGATAAATCTATGTGAGGTCATTTCCCCTATATTCAAGGAATACATATAAAACAACATGTTATATTAATCCATATTGACTTATATAATGATATATGAAGCGAGAGTTTTTTCCTATAATAAGGTAGGTTTTTACAAATATTCCCCTTTATTTTACAAGTGTATTTCTTATGTTATTTAATATTTGTGGGGGGGTTGTCCAAGAGAGACACAACTAATTTAATATTTTATTCTAAATTATTTACTTTCTAATATGAGATACCTTATGGAATGAACCAGCTCTTTAATAAATGGTTATTTTTTGTAATGAACGTGAACTACCGTGGGAATATTAGGCCAGGTGCATGAAATAAATTTAATTAAATACTTTTTTTTGAATATATTTTTTCTATAGAAATTTCATAGGCACAGCCTTAGGATTGATGTGATGTTGATCACATAGACAGAGGAAACATCATTTGTTATGTTGGGTGTCACCTCAGAAATATGGGAGGATGATGATCACCAGGTTGTAGAGATGTAGTAATCGGTTTGAGATGACAACTTCTTTAGGATGGGGTCATGGCCAATGTGACTTATGATGGTGTTTAGAATAATGAATTAGTGATATATTTTTATGTGAATGAAGTACCAGATAATGTGGCCATGGATTTTTTTTATTTCTCACTATATACTTGTTGAAACACCATTGGTGTCATGTAGACACAGATAAGACATAGTTGAGGTGTTGTGAACCACTAATTACAGCTGGAGTCAATCATAGGCTATGAGAGATTGGGTATAGTGTTGAGAATAATAGTTTTTTGTGGATTATAATTATATAAATCCAATTGGTTAATGATATACCATTTCTTTATGGTATTGACACCATCTGTTTGGGAAGAATATTTCTCGGATTATTGAGGATTAAGGGTTGGGACTTTAGTGGTTTGATATTGTTGTTCTTCGAGGCATCAGTTGTCAAGAAGATTATTTTTATTTATTGGAGGCTAGATATTTTTGTGCCTTTTGATCTTAGGATTTGATCTAATAATGATTTTTTGAGCTAATTTCCAGGGTACTAGAGACTTTATGTGAATTATATTTGGAATATGGTTTTCTTGATTGAGATTACGAGGTTCTGGTGTTATATATATTAGGGGAACCCAAGGGCCCACTATAGTTAATATTCTTTATAAGGTGTTTTGGGTTCTATTCCATGGATACTCACCCCTACAATTATATATATGAAGACAATTATTATACCCAATGTATATAATTATGGGAATGAGTTCAGACATACACTAGAGGCGTATGAAGTAAGTGTCTTCATCATTGTAGGTGTTGAGTACAAGGGATGTAGGTTATTTAATATATATTTGATGTCTTTCATTTTATTCATTTATCATGAACATACAAGATTAAGGATATATGATAGGCACATGTTGGTGGTGTAATAGTGATATTTACTCTCACAACCAACATGAGACCCTTGGCAAACATGTGGAATTTATTTCTCTAAAATTATGTAAGGAATTGAGCTCTATAGGTAGACCTTATTGATTTTATATAACATTTCATGTGGATCAATGGAATTGGACCATGGTGGTTCTTATGAATCAGCTTGATTTTCCTTTTTCAAAATGATTTATATATGTATGTAATGATGGTCGACCATGGGTGACCATGTTTTCTTAATTTTATGAATGAACTATTATGGAAAGTGTTGTTTGAAAATGGTATTAATTTTATACTTCTAGTATATTATCATAATTCTGCTAGATTATTTTTCATTCATTGAGTTGATTTTTCTTCCACATATATATATATATATATAAATCATCACTACGGGAAAATGGGTAATAGCGACGGGGTATTTGCGACGGGAATTATTCTCGTCGCAAATACCTTTTGCAAGGGAGTATTTGCGACGGGAAACTATTCCCATCGCAAATAATCTCTTATTTGCGACCGGTTTTTTACCCGTCGCAAATAGTTTGGCGCGAAATGTGCGCCAAACCGCGCGAAGGTCATTTGCGACGGGGTTCTATCCCCGTCGCAAAGAACCGGCGGCGGTTAAAGACTATTTGCGACGGGGCTGCAGGCCCATCGCAAATACCCAGGCGGCAGGGGTCATTTGCGACGGGTCCCGTCGCAAATAACCGTTTTTAATGCCGCCCATAATTAAATGTGGTCAGGGTTATTTGCGACGGGGTTCTATCCCCGTCGCAAATACCCCGGAGGCAGGGGTTATTTGTGACGGGCCCTGTCGCAAATAACCGTTTTAATGCCGCCAATAATTAAATGTGGTCAGGGTTATTTGCGACGGGTTTTCCGTCGCAAAAAAGCCCATCGCAATTAATCTAACCTATAAATACTGCCAAACATTACAATTTTCCCACTCGCAACTCTCAATCGTTCCAATTTTTCCGCTCTGAATCTTTTACGACTTTCAGTTGTAATTTTTTTTCCGACTTCGAGGATTCAGTTGGTGGTGTTCTACAATTACAGCGGCTCGACATTGACATCAAGTTTAAGGTTTTTATCTGAATTTTAATTTAATATTTATTGTATTTATTATATTTATTTAGTTTAAATTTTTAGAATTTTTTTTTCTGATTTCTAATTAGAAATAATTATGAATAAGTATTAATAATTAACAGTAATTAGAGACAATTAAACACTAATTAATTTAAAATAGTTAGCTGTAATTACAATTAATTAGCAGTAATTATGAAAAATTAAAATTAATTTGAATTAATTAATAATAATTAGAAATAATTAACATTAATTAGTAATATTTTATAATAATTACCAATAATTTGTAATAATTACTAATAATTCCCAATATTCAATAATTGCCAATATTTGTCAATATTTGTCAATATTTTTTCCAATAATTACCAATATTTACCATGAATTGCAAATAATTGTCAATATTTACCAATAATTAGGAATAATTGCCAATAATTTGGAATAATTACCAATAATTAGGAATAATTACCAATAATTAGTAATAATTACCAATAATTAGGAATAATTACAAATAATTACCAATAATTACCAATAATTAGGAATAATTACCAATAATTATCAATAATTAGTAATAATTAGTACTAATTATCTCTAATTACCAATAATTAGTAATAATTAGTAATAATTACCAATAATTAGTAATAATTCGAAATAATTACCAAAAATTACCAATAATTAGTAATAACTAATAATAATTACCAATAATTAGTAATAATTAGTAATAATTACCAATAATAAGTAATAATTAGTAATAATTACCAATAATTAGTAATAATTAGTAATAATTAGTAATAATTAGTAATAATTACCAATAATTATCAATAATTAGTAATAATTACAAATAATTACCAATAATTAGTGATAATTACCAATAATTACTAATAATTAGTAATAATTACCAATAATTACCAATAATTAGTAATAATTTGTAATAATTATCACTAATTCCCAATAATTAGTAATAATTAGAAATAATTACCAATAATTAGTAATAATTACCAATAATTACCAATAATTAACAATAATTAGTAATAATTCGTAATAATTAAGAATAATTACCATTAATTAGGAATAATTCGTAATAATTAGTAATAATTAGTAATAATTAGTAATAATTACCAATAATTACCAATAATTACCAATAATTACCAATAATTACCAATAATTACTAATAATTAGTAATAATTACCAATAATTAGTAATAATTACCAATAATTAGTAATAATTACCAATAATTAGTAATAATTCGTAATAATTAGGAATAATTACCAATAATTAGGAATAATTCGTAATAATTAGTAATAATTAGTAATAATTACCAATAATTAGTAATAATTACCAATAATTAGTAATAATTTCAATAATTACCAATAATTAGTAATAATTACCAATAATTACTAATAATTACCAATAATTAGTAATAATTTCCAATAATTGGTAATAATTACCAATAATTAGTAATAATTAGTAATAATTACCAATAATTAGTAATAATTAGTAATAATTAGTAATAATTAGTAATAATTATCTATAATTAGGAATAAGTAGTAATAATTACCAATAATTACCAATAATTAGTAATAATTAGAAATAATTAGCAATAATTACCAATAATTATCAATAATTAGTAATAATTACCAATAATTAGTAATAATTACCAATAATTACTAATAATTAGTAATAATTACCAATAATTACCCATAATTAGTAATAATTACCAATAATTACCAATAATTAGTAATAATTAGTACTAATTATCACTAATTACTAATATTTAGTAATAATTAGTAATAATTACCAATAATTAGTAATAATTAGAAATAATTACCAATAATTACCAATAATTAGTAATAATTAATAATAATTACAAATAATTAGAAATAATTAGTAATAATTACCAATAATTAGTAATAATTAGTAATAATTACCAATAATTAGGAATAATTACCAATAATTAGGAATAATTACCAATAATTAGGAATAATTAGCAATAATTACTAATAATTACCAATAATTAGTAATAATTACCAATAATTACCAATATTTACCAATATTTACCTATATTTACCAATATTTACCAATATTTACTAATAATTACCAATATTTACCAATAATTAGGAATAATAACATTATTACATTATTATTATATATTATTATTAATATTAAAATAATATAATTTTCTATATTATATAAAATTCTCCTTTCATCTGTGTGTTTTCTGTCTCCACATAAAATATTTTCATTCTTTTTCAAAATTATCAACCTACTCACTAATGGAGAGGTGAAAGTGAATGCAAATATTACATGTGGAGACAGAATGTTAAACACACGGATGAAAGGAGAATTGTATATAATATAGAAAATTATATTATTTTAATAATAATAATAAAATATACTAATAATGTTATAATGTTATTATTATTTAATTAATATTTATGTAAAAATAATATGAGTATTATTAAAATAATAAAAAAAATTATATAATACTAAAATTATCAATATTTGTAACAGGTTTTGCTTTATTCTCAACATATTCAATTCTTAAAGGGTCAATTTTTAGGGTTATCTCAATAAAAAGTTTACGTCCGTCGTGTCTGATGTAAACTCTATAATTATCCTTGCTTGAGTGTTTTTTCTAACAAATTATTCAAAAACAGTAATGATTTTATATTTTATAGAAAAATATGAAACAACGAGGTTGTCAACAGTCATTATTAGATGACCACTTATGGATAAATCAACGTAGAAATACAAACGGTTCTGGTTTAAATCTAGTATATATAGAGGGTGTGGAGTCTTTTTTATCATTTGCGGCATCAAATCCAGAATTTGTTTCAGAAGGCAAAATAAAATTCCATTGTAGAAAATGTGCATTGAGAACGTTTGACACATTTGACAAAGTGGGGGGACATCTCATGCGTTTTGGTTTTCAACCAGATTATGTTTTTTGGTATCAATATGGTGAACGCAGTTCCAGAGTAGGTGATACCAACTTGATTCAGGATCCATCCCGGTTTCAAGATTTAGTACATGATGTTGCAAGTTCATCTGTTCAACATACAGAAACTCCGACCGATATAGCTTCAAATCCTAAGTTGGCACCGTCTGAATTTTATGAGTTGTTGAGGTCTGCTAAGGATGCATTATATCCTGGCTGCAAGATAAGAAAATTAGAAGCAGTTGCAAAATTTATGGCTATCAAATCAGATAACGGAATGTCAAACACCTATTTTGACCAGATATTTTCTTTCCTTAAAACACTTTTACCCGAAGTAAATGTTTTGCCTGCAAATTACTATGAGAGTAAGAGGCTGGTTCGATATTTAGGACTTACTTGTCTGAAGATTTATGCATGTTCAAATGACTGAATTTTATATTCTGGGGAAAATGAGTCGTTGGATAGTTGTCCCACATGTGGGCAACTGAGATATAAAGGAGGGAAACATGGGAAGTCTGGTTTGATTCCTGTAAAATAGTTGAGATATTTTCCACTTACATCCAGACTTCAGCGTTTATTCATGTCTAAAAATACAGCGACAATGATGTCATGGCATAAAGCGAATATTTCAACCGATAAAAGCTTGAATCATCCAGCCGATGGTGATTCATGGAAACATTTTGATAGAGTGCATCCATCCTTTGCTTTAGAAGCTAGAAATGTTCGACTGGGCATTTCCACTGATTGTTTCTGTCCGTTCGGATCTTATGGTAGTCAATATTCATGTTGGCCTGTTTTTTTAACTCCGTACAATTTACCTCCATGGATGTTGATGAAGGAGCCATATATCTTTTTGACTTTACTAATTCCAGAACATCCGAAGAAGAACATTGATGTTTATTTGAAACCATTGATTGATGAATTAAGTTTATTATGGAGTACTGGTGTCAGTACATATGGTGTTGCTATGAAACAGAATTTCATACTGAGAGCAGCATTGATATGGACAATTAGTGACTTCCCAGCTTTTGGGATGATATCTGGCTGGAGTACACATGGTCAGAAATCATTTCCTTACTATATGGGAGAGAACAAAGAATTTATGCTCATTCATGGAAAGAAACCTTGTTATTTTGACTATCATCGCAGATTTCTTCCAGCTGATCATCCTTTTCGCAGAAACAGATCTCATTTTAGAAAAGTAACAGTTGAAAGGGATGAACCTCCAAAAATGCTATCAGGTTCGGAGTTAAAATGAGTTGTATTTTCATTACCTCCCATCACTTTTGGTCCCATAATAAACCAACAGAAAATTTCTGGTTTTGGGAAAGTACACAATTGGATTAAACGTAGCATATTTTGGGACTTGCCATATTGGTCTGATTTGTTGGTCCGCCACATGTTGGATGTCATGCATATTGAGAAGAACTGTTTTGATAATTTGTTTCATATAGTTTTGGATACGCCAGGAAAGAGCAAAGACAATGTAAATGCATGTTTAGATCTTGCTCAAATTTGCAGGCATCCAGAACTGGAACTATTTGAGAATGTCAGAATAGAAAGGTTACTGAAAGCAAAAGAAGCTTATACAATGTCTAAAGAAAACCATTTATTATTTTGTCAGTGTATTGCATATTTGAGACTTCCAGATGGATGTGCTCCAATTTGGGTAGATGTGTAAAGAATGGTCATATTACTGGATAAAAAAGTCAGGATTTTCATGTTATAATGGAAAGACTTCTACCCATTGGATTAAGAGGTCTGTTGAATTATATGATTTGGGATTCCATAACAGACATGTCTCATTTTTTTCATGAAATTTGTGCGGCTAAAGCAGATTATGATGCTCTATGAAAACTTGATGAAGATTTTGTTGTAATTATATGTAAACTGGAAAAAATATTTCCGCCGTCTTTCTTCGACTCAATGGAACATTTGATCTTACATTTTCCATATGAAGCCAACTGTGGAGGTCCAGTACAGTTTCGATGGATGTACCCATTTGAAAGATGCATGCAAAAATTGAAAAGAAAAGTACGTAACAAAGCATCTGTTGAGGGATCTATTGCAGAATCTTATTTGCAAGAGGAAATATCTTTTTTCTGCTCCTATTATTTTGAATCTGAGTATCCTTAAAAACACAACCAAATGGGACGGAACGAGATGAATATTGATGAAATCGACAATCAATTATCTTTTTTCAACCAGCCAGAGCTTGGTTTTGGTGGAGTTTATGAACGCTGGATTTAGGATGATGAACATCACAGAGCTCATATGTATGTTCTGCTCAACTGTGAAGAGATGACTTCAGTTGTACTATAAGTGTTTATATCACTTATTCTATCATTTATGCTATAGTAAATAACTTTGTTTTTTATAGGTTGTATGATAATCATATCAAGAAACAAATTCCACAAATTACAGCAGTTGCTCTTGAAGAACGCCGACAGAAAAATTTCTCTCAGTGGTTTCAAAAACTGGTAACATAAATTCTTTATCTTTTAGCAACTCATTCAATGTATAGTTTATTATATTGATAATTATTTCACAAATTTTAATGTGTCTCTACATGCTGATAAAATTGACAAACGGCTGTGTATATTGAGTAACCCACCTTCCAAACTTGTTAAAACTTATAATGCATATGTGGTGAATGGATTTCGATTTCACACACATTCATATGGGGAATAAAAAAACAATGAACAGTGGAGTTCGCATGAGAGGATCTCATCATCGAGAAAATGAAGTTGACTTTTATGGCATACTTGATGAAATCATTGAACTCTGTTATCTTGGACAACATTACATAACCATGTTCAAATGTCAGTGGTTGGATACAGATAAAGGCATGTGTGTTCATCCGACTCATGGAATCATCGATATTAAATGTAAAAGTGTTCTCGCAGTAAATGAACCATTCTTATTGGCTCAACAGAAACATCGTGTTTATTACGCAAAGTACTGTGCTACATCAAGAGACTTGACTGATTGGTGGAGTATAATAAAAATCAAAATTCGAGACAATCAGTTTAGTCAAAGTGAATGTGCTTTCACTGATGTGCAAAGAATTGAAGTTTTTCAAGAGAGTACTCAAAATCAAGCTTTTTTACAAAGAGACATGAGTATCGATGACGACACCCCACATTTAAGAGTCGGTGATGACGATGATGTTAATGATGTCACATATGAATTTGAAATGGTAAGAGATGAAGCAACTGGAACTCGAATGGATATCGATGATGTTGAGGAGGAATATGAAGATGACATTGACATATATGAAGATGATGATGAAGATGAACACTGATAGAATTAAATGGTAGTTATATACAATCCTAACTAATATATATGTATATATAATAGTAATTATCAATTATTTGCAAACAACATTAACATTTTCTGTTTCATACGGACGACGACACATTTCATGAGTTGGCGGATGCTGACCAGCCTTTCGATGCGGATGAGTTGCTGGCAGATTACCCTCAGCCTGCAGGCACTCCAGGGAGTACGTGGAGGGGGCGCGGTCTTGCACGATTGATGATTACTAACCCCGTCCCCAAGCAACGTCCACGTGTTGGGTTTGATCCACGCACACGGAGGTGTGATAACCTGTGTGATAACCTTTGGATTTGACTAAGATTTCATTAATCTATTCACATAATAAATGTTTATTATTTTTACAGTTTTCCGCATATAGCAGTCGGACAGGGCAGCGCTATTTTGCGGAACTATTTCTCTCAGCCTTGGACCACATGGGAGCAGATTCCCATTCATGTGCAGCAGGCCATGTTCGGCCATTGGTTGGTACGTACGTAAATAAATAATTTTTATTTTGAAAATTATTTCATTTCTAACTTGATATTTTTATTTATTTGTAGGGTTTATGGTATCTGATCGAGGATACCATGCGTGACGCCATCCACAAGGCATAAGAGGTGGTCATGCGTGATCGCTTTCGTCAGTTTTTGCACAATTTATGAAAAGCTGCCACAAAGAAAGCATGAGTGTTAGATTTTGACGAGTCATGTAGAGCACACCGACCAGAGTACATTTCATCCCATGTATGGGATGGATTATGTGCGCACTGGTTGAGTGATGCCTTTCAGAGGAGATTATCGGTGGGGAGGCAGAATCGGGGGAGACAGGAGGTGACTCATCAAGATGGTATTCGTACTTTCAGTACTCATAGACAACATCTGGTACGTATATTATTTATAAATATTTTATATAACTATAAATATTAACAGTTTATTTTTTATTCTTATAGGCTGTCGAGCACCCCGATATTACGGAGTACGACGTATATCGGAAGATGTATAGTGATCCTGCTACTGGGGAGCTTAGAGGTGATCGTCAGCGTCACATCGTGGTCAGTATTATTTGTTTTCAAGTTTAAAAATTAATTGCATATAATATATTCACAATTTTAATTTTAAATTGCAACTGCAAGAGTCATATGAGGTCGCAGCATCACAGACCCGGCCTGAGAGTCAGGCCGAGTCATCAGATCAGACCACTGGCCGTCAGTTTGATGAGGCAGCATGAATGCAGGCCACCCAGTATGTCTTTGAGAAGGGCCGGGTAGTTGGTATCAGCTCTCGACTGACTCCCGGAGATTATTATGGCAGTGCTGCAATGTCGGCGTCCAGCTCGAGAGGATCTTGTGAATCTTCTTCTGCTACACAGTATGAGGATCAGTTGCGATCTCAGACTGCACTGATAAAGAGCCTCCGACAGGAGCAGGAGCAGATGTGTCAGCAGCAGCAGCAGCATGAGGAGGAGCGTCGACGCCAGCAGCAGCTGTACGAGGAGCAGATGAGTCGGTGGCAGCAGCAGCACCAGGAGCAGATGGATTACATGCGTCGATTCACTCATGCTTTAGGGATAGAGTTTCTTCCACCAGCATCTACAGATCCTCCTCCCCCCTCCCTCCTCATCCTTCATATTAGAGTTTGTTTTTATGTTATAAAGTTTGTTAAATCAAAATATGAATTTTTTTTCTATTCGTAGTTTCAGTCTCATTATAAAATATTAATAATATTATATTTTGAAATAACAATATTAATATGAATAATAATATTATTTATATTTTATAATATTAAATTTTATATATATATTAAAATTTTATAATATTATAATTTAATTATATTTTTTTGTAATATTTGAATTATTTTAATATTTGAATGTAAAAAAATTCTATTATTTTTATATTTATAAAAATAAATTATTTGTATTTTTTTTATTTATGAATTATAATTCTAATATTATTATATTAATTAAAATCATTTATTAATATTCTATTATTTTTTATTTTTGAATTATAATTCTATTATTATTATATTAATTAAAATAATTTATTAATAATTTATTATTTTTATTTGTGAATTATAATTCTATTATTATATTAATTAAAATCATTTATTAATATTTTATTATTTTTTATTTTTTAATTATAATTCTATTATTATTATATTAATTAAAATAATTTATTAATAATTTATTATTTTTATTTGTGAATTATAATTCTATTATTATATTAATTAAAATCATTTATTAATATTGTTTTATTTTTGAATTATAATTGGATTATTATTATATTAATTAAAATAATTTATGAATAATTTATTTTTTTTATTTTTTTATAGTATTTGCGATGGGATACTATGCCCGTCGCAAATAGTATTATTATTATATTCATTAAAATAATTTATCAATATTTTGTATTTTTTTTTAAAATAGTAATTGCGACGGGCCCGTCGCAAATACTATTTTAAAAAGTTTTTTACAAATATACGAACTGATATTTGCGACGGGAAGGATCTCTGTCACAAATAATACCTTTAGCGACGAGCACGTCGCAAATAATTGTTGTTGCGACGCCGTTTTCCGCAACGGGCTATTTGCGACGGGGGCCCGTCGCAAAAGCCTATTAGCAACGGGATCCCGACGCAAATGCCTCGTCGCAAATGCCATTATTTCCAGTAGTTTATTGTTATTAGTATTACCACATGAGGATCTATTGTCCCAATTACCACCTATTTTCACCCTCACTTCTAGTCGACCACCTTTTTGTAACATGGAAGAACACTTAAGGTCCAACTGAAAACCGGCATAACGCACCACTCAAAGTGTTATCTAGTTCGGGGTTATAATAAAGTTATCCAATATATGAAATTAATCTCTATATTTCAAATTAACACCAAAGTATCTTCATTAAAATTTATTTTTAAATTTGTTTATTTAAAAAGAATGACATGTTAACTAGGTAATTATGTAGGCCAGGGCAAGGCACAAATCCCATATTGCCCAGGAGTCATGAATTCAAGCATAGTGACCTTTAAAAATGTAATGGGTTATTTCAATTCATTAGAGTTGACATTTTTAAAATACAATATTAATATAATTCAAATAATGTTCAAAAAAATATGCTAGGAATCATAGAAATAAAATTAATCATTAAATAATCCTTTTTGTATGCTCTTCAATACATGTCAGTTTTTTTACAACGTCTAGTAATCATATTTGAATATTATTAATATTTATTAATGACCATACTAACCTTACAGGTTATAAATACCATTTAAATCTATTTCCATAATGTGTAATGGAATTATCATTAAGTAATATTTTCACTAAAACATATACTAAACTAGTGGGCTGTATTGCTCTAAATTTCATCTAAAATTCCATTAATCATGGTAGACTCTCATAAAACCCAAAGAGGTATTAAATAAATTGATCTGATGATCAGTCATAAATTCATGATCAAATGATGGTATCAATAACTTTTATGATAAAGAATTCACATATTCTTCTAAATTTAATAATGTCATTATATTTTTCATGATTCATATAAAAATAATACCATTGGTAAAATACATCATCTATTTAATTACTAGATCCCAATTAATATACAGTTGATCTACTTTATTTCAAAATAGATCAGTACTTGGTCGTGGTTTAACCTTTGGAAGTGGTAATTGCCTCAGATAAGTCTATGGTTAACAATATTTATTATAATTAATTATAAACTAGTCCTATGGATGGTATTTTTTTCCTCCCATTATAATATTTATTATTCCTAGAAAATTATCTACATTATGATTAACTATTACACACATAAAAAACATTAACATTCCTTTTTAAAAATTTATTTTAATTATACAACATGTTAAGTTCAATCGATGTCACTAATTTTTTCATCTATTCAAATTCTTAATAATGGTTTGTAATGAAAATTTTATTTATCCTAATAATATATCACATGGGTTTCAAGATATGTTTGTTGTAAGGTTGTATTTCATGCACTATGTAACAATAATTGAAATCCAAATCCACCAATCTTTGAGTAATTACACCTAGGTATATCTATTCCATATCAATTTCCAATTATAGTATACAAACAAAGATGTATTTCTAAAAAAACAAAAAATATATCTACATTATCAAGAATTTATGATGTTCTTCTATAGTAATTGTAAATTTCAATCATGGGGTTATATAACATATTATATGTTTTCATTAATATAGTTCACATGATTTCATATAAACATCCTCAGATATATACTATAGAGACCCTAACCTGAGTTGTCTAGAGAAAGTGTATGCATTATTACATTGGAATAAGGTTGAAGGAATTTCATCTTGAATAATCAAATTGTTTAGTTGTATTTTTAAAATAGATACCTACTTGGGTCCCAAATTATATTTGAAAAAAAAAACTACACCAATATTTTGAATAATAACACTTTTCCCTCTAGTATATACTTACACATTAATGAAAACTCTACCTTTATGTCAATTCACAATATAGATTAAAAATACAGTTAAAACATGTTTAATTCTATCTTACATATTTGATTCATGATACATAGTGAACAATCAATAGTCTATATTATACCAGCCCTCATCTAACAATTTAGTTCCAAAACATTTTTCATATAAATAATAATCTATTTATATCAAGAATGATGTAATTTCTCCTCAAATATCTGTATTGAGTCAAGAATACTAATTTATCAATATCTACCCATAAAAATAAATAACTTTCATCATTGAAAAATGTATGTCAAAATGATATAAATTTTAATAAATTAACATTTCCATGATAAATAATATGGATATTTAGGGAAAATTTGATGTCTAATGATTATATAAAATTCAATATTTTAATAGAAGGTTAATGACAACAAAAATGAATCAATAATGTGAATTCCAATACATTAATTATTAAAAGTGATCACAAACCATCAAGAGTAATATTAATGACGGAATAAATACATTATATCCCCTGAAGGGTAATAATAAAAAAATTTAATATTTTTTTATTAATATATATAGTATAAAAAATATTTTTAATACCATTATTTTCAAAAAAAATATAAATTTAACTTCGAATGAATATTTTTAAAAATAAAAGTTCCCAAACCATTTATAAATAATTTTTCTTTAATAATAATAATTTATAATTATAAAATATGATTTAAAATAGTTTAGTGTTCATGATGGATTCAAATTCTTTACTTGTCGTATAAATTAAAACAATGATTCCTTTCCAATTTTTTTGTTAAAAAGCAAATATACCTTATTTTGAATAATATATAGAGATTTAAATAATTTTATAAAGTAAAAATTAAAAATGGTTGAAAATATAATTAATAAAATATAATTAATTTATGAAAAAAATTGTTTTTTTAAATATAAGGTATTGTATGAAAATCGACTTCTAACATTATATAGAAATCTAGCCGAATTGTCATAAAAATTTTGCCGATTATTTTAATAAAAATTGAGTAGAAATTGGTACTATCACTTAAAAATATCATGAATAAACATAGTGGAGTAACTATAAGTGGGTTTATAATAAAATTATTAAATAATTTCATTCTACTAAAACTCACGAATAAATAATCTCTATTAAAATTAGTTTCAGAAGTGAACCCTTACAATGAAAATAACTGTGTAGTTAAAATATGTCAATGAATAAATTATTCGTATCAACATTAAATCAGCCTAATTAATTTTTTATAAGTAAAACATATTTCTGAAAAATTTAATTACACACATAATCATAGAATATAAAATATGATGAAGTTTTAATACAACCTGATGAAATCAAATTGTATTATGAAATTAATTACCACATGGTATCATTTATGTCAAAAACACCTTTAATAGAATAAATTATATTTCAACATAAAATATCATAAGGTATTTTAAATAATGAAATTAAATGTAAATGGGTTACTATATATATCAAATAATGTAAACTATTCATATAACATTACAATATTCATCAACAATGATAAATTGAGATCAAGTCCAATACATTATGCTTTTATTTCATAAAATTTTCATTAACCTTGTGTATTGTGTTTTAAAAATGTTTTAAAATTATAATTGAACAATTTTAGTATTTATAATTTCATATATTATCCTTTAATAATATATTATCACCCTTTAATTAATTATTTTTCATTTTTTTCATTATTTTGTGTGATAATTTTCTGGTTTTCTCATTCATGCTTCTCCTAGAAAGATTTAGTTATTTTGAATATTATATACATAAAAAAACTCCATAATAACAATTATAAAATTTAAATCATATTTAAACATCAATTATTTTTTAAAAACAAATAATTGAATATGGTTATGAAAAATTAAATATGTTTTGATCGAGGAGGTAATAGGTCATATGTTTGTATGATCAATGATTTAATTTTTTCAATTATCATTATAAAAATGAAGAGTGTACTATATTATCATTAAATAATGAAAATAATATCATTTATATAATATTATTTCTTTTAATTTACCTAAATATATATTCCATGTGGTTTTGTGAGGAAAATATAAACGCGTCTCTTTATGTAGGAAATAGTCCACTTGTACATGTATAATGCCTTTATTTTTCAGTGAAAAAATGTAAAATGAAATATTAACTTCTCTCAAATTTCTAAATATTTCATTAAAATAATTTTTTTCATTTATATCACATATATTAATTAAATTTAACATTATTAAATTTTATGTAATGTGTTAATGAATGAAAAATCACATCACTCTACTAGGTGGTAGTCTGTCGTACAAATGAGCGATATTCTATATCCCCTACAGAATGGAATGTAAAAAAATGTATATATGATATAATAAATATAGTGGTCTAATTATGTTGAAAATAATATATATATATATATATATATATTATTTTGAACTATCATCATACACAGTCATGAGATATGATAATGGAAAACCGAATGACTAGAGTTCACAAGGTGGTAGTCTTCCGTTCACACAAATGATGAATATGAAACCATTTTTATGGATTTGGAGATGGTTATAGGCCATTATATTATTATAAAAAGTTCCAAATTTAAAAAAATTTACTATGATATTCTATCATCATGGATTCATTATAATTGATGTAGGTGGAGAAAGAAAATATTAAAAACACTCTTTGAATAACTTTACTTATTCATTTGTTATGTTCCCTAAGATTGCACCAAATACTTCCTATATTGAATTTACCCTAAAAAACACTAATATTATGGGATGGGGTATTTAGTAATTCTATTTTTGTAGGTATTGGATGAACCAAAATGGTTTTAATTTTGAAAATAGGTGAGTGTTGACAAATGTAATATTTTGAAAACATTCAGTCATAACCACATTTTTGTCAAACAAAAATCCCCCAAAATGAACCATTCTTGAAAATTTAAGATAAAAGTTCTAAATATGGCCATAAAATATATTTCAAGAAATTATTCTTGTCATTTTTTTGAATATATTTTTAGTTTAAATCCACAAAAATTTCATTTTCCCATAGCCAGAATCATTAACTTTTAGAGTTTCATTATTAATTTTAGACAAAAATATGTTGAATTTATTATAAAATATAAATTAATATGATTAGAAATTTTGAATATATATTTTATAATTCAATTTATAGATTTATAAAAATATAATTTAACATTAATTAGATAAATATACCGAGAAAGCGGGCTTTAAATGAGAATATATTCAATTTTTCCAATGTTTTTATATTAAATTTATATATATAATTTTAAAAATAATATAAATTTGATTAATATTTTTATAAATGAAGTAGTATTATTTTAAAAAAAATTAAAATATAATTATAATCTTTTAAATTATTTAAAAAAATGAAGTTTTGAATTTAATTCCGGATTTTTTCAATGTTCATCAAAAAATGAAACATATTAGAAAATTTGAAAAAATTCACCAGAAAATAAATTAAAATTTAAGATTTAAAATTTTAATTTAATATTATCAAATAAAATTTATAAATTTGGTTAATATTAATTTTAAATAGGCAATATTAAATTGTCTTTTTTTTAAAATATAGTTTTTAGAAAACATTTATTTTCCTTTTCATGGATTCTAATTATATTTCTAATAAATAGATAATTGTGATTTTCATAATTTAGTTAATATTATTAATTAAAAACAATTTATTTTATACATGATGAAACTCATATGATAACATTTAATAATATCAATGTTCATTTAAAGATGGTGATATGTGTAATGAAAGTTAAACTCATTGGTGTATATAATTAATTCTATATAAGAGAATTAATTTATTTAAAAATGGATATATAATAATTTATGTGGGTGTTATATTTTCTTATATGTGTATTCTTGCATGTCATACATGATATTTTATAAGATATTTATATTTCTGAATTTTATGATGTTATATAAATAATTTTTATTATTTTATGGTTTCTCAATGTGATTATTATTTCTTGTTATTTCCTTTTTGAATTTGTTAATTGATTGAACTAGAAGGAAACATCTTATTGAGGAATTCCATGGGAAATTGAATGAGTATCCTCCTAAGAAATGAAAATAAACTATAGATGAAATGAAAAACTTTTTTGTTATTCATAATTAACTATCTCTTTACATGATTAACATTCTTGAAATGGGTGAGTTTTCTAACACACAAAATAAAAGATAAATAGAGTTTCATGAAGTACCGTGAGGGAATAAAATTCAGATTATAACTTGTTGTGAATATGGGATGAATCTGGTAGGAATGTTTGAAAAATTAGTTGGATTTTTTATTGAAAATAATGATATAGTACAATGTTAAGGGAAAATGTAGAGTTTGAGGGAGGTATACGAAGATCAACGTAATGTAACATTTATAATTCAATGTCTTATATGTGGGAATATGGGAATTATCCAATTCACCTCGCTAATAGAATTTTTACTTCAATAATAATGAATACTGAATCAATTCTAGTTGTATAGTAGTATGGATTGTAGAGTTTATGTAATGGGGTTTGATAATTACACTAATTTTTTTATAAGAAACACGAATCACTTAAGGATTGTTGTGTAATAGTTTTTCATAATGAATATAAAATCATATTTTGAATGTCAATTATTATAAAAAATATGATTTAGTTGTAAGAATATTTTTTAGTACAAATTATTAAGGTAATGATAACCATTAGTATTTGTTTCATGATCTTTAAAAAAATTAGGATAAAGATTTTATTTAAATTGATGAATTAAATGAGATAGTATAAATAAACATCAAAACTGGCTGTGATTGGATAAAAAATTGTATCAGATATTCATTGATTATGTTTAAATATTTTAATGGATTTATGTAATATATTTAATAGTCTATGATATTATTTAATGAATAAGGATAATGTGTACTTTTTGAAGAATAAATCATTTAATTAAGGTTTTATGATGATTCAAGTTGTGATCTTGTTTTACAAAAATAATTTTATTCACATGTTTCATGAGGGAAATTTGGAGATAATAAATGTTTTATAGGATAACTAGTAATTCTAAAATTGAAAAAAATATGTAACCAAATCAATAGGATCATTGAGTTTTGAATTGGGTTAGAAATATTTTAACAGAGGCCAAGTTTAAACTATTTATATAATAGGTTATGTTGAAATATTTGTGTAATTTTTGAGGTTTTAGATGTCAATTTAATTAATTTATTAAAATTTTATAAATTTTTTTCCCATTTTTATACTGGTAAATGTTTATAGTAAAATGTAATGACATGTCTATTTTATGATTCATCAAAAGTAAAATTATGTGCATTCATAGGGAACATTTCATCTAGAATATCTATTTCATAGGGTATGAGATAAAATGTTATTTATTTATTCCTTGAAAGATGTGGTATTCTACTTATGAAATGGAATAAAATCAAGTAATTATGTTCTATCATGTACTCTATTTTTATAGTAAAATAATCTGTCACCTTTTGGAAATAGAACTTGAAATAAAATGATATCATTGTAGCATCATTCGTGGTGAAGAGTTGGTATTTTAAAACCTATTGATTTGTGTATTTGATTTTTTATCATTATAATTACCATGTTCTATATCAATTATTATTAGTTAATGTATATTATTCCTATCCAACATGTATATATTTTATTTTCCCACCAATTTCCTCATTAACTGAGAACTCGATTACGTGTTTTGTGGGGTAACCATTACATTTTCCACTTACCTATTCCAAATGATGTTTTTTATCCCTTAGTATAATGTGTCATTTCAATGAAGTATATTTAAATTTTCTAACTCATTTAAAAAAGAAAAAACTATAAGGGAATAAATTATTTATAGGGGTAGAATATAACACCTTCAGAATTTAGAATATATTTATATTTAAATAATTTATAAATTATTGATTTCTTATTTACCACCCTAATATTTTTAAATAGGAAAATAATTTCAAACATTTTTTATGATATAAAACACCAATATTATAAGATAAAATTATAACCAGAGATATTATGAGACATCTCATTTTAAATAAATTCAATCACTTTGATTGCTTCCAAAGAACACAACACCGAGTTTAAAAGATGACACTATATTAAATTATTATATTAAAATGGCAATTGTGACCTAGTAAATAATTTTAAAAGTCTAAAAATGTGTAACTAAATTATTTAAATTTTAGATATTTGTTTTATAATAAATAAAATAATTTTATTTTAAAGTAAAATTATTATTTTTTGGAAAACATATATTTCTACTAGAAGAAGATTTAGCCATTCTTCACTAACATAATTTTAAATTAATTTAAACCAAATTTAGAAAATTTATTCAATAAAATTAACATCATTTTTTAAACTAGGTAATAAAAAATAGAATGTGTGAATTTTTTAATTTTTCAGAAAATATTTTATTTTGATGAAAAATGAAGAAAAATAATTTTCGGTGAATACCGCCTTTTGTTTTAAATTATTTACTATGTTATATTATATTTTAAATTTGTTTTAATGATAAATTTTATAAATTTTTTTATATAAAACCAATTTAAGTAATTTTATTCATTTTTATATATAATTTTTATATAAAAGTTTTGTAACATTTTGACTTTAAAAACCCTCATTCTAGTAATTTCTACAAGATTCCTTTTTAAATTACACATATGGAATTCAGAAAAAATAATTATCTAATTCAAAAAACATTAAATTATATTATATAAAATTCAAATAAATATTTGACCTAAATTAATAGTAAATTTAGTAAAAACTAATTGCCATGTTTGTAATAAAAAAGGGTTTATCATGGGGTCAATCTAAGAAGATACGAGTTAAAAATAACATACCACATTTTAACAATCATATTTTATGGACATATTTTTAAATTATACTTAATATTATATCTAATATATGTTAATATAGTAGCAGTTTTCATGTAAATTAATATATCATTTTTTATTCTTTTTGGAAGATTCAAGGTAATTTACAAAAGGGTTCTGTTTCCCTACTTATAATTAGTAACATCTTCCCCTAAACTTTTATGACCTCCCAGTAACATAATCTTGATAAAAACCTAATATATCCCATACATAACATACTTAGTCACAATATATAGGTATTTTACCTCTACAATTCCTTCTCTATGGTATTTATTTGCATAACTAAAGATCGATAAGCTTATTGAAGATAACTCTCTTAACAATGCTCTTTCATTTTATTTCTTCTTTTTTCCAAAATAAATTATGTATATAAACATATGACATAATAATAGAATTATCCCAAATATATTGTAAATTTATTATTTTTAAGTCATAATATTTATCCATCCTTTCTTACCTCACATGGGAAACGAAATCATCAACCATGTGTACATCGGACTATTGCCTCATATATTGATGTAATGCATTTTTAATCCACACCACTCCAGGGTGGATATAATTATTTTATTAATTATTATATATAATATTAATGATATAAATATGTTTATGTAATTATAATATAACATATAACTTCTTAATTTCTCTTTTGTTTGAAATATGATATTGTTGCTCTTGTACACGGTTGTCTATCACCTCACGAAGCGATGCGAACCATTTTTCTCATAAGATATACAAGTAATGTAATAATAAATAAATTATCAAAAAAATAGGATATAAATGATAAAATATTGATTATATATATTTATCTTTTCACCCTTTTACTTATCATTTCACCTATTTAGTTTGTGATATCTTCACTTGTGCTTACGTACAACATATGATCACCCCAGTGCGATGTGATTCGTTTTCAATGTCCAAATTTTAAGAGTAGTAATAAGTTTGTATCTATATTCTCAACATGATATGTATAACATTATTATCCTTCTATATATTATCTACTTACATCCTATATAAAAGAACCTAAATGATCATTAAATATGTGAATGATAAAATTAGGAAATAATCACCAGAAACAATAGATATAATGTAATATTTTTAACAAGTGGGTTATAAAATGTTATACTTTTATGGTATATAATATTTTAAATATGATTATTGTTATGGTATAAATTAATAAAAATCATTATACAATTATAGAAGTGGTCAAATTCTATTCAACTAATGTGATTTATGAGTTACATGACTTCAAATTAATTTTTCTTCTCTAATGTATATTGTAATGTTATGAACATAATTAATTTATATGGTGCATATAACACCCTTTTTCATTTAACATCACAATTCTATAATAATTCATTATATTTATCATTTTAATATTAAATATTTCATCTAAGGATATTTTTCTTGAAAATTACTATGTGGTAAAATTTAAAATACAATCTCACTTAATTTTCAAATTCTTAACTTCATCTTGAGAAAAAATTATTTAATTGTGATAATTTGTAGTGTGTATTATAATTATCATAAATATAAAAACTATCTTATTATTTATAAAATTATTTCCTAAACTATATACCATTATTATGGTTTTTAAATTGAATGTTATTTGATTAACTAGGTAAAATTGATAAATTTGTATTCTTTAATGAATACATATATTTTTGGAAAATAATACGAATTCATGAATTAAATAAAACATTTGATATGTGAAAAATTCCATAGAACTATAGTGGTATGTGGGGACTAGAATTATAAATTGTCTCCATGAGTTTTTAGGTCTCATGAGACAAATATGTTCATCAAATTAAATTGTATTGTAGCTATGTTTTTAAAAAATCTTGGGAAAGGTAATGGGGGATGATATATCATGTTCTATATAACATGAAATAAAATAATTAATCATGTCAATAATTAGGAATTTAGAAATTATTTTCCTTGATGTTATAAAAATGATATTATCTTTGGATCCAAGTCATTTTTAGTTTATTTATTAAATGGAATGTGTTTTCAGTTATTATCATTTATATATAAATAATTCATTATTATTTCATGAGAATAAACTTATTTTAATGTAATTTTTTTCATTTATTTACCTATTCATAATAATTATGATTATTGATTCTGGATAGATTCTATTGTATGTAACCATTTTTGATCATTTGAGGCTACCCTGATATTTTTTTCTTTCTCTAGTTTATGAAGAATAATCTGTGGAAGCAAATTTACTGATGATGTAAATTTAATATTGATATTTTTTTTATTCCTTATAAGAATTTGGAATCATGTATGTATCTAGTTTACCAAAAATACTAAAATATTCTTTCCAACATGATGTGATATCTTGTAAATAATGTCGATGTATTAATGTTGACATCAGCTCCAGGATACTGGGGCCAGGGTCATTATATTTGGTATTAGAGGAAGTTCAATAGAAACCATGAGAACTAGTTTAATTAAAACATAGATTACTAAACGTAAACCTTTGATACACTTTGAGGATAAGTAAATGATAACATTCTAATGCTTTGGTAAGGAAGATATTGTGTGGTTTTTCTTATAAATACATCCCTATATGGATACTAAAAGTAAAGATGATTCATTAAAAACAGTATATATGGGTAATATATCTAAAAAGGGTTTATTGGGATTTACTCGATCTTCACTTTGTGATTGAAGATATCCATTAAGGGAAACCTGGAATGACACACTCAGGGGATATATTTATAATAATTCATGTTTATTACATACCCTTGTGAAGTAATTGAAAATATTTTTATTAAATAAAAACATTCTCAATATAAAAAATATTCTTGATTATGAGATTATATGGGATTAAAATTTTCAATTTATGATAAGTGTTTCACTAGTATTGGGACTATAATATTTTGTTGAAATGTTATTATCAAATATTTTGTGTGGAATTGTATATAAATGGGTTCGAGTTGAAAGATTATAAACTGTGTCAATGTACCTAATCCAATGACTAATAATTATTCTTTGGTTTCTTGTATTAATCCATTATATCAATAGAAACTAATAACCTAAATATTAAAATCATATTAGAACAAAATATAAAATTATAAAAAGATAGTGAAATAAATATCTATGAATTGTGTATATAAAGAGAATAAATATAAGTAGAGGATGTCATATAAAAATATGTATAATAGGAATAATGAAAAGATGTATTTCCCCACATGTGATAATTTTATAATGAAACACCATTGTAATTACAGAACGAAAATGGGGGTTACTAAAAGTATTAATTGAAATCCCACCATCTTTGTGATAATAAGATAATGATGATGGTATCAAATTTTCAATTCTTTGATTATGATAAGATAAGTAAATATGAAAGTTAATGACCCAAGGGTGGAAAGGATATACCTCAAAATATGCAAACAAATCATGGTTAAGCTTATGATATTAAATAAAAAGAAGTGAAATGATTAATTATATTTTTATGGATTCATGAATTATGTCATTTGATTATTATATCAATGATATCTTTGTTAAAAGAATAAAAAAATGTATAAGGATTTTACTACAATAATTTTATATTTCTGTTTTGAAAGCGTATACTAAATGGTATTGATGACCATGAAAAATGATTAATTTGAAAGTTGAACATCTTGTAAAACAAATGATTGAGAGAAATATATATATTAATATATTTATGATTTTGATATAATAACATTGGGATAAATATATGATTTATATTAATAAATTAAAATTCATAATACTGAATAATAGGGAAATGACTAATGATTTATTGAAAAAATGTCTTATTCTATCATTTATAGAATTAACATCGTTCTTTGATTTAATGAATTCATCTAATAATAAAAATTTTATTGAAGTAATAAGTATGTATACATGTTTTCATTATGTTTGTATAGTAATTTAGGTTTTAAAATGTTATAGATTATTGTATTACTTCACACAAATATAATTTCTACATATTGGATAACATTTTAAACCCATTTTATTATAATTATAACTATGGATTGAAGTAATAAATTTTCATTATTTTATGGTTATTTTGATATATTATTTACTCATGGAAAACCAATAATATTTATATCTAGTTGTATTTGATGAAGTTGAAATTGATCAAGGCATAAACGAAGAATGATATTGTGCTAAATAAATGGAATTAAATCATATAAATATCTCTTCTCATGAAAATTATTCATCATTTGGAAATGAATCTTGAAATAAAATTTTATCCTAATAATATTATTTATGATGATATAAATGAATGTTTTCACACCAATTTGGTTAATGGTTTTGGGGTTATTGATTTTCATAATATCATTTACTATTTGGTGATCAACCGTCTATGTCACTCTCTTTAGTTAGTTGGATGTTATGGTCTTCTTTCATGTCCAAATCGTTACATAAAATATATTTTATCCATTTTTGAAACCTATTATATTCTATTACTTATGGCCTTCACACATACCATTTTCCATTATCAAAAGGATGCTTAATTTACACTTTTCATGACATTGGTTTCCAACAATGGGATTTTAAAATTTAAAACCCTTTATTACAAAAATTATTATTAAAATATGATGCTAAAATTATTTAAGGGGGTAGAAAATAAAACTTCCTCAATTATAAAATATTAACATATTGTCTGATAGAATGTATGATGTGTGGCACCATTCTTAGAAGAGAATATTACATCCATAAAATTTATGATATATTTATTTTATTTTAAAATAATTTCATTGATAAATTGTGATTCATGAAATTTACATAATTAGAATCATTTTTGTGTTTAATTTTTAGATAAATAAATTGAAACCTTTTAGAAACATTCACATTAAAACCCCACTTTCTAATCATGTCTCTAAGATTAATTTGAAATTAAAATTATGAAAAATCTATTAATGGAATTAGAAAAAATTATTCTATATTTGGAAAAAGTATAATTTATATTATCTAATATGGTCAAATCAAATATTTTACCAAAATGAATTCTTAAAATAGTAATAATTAGTTAACACGGTTATGGTAAAAATGGGTTTACCAGGTGTTAAACTATGAAAATAATTTTAACAAATTACCATCAAATTTTACAAAAATAGTATTTTCTAAAAATAGTTCGAAATTATAACTCATAATATCGAATATGGGGTCATTATTATGATTTAATCATGTGAATTACATTATTATGTTGTATTATTTTGGGAAATTTCATTGTAATTTGCAAATTCATCCAATTTCCCCACTTATAAAAGCGCACTACCTCCCCTCTCTTTTTCACACATCCCATATTTTTTCCTCGAAAAATATGACATAATTTCTCCCCAACATCCTTAGAAAAATTTTAGTTCGTCTCTTCCTATAAAATTCCCATTCATATGGAACTTAATAAGATATCCACAAGATGATTCTATTACAGAAGTTATTTGACTTAGCAAGTCCATTTCATTTTTATTCATATTTTTCAATGATAAATTTTTTCTTAACTAATAGAATAAAATAAAAACATTATATACCAAACAATTGGATTTTAATTTTATTTATATCCTAATATTTATCCATATTTACTTCCATCAAATGGGAAATGAAATCGTTGATCATGTGTAAGATGGACTACCACTTCGTGAACTGATGTCACTCGGTTTCCATCAAAATAACTCATGATTAGAAATAATGATGGAATTAAAATTTATAAATATTATTAAATATATAAATATTATTATAGAATTTTAATATCACATAAACCATATTACTTTCCTTGTTGTTTCACATATAATAACATCTCTAATTTGTATGGCTAACAACCGCCTCATGAAGAGATATTAATCATTTCTCTCATAAAAATTATTGAAGTTTAGGAAGGATATAATTACTGAATATATAAGATATATATAAGATATTTTTTATTTTTTATATTTCTACAAATTCATTACACTATCACCTTTTAGGTCAATAATATCATCCCTTATACGTATATAAGACATACCATCTCAACGATAAGATGTGATTCATTTTCAATTATAAAATATTTTGAGTGGTTATAATAATGTGTCTACATAATATGTATGCTATACACACCACTATAATAATTCATCATATTATGGTATTACATCTTATATAAAAGAATATGAACTTTCATCACAAAACAAACATGGAAAACAAGGATATTATCACCTTGAACAATGAAAATTATTGAATATTATTAACAAATGAGATATAAAATGTCATAAGAGGGTCATATATGATATTATAAAAATATTATTATTATATTTTAAATTAATCACATACTTAAAACCATTAATATTATGTTAAATTCCATTCCACAAATAGGAAGGAATGAGGTAAGGGAATTCATCTCAATTTACCATTGTTGAGGTATATTGTAATGTTATGCACATAATTTCATTATATAGTGTATAAAATTCCCATATTATATACAATTTCATCACTTGATAATAATATATGGAAATTTATTTTTCAATTTTATTTACTTCAACCAAGTGGATTTGACTAGAAAATTACCAATTTTTAAATGTAACTTTACTATCTAAAATTATTTTATGATTGACAGAATTCACTTCAAAAAATAAATTCATTAATAATTTTAGAATATAAATTAAATTATTATTAAATATAAATAATATTATATGAGATATATTATTATTTCCTAAGAATTAAATTTTTTTACACATAGTATTTACTATTAAAGGAATTTTATTAAAAATTTATTATTTAATAAATATGTATCTTTTACTCAATCCATATATTTGATGATAAAAAATATTTAATCCTGAATAAAATCTACCATTTGAGATATTAAAAAAATAATTGGACCCATAGTGATGGGTGGTTCCAATATATATATACTTGATGTATTATTAGGTCTCAGGATAAAATTTTTTTGACAAATTAATCTGGATTCTTCTTATAGTTTTACACTGTCATGTAAATATTCTTAATAATATGGATATCATGTTCATAAGAACATAAAATCCAATAATTAATAATTTCCTTAATTTAGAATTATGTTATTATCATACATGACATTTTTCTAGGATATTATTTAATGATTCATTTCATTCAAAATTTATTGAATAAATGAAATTTTTTTTCACTTATTTAACATTTTATTTTCATTATTCATTATCTTAACATGATAGCCAAGTTATTTATCTAAAATTTATGATCAAATATGTACATTTCCATGTTTATTATTCTTATTTATTTATTATAGAATCAACTATATGTAACCCTTATTGATTATTTTTCCAGACACTAATTTTCAATTCATTCCCCATGAAATGTAGATGAATTGTTTGAATGAGTTTCAAATATGATATTCATTTTCATTTTATACCTTTTATTTTGTATTCCTAATGATAAAATGGTGTAATATGTGTATAATTTTTACCATGATTACTAAATGAATTATTACTTTGGGATACGATACATTTTTTCTAATGAAAATGAAATAAAGTAGACACCAAATTCACACTACTAGGGTCGGGGTCAATACTACTTGCCTGACTCACAACACCAAGCTTAAGATGAACTGATAAATATTATAATACAACACATAAATTGATGTTAATTAATAATATTAATAAAATTATAAAATATACATATATTTTTTTTAATTAATATTTTTAAACTAAGTCATAATATAAAATACCCAATTTTTACTAAATTTATTTTCGGATTGAATTTTGTTTAAAATGGGTTTTATATTTTTTTATTTTATTTAATTAATATTAAATTATAAAAAATTAGGATTTTTAATTTGATAAAAAGGTTTCCATTTTTGAGAACATAATATCAAAATTATCATAACATAAATATTTGGATTTTCAAAAATAATTGATTTTTTAGGGATTAGTAAAATTATCATTTTTTTTTAAATTAATTCCATTTCATTGAAAGGTTTCATCATGATTCAAATTTTAACTTAATGAAACACATCAATAAATTATTATTATAATAAATATTTATTTAAATAGGCACTATCATTATATATAATTATGGTAGCAGTTCCTATTTAGACACAGAATACATTTTATCTAAAATATAATTCTTATAAATGCGTTTCCTTCTAATAAAAATAAATAAAATAAACAACTATTGGTATATTATTTTTATGAAATTAATATATTTAATATTACAATTTTTTTTAATATTCATCTATTTTTTCAACACGTAAATTAATAATAAATCTATTTCTGGTAGAAATTATCTATTTCCTGAAAACAATTGGCCTCAAATTTTTCACAGTTATTTTAAAATTATATTCTAAAACCCATATAAATATAATATTTTTAAAATAATTCTATATTTGGAATAAAAAGGAAAAAATTATGTTAATAATACCCCTTTTTTATCAATACGAATATTATCATTGGAAAATATTTTTCATCTCTATAAGATGGAATATGTAAAATGGGGTTTAAAATTTGGGATATGGATTTAAATTTTTTATAAAACAATACCTAAAAATTTTGTATGACTTTATTTCTTCCATTTAAAAACATTCATTAAATTTATAAAAATGTATCTCTATTTTTATTTGATAATTACTTTTATATTATTTAATGAAAATAATAAATATAAAAGTCACACTCTTGACATAAATATCTCCAAATTTTTTCTATAAGGATACAAAATAGTATACAATTATCCGTAAATGGGTTTTCAAGCCTTAGAATATATTTTTATTTGTTATTTTTATTTTAAATCTTTACTGAATTAATAAATCATTTAAATGTTTACAAAATGTAGACAAAATATTTAATTATTTAAAAAAAATAAAATAAATTATTTTAAAAAATTGTAAAAAAATAAAATTTCGATTAATTATTATGTTCCAAAAAAAATTATATTATTAATATGTTTTTATGTTTTTGATAAGTTTCTATTAAACCTTAATAATAATCATGATGATTTTAAATTTAATGTAAATAGAGAGTTCTAAATGTAATATTTTTGATAATTAAAAAAATTGTTATTAAATGATTTAAAATTAATTGAAATTATATCATCATAAAATTTAATTATTCTATTTTAAAATATATACCATGGTTCCATTATGGGGATTTTTTAACTTATTATGGTATAATTATTTACCGTTAATGAGTAGAGAATATTTATACATTAGTAATTGTCAAAATGGTTAACAAAGGGGTTAATAAAAGATAAGAGTCAAAATATCCCCCAAACATGAAAAAAATTTAATGTATGATAGGATTTAGACTAATCCACATACTATAATGTATAAATACCAATTTTCAAAAACCTTATTATAAAAAACTATTTTCTAATAATTTAATACATTAAATAATATATAAAGTTTCAATTTCAACATTTATAAAAGCGAACCTCATATCCACTCTTCTAAAAACGTATTTACATGCTGTCTTGGAAAATACCTAACAAAATACCTTCCTTATATCTTTCACCAAATTCTAGAGATTCTCATATTTTCATAAAACCATCCTTTCAAGTGTTAAGGTGTTTCCCAAAAGGGTTTTCTCAGTGATGAGGTATAACCCATAACTAAGTATTTTAATTTTTTTTTATACCTCGTTAAATTTTATAGTATTAATCCCAAAATAATATCGTACGTATCTATAATATAATGAAATATTTATTTAAATATGGAAGAAAAACTATTGACCATCTATTACATTAAGTGGGAAGAGAAATTATCATTTGTCTGTATGTGTGGACTATAATCTCCATGTTTTAATAAATTAATTTTCAATATCCAACATTAATAGATTTTCGTTATAAAATATTTAATGTTTATATGTTATATATAAAGTAATATATTTATTTATTAAGGTTTAATTATTATTTTATATTATTTATCTTATCTATCAAAAATTTGAAACAACGTCCATGTTTACATATGCATTACCATCTCCCGGAATGATGTAAATCATTTTTGAGCTCTATATCATAAAAATAAACATATATATAATGAATAAATATTATATTTATATCATTTTTAAAATTATATAAATGATGTACTTATGATCGAAGTACAAGGTCCAGAATAGTAGAACCGAAACATGCATGAAAAAAGAAGGAGTTATCACCCTGGAACAGTGATTTTAATAATGAATTATTATTAAATAAGTTATAATATATTATATATTTTATAAAAATTGTGATTGTGGTTATTTGAAACATTTATATTAAATTTATATTTATTATACCATATGTTCAAATGTGTATTAAGAAAGAGGAGATGTGATATATGGTATTTTTATCTAGCTTTTATTTGTTTGATCCACATCCCATATTCACCGCGTGTCTCTTTTAGGTGGTGTATATATTTCCCATGAATTTATTTTCTGATTATTATCACAAATATTATTACCATTTACATATTCATTTATTTATCTCTATTTCATGATGTTTTAATTTGAATGTCACCATTGTTTTAAGAAATATATAATCGATCCAATTTTCTTCTGTATTATTTATACATGAATTTTCATTGATAAAATTATGTGATTCATATCAAATAAATTCATATAATCTTCTTCCACACTATATATTACAAAAATATTTTTTTCCCAATTTATCATATTTTAAACACAATATGATTCATAAAATATTTCGGTCAAAAGCCATAATTATTTTTCCTCTTTAGATTGGAAAAATGTTTTCATTCATTGAAATGTTTTATAAAATTATATAAATAATTTTTTTGACTATTCTCATGTAAATAATTAATTCAAAAAATTTGAAGTATAATTTAATTTTAATTATTTTTTAATTCAAAAAAAAATCCATGTAATATTTTATAAATATTTATATTTAAATAATTCATTTCATTATAATATAAGTATTTTCCTCAAGAAATGTATCATGGGTATTTTGAAATAAATTTCATTATTGATAATACCCTTTCATGTTGATTTTTATTATTAGGGATATGACCAAATAATAAAATCATTATTAATTATCTTTATTTATTTATTTATTATTATTATTATTATATTACATTATTACCATTTTTAATGGGCTGTACTCTAATGAGATGATGCAATGTTTAGGAATATTATTTCCATACCATGAGTTATTTAATGATGATATGATTGAATATTAATGATCATGTGTCAAAAAAAATATTTCTCATAATTCTATTGGTGAGAAAAAATTATATACCCAAGACAAAAAAAAAATTATTATTTATGTATCATTATATAATTAAGGAAACTAAGTTATTTTTCTTAATCCTCTATAGAAATGGGTGGGGATTCTTGATCCGCTATATGAAACATGTGGGAGTTCTAGATCTATTTTTATATGTTAAAATGGTTTAATGCCTAATCCATAATGATTTGAAAATATTTGTTTATAACAATTATATATTAAATTTTTTATATTTCCATTGATAAGGCCACAATATTATTAGATGTTTTTATGATTAGAATTTGAAATTTTGTTTCATGATTGATTATTGGTGATTTCTCATTCTTATGATTCATGTATTTCAAATTATAAATATTAAAGAAATTATTAAAGATTATAAGAAATGATAATTTAAAAATTTAATTTGTATGTTAGGATCATAATATTATAATTATATTCTTATATTATGATTGTATAAAATCATTGATTCATACCTGCTTTATTTATACTTATTGAGAATCTATTCCCCCTATATTTTTTGATTCCTTTATATAGGTTATGAAGAATGGTTATAAGTACTATATATCTATAAAAATTACTTTGTGGGAAGATCTTTTTGGGTGATGTTGAAGATCATTCTTGATGTAAGAATATTTTGTATATATTCTTGAAAAACACTAAACCTCTAGGATCATTTTCTAGATATTAATATCAAGAATTTAATATTCATATAAATTGGTTTTTTTATTTTTATATGAAAATATTGGGTAATTATAATCAAAATATTCTCTAGGTAATAGACCTCATGATTGGTATAATAATTGTTTTCCCTTACACCCTCTATGCCAATGAATTTTATCTAATTTATGTGGTTCTTAATTCTTAATGTAGGGGTTAGATGTAAATTATAATAAAACATATAATAAATTATTTATTGTATGTATGGTAGGTCATATAATCCATTAATGGTTGTATATCATTTTATTAGATCATCTTATGGGTCAATGAAATGTTCATTAAACCGTTATTTATAATAGTCCTAGTATCCTAGTAACAATATTAGTTACCTTACTCATGAGACAGATATATTGTTACCGTTAAATAATATGTGTATATATATATTGCACTCTATTAATGTTTTTCAAAAAATTCAAACTATGGAATAAATAAACATAGATGTATGCTTTAGAATATATCACCATCTAGGGAGGTAATAACTATCATGGATTTAGGATTAGGCCTATGAAATGATATCTTCAAATATACCAATGAAGGTATTGAGCACTAATTATTTTTATCACTACTGTGTATGACCCATATTACATTACACATTCATGGTTAAAAGACCAAGATGGTTCTATATAAGTTTGGGCATCCATGGCTAATTATCAAAAATCTTAAATTAATGTTTGGACTAATAGAAAATGTATTGGTTCTCACAACATATTAGAGGATAATCATATGTATTTTTTGGGATCATAAGGCAACCAATGATATAATAAATAGATGATATAAATAATAGTAGAAATAATGAACAATGTAAAGGAATCCGATATAATTAGAGAGATCCATGTGATGTTTCATTAATACCCAAACAATAGGGTCCCTCTTTATTAGAGGAATATATTATTGTTATCACCCATAGGTTCCAATCGATTTGGGAAGAAAATATAGGGATTACACATCATATGAAACTTAATATGCATTATAAATTGAATATCCTTTATAGGGGAGAAAAATACTATTCATATCATACTCATGTACCTCAGGGGCTGTAGATGAGTCATAAATTGTGTTAACTACTTATCTATATAGTCTAAGATAATATTTTTGGGAATTCCCCCATAGAATACCAATTTATCAATTCTAGTGGACCATTTTAAAAAAAATCACATCTATATTACAAACATGAATTTAATTTTTTTCCTAAAAAATTGTACACCTGATATGTGATCTAGAAAATTATAAAAAACATGTTTGGGACTCATGAGAGTATAATGTTGTTGTATTATAAATTTTTTAGTATATAATTAATGTATTGGTCCTATGATAATATGGATCCCAACAATGTTAAATGGTTATGTATGGTGACTATGAATGAAACCTAGGTTAATGTGGAATCCATGTAAGGATATAAATGATAATTGTTCCTATGTATTGGAGATGGTTGAATATAGTGTCTTGATGTTTTTTATTAGATAATATGGTTCACATGAAATAAAAATCGATATGTAGGATTCATATTTATGGTATATTAGTGGATATGGAATCCATGTTTTGGAACTTCGATAATATTATGACCTAGTATGGGAGATGGAGAAATATGGCCCCTAGGTATAGGAGATTGTTGATTTTGGCATTGGGGTGTGATACCGAAGATAATTTATATCCAAATCATTTTATATAAGAGAATAAAATTCCCATGAATTGAATTTTATAAAATATGGTTCCTAATTTGGAGATAGATAAATATAAAACATATTTAATAATGTGGAGTCCCTCCACCTAGGAAGGCATAAAATTAATTACTTTTTTTAATGATTTTTTAAAGGAATTATATTCACTGGTCACATTGGGTGTTTATGTAAAAGAATTTCATGTAACATTTTAATAACAGATAGCTGATTCATGTTTCCATTAAATGATAATAATCATTATAATACATAGATACCATTTGTTTCTTTCAAATTCCAAAATTTTTTAGTCAAAACTCTTCTAAAAGGGAGCTTGGATGAGCTAGTAATATATTTCATTTTCTTAGGTACTATTAGGTATTCTCTCTTACGATCATCTAGTCTAATCCATATATCCGAAAATCAATGGTGTGATCTTTATTTTGAAATTGTTGGGTTGTATGTCACATTTATAAGAAATATATTTGGGAACCAAAATCTATTGAATGATTAGAATATCATGAGATGATAATGTGGCCCAAGATGGCGTGGTTATTCCTTGATATAGGCATGGGATTAGTTGGTTGTCTGGATTATTTCTAGAACATTTAAAATTATTCGACCTTATTAATGAGTTTTTTTTATATTTTTCCATTTGTATGAAATCTAATTTTCTATTTATAAAATCAATGTGGGTGTGGTATAAAAGGATGTAATTCAAATAATTAACCTTAGTACATGATAAGAGGATTCGAAGATTATCCTTAGGTAAAGAGACTGAAGGATGAATATAATCCTCAATAAATGTATTAAAATAGTATATTAAATTGGTAAAAAACATAGATAAGATGATATGGGTTATATTGTAATATTTTATATTGGATCCTCGGAGTATTTTTAGAGATAATCTATTATAGATATTTTACACATTCTTACATAGTGGTAACTCAACAAGAAACTTTTTATTACAACTTATGATATTTGATTTGAGAAAAAATGAGTGAAATGGTTAAAGATAATTAATATCCCATGTTACATCCAAATTGATTCATTATATTTTGGAAATTACAATGATACAGATGTTTATTGAATAGTTATTAGTTTACTTCTAATTGTAGGAGTTTATAGTGGTACAACTAGAATTTGAGGAAGTTAATTGAAATATAGGATGATGTTATTCTCAAAATTATTAATTAATTACAAATAATATTAATTTTTTTTAATGATTCTAAAGATATAAAAAATTAAATTGTGTTAAAACATGGGAAATATTTAAATACTACAAAATATTTTAAAAATTACCATTATGGTAGTAATATTTTTAGAAATGATAATGGATAATAATTAGGAAGCTATATATATTAATGAATCATATAATATTTTGATTTGAGAAAAACAAAGAGATATCATTATTGGTTTTCAAAATAATTATAGTTTTAAAAATTCCTATCATAGTGGGGCTTACTCATAGGAAGAATCGAGGAGTTATCTATATCAATTGTAATATATGTATTTTATAATAGTGATACAATTATATTTGAATATGATTTAGAATAATGATACCTATTTGTCATTTTCACTTCATATGTAAAATATAGATAATAGGAAAAAAAATTCTTTGAATAGAATCTCTATGGGAATTGTTAAGTAGAATAAAATCTTGTCTTATATGTAATGGTTATGCTTTAGTTAAATGTATACTGTTTTATTTGAAATTTCCTCAAGTTATAATGATTTAAGTGATTTTAATTTTTATCTTATATATGTTGAAATGAATTAGATTTTTTTATAAACAGATTTATATTTAATTTTCATCAATGGTGAACATGGGGAAGAGTTCTACATTGAAATCAATAAGATTTAATAATTTCCAAAAAAAAATGATCACATGTTTTTAAGATAATGGGTGTTTTATATATTCATATAATAGTCTCCTAATAAAGAAAATCAACTTTTGATAATATTTTAGAAGGATTTAAGGTCCTGCAAGTAATTATGGATTATAATAACATTGTAATGTTACATGACACGTATTCATTGATTGTGATAATGTGGTAAGATTATTTTCCTAGGAAATAAATATAAAACTTTTAAGAAATACTTTTTCATTGAATTAAAATTACAATTATTGGTGACATGAAATTATTTTTATTATTATAAATATGAAACCAAAAAAATATTTTTCCCTTTACCTCATAATATATATATTCTCTTGAATTAATGATGGATTTTAGAATGTAACAATCAAGTGTGATCTCCACTCCTATAAAATTTGAATCCATGTGTACCAAAAAATAAAAACACATGACTATTGATAAAAGATATACACTAGTAGGTTTATAAAATCATTAATATCCATTTATAATTTCATTCCATTTTGTGAAAAAAAATATAATTTAAATTTACTATGATATGTTATAAAACTATGAAAGGGGTCCAATTAGTTGATTTATTTAAAAACTTATCCTTCATAAATTACACTACGTCTATTTTTTTCTATAATAACTTATAAAAGTATACAAATCTCCAAAAATTTAATGAATTATAAATTTAAATCAATAGGAGAATAAATGGATTTTTAAAAGATTCACCAATAATGAGGGTGACTGTATCTTTTTTCTATTAGTGGAGTCCATAAAAAAATTTTACCAATGAAAATTTTATTAGAAGTATAATGTTAATGTACCATAATTGAATCATTAGTGTTTTATAATACATTAATATCCAAAAAACTTATAATAGTTTTAGCATATATTGATTTTTTATTTTCTAACATAGTTAATGTGATAATTAAATGAATATAAGAATATTCTAATGTCACTATATGATAACTCATTGTAATTAATTTACATTAGAAGATAGAATATAATCTGAAGATTTGAATTCAAGTCCATCATGATTCTAATTAAAAAAATAGAATCAAAATATGCTTGTATATCTCTTAATCTTTTTCCTTCTTTATCAATATCAATTGAAAATATTCATTATATCTCTGTAGATTAATATAAATTACCAATTCAATCATGTACAATTTTAATTTACAACCAATATTATTTTCATATTATATCCATACATAATATATATTTTTTGTTGAATCATGAATTTTTAAATTATATATTTTTTTTAATTTTTTAGAAAAATCAATCAATAGTGTAATTATTTAATGGAATCTCAACTAATATTATCCATTAATTTCCCTTGGTACCTCCCCTTTATAATTTATATTATTGGTTTTTTTCATGGTAACAAATTTCATTTAAATTTATATTATAATACTTGAAGATGTTCATCCATATTGAAAAATATACATGTGGTATCATTTCATACAATGAAATGAATTTATTCAAGTAAATAATTTGAGAGCAACCACAACATTACTATTTTCATGAATTTGTCTCTATATTTATCAAAGTGAAATTTCTCAAACTTAATACATATAACAAATAAATTTTCTTTATCATATTATTATTTAATTGTCACCGTGGAGTAAATTATTTATCCAAATTATTATTGTGTCTAAATTTTGAAATCAAACATTGATGAGCACTTTATCCTAAGAAAATTAAATGATGTGTTATTTTCATACATTGTTTAAAGGCCATATTCGGAAATTATATGCAGGAACCTGAATCTTCATTTTAGATATTTTTTCCTTTTTTGGTGTTTTTGAGGAAATTGGGTGTTTTTGGAAATTACTTAAGTACACACCATGTACTTGGTTACCGCGGGTAGCCGAGTCCTGGCCATGTAGCAGCCACACATAAGGTCGTGTGTGGTGACCTGGAGACCGCCTAATGTGGGGGCCAGTGACGGTAAGTACACACCGTGTTCTTATAAATTACATGACGTGTAATTACTTTTTTTTCATGAAACGCACTGGGGTCTTGTCTAGTTGGCCGAAATCCCTCCTTCTAGGTCTGGTTTTTCTGAGAGTGAGGGTACGACCACGATTCTTCTCTGATCTTTTCATCAAGCGTCTGTTCTCCAAATCAATCGGCGCCAATTGTGTTGGGATCACCTCAGTAACCTCTTTCTTCTCCGAGAGCTTCGTTTTCTGATTCCTCTTCTTTCCAGAGTTATATACGGTGGAAGGTTATAGATGTTTTTGTTGATATATTGTGTTCTTGGGTAATTCAAGTCTTTATTATCATGTATAACGATAGTACGACACTGAGGTAGGTGGTTTGTGCCTTTATGTTGAAATTCTTTGAGTTATATGTGCAAAATTTTCCTATACCCTTGATCGGGGTATTGCACATTTACTATTTTAGCCCAATTAATTGCCTTCCATGCTTTAATGCTTCAGTAGTTGTTAATTGAATGTCAATAGGGTTAATTTCTATGCTCTTGATGTGTTTTCCCATTCATGTTTTGTTTGTGATCATTTGGCATTTCATAGCCTGTTAGGCTGCCTTGTTTGTTTCCCATGCCTAGTATTGTAGGATGGAGTGATGTTTATCTGACATGTTGTTATGTTGTATATTGTTTTCCAAGTAGTTCATGGGGATTAAATTGGCCGTATTTCATTGTTGTGAATTTTTGACATACATAGGGTAGTGGGAACCTAGTGTAGTATACCGTAGGAAGAATGGACATAAGGGCTTCACCAAAGGGTCTGTTTTTAATATTACAATACGAGACCATATGTAGAATTTACGTAAGTGATTCCTTAGAGTATCATTAGTTCCTCAATGTGGGACAAAGGGGGAATGTGATGTATGTTCTCCCCTAGAGCGCCTTTTAGTTATTGAAACGAGTCTATGGGGGGAATTGACAGTGAGTGCTTCCCCATAGAGTCTATGCTTTCACAGAACTAGAGGGGTGAGATTATGTGTACTTCCCATAGGGTTTCTTGTGTTGTATTGACTGAACCATAGGGGTTAGACTGAGAGTACTTCTCATACAGTTACCTTCTTTGTTTAGCTACTTGAATGATATGTGGAATAAAATTCTTTGAAACTGTGAATATTTTTACTACTGAGTACTTCTTTGTTTACTGCTTCTTTTTACATATTGCCTGACATATATATTCACTAACTATTAAGAACAGATCTTTTAGTGGTTTCATACTGGGATTAGTCTCACGCCAATATTGGGTCTTGCTTTTGGGACCAAAAATATTATATTATTGAAGGAATAGATAAGGTTAAGTTCCATTATACTTCAATTACATGACTACTTTGGAGAGGGAGAGCATGGGACCAAGCTAAGGCTTTAGATGCTAAGAAGTTGTTTATTGTTTTCTTTTGTACTTTGGTTTAGTATTTTTTTCAGCATTATGATGTGTTTGGATGATTTCCTAGACATATGTATCTTTCATCAATATATATGTGCTCCAGTTTCTTATTACTTTCAACATTCCATCGTTTACTATTTGATGCCATTATTACTGCTTCCGATTATGTTATCTGTTTCTCTTCCACTGTGTTACTCTTCCAATGAGAGAATAGTTTCCCCACTTTCACATCCATGGCCCTCATTTCTAGTCAGCAGCCTTTGGCGTTAGGGGAAATTCACTTGAGTCCATGTGACCAACCTAGTACGGGGCTCCTCTGGGCGACTTCTGGAACCGGGTCATTACAAAGTGCTATTAGAGGAATTATTTTCTCTTGACTTACAATTTGGATCCTATAGATAGATATAGGAAGGAATGTGAGCTTGGAAATGAGCTTTTCCTGTAAATAGCTAACCCGTGTATAGGGAAAAGCCAATCTACCTTGTTAATTGCTTGTTTTTTGGGTTTTCTATTTTACAGTTGATTTGATTTCATCTTGATTGATTCACATGTTTTTTCCTATTATTATTAATGTTATTGAGTTTTTATTTCTGTTTCAACATGATGAGATGAGGGTATTCCATCTCATGTATCATATCGGCACTTTCTTGGGATCACATGTCATGCATTTTCCCCATTCCATATAGGGTGCATTAGCGATTGCATGTTGTTTTTTATAGATGTTGTGCTAGATACGCAAGTTTTTGTGATGGATTCCTTGATGAAAATTCCTACTGTTTGATAGAGTATTGGTTGTGTAAGGTTTTTTTGAGTGAATGCCAAACTTTGTTTCTTGAGGTGTTATGGGCCCTCATGGATCGGAATTTGGTGGATCATTAATCTATTATACTTTTTTTTGACATGTGTAAGATTCCATGCTTTGATTTGCGGGGAGTATGGGCCCTCAGGGATTGTAATTTGGCACTTTAATGTTCGTTTTAGTGTTTTTATGGGCTCCAGAGTAGTTTCTAAGGCTTATAATCCGAAAAAACCCAGAATACACACCATGTAATGTTGAATACATGCCATTTCTTCTTCTGTTCAGGAAGAAACTGAGTTTCTTAAGAACACACCATTTAATTTATGTACAAGCCATGTAGTATCAAACTGTGTCCCATACAGTGTGGTAGGGGACACAGGGTTTGGAATCATGGGGTAGGACACATTGTGTACTGGATGTACACGTCGTGTGGTAGAACCGTATAACCGACCATGTCACTAACAACACGGGTCAGTTGCGTCTTCTCTATTACACATCATGTACATCAAGAACATGTCGTGTAGTTTAACCCCTGTATCCAACTGAGTTACTAACAACACGGGTCGGATAAATATTCCAAGTACACATAATTTCCATTTTGAACAAGACATATAATGTGATCGTTGTATCCGGTCATGTCACTATCAACATGGTTCGGTGAAGCTTGTCTAGTACACGTTGTGTCTAAAATTAAGATGGCGTGTAGTCTTGTTCTTAGAGAACCATGTGGTCTAAGGTAACTCGGGCAGGGGAAGAGGATTCATGTACATGTCGTGTGAAATTAAAAAAAGTTGTGTAGTGGGTGTTACACAACCTATTTTGGAATATGTACACGCCCATGTGAATGGGTTACATGAACACACCGTGTGTTTAAAAATACACACCATGTGTCCATGTTTTGAAAAAAAATGAATTCTTTCTTTATCATGTTTCCTCCTTAAACATATAAGTTTCATTATTTGATAATCTTGATCTAAGGTGTACATTTGACCTTGTAGATTCATGCCACTGATACGTACTCTAGTTGTACGCAAATTATAGGGAAAGGATTAGACATCGAACATGACTTTTCAAGGACTACCAGCTGATCCTCCTGTAGTTCCAGTCTTAGAACCAGTTGTCATTATGGACACAGATGCTGATGCATAGTTCCGAGAGGGCGCCATGAAGTTCATGAAGACCGTCCTAGGAGTACTGCATCCTTCTACTTCTATAGAATAGTTGACACATTTTTTCCATCATCAACATCTTCACACCTTCACCAGGGAAGGAGGACCTCAGGCTGTAGAGTCATGGTTAGAAGCAATCCATTCCATCTTCAAGCATCTGAAGATGCCTCCTGAGAGGAGGGTCAAACTACCTACGTACATGCTTCGGGATTCCTCCAAGAGACGATGGGATGTGATCTCACAGGCAGGATTCCAGTAGGTTATGGCTTGGGATAAGTTCTAGCGTTCCATGTATGACTAATTCTATCCAAAGAATTTGAGGTCTAATCAACCCCAAGAGTTCCTGAGTCTAGAGCACGGTACTCCTTCAGTCAAGGAGTACTCTTCTCATTTCATAGATCTGTATAACTTCACGCCCATTCTAGTAGGTGATGAGTTTTTCCAAACAAGTAAGTTTAAGGATGGTCTCATGCACGACATCCTATCTCAGGTGAACATCTTCCGGTTGACTTCCACCACTCCTATAGTCAAACAAGCATTGCTCACAGAGCGAAATATGGGGGATTATGGAGTTGTGAGCTAGGTTGTCATGACATATAAAGTTAGTATCCATCCAAACGATAGCAGGAACCGTCATAGGGGGTCTTCACGCGGTGATATAATGATGCGAGACACATCTTCAGGGTGCCAGGTGGTGTGTTACTAGTGCGGGAAGAGCAGTCATATGACGTCACATTGCCTGTGAGACCTAGTGGAGTGCTGATATTATAGAATGATTGGGAATATTCAGCGTTTCTATTAGATATTCTAACCAGTATCTATTTTAATTGGTTCTTCTATGAATCCACTTTCATGAGAAGTGCCACAAGTTTCTCATCAGTATGGGAACTAGAGTTCTTCTGGCCGTTCAGGCTGAGGTGGAGGTCGCAGACATGGTAGTCAGTCACCAAGCATTCAGAGAAAAAAGGGTGGATTAGCTTAGAGTGGTTAGGTAGGGTCACAGGTTCGCGGTGTGGGTCAAACCTTTGTAGTGGAGCAGACCTAGAAGAAGAAGGATCCCGGACCCTCTACAGTTCGACGTACGATCTTAGTTTCTTCAGTTTTAGCTTCTACTTTTTCGATACAGGGGATTCCCATTGCTTTATATATATTTCTATTGTGGGGAGACTTGGGCTCTATATCTTTAATTCTATTGATTTCTTGATGTTGGACACACCATTGGAGACTATAACTACAAGTATAAGTCTTTGAATGGAGTTCCCTCTTGGGGTTGGTGGGTGTCACTTCTTTTGGGACTTTTATGTCATAGAGATGACATGATATGATGTAATTCTCATAATAGACTGGTTAGTTCCCTTCTATGTAGTTGTCAATTTCTATCCCCATAGGGTGAGTTTCACATCACTAGAGGGCAGATCGTTTCTTCATAAGGGCGAATGGGATGTACATGAGAGTAGATCAAAACCCGAGCATCATGGGTTGAGAGGAGTTACAACCCAAATTTCTAGTCAATATCTAGATGACCAGGGGACTTCAAAGATGGAATTTCCTCTAGTGGTGGATCGTTTTATGGATGCCTTTATAGATAAATTTTCAAGTTTGCCTCCCGAGTGAGAGGTAGAATTTTCTATTGAGCTCATTCCAGGAGCGCAACTGGTGTCCATTCCTCCTTACAAGATGGCAACACCAGAGTTTATAGAGTTCATGAAATATTTGGAGGTGTTGCAGGCTAAGGGTTTTATCCAACCCAGTACTTCTCCTTGGGGTTCACCTATCATGTTTGCGAAGAAGGCAGATAGTAATCTTAGAATTTGTGTGGATTATTGGAACATGAACCAGTTGATAGTCAAAAACCGATATCCCTTACCAAGTATTGATGATCTCTTTGATTAACATCGAGGAGCACAGGTGTTCTCAATGATTGACTTGAGGTCCTGTTATCATCAGTTGCGCGTTAGACCATCTGATATACCTTTTACAACATTCCGAAGTAGGTATGGTCTATACAAATTTGTGGTTATGCCATTTGGTCTAGCAATCATGCCTATAGTTTTCATGACACTAAGGAACTGAGTGTTCCATCCATACATGGATTCTTTCATAGTGATTTTTTTGGAAAATATCTTGGTGTACACTCACACTCAACATCACCATGATACACATATTGATAAAAAAAATTGTACACTGAGAAAGCATTATTTATATGCTAAGCTCTAAAAATGCCACTTTTGGAGGGACCATATTCACTTCATGGGTCACATTATCTCAGAGATAGAAGTATCAGTATACCCATCAAAAGTGAGAGATATAGTTTCTTAGGAGTAGGAGAAGAACGTCTTTGAGGTACATGGTATTATAGGGCCAGCTGGATACTACATAAATTTCAAATAGGACTTCTCACTCTTATTAGTGCCATTTATAGGTATGACTAAGAAGGGCGAAATGTTTTTGTGGTCAGATTCTTATGAGTCATCTATTCAGGATATGAAAGGGAGGTTGAATTTATCTCTGATATTATTTTTTCCAGAGCCAGGAAAGAGCTATACTATGTACTGTGAATTTTCAGTTATCGGGCATGGAGCAGTGCTAATTCCAGAAGAAACAGTCATTGTGTATGGGTCTCAGTAGTTGAGGCCACTTGAGAGAAATTACTAGATGCACAATTTTGAGTTGGCTATAGTTGTTCATGCCTTAAACTGTTGGAGACATTATCTATTGGGAGAGAATTTTGTGGTTTTCAGCAACCACAAATGTCTCAAGTATATCTTCACTAAGAATGACTTGAATTTGAGACAATGAAGGTGGGTTGTGTACCTTCAGTATTTTGACATTGACCATGCCCATACACCTAGAAAAGTCAATGTGGTGGGAGATTCACTTACTTGAAAGACTCAGATACAGTTATTTCAGGAGGCCACTAGTGAGTGGAAACTTATGGCTCTGTTCACTGAGATGCAATTGGAGGTGCATAATGGGAAGGGGCAGATGTTTCTTTCTTTTGAAGATATTAACTCTACACTTCTTGATCGAGTGAGAATGAGGCAGCTATCAGATTTGGAATTCCTAGTCCTATGAGAATGTGTGTCAAGAGAGGACCCTATTCTTGGATGGACCATAGGCAAGTATGAGATATTGCATTTCCATGGGCTTGTATGGGTTTCATCAGATATATATGAGGATCTCATGGGGGACATTCATTCCTTTGTTTGGGTAGTTCATCCTAGTGTCACTAAGATATGTCGTGATCTAATCCGTCAATATTGGTGGCCAGGTATGAAGAGATATGTTGCTGGTTTCATCATGAGGTATTCCACCAATCAGTAGGTAAAGGCAGAGCATCAGCGATCAGTGGGGATTTTGCCGCAGTTACCCATTCCTGAGAGGAATTGTAATTATTTAGCGATAGATTTCATGACAGGTTTTTTGAGGTCTCCTTGAGAGAATGATTTTGTTTAGGTTTTCATTAACAGACTCATGAAGGTTGCAAAATTCTTGTTGATCAAGAAGACTTTAATGTTGATGAGCAGGGACTAATGTACATCTGAGAGATTATACATCTACATGGATTTTCACATTCCATTGTTTCAGACAAGGATGCACGTTTTACTTCTCAGGTCTCGCAGGCATTCCAAAAGGCCTTGGGTACACAGTACTTCTGATTACGGATTACCACCGCCAGACAGATGGACTGTCTAGGAGTACAATTCAGGTGCTTGAGGACATGCTTCGACCATGTATCCAGGATTTAGGAGGTTTTTGGGAGAATCCCATACCTCTTGTGGAGTTCTCATACAAAAAATAGGTTTGAAGCAACTATTCTGATGGAACATTATGATGATATGTATGATATGCCATATAGATCACTCTTATGTTGGATGGAGGCAGTAGAGGCAGCTATGTTGGGACATCGTCTTGTCTAGGAAACTACATATTAGATAGAGTTGATTCGGAAGAGGATGGTTGCTGCACAGTCTCATCATAAGTCTTATATTGATCAGTGGAGATGTCCTCTAGAGTTTCAAGTCAGGGATCAGGTTTTCCTTTATGTCACACCTAGGTTGGAGCACAAGAGTATTAGAAGATAGTGTAAGATTTCGCCGAGGTACGTAGGGCTGTTTGAGGTTTTGGAGAGAGTTGGGCTGGTTTCCTCTCGGTTGTAGTTACCTCAGAGGTACAGGGATTCACACGATGTCTTTCACGTTTCTCTACTACGATGTAACATCCCAGACCCATCTCATGTTTTTCAACCTGAGGAGTTTGAGTTAGTGGTGGACGCCTCATTCAAGGAGCATCCTATATGGATTGTTGATCGCAGTATGATGGTTCTCTGTGGCCGGTCTATTCCACTGGTACGAGTGTTATGGCAGCATTAGCAGGTATAGGATGAGACTTGGGAGAGGGATGTCGATGTACGATCACAGTGGCTAGAGCTGTTTGAGGATTCTTCTTCTACACCCCATTTCTAGGGAAGTTGAGGAAAAAATTTCTTTAAGGATGAACTTTGTAAATACCCGGATCTTCTTTTTCAGGTATGATTTCTTTTTTCTGTGTTTTTAGGAAAAGTGAAGTTTCAAGAAATTTCTTAAGTATACGTCGTGTACTTCATGAGTACATAGCATGTACTCGGTTACTGTGGGTAGTCGAGTGCTGGCCATGTAGCGGCCATGCAGACGGCCGTGTGTGGTGACCCTAAGACCCCCTAATTACAGGGTCTAGTGAAGGAAAGTACACATCGTGTACTTATAAACTACATGACATGTACTTTATTTTTTTTCCATTAAACACACCTGGGACACGTCTAATTGGCAGAAAGGCGTATTTCAAGGTGTGGTTCGTCCGAGAGAGAGGGTATGACCGCGATCCTTCTCTGAGCTCCCAATCGGGCGTCTGTTCTCCGAATAGATCGTCATCGATTGTGTTGGGATCACCTCAGTAATCTCTTAATTCTCCTAGAGTTTCATTTCCTGACTCCTCCTCTTTCGAGATTTATATCTATTTGAATGTTTTATACATTCTTGTAGATCTACATTGTTATTGGGAGATTTAAGGCTTGAGTTTCATGTATAATGATCGTATGATGTCGAGGTATGTGTTGTGTGCCTTTCCGTTGAAATTCACTGAGTTATATGTTCAAAATTGCCTAATACCCTTGAAAAGGGTATTGCATGTTTACATTTTTAGTCCGGTTAATTACATTTCATGCTTGTATTCTTGAGTATAGGTTAATTGAATATGAATAGGGTTAATTTCTAGGATTTGTATGTGTTTACCAATGAATGTTTTGTTTGTGATAGTTTGGTCTTTCCTAGCCTATTAGGTTGCCTTGTTTGTTTCACATGCCTAGTATTGTAGGATGGAGTGATGTTTATCTGACATGCTGTTATACAGTAGACTGTTATCCATGTTGTTCATGATGTTTGCTTTTGTGTATTGCATTTTTTGCTCATTTGAATTAAATTGGGTTGTGGGAACATGGTGTAGTAGACCATTATAATAATTGACATAAGGGCTTCTCAAGAGTGTCTGCTTTTACTATTATGATGTGAGATCACAGGGAGAATTGACGTAAGTGCTTCCTCAGAGTGTCTATAGTTCTTCGATGTGGGACACAAGGGGAATGTGACGTATGTTCTTCTCCAGAGTGATTTTTAGTTACTAATACGAGACTAAAGTGGTAATTGACAGTGAGTGCTTCCCCAGAGAGTCTATGCTTAAGTTGAACCAGAGGGGTTAGACTATGTGTACTTCCTAGAGGGTTTCTAGTATTGTTTTGGTTGAACCAAAGGGGTTAGGTTGAGAGTAATTACCAGAGGGTTTTTAGATTTGTTTAGTTGCTTGCTTGATATGTGGAATTGAATTATTTGAAACTATGGAAATGTTTACTGCTCAGTACTTCATTGATTAAGCCATCTTTTTAATTATTTCCTGCCATATATAGTCACTGACTATTATGCAGAGATATTTTGGTGGTTTCCTACTAGTATTAGACTCACAAACTATTTGGGTAATTCTTTTGGCCCCAAATAGATTATATTGTTGCAGGTATAGGTAAGGGAAATCACTCTTCTACTTCAGGTACTTGACTACTTTGGAGCGAGAGAGCATGGGACCATGGTGAGGCTTGTGATACTGAGGAGTTGTTTACTGTTTTCTTTTTTACTTTGGCTTTGTACTTTATTTCAGCATTTTGATGTGTTTGGATGATTTCATACACATATGTATCATGCATAATTATATATGAGATCCATTTGATTATTACTTTCAGTCATCTGCTATTTACTGTTGTATGCTATTATTACTGCTTCCTCTATTGTTATCTGTTTCTCTTCTGCTGTGTTACTCTGCCAATTAAGGAATTATTTTCCCACTATCACATCTAAGGCCCTCACTACTAGTCAGTAGCCTCTGGTGTTAAGGGAAATACGCTTGAGGCCATGTGACCAATCGGGTACGGGTCACCTCTTGGTGGCTTCTGGAACTATGACGTTACATTATAGTAACTTTTAAACCATTAAAAACATTAATATGTCCTGGAAAATTTCAAAATTATATAGAGTTACTTTTACATAGGATTTGCGTACTCTTTCATGTTGTTCTTTTTATTAGAAAAAATTCTACATATCCATAGAAACAATGACACTTATATAAGGTTATATTACCATTCCACATATCATATGTTATTTAATTTTCAAAATTTTCCAATATATGGAGCATCATGAAAAATATACAATAACACATTTTTTGACATACACTGCATATATTTTACTATTTTCTTATCCACACTTCCAATGAAATACACAAATGACTATGTATCCAACACTTTTCCAAATTAGTATTTTCAAATTATAGTTTCATTTTTTATCCCTTTTTAATAATAGTTTAGCAATACATATCAAGAATTGTTTCTAGAATTTTCATTTTTTCATATTTACTCATGGATTCAAGAAATGTTTTTATAGGCATAAAAAAATCATCATTCTGTTACATGGATTCTCCTATAAATTCATAAAAAACATAAAAATATAATATATGATTGGATATATTTTTAGACATTTTTCAAATATTAGTAACTTTATTTCCATAGACCCACAACATACAATTACTATACTTTTAGCACATCAATAAAACCACATTATCTCAACTCATACAACTTCAACATATCATTCTAATATTTTGATGAATCTATTATATACATTTTATTATACTAATGAAAGAAAAATTGTATTCACTTCTTTACAGCATATCACATAAATAATTATAAAAATATATGATACTCTTTGATAAATATGTGTATATTTAAATTAGATTTAATATGAAATATCCCCCCTTATTTCTTTCATTAATTCATAATGATATAAACTCCTAAAAATTCAATACCAAAATATGAATGACACACATAAATATAATGATAGATTTATTCCACCAAAAAATATCCCAATAAAATTTTCACAATTAAAAAATTATTTTCAATATATTATTATGGCCTTCTAACATAGTTATAAAATTTTACAATACGTCAAATGCTCAACTAGGATCTAAAATATTATTCTTTGGATTTATTTTTAACATAAGAAACAAATACTGATATTGACTAAATCAAATCATATCTCAATGTTATGTTTCTAGATAATATACATATAGATAATTATTATTATAACATTATAACCCTCTATAATAATAAATTTATGATCGGTGACAATGATTCTTTCCCCCACATTCCATAATATATTAATACACATACCCAATTAAATCACCTTTTACTGATAATAATTGATTTTATTCAATATAAGGTAACAAGAGTTTAATATATCTTAAGAGTTATAAAATTTAAATCTAAATTAATTTAAACCATTTGAATAATGATTCACAATTAATACTGAAGGGACCAACAATAACATCCAACCTTACCATAGAAAAATTTTCTTATTTCTTGGAATATTAATAAAATTATCGGAAATTTTTTACCTTATATAAATATATTCGTCCATATTATATATATTAATAATTTTCTCTAAGATGAACTAATATTTATTGGACCAATTAAATGAGAATTGGTTATCACATGGAATTCACAAGTAATTGTTCTATTTCACCATTTAGTAATATTTTTTTTATTTGATCCAAAACATCAGTGTGCATATATTTATAGTATCCACATACTATACATTGGTGGTTCTTAAATTTACTTATTTTAAAATCTTTCATGACAAGTATATGTATATATATCCCAAAAGGAATGTACCAGATGAGGTTGTTTTCTTGTTATCATAACATTTTTTCAAATCAATATTAGAATACCCAAATGGAATCTTCCATTAACATATAAAATAATTTTTTAGATATTTTAATCTTCCTTTGATTTATCAATCACATTGGTTTTATTTTTAAAATATTTAATTCATAGATATAAAACAATAACTCTATCTTCAAACTATTTAAATAATCTATATCAGATACACTATTTTAAAAAACTAATTTTAAAAAAAAATTAACCAAATTTCCATTGTTATAATAATGCTATGGTTTCTTACATAGGAAATTGCATCAATAGTACATGGAATATTTTTATTGGGACTGAATTTGAAAATAAAATTTTATTCAATGTGTTATCCCAGGAATAAATTCTTATCTACTATTCTTCAAATTTCAAAATTATCCATTATTTTCATTAAAAATTCATAACCAATATAATTCACATTACTTAAAACAATTATTTTACTAGTAGTTTCAATGAATATTAAAATACCAATGATCATATACCTCAAAAATAAGGTCATATAAATTTTTCATTTATAACAAATCTATTTTTTTCATAAAATTATTATGGTTAGAGTAAAAAGATCATATGGGTTAATTTATCCCATTTAATGTATTCATTAATCATCAAACCACTATTAAATTGTTTTATTCTTTATATATATATGGATTCAAAAGGAATTTGTTTTCTCTAAGTTGTTTATCTAATAAAATTAACATTCCATTGATTTGGAATAAAAATTAGTGTTTATGATCTGACCTAGTGAAAAATGTTATGACGGTATCAAATCTTCTTGATTTTAAAAAATATTTTTCAATTTATATACTTATAAACAATGAATAAACGCTACAATATAATCTGTTATATTTTTTAAAACTCAGCAATTTCACTATGTTTATTTTTGAATACCCATGTGGTTCTATTAATATTCCTGTGTTAGGTAATAGAACATTGACCCATGGGAAATTTCTCTCATAATTTTTTATACACTCATTAATAAAATATATTTACTCCTTGTAAAAACTATATTAACTATTTATTTTAAAATTGTATATGACATTTTTTATTTTCAAGTTTCATTTTTTCACTTATATTCACTGATGCATTTTTTGCAAAAAAAAAATTGAGTTCAACAAGAATAATTATAATTCAGTGTTTCATTTTTTATATCCAGTATTTCCATGATCATAACTCATATAATCTATTTTGGTGTCTAATATTTTCAATTCATTTAAATATCTTTTAACTATATCATTTATGAAATCCCCATTATTTCCCCTAGTTAATTTTTTAATATACATCATTTTTCCCACTGATGTTGGAATTATTTTCAATATTCTTCACAACATAACAATGAAATATGTTTTATAAAAATTTTCAGAATATATAACATCATAAATTATATAATTATCCCATTAGAACATATTATTTTTATTTTCCTTTGAGATTTTCTCAAATTGTATTATTTAAATTTCATTAAACCCATACGTTAAAATGTTATAATGTCATTCATTATAAAATTTTATAGTCTATATATCATATGTGGTCATGTTCGATTCAGTTATATGAAAACATTTATCTTGATTTTTTATTATTATGGATAACTCCTCACTCTAAAATAGTATTTAATGAATTTTAACAATATTTATGGTTCTTCCCATTATACCCGATTTTCTGTTGTTATTTTTTAACAAATCTAATTTTGTGGGTTGTGTATAGGGAACTATGCTAATGTTCAATATCAATATTTATAATATGGGATTAAAAATTTTATAAAAGTGAACTTCATTACATTACCAACATTTTGATATAGACTCCCAACACATTATCAACACCTATATTGAAAATTAATAATATATCAACCACCTTTAACTTTCAAATCAAGAACATTGCATTTTACATTCATATAAAATAATCAATGAATATAAAAATGTGTATAATAACTATACTGAAATCATTTCACTTAGGATTAAATAAATTAGATTTTATTACTTCAAGGGGGATAATGGAATGAATTTAAATTATTTCTTAGTGTCCATAAACAATTGTTTCCTCAAATAAAATTCCAATAATAATATATATTTCTCTCATCTGTTGTCACATGTCTTATACTGCATCTCTCATTATGATTTCTCCAAAAAAGATTAAATAAAAATATAAATTTCTTCTATTACATTTATTATTTTAATCCCTTTCATATATATAACAATAGTTTCTTAGATCACCTACTTGGAATTTTTTACCAATCGTTCTTTCTCCCTTTTTGATAACTCTTATATCATTTTATCAATTGTTGATATATGAGTTTTTATTAAGATTAACATTATTACCATAATAACATTACTATCATAAAAAATAAAATTTATGGTTAAGCACATAAAAAATAGTAAATATTTAAATTTTAATTTCTATTATTAAATTTAACAATATTATAAACTATGAAGTTTCATGATATTTGTTAGAAAATGTTATGGAATCAGTAAGACACACTCATATATTCACTATGAGTTATATATCTCTAATATCATGTGAGGAAACTGTGTTTTCATATATGTGTACTTTAAAATTATGAAAATATTTCATGAAAAATTATGAAAATATTTCATGAAAAATTATGAAATATATAAATTTTCCTCCATTTCAAATTTTCATATCATTTTACATCATAAAAATAGAATCCTTGAAGTCTTGTCAATAAATCATCAAAATAATTTTCTTTTTAATCACTTCTCCCAAAATTTTCTATATAAATTAATTTTTTTTTTCTTATTTATAGATTCTAATATTTTTTTCATAAATTTATTCATCATCATCATAATTTTTATTCCAATTTATTTTGGTTTCTTCCGCCTTGATTCATTTCTACTAAATGGTACTCACATAATATACCAATATGAATGACTAGTTCATATAGAATATGTATAACCATTAATAACCACTCAATAATTTTATTTCATATTGTTAAATATTTTTATATAATAACATTATTATTGTACAATAATATATTTTTATTCATTATGTCCCGGGGAGGTAGTTTTATTTAAGATACTATTATATTTACTTGTTAAAAAAATTTATCATCAATTTTTTTAAAACATTCTTAGTAAAGGTATTGGATCTAGAATTAATTGTAACAAATTTATATTATGTTTAAATTAAATATGAATAAACTATATTGTTAGGAAATCATTCTTCATATTTCTATATTAATCATATTCAAATTAAAATTATTTGTTGAATTATTTTATAACACTTTATTGATTTTATTTTCCATTATGACACCTTGATCATATATTACATTACTAAACATAATTTAATTTACAATTACCATCAGGGTCGATCAAATGTTTTTCATTCTCTTTAACTAACAACATTATCCTATTAATTTAATCATTATTACCCAACTCCCTTTGTGAATATGTTCCTGTCATTACTTCATATTTTCATCCCTTGATTATAGTATTCATATTTTTTCTTAATAAAATTTTTATACTCATTAATAAAATCATTTTTTGATTTCGACATATGATCTCGAAAAATTACATCATCTTATTCATCACTTCTTGATGATTGAAAATGTTTTCCAATATGAGAAATAATGTTCATTAATATTTCAGGAACCACTTCATTAATATAACTATATGATTTATAATATTCTTATACTTATTTTTTCAAAATACATCACCTTTTATTTATTCAAAAAATATTCTATTTTTCATTCATAATTTTTGCATCAATATAGGTTTGACCAATTTTATATCTCTGAGAAGTTACTTATTTCTCACCATATGTATTATAACCACCTTAAAATTTAATAAAATTAATTTGAAAATTCCAAATTCATGTACATTTAAATAATATTTTTGAGTGTTTAATTTTTTTTAATTTCATTTAACTTTTTTATTTTAGTTAATATATAAATAATAATCATCTTGTACACCAAATCTATTTCATATTTTTCTGAAATATTTATTTAACCCTAATCTACCACATGATGTTTTTTATTTCTCATTGATTAAATATTTTTACTAATAACCATATTCAAAAATACATGACAATTCACTATCTCATAGAAAGTATATTTATTATACACATATTAAAATGATAAATCATATATATATTATAGTTATATAATTTTACTATCAAAATAATTTTTAAAATTCCACTTTAATTTTCAGTAAATAGTAGATTCGTCCAAAGTATCATATATCCAATAGATGTTGTTTAATGTTTCATTCAGCTAAGAGATGTATTCATTTATTGTATCCTAATTAAACCATAACAAATATTTAATATTAAATATACAAATTTATAACTTTTATTCTTTGACAAATTCATTTAGTTTAAATAGGATTTCACATTTATCCAAAATCTTCTTTATAGTTTGATGTCCCATTAACTTTCTAAACACTTTTTCAATCATTAACAAGTGAATATATTTTTTTCCCTTCCATTTTGACTCAATGATTTTATTATTAGTAATATCCATAGTCCTATATTTTTTAATTAGTAAATAATCCAATTTAAGTGAATCATCAACTTTTATGACAATTAGAATAAGATATAGAACAATCTTTTTCTTTCATCCATTCAGGTTCATTCCCAAAAATGATGGAACAAAACAATTTTTTATATAGATCATATTCTAAATCATTAATAATATAAAATTTAATATGTGGTATCCTGAATTTCTCTAAAACCTAATTAATATTAGAGGATATGTAATACCATTGAGAAGTGGAGGGGGAATCATTCATATTATTCAAAATATTTATTTTAAAAAAATTAACCACTATGGAATAATATATCATGATTCCCAAAAATATTATAACTCTATTTCACAAAAATGACTGAAAAATGTTCAAATAAATATGTAAATAAATTGTACAAGTTTTACCCTTGATGTTTGTGATTATTTCAATTATATTTCTTGGTTGATTTTGAAACATAAATTTTCGACCAAAATAAAATGTGACTACAAATGATGTGGGTAAGTATAATACTTAACTAAATGATGTTTTCTAAAAATTCCATATACTCATAATATAAATACAAGTTCCCAATAGTAATTAATTATGATATTCTTATAAACTAAACATGATATTCTAATGAATTATAGTCAGCGTAAGTGTTATCCTTCATCATGAATATCATTGTCTATCTGAATCATTTTAAAATATATATACACACATCAGTTATGATATATATAAAAATATAGTCAGAATATTTTCTTGTATATCTCCATAAATGATTCATTATTTTAATTATTAAATATAATACCTTTATTTTCTCTCTCTACGATACTTAAACTGTTCAATGAAATACTGCATCAGTTCAATTATCTCTTAATGAAATTTTCATCTTAATATTCATCACATTTTATATTTACAAAAAAATAATTATATAACACTCAATAAATATTTTTGGAACATATAAATTATTTTTTATCATATGGAGTTGTCCCCAAAATCCTATACATCATTCTTAATGAAACTATATGTATTGGTATAATAATTTTCTTGAAGGAAATTCATTTTTACATATAATTTCATTTCAATACATTAAATTAACCATATAAATCATGTGTGATCCAATAGAGTATAAACCACTATTTTTTCTTGGTCTCATCATTATTTATAAGATTATGTCTTATTGGTAAATCTATAATATAGGTACTGTTTTTCATTATCTATAAACATCACCATCAACATTATTATAAAATTTCCACAATGTTCTGTCTATACACCAGTTCTCAAAGGTTTTATCTCTTTACACATTATCCACATAAATCACCATAGTGTGTTCTTATCCTTAATGGAATAAACATTATCCATTAAAAATTTTATTACTAGTATAACACTACATACATTATTATGTTCCGTAAAAATTTTCAATTCCATAGACCAAACCTAAATTTTAATGTATTTAATTTTATATTTTTTTATTAGCGTCATTTATATTTTGAATACTAGAAACAACCATTAAATAAAGATTCATTATAATATTATATTTCAAAAGGTTATTGAGTTTGTAAATTTTTTATTATTCTCAGGAATATGTATGTTATTTATAAATTTTTTTAATATTATTAATTCAATTCCTTTGGAAAATATACCTTTTATAAGTGAAATGAATCTTACATATCAGTGTCTCTCCCACAATTTTTATATTAGAACACTTAAAATAAATGATAATTTATCATAATAAATTATTTATTTAGATAACCTTTATTTATCAAAATAGTAACCATTTTTTTAAATTGTGAATTCATATATAGAATTCATGAAATTTTATTATAGGCTCTTAATATATTCATGAAATCTATATAAAACCTTAATAAATTCAATAACACTTCTAAAAAATTTTAAGTATTTAGAAATTATATGATTATATCTGAATACCACCAAATACAATTTAAAATATTTCTAATACTTGAATAGTAAATATTGAGTAAAATAATTAAAATTAATTATCTATTCTACTCTAGCATTAACTCATCCTTCTCAAGTTACAATAAAAATATTTTAGATAGTATACTATTGTCTTCTAAAAGAACATATTATTTAGTTTTTTCAATTAAGAAAATATATAATATGAAATATAAATTATTTTATGAAAAAATATTTTATTTTAAAATTTAAATTGTTTAAATATTCATATATTTCTTATATTTAATTTATTTATAATTACAATAATTCATGTTATTTCTATTTTAACAAGATAAATGATCCTATAAAATATAATGATTTTATGATTCATCAAATCAATGATTTCGAAAATAAAAAATCACAAATTTAATCAATTTTTAGTTTTTAATGAACAATACTAATAGTTGATAAAATAAAATGCTTAAAAAATTTCTTTGCGATATTAATATTTAGTAATGATATGATATGATATGGGAGTCAACAAAACTCATTGGATCACTACATGAAGGTGATATGAATTTATTTTATCTCTTTGCATATTTGGAAAGAAATGTTTCAATATAATTCATTTCCATTAATAACACTGTAATAAAAATATTTATGATCCAATGTATTAAATGTTTTTATAAAGATGTGGTTAAATATAGACATTTCATAGAGAAACACTAAAATATTTAATCAATTTTTATTTATAATATTATGCATTTTTATGTTTGACTTAAATAGAATGATAATTGTGATCATATGATCTAAGCATGGACAAGAAATAGGGGTGATAGAAAAATGATTTACTTTATGTCTATTTGTTCGATATTTCTTGTAATAAATATTGTTGAATATCTGACTATTTGTTTGGATTAATTATTTTTAATAAGATATGATTGTGGAAACAAATATCCCAACCATTGGAAAATGAGTATTTTCACTCTATAAAAGGGTTTTTGAACCATATATAAACTTTGATATCATTACATTTTTATCGCCTATATCTCATAATGTATTTTTATTTTTATCATGATAAAATGAACTAACCGATGTTAGGAAACATACATTTATAGATAATGTATTATTAAAAACTCTACATACTCCCTCACCTATCAACACTGATTTTATCTCACTTGATATGGTCAATTTGTTTTATCATTTATGAAATATAAATGAAGAATGGGTTTCATTGATTTTGAATTTAGATCATTCTATAATAAAAATATCATTACTACTGATGGAAGTGATGAGTATTTAAGGAATCCACTATGAAGAGTGGTTAAAAAATGTGGTGATAATGAACCTTGTAACATACTAGGAAATAAAATAACAAAGGTAAATTTTACTACTCATACTAACAGTTTTTTACTCAGTTTTTAATAGATGTATGTATTAAGTACATTGTTATTACATGTTATTTTTAGAGAGTGTTTTTAGAATGGGTGAAAACTTTGGATGATTCATAAGGTTATTCTGAGTAAGGTTGTAGTTTATTGAATGACAATTATTGGAATATCAGTAGAGTAATTAGTATTATAAGTGGAAAGTTTTGCACATGGGTGGGATGATTAATTAAAGGAAATATGCCTACGGTGTAACATTTTTTTCCAATAATTCCATCTATCAAATATAACATGGTATGGAGGTGGTTCATTTGTTTGATTGCAGGGGCTATTATTTAAAAACTATATCATATCTAATACTCAGTTATAAATGTATAAGAACAACCTGATATTGGGGTGTGGGTTCCAAAAAAATTTGGTTATAATATGAGTACAAAATTTTACATTATGTTACTTTTGTAGTAAAAAAAATTAGCTATTTAGAAATTTGGATGGGTGAACACATGGGAAGTTTACATGGGGTTTGAGTGATGTAAATAGCAATAAATTATCATCATATGGTTTGGGTTCTTGTTTAAGTCGATGGGGTACAATTATTACAAGTTGTATTAAAAATTTTAATTGAGTGAAAGGATGATGCATGGAGATAGGAATCATAGAATATTGATTGGATTGGTAATGAATAAATATCAGTTTTACTTGTTTTATTATATAAAAAGTGTGTCTTTCAATGAAGTATGAAATTATATATTCCATGCAATATAATATGTGGAAAATAAATTAAATTTTATTGAATATAATAGGTGTATGTGGTGCTTTTTTCATGACCAAGGTAATTACTATCCCACATGATTTATTGTTCATAGTATTTATTTTGTAATATAATGTGAATAAGGATGAATAATAATTAATTAGTCATATTTATTAAACATTCTTATTTTATGAAGATCCCAAAATTTTATGGTATTATATTTATTTCTTTGGACCAGTGTCTTATTAATGAACATTTGGGTGGTGGTTAATGGGATTTGATAGATTATTAATTGAGAGTTGAGGTTGAAAAAGTGGGCACATAGAAGAAGATATCTCATGATATTAAACATAATCACTAATTGAATTTTATCATATATTCTTCTATCTAACTAATGGGTCATGTATGATGGTAAAAGTGATTTTTTGGATTAATTCATAAAATTAATACTAATGGATCCCAATGGATATTAGTATAATATGAGGGTATTTTTCATTTGTGTTAGGGTTTTCTATATTATGATCATGAGGGTTTAGAATACACATCAGAGAATTTCTATGATATACTCAAAGAGTTGTCCTGTTCTTTAACTCATAATATGAATCCTCAGATGACGATTCAGGCACTTTTCTAAAGAAGATTTAACATATTGGTGTTTGGAATTAATTTACAAAAATATCATATGTTATTCTTTATACCATCTGAAAAATTATTTCACATTGAGAATGTGTTTTATTCTGAGATATAGTTTCTCATTTCTCTATTCATAATTTTCTTACTATTGGGTTTCAGAAAAAGAAGATGTTATTTAGAGGGTTTTGGATCTTGTTGTATAAAAAATAGTGGGGTTTCATTAGGACTCATTGGCTAAAATATCATAGAGTATAGTTTCTCATATGTCAAGTCATTCAGTGGTTAAGGTAGTATGGAGTCAAATTAATTTTCATCTATTTCATTTAAAATTGATTTTTGTTCAAAGACCCCATTAAAGAGATCAAGTGATGTTTATTTATATGATAAAGGTCATCTATATCTAAATATTGAATTAACCTTTACTACTTGTCATCATGGAGATGATATCCTAATTAATGAATGGAACATAAAATTGTATCCTCTACAGTATCTATAATATCATTAGTATCATGTTAAACTAGGATTTAATTAGGTCAATGGGAATTGAGACGGTATGGGTAAAAAAAGATGCCTTATATCCCAAGGAACATAGTGTAGAGAACCACTATGCAGTAGGGATACATCTATGAGGTGAAGAGAATAGATTATAATGTGGTTAGATGAAACCCATCAAACTGATTTATTCTAGGTTTTTGTGATGTCATGTCACTATATTATATATATATTCAACATGGTTCTATCCATTGTTTGATTGAGGAACAACACACTCCTTTATTTCACCCACTCTAGTCCATTCTCTAGGACTTTCTATTGAATGTATTTCAATTCAAATTATGTTGATTTTATAATTGTATTAAGAGTTTAAATTTATTATATATGTAGGTGTTTGAAAATGAATTTAGGGTATCAATAATCATTTAGTTTATATCTATGTTTTTGTATATAGACATCAATCATCATCATTATCATAGAATTATTCTATTATGTACTGGATAAAAATGATTTCTTCTGAATGATAATTATATTCTTCAATATGGTTGGAGATCAAGATGCTTCATTAGTTCGAGGGACAATGTTTTGTGTCAGAAAATTGTTGTGTTGTCGTCTTCTAATATGATTGAGGTGATTTTGAGATCAACAAAAATTAACCAATTGTCATCTATGAGGGTTGTGGGTGCATAAATTGTTATTTTTCATGAATATATTGTGACAAAAAAATCTCAAAATTAATTCAATTATTGGATATAATTTCAAAAGGATATATCTCTACTATTGTATCCATATTGAATAAAACATTCTTATGTTTAAGGGTTATATATTAAGTTTAATAATATTCTATATAGATGTTTTAGTCATCTTTGTGTTCCACCCAGGGTTGCTTTGGTCATATTCATGAAGATGGCGTATTATGGTATGAGATTTTTACTGATTATTGTAATTTTAATCAGGTTATATTCATAAAACATTAATCTCTTATGTGAGTTGTTAATATTTTTCATTAAATAAATTGATCTAGAATTTCATCAAATATTGTTTTCTATTTATGGTATTATTGAGAATGGTAGAGGGTTGAGGCCATTTAAAGAAATATATTAGGTGTTCTTATAGGTACCATGAGGTCATTGAAATTACCCTATATTCCTTGAATAAACTAGTTATGTTCATAGAACATATTAACACCATGTTTCAAGATATTTTGACAGTATTTGGTGCATATGATTACTTTAATACATATGTATTTCATTACTGAGGAAGAGAATGTGGAGTATCTATGAGCTAACTAAGAGATTACTGATTGTCATTAACAATTTGGGAATATGTCTATGTGTATATATAATTTACATAAGTTTTATATCATGGGATAATTCACTTATTGATTACGATTATTTATTGATCCATAAAATATCAAAGGGATTATTCATAGGTATCCCCTAATAACATAAATGAGATTCAATTTTTCCTGGTTTTCATTGGGTATTGCAAGTGGTTCATTACTAATATATCTTATATTTTGACACATACTATATCTTAAAAAAGATAGACTAGGATTTCATATGTATTATTTTAGGTTATTATGAATTTGAGTATATGAATCCGAATTTGACAGGTTCTCATATTCATTGTTATCTTTAGGATAGAGTTATCATTATATATTTCTGTGATTGATTTCACTTTCACTTTGGATGATTTATGATGAATATATTTCATTCATATTCTTTGGTAATTTTCATTTCAAACCCAATAAATGTATATATTCTACCCCTGGTATTGAGATTTTTGGAATTATGTTTTCTATAAATATTATTTAAATAATAATTATTGAGTGATTTATATATAAAACATCTCATCATAGATTGTACATGAGACAACAATTGAGTATGGAATTATTAAAATATTATGACATTAGGACTACCTATACACTGATAAAATGTAATTTTATATGATCCACTATGTAGGATATTTGTAGTTGATGATTTCCAAATGTATATATATTGATAGATATTAATGGAGAATATTATAGTTACACACCATGATATGGAGGAATTAATATTTAGAAGGTATCTTAAAAATATAAATGTATATTCATCCTTTATATAGATTGTTAGAGACTATTAGTTGGGGTATTATGATTGTTAAATTTATTTGGATGATTTATTTAGTGATTCCCTTATAGGGGTGGTCTATCAATGACAACAATTAGTTGTTATTATAGAGAACATACATCATTTCATTGATGTTGTGTGAGGTTTTTCATCAAATGTTTTATTATTATCAATTAAATTAAATAATTAGTATAAGAACCCAGACCTTATTTTCAGGTATGTATTTCCTTTTTCTGGAGTTTTTGATAAAAGAGGAGTTTCTGGAAATTTTTGAAGTACATGCAGTGTACTTTGATGCCGCACAAGGCCGTGTGCTGGCCGTGTCCGGGCCACACACATGGTCATGTGGGGTGATGTGGAGGCCGCTTAATGTAGAGTATAGAAAACCCTAGTAAATTTCGTGTACTCCAAAAGTACATGTCATGTACTTTTTTTCATTAAACGGACTGGGGTCGCATCTAATCGCTAGAACACACTTCTTCTCCAGCTTCTTCAACTGAGAGCATCTCGTACGGCGGCGAATCTCCTCTATGCCCCCCGAGCCTCCGTCTATTCTCCAAATCGACCATAGTCAATTGCATTAGAACTACAACAGTAAGCTCTTCCTTCTTATAGAGCATCAGTTTCCAATTCCTTCTCTTTTTCAAGTTATCAGGGGTTGAATGTTTTGTGCGTTTTCATAGATCTATGATGTTATAAGGAGATTCAATCCTCGTGGTTTAAGTATATCGAACTCCTAACATCAAGGTAGGTTGTTTGTGCCATTCCGTTCAAAGCCATTGAGTTTTATGCGCAAATTCCACCAATACCCATGAATGGGGTATTGTGTGTTCACTTTTTTGCCTTGTTGTTTTCATGACTTGCATGTATGCTTGTGTAGATGTAATTTGGTTATGTATGTGGATAGTTGCTATGATTGGATGTTTTTTCCATGACTTGTTCTATTTACAACCTTTTGTTCTTGTTCAGCCTTTGTCTGTTATGCCTGTCTTCCATGCCTTGTGACCGTAGGATGGAGTGCTACTCTCTGACATGCTTGTTATGTTATAGACCGGTTAGCCAAGTAGCTTGGTAGGTTTACTCTAGCCTTATAGCATTATTATGCACTGAATAGCACGGGGCCGTGAGAACCTGGTGCTATAGACTATAAGGGGATAGACCTGGTGAAATTCCTCATAGAGTCCTGGACATTATAGACTATAGGGGATAGACCGAGTGAGCTTCCCAGAGATTCTTGGATATTAAATACTATAGGAGGATAGACCGAGTGAGCTTCCTTAGAGAGTCTTGATCTTTACAGAATATATGGGGGTAGACCGAGTGAGCTTCCTTGGAGAGTCTGTGTTTTATTTGAATTTCCTTAAACCATTCCAGGCTATAAGAGGAATTGAACGAGTGAGCTTCCTCAGAGAGTCTGTGATCAGCCGGATTTTATAAGAGGAATTGACTGAGTGAGCTTCCTCATAGGGTCTTTAGACCTTGGGGCTATAAGGGAAATTGACCACGTGATCTTCCTCATAGAGTCCATGAATATCTTAGACTATAAGGGGAATTGACTAAGAATGCTTCCTCCGAGAGTATTATAATTTTCATATGACCAAACCAGAGGGGTTAGGCGGAGTTTACTACCAGAATGTTGTTGGTACTTCGTGGTTTGGACCAGAGGGGATGTATGACAACCCTTATTTTATTACAAACTGAAACATGATTTATTACATAAAACATCACATGATACAAAAAAGAAGATCAAGAGGTTTAGTGTCTTTTGGGCTTAAGATCATTACATAAAAACTTGAAACATAAAATACAACATCTTTATTAAAAAATTTCATTACATGACCACTACATTCCCTCGTACTTATCATTTCATGGGATAACCTGAGGACATGCATAAGAAAATGGTGAGATATAAAGCCCAGTAAGGGAGTACACATGGAATATCATCAGGAGTACAATACATGTTAGGCAATAGGCATATCAATAGAGCATAAGAGAAACATGAACATAAAGGCATGATAAAGAATGATAATCATAACATGGAAATGTGGCAACAACACTTAACATGGAATTAGCATGAGCCAAGGATCATTGCACATGGAGCATGAGTAAATCATTATTTCAAATAAAGCACGAGTAAAAACTCATTGAACTTGAATTAGTATGAGTCAACAATCATCGCACATGACGTATCATGATACTATGCTTTACCCAATGCATTAGAGCTCTATAAGGGCGCACGCTTCTTAAACATTCCATTTCACGCATAAGTGTGCCACATGGATCATTAAACATGCATTCATAAAACATAATCATTTTTCCACAATAAAGGAATGTGGAATTTATACATGAAACTTTATAATCAATAAGTAAATGTGCATAAAGGTGAATATCCTTGATGGAGAAATGGGCATGGTATTCACTACACAATGGCATTGGCTTAGAAAATCGGTGTGATTTCGGCAGCGTAACGACGTGACATAAGAATTCATAAAAATGGTTGATAAGAGAGAAAGGGGTTAATCATCATATTTACATGTAATGTAAAGTAATGAGTTAATGTAGCTACATGTCCCAACAATTGTAATGGAATTTAGATTCATGATACAAAAGTATTGCTTGAATGTAAAAGAGGAGAGAGAAGTTCCTTTCGGAATTTCGGCATAGTAACGGGTGTACATGGGAGGCATTTAATGAGAGATAAAGGGGTATCCCATCATTCAAACATAAATAAGGAAGTATGAGGGAGGTTCCAAACCATACCCCAACATTCATAATTGAATTTAAAAGGGCAAAACAACTTAATGAAAATTGGACAAAAATGAGAAGGGAAGAAAAAACCCTTACTTGGAAGTGTGATTACAAAGGCTAGAGAGAGGCTTGTGAGAAGCTTCTTGGGAGCTTGGGGCACCTTGGGAGGATTCTAGAGATAGTAGGGAAGAGTTTGGATGAACTCCAAATGAATTGAGTGAGGAGGAAGTGGGAGCGTCGTTGGGTTTATATAGGAAAGGTGAGAGAATTCTTTATTATTTAGGTTTGGGTCCCCTTACATTAAATTAATCCAAACCAAAAACCATTCCATGGTTTTTGCCCATGGTTTTTGTCAAAGGGAAGAGGAAAATAATATTTTATAAGGCCAAAGTCCTAACTTCTTAAAATAATAGGGTTTCTTATGTGGAGGTGAGTCACACTCCCATGGAAAATAATTTAAAAAGGCAAGATGTTTAATAAGTCTTGAGGGGTCCATTAATGATTTGAAAAGTTATTCAAACAAACCCAAAATCACATTATTTTAATTTTAAAACATATATTGGCCGAAAATAAATCTTATAGTATTTTATTACATAATTATTGGGTCATTATGATGTCATAAAACACATTATATATTTAAACAGTATTTAATTGTTACCCAAAAATTTGACTGTATCAAAAAATTATGAAAAATTCACCGTTGGATAATTTTGACGTCCTGATTCAAGAAATAACATTTATTTTATCTAAATAATTTTCTAAATATATTAATTTTCACTTTTAAAATAAAAACAGACATTTATCGAAAATTCACGGTTTTTTGACAGAAATGGCTTTCAAACATTAATAAAAATTATAATTGCATTCATAAAATTATAAGATCATTTATATTTAATAAAAATTAATTTAATAATAATAATAATATTTTACTAAAATATTATTTCATTCAAAAATCCCTTAATTTAATAAAATATAATTCTTAATTAAATAATAACTAAAAACACTATTTGTACTTTAAAAACTATTTACAATGTATCAAAAATGATAAGGAGGTATATTCATTATTATATACAAAAAAATATACATGAACGTAGTATTAGAGATTTGTTACATAACCCCTTAAAACTGCCCCATAAGACCTAAGGGTATGCGATGGTGACAGACTCTTGGGGTGGCTCGGATAACATTGCTCAAGCGGTAATTTCTATCAACTTCCACTTTTCCCATAGACGGTCTCGTTAGAGCTTGACATAATGAAGCTCAGCTTGGGCCTGGTCAAGAGTGAATCCAAAATATGCCACATATTTTATGAGCTCTGAAAAATGGGCTTCGTATGGAGCAATTCTACTGGATGAGGCCTTCGCTTCTTTTGTCTGAGTAAATTGGATTTTTTAAAGTCCTATATTTATACTAATCATGTGATCACAATTCAATGGCTATATTATAAATAGTCAAAATTCTTAACATAAAACCAAAGGAGTTGACATTTAATATAAAAATAAAGAGACATTTAATTAGATCAAGAGGGATTTCCATTAATGAAACTTTGGGTCGTTACAATATTCCCCCCTTAAGAAATTTCACACTCGAAATTATCCTTTTCCCACACTAAAACAGATGTGGGTAACTCAGCTTCATCATTTCCTACAATTCCTAAGTCGCTTCTTCAAACTTGAGGTTTCTCCACAACACCTTGACGAGGGGCATTGTCTTATTTCATAGAACTTTTTCTCTATGATCTAAGATCATCACTGGTTTCTCCTCATAAGAAATATCATCTTCCAATTGTACCACCTTAGAATAGAGTACATGTGAAGGGTCCGGTATGTACTTCCCTAAGAGGGATACAGGGAAGACATCATGTACTTTGGCCATGGTAGGTGGAAGTGCTAGTCAATAGGCCACAGACCCGACACGATCAAGAATATCAAAGGGGCCGATGTACCTTGGACTTAACATCCCTTTCTTTCAAACCTCATGACCTTATTCCACGGAGATATGCGTAGAAAAACCGTGTCTCCAACTTTAATCTCAAGGTCTCGTCGACGGTTATCTGCATAATTCTTCTATCGACTCAGGGTTGCCTTGATATGCTGCTGAATGGTTTTCACCTTCTCCACCATTTCTTCGACCATTTCTGGTCCAAGCAGCTTATGTTCACCGACCTCATCCCAACATGCTGGTGTTCTGCACCTTTTCCCATACAGGGCATCATATGGTTCCATTTTGATGCTATATTGGAAACTGTTATTATAAGAGAACTCAACCAGAGGAAGATATTGATCCCATCCTCCTTTAAAGTCCATTGAGCATGCTCTCAACATGTCCTCAAGTTTTTGGATAGTCCGCTTGGATTGAGAATCAGTTTGAGGATGATAGGCCATACTGAAGTTCAGTTCAGTATTCAGAGCATGTTGAAGACTCTTCTAAAACATAGAGGTGAATCTTGGATCTCGGTTAGACACAATAGATAGTGGTACTACATGCAACCTTACCACTTCTATGATATATATCCGTGCTAGTTGATCTAAAGAGAAATCATCCCGAATAGTAATGAAGTGCATAGTCTTTGTAAGACAATCCACAACAACCCAGATTGCATTATTTCCTTTGGATTTCCTCGGAAGTCTGGTGACAAAGTCCATGGTGATGTTCTCTAATTTCCATTCTGGTATGGGCAATGGCTGCATCATCTCCTTAGACTTCTGCCTCTCTGCCTTCACTTGCTGTCACACCAGGCACTTTGATGTATATTCAGTGATATCCTTCTTCATATTATCCCACCAAAAGTTTTCTCGGAGATCTCAATACATCTTTGTGCTCCCTGGGTGAATAGAGAAATTTGAACTATGTGCATAATCCAAAAGTTCATTCTTCAGCTCCGGACTTGATGGAACACATAGTCTTTTCCCAAACCGCACAATTCCATCTTAATTAACATTAAACACTGAGGATTTCCTTTTTTTGATAGCTTATACTTTTTTCTGAATTCCCACATCATCCTTTTGAGCATACTTTAACCTTTCCAAAAGAGACAGTTGAGCAATAATTTGTGAAAGGATTGATGATGTCCCCTTCTTTATGATTCCCATGGCCATATTCATCAAGTCTAATAAGATTGGATCCTTCTCAATTCTCATCATTGATAGAATCGCTGGGTCTTTTCTACTTAGGGCATCTGTCACCTTGTTCGCTTTCCCAGGGTGGTAATGTATTGAACAGTCATAATCCTTGATGAGCTCTATCGATCTTCTCTAGCGCATATTAATCTCTTTCTATGTGAATATATATTTAAGACTCTTGTGTTCAGTATATATCTCACATTTCTCCCCATAGAGATAATGTTGTCATATTTTCAAGGCAAAGATCACCGCCGCTAACTCCAGATCATGTGTTGGATAGTTTCACTCATGGATTTTCAATTGCCTTGAGGCATAGGATATCACCTTATCATTCTGCATCAGCACACAACCTATTCTCTTCTTTGAAGCATCACTGAATACCACAAAATGTTCCCCACTCGTGGGTAAAGTGAGCACGGGCACAGTAATAAGCCTCATTTTCAACTCCTTGAAGCTTTCTTCGCATTCATCACTCTAAACAAACTTTACTTACTTTTGAGTTAGTTTGGTAAGAGGGTTAGAAAATCGTGAGAAATTTCTCACAAATCGTGGATAATATCCACCTAACCCGACGAAGCTACGGATATCTGTTACCAAGGATGGCCTTGGCCATCCCTCAATTGCATCTGTTTTGGAGGGGTCCACAGATATACCATTGCTTGTGATGATATGGCCCAGGAATGAGACCTCCTTCAACCAGAACACACTCTTGTTATACATTTCATTGAGCTTCTCCTTGCGCAAAGTCTCTAGTACAGTTCTTAAATGCTCCTCATGATACTCCTTGGTTTTGGAGTATATTAGAATATCATCTATAAATACTACCACAAATTTGTCGAGGTAATCTCCAAAGACTCTATTCATTAAGTCCATGAATATTTCTGGAGAATTGGTGAGTCCTAAAGGCATTACTATGAATTCATAGTGCCCGTATCTTGTAAGAAAAGCAGTCTTGGGGACATCTTCCTTCTTCACCCATACTTGATAATATCCCGACCATAAATCTACCTTGGAGAAGTATTGTGCTCCAATCAGCTGATCAAACAAGTCATGGATTAGTGGGAGAGGATAACTATTCTTTATCGTGATTTTGTTGATCTCATGATAATTGATTCAAAGGTGAATTGACCCATCCATCTTCTTGATGAAGAAAACTGGTGCAACCCATGGTGAAGCACTTGGGTGTATAAACCCTTTATCCAGATTCTCCTGTAGTTGTTTCTTCAGCTCTTCAAGCTCTATAACAGCCATTCTATATGGAGTCTTGGATATTGGCAATGCCCCGGTTATAAGTTCAATTGAGAATTCTACATCTCTTCTACGAGGAAGGCCAGGCAGTTCCTCGGGAAACACTTCCACGAATTCCCTCACAATAGGCATTTTTTCAAGGATGGTTTCTTCCTTGGACTCAATCATCTGATCCAGATACATGTGATCATAAGGTAGTAATATCCATGCTTGAGATGATGGAGCTAAAGGAGATTCATCTTCCTCCTTACACTTATAATGATTCAGGGGTCAATTCTCCATATGAAGTGTGATTTCCCTCTCCCGACATTTTATGTTGGCTCTATATACGGAAAGTCAATCCATGCCAAGAATTTCATCAAATTCCACCAGAGGTAGTATAATGAGGTTCACCCGGAAATTCAATCCACAGATTATAACAGGGGAAGACTTATATTCATGGGATGCAATGATTTCCCCATTTTCCGTACCCACTGACATATTCACTTCCATGATTTGTGGTGGTGCGGAGATTGTTCTACTAAACTTTCGAGATACAAAAGAATGCATAGAACCTGAATAAAAATGTACGTTCACTATTCTTGAATGAAAGACTAGCGTACCTATCACCACTTCATTGCCGGGGTTCACGTCGGCAGAAGTGATGGCAAAAGATCTTCCTTCCTACCTTGGTGGTTGTTGGTTGCCTCCGAAAACCCTTGGATTAGGGAACTGATTTTCAAAATGACCCGGTTCTTTGCATTTGTAGCATTGAACAATGCGTTGAGGTTCGAATGGAGCGTTCCACTCCTCTGTCGCAGCCACGGGTCTTTCTTGCTGACAGTTAACAGCTAGGTGCCCTTCTCTTCCATAACTGAAGCATTTCCTCGTCCCCTTAAGGCAATTTCCAGGGTACTTATTTTCGCACTTTTGTCAAGTGGGGTGATGGATCTTCTTAGCACCATTGGATTAATCTATCGGACCACTAGCATTGATTTCCACCTTACGCTTCTTATCCCCATGATACCCCTGTGATTCTCCGATCTCCATTTCGACCCTGAGGGCACATCAGACAATTTCCTCATAGCTGTCAAAGTCACAGATTGCTAATGCTTTCTGTAGGCTAGGCTTCAACCCACCAAAGAAGCGGTCAACTTTGCATTCTAGGGTAATGACAAAGCCAGAAGCATATCGTGCAAACCTTGTGATGTTTTCCTCATATTCTCCAAAAGATTCTTCGTCTTTTTTCTTGAGGAAAAGAAATTCCATTTCCATCTTAAGCCGGAGGGTGCGCAGAAAATATTTATTAAAAAAAATCTTCCAGAAATCCTTCCATTCTAACGCCTCGATCTCCTCCTTAGGCTTCGTATTTTTGATCAACATCCACCATTGATCAACTTCACCCTCCATGCAATAATCTCCCAGGAGAACCTTCTCTTGTTCAGAACATTGAAGGATGGAAAAGATATTTTCAATGGAGTTGATCCATTGTTCAGCGATCGTGGGATCGGATGATCCACTAAAAGTTGGAGGCCTTTGTCTCATGAAGCTCTCGATAGTGACTTGTTCTTTCTTAGGGGGCTTGAACATTCCTATTGACCAGTTTTTCTATTCAAAACATGAGTTTGCTGAGAGAGAAGCGTGACAAAGTTCATGATTCCTACTCCCATTGGATTGGGCATCTCATTAGTACAATCATCACACTGATCTTCACAATGGTTGTTAGCTCGAGTCCTCCTATTATCGGCCATTGGCTGGAATAAAAGGAAAGTTAGGGGTAACACATAATTGGTAATCCAAAGACAAAAGTTGATGACTTATAAATAAACTTTTATTTCCTTAACTCGTGAGTCTATCGGCTTCAATATAGGCTTTTCATGATCTACTTTCTAACATATATTCTTAGGGGCTTTTTTTAATTCCCTTAATAAGGTTTTATACTAGGATTGTGAATTTAACAAAGCATATCCCCCAGGAGTGTCATAACCAAGAGTGCAGCAAGGTCCGTTGTCATGCACCAGTTCCCGTTAGAGTCTAGCTAAAAGCGGTGTTTTTGGGTTTTACCCCTAGGATACATCTGTTCCAGAGCCGCCTCTACTTGCTCGTATCCAGACAGGGATGTATTTTCTTGATAAACCACTTACTCAGTACTTACCAAAACATAGGGATGTTTTTATAATACTTAGTCTTGTCTCTAAGGCTTTACTAGGTTTTTTTAATCCTAGTCCCAAAAATAACCAAACCTATCCTCTGATACCAACTATGACAACCCTGTTATTATTACAAACATAATCACGATTTACTACATAAAACATCACTGCATACAACAAATAAGATCGAGAGGATTAGTGTCTTTGGGGCTTAGGATATTTATATAAAAACTTGAAACATGAAATACAACATCTTTATTGAAAACTTCCTTTACATGACCACTACATTCCCTCGTACTTTGCATTGCATGGGATAACCTGAGGAAAAGCATAAGAAAAGGGTGAGCTATAAAGCCTAGTAAGGGAGTACACATGGAATATCATGAGGAGTACAATACATGTTAGGCAATAGGAATATCAACAGATCATAAGATAAACATGAACATAAAGGAATGAGAAATCATGATAAGCATAACATGGAAATGTGGCAACAACACTTAACATGTAATTAGCATGAGCCAAGGCTCATTGCACATGGAGCATGAGTAACTCCTCATTGCACATAAAGCATGATTAAACCCTTGTTTCACTTGAATTATCATGAGGCAACACTCATTGTACATTACGTATCATGATACTATACTTTACCCAATGTATTGGAGCGCTATAAGGGCACACCCTTCATAAACATTTCATTTCATGCATAAGTGTGCCACATGGATCATAAAACATGGATTCATAAAAAATAATCATTTATTCCACAATAAAGGAATGTGTAATTTATACATGAAACATTATAATCAATAAGAAAATTTTCATAAAGGTGAATACCCTTGATAGAGAAATGGGCATGGTATTCACTACTCAATGGCATTGGCATAGAAAATCAGTGCGATTTCGGCAGTGTAATGACGTGACATAAGAATTCATAAAAATGGTTGATGAGAGAGAAAGGGGTTCCTCATCATATTTACATGTAATGGAAAGTAAAAAGGTCATATATATACATGTCCCAACGATTCTAATGGAATTTAGATTCATGATACAAAAGTATTGCTTAAATGTAAAAGAGGAGAGAGAAGTTCCTTTCGGAATTTCAGCATAGTAATGTGTGTACATGGGAGGCATTTAATGAGAGAGAAATGGGTCTCCCGTCATTAAAAAATAAAGAGGGAAATATGTGGGAGGTGCGAAACCATACCCCAACATTCATAATTGAAATTAAAAGGGCAAAATAACTTAAAGAAAATTGGAAAAAATGAAAAGGGAAGAAAAAACCCTTACTTGGAAGTGTGCTTCTAAAGGATAGAGAGAGGCTTGTGAGAGGATTATTGGGAGCGAGGGCAACTTCGGAGGATTCTAGAGAGAGTAGGGATGAGTTTGGATGAACTCAAAAGGCATTGACTGGGGAGGATGTGGGAGCTTGGGTGGGTTTATATAGGAAAGGTGAGTGAATTCTTTATTATTTAGGTTTGGGTCCCCTTACATTAAATTAATCCAAACCACAAACCATCTCATGGTTTTTGCCCATGGTTTTTGGAAAAGGGAAGAGGAAAACAATATTTTAAAAGGGGAAAGTCCGAACTTCTTAAAATAAAAGGGTTGCTTATGTGGAGGTGAGTCACACTCCCATGGAAAATAATTTAAAAAGACAAGATGTTTAATAAGTCTTTAGGGGTCCATTAATTCTTTGAAAAGTAAGTCAAACAAACCCAAAATCACATTATTTTAATGGTAAAACATATATTGGCCGAACATAAAGCTTATAGTATTTTATTACATCATTATTGGGTCATTACGATGTCATAATGCACATTATATATTTAAATAGTATTTATTTTTTACCCAAAAATTTGACTGTCTTAGAAAATTATGAAAAATTCACCATTGGATAATTTTGATGTCCTGATTCCAGAAATAACATTTATTTTATCTAAATTTTTTTAAATATATTAATTTTCACTTTTAAAATATAAACCGTCATTTGTCGAAAATTCACTGTTTTTGACCGAAATGGATTTCAAACCTTAATAAAAATTATAATTGCATTCAGAAAATTATAAGATCATTTATATTTAATAAAAATTAATTTAATAATAATAATATTTATTAAAATATTATTTAATTCAAAAATCCATTAATTTTAAAAAATAGAATTCTTAATTAAATAATAACTAAAAACACTATTTGTACTTTAAAAACTATTTACAATGTATCAAAAATGACAAGGAGGTATTTTCATTATTATATACAAAAATAATATACATGAACATAGTACGAGAGATTTGTTACATAACCCCTAAAACAGCCGCATAAGACCTAAGTGTAAGGTGGGCGATGATGAGAGAGTCTTGGGGTGGCTCAGATAACATCGCTCGAGTGGTAATTTCTATGAACATCCACTTTTACCAAAGATGGTCCCGTTCGAGCTTCACATGATGAAGCTCGGATTTGGCTTGGTCAAGAGAAAAGCCCAAAGATGCCACCTCTTTTCCGAGCTCTGAAAAATGGGCTTCGTATGGAGCAATTCTACTGGATGAGGCCATCGCTTCTTTTGTCTGAGTAAAATGGTTTGGTTAAAGTCCTATATTTATACTAATCATGTGATCACTCTTCAACGGATATATTAGCTATGGTCAAAATTCTTAACATAAAACCAAAGGAGTTGAAATTTTATATAAATATAAAGATACATTTAATTAGATCAAGAGGGATTTCCATCAATGAAACCTTGGGTCATTACAGGATGGCTGTGAGTACTTCCCAGAGGTTTTCCTTTTTGTGGTTAGTTATTTTCTTCACTACGGCTTGTTGATATGTGGATTTTTTACTGTTGTGTACCATCCTATTTACTGCCTACTATTTAATGCTTATTGTACTATTACCTTCCATATACTCACTCACTATTAAGAAAAGATCTACATGTGGTTGCCTACTGGGATTTTGTCTCACACCCAGTTTGGGTAATGCTTTTTGTCCCAAATAGATTGTATTGTTGCAGTTATAGACAATGTAAAGTGACCTTCTACTTCATGTACTTGATTGCATTTGAGCTGGAGAGCATGGGGCTAAGCTGAGGCTTGCGATGCTGAGGAGTTGTTTTCCTGTTTTCTTTTGTACTTTGGTTTAGTACTATTTTTATCATTTTGACTTGTTTGGATACTTTCCTAGATATATATGTATCTTGCATCATTTATATATATGTGTGTGCTCCTGCTGTTTATCATATTTAGTCTTCCGCTGTTCACTTGTGTATGGATTGTTTACTGCTTCTGCTATTGTTATTGTCTTCTCTTCTGATGTGTACTCTGCCAATGAGGGCATAGTTTCCCCACAATCAAATCCAAGGCCCTCACTTCTAGTCAGTAGCCTCTGTCATTCGGGAAAATACGCTTGAGGCCATGTGACCAACCGGGTACGGAACGCCTCTGGGTGGCTTCCAGAACCGGAGCGTTACAAAGTGGTATCAGAGGAATTATTTTCTATTGACTTACTGTTTGGAGCCTACAGTAAGGGATAGGACGGAATAGGTACTTGGTAATAATATGTTCCCGGTAGTAGCCAACCCATGTATAGTGAAAATCCATACTACCTCGATTATAGTACTTTTACTGGTTTTCACTTTCACAGTTGATTTGATTTCACCGTTGGGTGATTCACATGATTTGTGTTGGTACCATTGTTGTTATTGTGGTTCTATCTCTGTCGCAACCCTATGAGATAAGGGTATTCATTCTCATGCATCATATAGGCACTTGTTAGAAAATACATGCCATGCATTCTTTCCTTTCCATCTATGATGCATTAGCAATTTCATGTTGTTGTGATAGACATTGTGTAGATTATGCATGCTGTTTGGATATATTCTTTGATATAATCTCTACTGATTGATAGAGAATTTGTTTGTATAGTAATTTTCTTTGATGGATGCCAAATATTGGTTTTTGAGGTGTTATGGGCCCTCATGCTCGGAATTTGGTTGATCATTCCCTGGTTGCCTTGTTATAACTTGTATAAGATTCATGCTTTGATTCGTGGGGAGTATGGGACCTCACAGATCGGAATTTGGTACCTTAAATCCTTTTTCCTGTGTTTTCTGGGCATCAGGGCAGTTTATGAGCTACTACCCGGAAAAACCCAGAATATATGGCGTGTACTTTATTAATACATGTCGTATAGTTTTTACACCGTGTTACTGACTACGTGGGTAGAAAAACAGGTTTGTTTAAAATCTTCAGGAACACACCATGTACGGTACATACACGCCATGTTGTAGTGACCGTGGGTCTACCCGTGTGGCTAATGACACGGATGGATGAAGCTTTGACTATACAATCCACGTCCTGTTATCACACGTCGTGCCATGAAACCTAAGTAACCACCCATGTCATGAACAACACGGGTTAGGGAAAACCTTCAAGTACACGTCGTGTTCTCAGGGAGCACACAGTGTAGAGTGAACCGTGTAGCCGACCATTTAACTAACAACACGGGTTGTTGAAACCATGTCTAGTACACACCATGTCCTTCATGAACACACCGTGTAGTCTAGGATTAAGAGGACCATGTGGGTTAGCCGTGTAAGGAGACATTGAAGGGGGAATAGAGTTCAAGTGCACGCCGTGTGTGGGACCACACACCATGTGGTTGGGGCGCTACACGACTAGTTGAGGAATAAGTACACGCCCATTTGAATGGCTTAAAAGAACACACAGTGTAGTTTTTATACACATCGTGTAGTTGTGTTTTGTAAAACTTAAATGTTTCTTTTTCATGTTCCCATATTTTACTCTTGTGTTATCCGTCCATGATAATCTTGATCTAAGGTGTGATTTTTACCTTTCAGATCTATTCCACTGAGATGCCCTCCGGTTGTACGTCAACAGCCAGACAGTGATCAGACACTGGATATGGCCGATCAAGGACCTCCTGCAGATCCTCCTACTGTGCCAGCCTGGGCACCAGCAGTTATACCAGTTGCATGAGCCGATGCACAGTTTAGGGAAAACTTTTTGAGGATGATGTAGACCTTCTAGGGAGTGTCACCTCCTGCCTCGTCGACGGTAGAGTTGACGTGGGTTTTCCAGTAGCAGCATCCTCTTACTTTCTCAGGGGATGAAGGACCTCAGGCTGCAGAGTCATGGCTAGAGGCCACGCTGACAATTTTCGAGCATCTAGAGATACATCTAGAGAAGAGGGTGACACTCACTACCTATATGCTCCGAGACTCCTCTAAGAGGTGGTGGGAAGTGATCTCATAGCCAAGATGCCAGCAGAGTATGACTTGGGATGAGTTTCAGTGCATCTTCTATGACTACTTCTACCCGAAGACCTTGAGGGCCGATTGAGCCTAGGAGTTGATGAGTCTAGAGTAGGGTACTCTTTCAGTTATGGAGTACTCATCTCGCTTTACTAAGCTTCAACATTTGACGCCTATTTCAGGAGGCAATGAGTTGTTCCTTGCATTGAAGTTCGAGGATGGTCTAAGGCACACTATAAAAAATGACTTTTACAAATAGAAATTCAGTGACAAATATTATATATTTTGGTAAAAATGACTAATTCCAACATATATTAAGTTTTTTTATATTAGATTTAAATACCAACATTTAATTTGACCAACACAAATATCTGTTGGTATTACTTTTTTAATACCAACAAACACTTTACCAACAATTAAATTTGTCACATTATGATATTAATACAAATAGTTTTCTTACTAACAAATCAATATGTAATTATTAATAATTATTACAAATAATTTTATTCAATATAAAAATTTGTAGTAATTATTTATTCAATAAAAATAATAATTTAACAATGCAAATATTTGAAAATATTAGTTGATCGTCTACTAAAAAATATATATTTCTATTTACAAGAAAAATGCTTAAAGGATAAGTTCTTACTTAATGAAATAATATTATTTTATTATCAATAAGGAAATATAGTCAATATTTGCAATAAATTTTAAATTTAATATAATATATATTATATTTTAAATATAATTAAAATTATATTCTAAATTCATTTCAAAATATTCAAATTTAATATATATATATATATATATATATATATCAATAATCGATTTAATAAAATTACAAACACATTCCCTCTATCATTTCGCTTACCCCGTGCCTCCCCTCATCCCTATCATCGTCTCCCACCGGCGCTGCCCCACGTTTTCCATACCTAAGACATGGTTCATCATAATCGCCCTCTCCCACAACTACATCCCCCCGAATTCCTCAAGATCTCCTACACCCCATTTTTTCTGATGCTCATCTTATTTTATCCACATTCAACTAAAAAGATTAGGCATCAAGAGTAGCCGGACATATCCCAAGGTGATGTCGTCGCGGATGCCGAGCCCACTCCTGGTCGATCCTCCAAGTAACCCTAATTCTATTCTCCGAACATTCTCCGGTGTTGTCGCCATAAAATCCTCCAATGATCGTGATGTTCATGTTGTAACAGAGTCTCAACCACACATCGAGCCCAAGCTCTCTCGACATAGTGGTCAGCCTGTGATCTCATTCTCAAAAAATGAGGTAAACCTCCTTTCCTCAGACCTTCGTTTTGCACTGGTTGGAAATTTCCTCAGACATCACCCATCATAGATTTATTTAAGGAAATTGGTTGATGTTATAGGTTTTATGGGATTTCGTATAAGATTGTTAAATTATTCCAGTTTTATTTTTAGATTCTCTTCTGAAAATGGTTATTATAGACTTTGGGCAAGAAGATCATTGGTTTTTGAGGGTTCTTCTATGAGAGTTCTCAAATAGACCCCAGACTACAATCCATTCTCTGAATCCCCTGTTGCTCCTATTTTTCTTGGCTTCCCTAGCTTACCCCTTCATCTGTTTAAGCTAAATACTATGTTTCCAATCTCTAGCCTCATTGGAACTCCTCGTAAAACTAGACTTTGCAATGAGGAATCTATCAAGGCCCTCTGTTACAAGGTTTTTTGCTGAGATTGACATCTCCCAAATGCTCCCCTCCCAAATATGGACACAAATTAGAAAATCTGAGTTCTTTCAGCATGTAATTTATGAGAATCTGCCTACCTATTACAGTGTCTGCCACAAGCATGGACATTCCAAGATTGATTATGGTACTAGATTAGTTCGTCCACCGACACTTAAACTAACATTATTTGAAACGGAAAACAAAATATAGAAGAAGGAAATGAACTTCATGCATTTACTAGTGGACCATCTAGGATGCAAGACCCTCTTGGAGATCAAATCAATGTCAATAAAAAGCCTTTTGAGGTTAATTCTCATGAGGGGGAAATGAATAGTTTGGAGAATTGGTGAGACCTATTTTTGGGAACAATGAACATTCAGATTTTGTTGTTACAGTTAAAACCGCCTTAGAATCTATCACAGTTTTCCTCACTTCAGTGGGTGTTTAGAAGGAACATAATGAACCTTATAATGCCCCCGGAGAAGGAGCACAGTGACCACTCTGATTCTTGTGAGCCTTCACATGATGTTTGTGATCAAGCTTGTCTAATAGAGGATGCTTACTTAAAATCGAGCTCAAAGAAAGGTAAAAAGGTGATTATTGACTCGGATGGCTTCATTATTGCAAATCCAAAAAAGAGGCGAAAACATATAGATTACTCTAATCTTGAGAAAACAATGGATACTATATCTTTAGAGGATTCTATAAAGATGACTCCAGATACCTCTTCACAGATTGTGTCTACTAATAATTTTAGTACATCCTCTAGTGAAGATAAATTGATTGTCAATAGTGATAATGAAAACACTTACCCGACTGTGAGGGATACTTATCAATATGTTGATGAGGTGTCGGATGAAATGGAAACATGGATAGATGAGAAAGACATAATAGTATTTTAAAGATACAAGAATGGTGAAATAACTGTGGAAAATTACCTTCAAATCAGAGAAATAATGGATATCAAATTGGTAGAGGAATTTGAACATAATCCTCACTTTTATTTCAGAGATATTCCATGGCAATGAGTGATTATGTTTTCCAATGTTGAGAAAGATTCTTCTTTTGTTATAGGGACCTCTGTTTGTGCCTCAAATTTGCCTTTCAGAATTGAATTTATTTGATTTCAATGTTGATGTCTATTGATTAGGGGCCCTTTTTTCATTTTTGTCTATTCTGGAACTGTCGGTCTTCACCCTAGGCTGTTTCCCCATTTGACCCCACAGGGTTATTTGTTCTACCTAGAAAATATTGGCTGGTGGGTGGTTTTTATCTTTGATTTGGTTTACTCTGGATATACTTCTCTCTAGTGCGATGATGATCTCTCCAATGTTACCACCTACTTTTGATGGTTCAAGAACATCGGTCTTTGCTCTTTGATTTTGAAACAACATCTTTCACTTGGTTATCTTCTTTCTACTGGATGTTTTCACTTTTTATTTCTGTTGCTATGTTTCTGGTGGAGGCGGATCCATGTTATGAAGATGTCTCACTCAGCGACTGCATTTTTTAATGATGCCTCCTGTGACCGATTTGATTTTTATTCCTGAAGCAACATTGTGTCACCTAAGCTGATGGACATTGAGTCTTTTTTTTCCAGGTTTTTCCTTTCCTTCAGAGGTACTTCTATTTTTTTTCCTTCTCAAGGAGTTCCAGCTATCTTCTCCTTCAAAAGGAGGAGATGGGGGAAGCTATAGTAACTTGGATGGGTGATCAAAACATAATAGCTTTTCTGAAGTTTAGTGATGGCTCGATGGATCATGTTTTTTCTTCTCCAACTTCTACATGAGTCTGATTATTTCATTGATCTTTGGTGAATGTGTTGGATTAATTGGATTTTTGTTTCTCCCCGACTATCCAGTTTTTCAGACTCTAGTAAATTTTTTTCATCAGTTGTTCTGCATTGTCAAGGTGTTGCTTGCGGCTCTCTTAATGGATTGCGACTATCCTCAACTGAGAAGACAGCTTGTTGCCAGAATGATTCAGACATTTTATAATTCAACTCACAATTTATGTATGCTTCTCTTGGAAATTTCATCTTGTACTCCCCTAAATTTCTTGTTGGTGTATGGTCTTTACACCTCGTGCCTGTATTATAAATTTTTCTTCTTTTAATAAATTTATTGGGGCATGAATTGGATGACCAATTCATGTCACTTCTTTTCAAAGACAAAATATGGTTATGATTGAGCCTCTTATCAGGTATTCAATTTTTCTATTCAAATTTTAATCATTTGAAATCATGTTCTTTGAGCATTTTAATTGAAAAGTAGCCAGGGTTTCATTGAAATTACGATGAAATTAGTTTTTTGGTTTTTTTATTTATTTTCCTCATGTTTTTTGGATGTTAGTTGCATGATTATCTAGATCCAACTCATTTATTTGAGTCAGACCTCCATACTTGTAAGCATCAATTCTCTCTGTATACATCTCCATTTTATTCACTTGTGGCAGAAATATAGTGTTGAACCAGAGGATGCAAACAGGGACATCATCGGGTTCATCACACACTTTCCATTATCTATTTTTTATCAGGATGTTCTGCTATTTTTTTTATTGGACCTCTTTCATTTTTACCATCCAACAGGTGCTAAAAATATAGCAAGATGGATAACCCATTTTTGTGATGTGTACTTCTTTCATAGAGCTTCAGCCTACTCAAATTACTTGTAATTTTTTGAACTGGAGATTGTTGAACCATTTGGTCTATTCATTGGTCATACAGGGTGAAATTATGGGTCTTATATGTGAAAAAAGGGTAATTAATTCCCACGTTTCTATTTTAATCACAACCAATATTATCTGAAGATTACACATGAATACACATTATGTCATTTCTTGTTACCATTTTAAATGATGTGTTGGTAAACTTGGTTGTTTTAATTTTGTATTGCAATTTTAGTGTGTAGCTATTATACATTTTATTTCTGTTATTAGTTAAATATCTTTACATGAACACTATTATCCTTAGTTTCCACTTAAAAACACACTAAAACTACTGCTATACATTGCAAATCTAAACCATTTCACTTGTCTACATTTTCTATATAATTAAAAAAACAATAAATAACTGAAATAACCTTCACATATTTTATGTTTTTTTATTTTTATTGCATTGCACTCCAGCTAACCAGTTAATATTTTCATTTTTAAATAGTCTTTATATATTGTTTAAAAAAATAGGTAAATTACATTTAAAATGTCTGTAAAACAATTTATGTAACATGTTTTGGATAAAAAAATTAATATATGCAATTATAGTAATAAATATTAAAATTGATTAAAAAAAGAGTTGTTTGTATTACACAAATATTCATACTGAATTTTTATCATGGATGTTTTTAAATAACACCAGTATGCATATTGTATACAAACAATAAAAGTTTGGAAGACCACCATAAACGAGAAAACTAAATGATTTATTTTTAAAACAGTATAGAGATGGGATGCATATAACTTTTGTAATGTATAAATCTCTATTAATTTAGTATGAATATATTCATTAAAATTACATAAATATGATCACATACAATAAATTGTATGTAATGTAAAATTGCATACTCCCTCACCTAAAAAATGTAGGGACTATTTCAACATTTAAATGAAAATTGTCACTAGATCCTAGGATTCCACTGGGAATTAAAAAATAGTTCCCACACCATAATTGATTGGCGATGAATCTTCTTTCACAAATGTTGGTGATTTTGTTCTGAATGGATACATCTTTGATGAAGATGTTTATCCCGATTTGAAAGATAAATACACGATAACATAGGATTTTCTAGTGTAAATTATGTCTTGGATGGAGAGACAAGATTCAATTGTTTTATAAAAATAAAAAGATAGAGAAGTCACTGTGGATTTTTATATCCAAGTCAAAGAATGAATTCTTTTTTAAGATGGTGGAGGAATTAAAAAGGTATCATGACTTTAGGTATAGAGACATCCCATGGCAATGAAACTTCTATCTTTTCTTCTATTGGATGCACGTGGAGTTTATGGAAGTCTTTTTCCAAGGCTAGACGAATTTAATGGTTGTTTTTTAATCAGATGAATCTTGGGTTTTTGGTTCTCAGTGTTTTATATATCTCTATATATATTCTTTCTTTATTTTCTTTTGATTCTTCTAATATATATGCCTTTGTATTTTATATGAGTTTTAACATTGGCATTCCCCAACAGGTTTTTCAGGGATGAGTGAATTTTATGTTTATTGTTTCATGCTTACTGGAAGTTGTGATGAAATGGGGTGATCAGTTGGTTCAGTATTTCTTTTTTAGTGAGAGTGGACATGTTTTTGTGATGATTCTGCTGGTTATGTGAATCGTGTAAAGCTTTGGTGATTTTTAGTTTTTTTTCATTCACCTGCATAGTGTGATGTATTGTGGCCTCATGCTTTATAATTTCTTGTTCCCTTATAATTTGGATACGACCCCACTAAAAGAAATTATTTTTGGATGGTTAGCCTCTAATTCCCATGACTGATTATCTGCAATTAATGGGTGTTGGTCATTTGGTGGCATATTATCATGTAATACTCTCACTGGGCATCAATATTAATGGGGATACTTCCTGTCCATAATGACTGAGAAGATAATTCTTGGAGATAGGGATCATTCAGTAGATGGGTTCTTCTCCTCTGGCAGTCACTGTCCTTTCTTGAGCAGGCAATATCCAGGTAAATGATAGGACTTTTCAAACAACTTTTGTATATTTTTCTTGGTATCCTCGGATTGTTTATCCCTCAATTCCATGTTGGTGTAATCTCATTACACCTCGTTCTTGTATTGTAACACTTTATTTTTTTAATAAATTTCATTGGGGCATGAACTGGTACCCAATTCATGTCATAGTACTATATGCACAGAACACACAATGAATACAAGGTTTCAAACTACTTACAACTTTGTACATAAAGTATGCTTTTGTGAATTCAAATTACAATCAATTGTTTAAACAACTGTAAAAATTACACCCTTTCATATCTCTTATGCCACTTTAGCATTGAATCTTTATGTAAACAAATAATGAATACATACATGTTATACTATTTTTCTTTAGTAGTATGATTATAGTTGGCATTCATTCTATAAATTCCTGCAATTATAGGAATCATAATTCTTAAGTGATGGCATCTGCACCTGTAAGGATTATTGTATAGTTACAAGATTACATTTCAGGTAAGACATCTACTCTAAGAAAAAATTACCATAGAAGAAATGAATGCATTATTGTTCAAATAATTTGTAGTTTTTATATGAGTAATTATTACCTATTATTTCAATGTAATGTAATTTTTTTTTGAGTTCATGATGTATTAGTGTTTGTAAGCTAGTATTGGTTGGTGTTTTTTGTTGTTCTGAAATACAGTTTTCTTGTTTTCAAAATTCATCAAATGAAAAAACCTATTTGTTAATTTTTTTACAATTTTATTTTATACTCATCTACTCTTGTTATTTTATTTTATATGAATCATCTTTTTTGCGGTCACAATGAGATTGGGGATGAACAATTCCACAAGGGTGATGAATCGACTTACATGAATGTGGATGATCAACTTATTAGCATATCCTTTTTGATGCATTCTTATGATTGGTATTCTTGGAACATGGAAGGATATCATATAAATATTTTCCAACACAGACCAATCTTGGCCCCAATGAACATGCACACAAACATCAGGTTGGTACATTATCTTCCTTAAATTATATATATTACATTTTTTAATAAAATTTCATAGCTTGTATGTATTAAATTTTGGTTCTTTGATTGTGTTGTAGGTGCACCCTTATAATTACAGGAACAATTGGTAGTTTTTATGCTTTAAATTCCTTCAAGACCCATACAAAGAAATTCGATTATTGGATTAGCAATGTTAGAGGTGGACTCATCACAGATTTCACGGGTAGCCTCATCAATTTCTATGTATCAAATACCCAAAATGATTGTTTTAGATTTTACTTTTTTAGTTTTGTAACAGATTTTATGAAACATTCATGTAATAGTGATTGCTTCCAGACACCCGTGTCTGAAATTGGGGATGACCCACTTCATGTTGCCAATGTGAAACTATGATAGCCGCCATTATGCTGATATTGTGACTGAGTGGGTGAAAAACATGCATGAACCTTGCGGGCAGTGTGATCTACGATGATCGCTGGCATGGATGGGATGGAGCTAGAGATACCTCATTGGCACTGTTGGGGCTTACTCGATAGGATGGATTTTGGGAGGGGATCCTTTTTGGGGGATCCTGCATGGCGGGGGGGGGGGGTGTTAGCATGTTCATATGGATTGGTTTGGTAATGAATTTCATTATTAATAAAATTAATTCTTTTCTATTTTTGACCATGTGTTAAAATCGTTTTCGATTTAATAATTTTAAAATATGTATTATATATAATAAATTAATAAATAAAATATGAAATTTTATTGGCATTAAAAATTTATAATTTTTATTTAAATTAAATTAATAAAAAAATAACATGTTTGTAATATTATTACCAACAGATAAATTTGTCACCATAACATGTTAAACATTTTAACCAACGTATATATTATCTATTGGTACTAATGTAATTGAAGCATAAGTATTTTATCTATCGTAGAAACATTTAGTGACAGTGTTTTTACCGAAAGTTTAGCGACATGGTCATATATGTTGGTAAAACGTTTTACCAACAGAAAATTCACTTTTACCAATAGATAGGCCCCTATTGGAAAAATTAAAATATTTTATAGTGGAATGACATCTGTTCACAGGTGAACATCTTGAGGTTGACTTCGATATCCTCTATCGTCAACCAGGCGCTGATCACTGAGCGTAATCCGAGGGATTCTGGAGCAGTGAGACAGGGTGGTTTGCCATCTAGAGTCAGTGTTCCTCCTACTAATAGCAGGAAGCGCCAAAGGGAGTCTGCACAAGGAGATCAGAGTAGGAAGAATGTATCTTCAGGCGGCCAGGTAGTATGCTACCAATGCGGGAGGAGCGGGCATACTAGGCCTCAATGCCAGAGAGACCCGATGGAGTAACGATCTTGCGGCAAGATGGGACATCTTCAGTGTTTTTGTCAGTTCTTATCACATATAGATGGTGGTAAGGGTTCTTATATGACCCCGCGTATAAGAGATGCATCGCCAGTTTCTCACTAGTCTGAGAACTGGAGTTCTTCCGGCCGTTCAGGCTGAGGTGGAGGTCGCGGCCGTGGTGGTCAGTCTCCAGGCTACCAGGGACAACAGAGTGGATTAGCTAAGAGTGGTCAGGTAGGGTCACAGGGCCACGGTACAGTCTAGAATTTTGAAGTGGAGCAGACCCATCAGATGCAGGATCCCAGCCCTTCTACAGTTCGAGGTACAATCGTAGTAGCCTCAATTTTATCTTTATCTCTTTTCGGTACTGGTGCTACAATTAACTTTATCTCTATTGCTGTTGTGGAAATCCTTGGGCTATGAATCTTCTCCTATACCTATTCTTTGACTCTAGACACACCATTTGGCACTAGAGCAGTTAGTGTACATTAGTGTAGAGAGTGCCCTCTTGAGGTTGTGAGGTGTCACTTCTTATGGTACCTCTATGTCCTAGAGATGACGAGTTATGATGTCATTCTTGGAATGGACTGGTTAGTCCCCTTCCAGGAATTTGTCAATTTCTATCTCCGCAGGGTGAGTTTCGTATCACCAGAGGGTGAATCCATTCTTCATAGAGGTGAGTGGGATGTCCAGGCGAGTCGAGCAAGACCCGAGCATCATGGGTTAGGAGGAGTTACAACCCAGATTGCTACTCTATATTTGGATGACCAGAGAACTTTACATTTAGACATTCCTCCAGTGGTGGATCATTTCAGAGATGTATTTCCAGAGGAATTTTCATGTTTTCCTCTGGAGCGTGAGGTAGATTTCTCGATTGATATTGTTCTAGTAGCGTTACTGGTGTCCATTCCTCCTTCTATGATGGCTACACCTGAGTTTCAACAGCTCAAGAAGTAGTTAGAGGAGTTGCAGGAAAATGATTTCATCCGACCATGTACTTCTCCTTGGGGTTCTCTTGTCGTATTTGTGAAGAAGACAGACAGCACCCTCAGGATTTGTGTGGATTATTGGAAGCTAAACCAATTGAGGGTCAAGAACCGATATCCCTTACCGAGGATTGATGATCTTTTCGATCAGCTTCGAGGAGCCCGAGTGTTCTTGAAGATTGACATGTGATCCGGTTATCATAAGTTGTGTGTTAGACCATCTGATATACCTCTTACAAATTTCTAGAGCAGGTATGGTCTATACAAGTATATGGTAATGCCGTTCGGTCTCACAAATGCGCCTGTAGTTTTCAGGGCATTGATGAATTGAGTGTTCCATCCATACATGGATTTCTTCGTGGTGGTTTTCGTGGATGACATATTGATGTACTCTAGGACTCGACACGACCATGCTACCCAACATGAGATCATTTTTTGTACACTAAGAGAGCATCATTTATATGCTAAGCTCTCAAAATGCCACTTTTGGATGGATCCGATTCACTTCTTGGTTCATGTTATCTCCGAGACAGGAGTATTAGTAGACCTAGAGAAAGTGAGGGATGTAGTTTCCTGGGAGAAGTAGAAGAACATCTTTGAGGTGTGGAGTTTTCTAGGACTGTCTAGATACTACAGACGTTTCATACATGACTTTTTACGCTTGACATCACCACTGACAGCTCTAACAATGAAAGGGGTGAAGTTTTTATGGTCAGATTCTTGTGAGTCAGCCTTTCAGGAGCGTAAATGGAGGTTGACTTTAGCACCAATACTAGTCTTGACAGAGTCGGGAAGAGCTACACTATTTATTGTGATGTTTCAGGTATCAGGTTAGGAGCTGTTCTTTTGCAGGGAGATGGAGTCATTACATACGGGTCTCGATAGTTGAGGCCTCATGAGAGGAATTACCCAACGCACGATCTGGATTTGGAAGTTGTTGTTCATGCCTTATTCTATAGGAGACATTATATTCTGGGAGAGCACTTTGTGTTTTTTACTGACCACAAGAGTCTCAAATACATCTTCACTCAGTGTGATCTGAATTTGAGAAAGCGCAGGTGGGTTGAGTATCTTTAGTCCTTCAACTTTGAGCTTGCCTATACGCTGGAAAAGGGCAATGAAGTGGCTGATGCATTGAGCAGGAGAACTCAGATACAGGAAGTTCCGGAGGCCAGCAATGAGTGGCAGCTTGTGGCTCTGTTCTTTGAGATGCACTTGGAGGTGCATGACAGACAGGGGTAGACATATCTATCTTCTGTAATTGTTACCTCTGGTCTTATTGATCGGGTACAGATGAGGCATATATCAGATTCTGAAGGCCTAGTCCTATTGGAAAGTGTGTCAGGAGAGGACCCTATTCTTGGATTGACCATAGGTGAGGATGAGATCCTGCGATTCTAGGGACGCGTATGGGTGCGAGCAGACATACGTGAGGAGATGATGTAGGACTTTCATTCCTCAGTTTGTGCTGTTCATCCTGGCATCACCAAGACATATCGTGATCTACACCACCAGTATTGGTGGCCAGGTATGAAAAAAGATGTTGTTGGTTTTGTCATGTGGTGTTCCACTTGTCAGCAGGTGAAAGCGGAGCATCAACGACCAACAAGTCTTTTCTAGCAGTTACCCATTCCCGAGTGGAAGTGGAACGATGTCGCGATGAACTTCATTACCGGTTTGCAGAGGTCTACTTGAGGGAACGACATAGTATGGGTTGTCACTGACTGACTCACGAAGGTTGCTCACTTCTTGCTGATCTAGGAGACCTTCAATGTTGATGAGATGAGACGGTTGTACATCCAAGAGATTATACGTCTACGTGGAGTTCCACACTCTATTGTTTCAGATAAGGATGCGTGTTTTACTTCTCAGTTCTGGCAGGGGCTTCAGAAGGCTTTGGGTACACAGGTACTTTTGAGTACAGCATACCATCCCCAGACAGATGGCCAGTCCGAGAATACGATTCAGGTTCTTGAGGATATGCTCCGAGCATGCATTCTAGACCATAGAGGTTATTGAGAGAAGCATATACCTATTGTGGAGTTCACCTATAATAACAGTTTTCAGGAAACTATTCAGATGTCACCTTACGAGGCTTGGTATGGTAAGCCATGTTGATCACCTTTTTGCTGGTTGGAGGTAGGAGAGGCAGCTTTGCTAGGACCTCGTCTTGTTCAAGAGACCTCAGAGCAGATAGAGTTGATTCAGAAGAGGATGGATATGGCACAGTCTGGACAAAAGTCTTATGCTGATTGGTAGACAGCCACTAGAGTTTGAGGTCATGGATCAGGTTTTCATGTGTGTCGCACCGATGATGGGACACAAGAGGATCCGGAGATAGGGCAAGCTTTCACCATGGTAGGCCGGAACATTTGAGGTGTTGGAGAGATTTGGGCCGGCTGCCTATCGGTTGCAGTTACCTCAGAGGTACCAGACTATGCACGACGTCTTCCACATTTCTCAGCTCTGACGTTACTTTTCTGACTCATCTCATGTCTTTCAACCTGAAGAGGTTGAGCTCCAAGCAGATGCATCGTTTGAGGACAATCCTATCCGGATTGTCGGTCGTAGTACGAAGGTTCTCCATGGCCGATTTGTTCCTTTGGTACGGGTGTTATGGCAGCACAGGAGAGTACAGGATTAGACTTGGGAGAGGGAGGCCAATGTACGATCGCAATGGCCAGACCTGTTCGGGGTTTAATCTTCCACACCTCGCTATGGAAATTCGGGGACGAATTTATTTAAGGGGTGAAGTTTGTAAGAACCCATACCTTCTTTTCAGTTATGTTTTTCCTTTTTCTAGAGTTTTTGTAAAAAGAGGAGTTTATGGAAATTTTTGAAGTACACACCGTGTACTTCGATGCCACGCGAGGCCGTGTGCTGGCCGTGTCTGGGCCACAGACACGTTCGTTTGGGGTGAGGTGGAAGCCGCTTAAAGAGGAGTACGGAAAAGCCTTTTACATGTCATGTACTCTAAAAGTACACACTGTGGACTTTCTTTTTTTAATAAATGTACCGGGGTCGTGGCTAATGGATAGAACATGCTTCTTATCCAGCTTATTTGACCGGGAGCGTCCCATATGACCATGAATCTCCTCCGATCCCATGATCCTACATTTGTTCTCCGAATCAACCACTATCTATTGCATTAGAACCATAGTGGTAATCTATTCATTCTTCTAGAGAATAGTTTTCCAATTCCTCCTCGTTTTCATGTTAACGTGGGTTGAACGTTTTGTGCATTTTCATATGTCTATGACGTTCTAAGGATATTCAAGCCTCGTGGTTCAAGTATATCTATCTCTTAGTATCATGGTAGGTGGTTTGTGCCTTTCTGTTCAAATCCGTTGACTTCTATGCACAAATTACACCAATACCCGTCAACAGTGTATTGTGTGTTTATTGTTTTGCCCTTTTTTTCCTGCCTGCTTGTATGCTTGTGTAGAGGTAATTTGGTTATGTATTAGGATAATTGCTATGCTGGGATGTTTTTCCCATGACTTATTCTGTTTGCGACCTTTTGGCCTTGTTCAACCTTTGGTTTTTATGCCTGTCTTCCATGCCTTGTGACCATAGGATGGAGTGTTGTTCTCTAACATGCTTGTTATGTTATAGACTGGTTAGCCAAGTAGATCAGTAGGTAAACTTTGGACTTATAGAATTATTATGGACTGACTGGAATGGGGCCATGAGAACCTGGTGCTATAGACTATAAGGGGATAGACCGAGTGAGCTTCCTCAGAGAGTCATCGTCATTATAGACTATAGGGGATAGACTGAGTGAGCTTCCCAGTGAGTCTTGGATATTATAGACTACAGGAGGATAGACCGAGTGAGCTTTTTCAGAGAGTCTTGAGCTTTAGAGACTATACGGGGGTAGAACAAGTGAGCTTCCTTGGAGAGTCTGTGTTTTGTTTGAATTTCCCTAAACCATTCCAGGCTATAAGAGAAATTGACCGAGTGAACTTCCTCAGAGAGTTTATGATCGACCTGAGGCTATAGGTGGAATTGAAGGAGTGAGCTACTTCAGAGAGTCTCTAGACCTTGGGGCTATAAGGGGAATTGACAGCATGATCTTCCTCAGAGTCCCTAACTACCTTAGACTATAAGGGGAATTGACTGGGCATGCTTCCTCAGAGAGTCTTATAATTTTCGTATGACCAAACCAGAGGGGTAAGGATGGGTGTACTACCAGAGGGTTGTTGGTGCTTCTTTGTTAGGACCAGAGGGGATGGCTGTGAGTACTTCCTAGAGGGTTACCTATTTGTGGTTAGATGTTTGCTTCACTGGTGCTTGTTGATCTGTGGATTGTTTAATGTTGTGTACCATCATCTTTACCGCCTACAGTTTACTTCTTAAAATTCTATTACCTACCATATACTCACTGACTATTAGACACAAGTCATCTGGTGGTTTCCTACTGGGATTTAGTCTCACACCCTGTTTGGGTCATGATTTTGGGCCCAAATAGATTATATTGTTGCGGGTATAGATAAGGGCAAGCACCCTTCTACTTCAGGTACATGATTGCATTAGAGCTGGAGAGCATGAGACCAAGCTGAGGCTTGCGATGCTGAGAGGTTGTTTTTCTGTTTTCTTTTGTACTTTTTTTAGTACTGTTTTCAGCATTGTGACTTGTTTTGATGCTTTCTCAGATATATATGTATTATGCATCATTTATATATATGTGTTTTCTCCTACTGTTTAACATATTTAGTCTTCCGTTGTACACTTGTTTATGGATTTTTACTGCTTCCTCTATAGTTATAGTCTTCCCTTCCGTAGTGTACTCAACCAATGTGGGCATAGTTTCTCAACTATCACACCCAAGGCCCTCGCTGCTAGTCAGCAGCCTTTGGCATTCAGGGAAATGCGCTTGAGGCCACGTGACCAACCAGGTACGGAGAGCATCTAGGTGGCTTCCAGAACTGGGGCATTACAATTAGGACTTTATGATACAATATATCCTTAGGGGTAAGTTTTTGTGTTTAGGGATATAAATATCGATCACTGAATTTTTATCCAGATGTTTGGTTTTTAAGATGGTGATGTATGAGTATTATATTCATTTTGATCTTATTAAACTTCTAGATTTACTTTGGAAAACATGAGAGGGCTTGTTGAAATATTTTGTGACAATTATACCTTGATATTAAGTTGAATTTGATAATATTTTCATTACTTTATATCATTTTTCATGGAATCAAACATTTTCCATATTAACACATCATGTGGGGGTAGATTCATAGGATACATGGGTATATAAGGATAATAATCATTGAAAATAATGAAAATTATAAATCCCATGTGTATAAGGTTCTCCAATATGGTCTGTAATCTCATTTATTCCTCATCACATGATTATATATATATATATATAGATAGATAGCCTGGTATCTTATCAAGGCATGATTCCTAAATGTCTCCTTGGATTTTATAGGATTATAAGTGATTTTTATTCCCTTGGTTATGATTTCCTATATGAGTTTAGAAAAATATCACAGTGGTTTGGATCTATATAAATAAATAATCATATATTCTTCAATATTCGTACTGTGTTGGACCAAATTCATATAATTGGAAAATTTGAGATTGTTTTGTGTAGATCATAAAAAATAGTGTTATTGTGATTTATGAGTAAATATAGGATTCTCAAAATGCTTTGAATTTCTATATTGATTATAAGATGATTCCTCTCTAGATCTTAATTAGAATTTTTTAATTTTATAAAGATATATTGTCATTTTGACTAAGTAGATTCAACCATATGTGTAAGCAATCTACTATATTTTAATGGATTTCAAGGTGTAGGAACGTTCTTGGGTAGTAGTGTATCATTATCGTGTCCCTATTATATATTTTAGGTCCATGATATATGTTATGTATTTAATATTCTATAATATATTCATGATGAATCATTTATCAATTTTAAAGGTTACATATAAATTCAAGATGATAATCCCTTTTATTATTGACATGATAGAATTCTAGGCCATTAAGAGAAGGTATTGTGTGGTCATATTACTTCACCATTACCTTTCATGTAATGGAATGATTATTTTAAAGAGAGTAGTAATGAACATGAATTAGAAATATATAATCAATATCCATGAGATAAAATATTATGTAATATTTTGATATGATATATGTGAATTTCTTTAGTTAACGAGATATATAATTTGTTGTCTGATTACATGATTTATAATTGTGGTGTTATAATAACACTCTTATTATAGGGATGTACGTGGTTGAGATGTATGTCGGGAGGTTTCCACTTTTATGACCCAATTGTACTTTATAGAGGGTTATGTTCTTTATTCATGAGGATGAAATTTTTTGGATAGTATGTGATATAAGGAAATAAATTTTACCTAACCCTTCCATTGATGTTTTCCATCTGCTGAGGGAGTCTAGAGATGATTGGTGGTAGTTTAGTGGTTGAGTATATTCATGTTTCTATTATTCATATAAATAACACAATAAAGGTTATCATGCATCATGGGTGTTTGTTTGGGTATTTATGTCATATTTTAACAATGTATCGTGAAATGGAGGTGCAATCCAAGTTAATTTAGAGCAATTATAATTCTAGTAAGAATCCTAGTCTATGAATTAATTTCATTGATCATGACATTGTGTGTCTTGGTGAGCTATTCAGTGAAAGCAAGATACCAATTTTCAAAATTTTATCAATATTAACTCTCATGCGAGTGACTGTCTTGAAATTTAGACCTATATATTTCATTCTCTAAATTTCTTGTCATATTAATATATATGTCTTCAACTCTTTGTAGTGTTGGATATTGAGTTCCATTGTTATGTATATTTACTGTTTGTTTCACCATGGTTCATATAATAGAAAATGGTATTTATGAGGTTTTAGTTTAGATGATGAAGATATATATGGATCCACCACACGACTTTTATGGGTTTAAAATTATTGCTTGAAATATATTGTAATTCAATGTCAATAGTTATTCATATTTAAGATATGTCTATTAACATGACTAATAATGTGATCATCATTGGGAGACCACACCTTGAACATCATATATATCTCCTCGTGAAATGTTATTTCTATGACACACTACACTGTAGTGTTTTCTTGGATCATATATAAATTTAGGGTTTTTTCAAATTCATTCATTTTATTAATTACATCAGTCCCTCGATGTATATGGGAGTCTAGTAGACCAACATATGACTTTTTTATTGATCTATAGGCCTTTTATTTTTGAAGTTACTACCTTAAATCCAAGGTATAATTCTTTATATCTTGTCTTCATATCTTCCTAACTTATTCTATTCTTCTCTTCATAATTATTTAAATGTCACAAAAAATTCTATATGTATATTTTCTAGTATTATCTAATCAATGAATCATGGAGGATTAATGATGGTATTTTTCCCACTGGAATGTTGAATTCATCATTAGTTCTTAGGTTGGTAGTCTTATACATCATTCTATTATTTTTTGAGGAATGTCGATATTTTGTATAGAGGATAGTGAATAAAGACTTCATTTTTTTAATTATGTATTAATATGCTTACTGCTTGAATCTATTTCTATTATATGGGTATTTGGGATTATATTAGTGATTAAAACCATATGAAATATATATAATTTAAAGGATAAATAAATTTCATGACATTATGAACATGTTTCATTCTATTATTTTATGGTATTTTGAAATTAGTTTAGAATCCAATTCTTATGAATCTTTATAATTCTTTTTATTGTTTAGAATACTATAATTTGTTAAAAAATTAATATAAATTTATAAAAAAAACAATAATGAAAGAGGACTAAATTTATATTAACATTATACATTCATATAGTCTAAAATGATAACATGATGAATTAATGGTATATTATGGATGATTATCACAATTATTACCATTTTATTTGATATGATACATTTCATTCTGAATCCAACTATTAATAAAATGAAGAACTAAAGTGGAAAAGAAATATTTTTATTGGTGTAATTAATATTTGTGGTAAACTATTATCAGAGACAATATATTATAAGATTACATGAATTAATGAAAGGATTATATATTTGTATTTCCATTTTCCATGTTTTAATTACAATTTCCACTAATCAATATATATTATTAAATAAATTCATTTATATAATTTATATAAGAACTCGGTATGGTTGGTAACTCTTACCAAGGATAAATGTCTTATTTTTGTTATGGTGGTGGTTTGATGTGATTAATGGTTATATTATTATCATTATTTGAAAATTAGTTGGGAATGATGTATTAATCATTGTATTAGGTAGGGAACCCTACTTTGTTACTACCTGCTTATTGCTTTATTTTTTTCTTATTCTGTTATGGGTATATATATTCATGTACTCGGTAATGTTTTATATTACTACTATGATCCTAGTTGATAATAATTATTGAATAATTTTGAATTATAGTGGTCTTTGGATACCTAATATTAAAAATAATGGAAAAAGAATTGATAGTTAGTATAAAAAGTTTCTAGATTAAACGAGTAAATGAAATTTGAATATAAAATTTGAATTGTAATGTTGAATAAAAGTGATGTGCATTTTGATGGTTGATGTGAATATAAATGTAGATTTGAGTTTGTGATATGATTAAATGATTAGAAAATGATTTATTGTAAATTATTAGAGTTAGTTTGAATGTTCAATATTATTTTGTTAGTATATAGAAAACATATTACAATTAGTGATAATAGATGGGTTTTCATGTTGAAAATGTGTTGTTGTTTTAATATTACATAGGTCAATTTACCTTATACAGGTTTTCTAATATGTTATTCATTATAATCTGTTATTATATATGGTCAACCATATGAGTAGAATTTATAAACTAATGCCCATCTTTGGCCTTTGGTTCTGAGGGTTATTCCAAAATCAATGTTTTCAAGGATACAAATGGATCATTCCCCTAATTAAACCTCATTATCCTTTATTTTTTTCACACATGTGTTCAATCCATGATAAATTGGTTACATTTATAATATAGTTACTCATAATGGTTTTAAATACTTGAGGTTAAGACCTATATATAAATTAATGATATAGTGGCATAGGGTTATAACATATTTTTGTATCATGGATTTAATGATTAGTAGTTATTTAAGTTATAGTCTTGTCTGATCTATAATAGAAGAAGGTATAGTTTGTATTTACATAGTCTATGATGACTCTTAGTCATATTATGTTCTCATGAAGATGGTATGGTGATGAGCTAGTGACTTTGTGGCTGTGGACATGATGTGTTAATAATGTCTTGATTTATGACATATGAGGTTATTAGATAACCAGGACATGAGATGTTTAGTTTTATGTTCACTACTGAAATATGATTTGTTAATATAGTATCAATCCTCAATATATTCCTTGAATTTCTATTACCTATTTCAGTTCATTGGATTGTGAGGGATCCCTATTGAATAATGGATTATAGTTAACCTCAGTCAAGTGAAGAGTTGATTTAATTAAGGTAATTCTTCAGAGGTTACTATCATCATCACTTCAAGCCAATGAGTTGTACTATAAGATAAGGATTGGAGACATCATGTTATAGATATCCAACTATAGGTTGTTGAAGAAATATGCTCATTTATAAATAACAGTATATTGAACTGAAAAAATATTAAAATATTTCCTCTTCATGGAAATTTTTTATTATTTAAAAATTGGTGATTGTGATAGTTTCTAGGGTTAGATTCATAGTTAATATCAGTTAGACCATAATAATTGAAAATATAACATAAAAAATCTACTTATTGGGAGAGACATGGATAAAATAATGTGGGGTAGAACCATCAAATTTTTATTTAGACCTACCATTGTTTATAGGAAAACTATTTTTTAGTTAATTAATTATAGCGACTACATCATACATTATGTCTCTGATTACTATGCAAGTGATATACATTTTTTGGAATTATTTTGATGAACTCAATTAGATTATTAGAAATTTAATTTTCCATGGAATAATTTAATAACCTTATTGAATGATATTGAATATTTTGTTAACACTTGGGGGAGTGTTAGGAAGCCGGTACTAGTTTGATAACAATGTAATAAATGAAACTGTGGGATTCATAAAGGGTTGTAATATTTGGTTGACAAATGGAATTGAGTCCATATATGTTAATATTATTGACATTATATAAATTAAAATAGTAACTGTATGAAATTTTGAAGTCAAAATATCTGATATGTTACTTGAGTTTCTTGATGTGGCGTCTTAGGGTTGAGAAACCTACACGTATGATGTTAGAAATTCTTTTGGTTATTATTGAAATAGGAATCATTTATTAATGAAATTCAAAAAAAATTATCTTCATTTTCTTATTGATGGTAAGTAAATTTTAAAAATATTTTTTTTTCAAAATAGCATATGAGAGTATACACTACATTAATATAATAGTACAAAAATAGTTACAGTGTGCTTAATAATATGTGGCAGTGAATCTACCTCATGAAAATGTATATTCTGTATTATTATAGGGTTCAGATTTGGATAAATATAATTTACTAATTGATAATATAAATTAATTATTATAATATTAAAAATATGAATTACAATTATTTTTGATGCATAATGATAATTAAGTTATTCATATTATTAAAAAAATATATTTAGACTTATTTATAATGGATCTATAATGTATAAAAAGTGACCATAGAAACCATGGATTGTTTGCATTTAAATTTTTTATCTTATTTACAAATGGTTATTAAGATTATGAATAATCCATAAGTTATGGTGGATCTAGTTGAGAATCTTGATGCAGATTTTTGGAAATCATTGAGTACTTATTGTTTAGTAAAAATCAATAGAAATAAGTGATGAATCATGGACTTGTAAAATGATATATAATATCCCAATAAGTAGAACATGGATAGCTAATAGATCATGATCGTGATTTTTCCATGAGTTATATTAGTGGAATTAAAAGGGATTGATGTATTTGGGGAATGAAATGTTGTAGTTGTACACAAATAAATGAATCTTGTATATTTTAGGCGTCTTTGTAGTGGGACCCTAGGGATTGGTGACAATTTGATTCCTTAAAATACATGGTGTTTGAGACTAAATGTAAGGATGTTTTAATTATAAGGATTATAAATTCAATATTGTGTATATTTTACAGGATAATTTATCAATGGGAAATAAAAATTGATTATTTATTAGGTAATGTGGCTTATATAATAAGGCCTTAAAGGTTCATATTCTTTTTATAGAATGGTCAGTCATATTAGATCCATATCAATCAAAATAATTATATTGTTAGATTGTATTAGAAGGATAAAACATAATTTATGTGTTGTATTAAATTTAACAAAACCCAAACTCCCAATGTGGATGTAGTGATACCAGTTTATGGATTATGATAAAAAATACCGCAAATGATTTGATATGGAGTCTCTATATATGATATTTTTAAATTGTTTATTATATGTTATAAAACATTGATTTTATATTTTTAAATTGTATATTATTTGATATTTAAGGGTTTATACCCAATTTTTTTAATATTTTTATATTGGAAACTATTTGGTGCAGTTACACATACAGAAGTAGAAACCTAGCCATAGTTAATAATTCATATTATATGATTTATAATCACCTTTATTTGTTTTCATGATGCAATGTGAGGTAATAAAAAATTATTTTCAATTATATTTTTGAACATAGATATGATTTCCCTCTTATTATTTTAATGTGTAATGGGGTGTAGTAATACATATATTATGCCATCAGAATTAATGATATAATGAAGACTGTACGACTTGAGGTGTCATAAATGTTGTGTTTATAATCTTATGATTCTATAGTGAATTAAATCAACTTATAGTGTAGTTAAAAGAACACTCAATTTATTGGATTTTTATCGTAAATATCGTTGAGATATTAAACAAAGGGGGAAATGGTAATTTAATACAATTCAGAAAAGTGGAGGGCTTAGGTTAGATCATTACGGGTCCCTCAGCTTTATTTTCATCTCAATTTTCATTTAATTGAAAAATTATTTATGAAAATAATGTAATAAAAAGTATAAATTATATATTTTTATGTGATGTTATAGAATATAAGGTGTATATTTGTTAATATATAATATATTTATTTCAAAATCTGATTAATAATTTTGAATGTTTTATGGAAATACATATCGATCAAATTAATTCAATTATAAATTATCTTAGGGGTCATTAAATAAAATCATTAACTATATAATCACTTGGATAGAATATAAAGGAAACACTCTTATCATAATATCATGATAGTGTTAATGGAATAAAATGGTATAATAATAAAATTATAGTAGTTTATTATAAATTATATATTCAGGTATGAATACTGTATTAAAAAAGTTATTTCCCTCTGTACACCTGATTCATTGTATAAGATATCAATATATTTTAATTATTTTTTAAAAATGGAATGATCTTATTATTATACACATTTTTTATATTTTCATTGGAAAGAAAATTCCTAAGACATTTAGAAAGATTGTTATAATTTTTCTTGGTAATATTTTATAAAATCTTATCACCTCTATTTAGTGTATAATATCAAATTTATTGAAACTCAAACTATTAAGCCAAATAAGAGTTTTGTGTGTGTTGGTTTTCAATAGATGATATAAATTAGAAATTTAATAAAGGTGGATTTTGGATTTCTAGACACAATCTAAGTGACTGGCCAGGAAGTTGCACCAGATCCAAAGGATCAGATGAAAAATCAATAGGAGACACAGTTCTAGACATGTACTCTAATTCAAATGAATAGAGATGATTCCCAATCCATGTAAATATAAAGGATCTTTTTTAATATTTGAGTTCTAATAAATCATTATAGTTATCATGATAAAGGATTTTTCAGAATAGTGGATGTTGAAAATGATGATTAATTTTATGAAAATGTGAGAAGATAGAGAATATTGTTTTTTATCAGACTAATAATCCAAAATGATATAGGATGTTCTAATTCATCATATGTACCGATCAGTCAAATTAATCACTTGTTTCAGAAAACTTTATGTAAAATAAGTAACCACAAAAACTGTTCCATTGGACACAGTATGCCAGAAATTCATCGAAGGGGATTATAAAACATATTCAATTTACAAAATGTTGATATAATTATTAAAGAATATACATTATACTTCTATAGGAAGATTAGTGTGGTATTGATTTTGGTAATGGTTACTTAAATAAACTCTTTATTGAAATGGATCTAATATGTAAATAGAGATAGATCCATCAATATAATATTGAAGCAGACCCGTCAAATATGAAGAAGGAAGAAATTAATCTGATGTTCTTAGACAACAATTAAACATTAGTTGAAGAAAATATTATTGAGATGATTAGATGACATCTATTCATTTACCTGAGAATGATTAAAGGGGGAGTTCATCGTTGTAATTAGAGTAATAAAATTAGTTCGTTAATGTATGATTTATTTTATCGCAATGATGATGCAATTTAAAATGTGAAAATTATTTAGTTGATACATAAGTAGACGTAGTGGAATGATGTCTAATGAAGGTGCAATAATGTAGTCAACAATTTTAAATTGACTTTTTGAATTGGAGAAAGGAATAGTTTCATTATTTTTATTTATTTGGTCAAGATAATAATTATTGATATTGTTTCATTATTGGTTCAATTAGAAAAGATGAAAGTTAAATCATTATAATTTTATCTATATAAATAATAAGAGAATTAAATAAGAATAATCCATCGGAAACAATTTCAATAATAACATACATTAGACTAAAAATGATTTATAAACATCAATCAGAGTAAAAAATCGATTTATTAGAATAAAAAAAGTGACTATAGAAATATTTCTAAATTATAAGAATTATGAATTTTTTAGATTAATCATAATGATTCAAGATTCACCTTGAAGTATTGAGAATATTTGAAGTTGTCAAATATAAAGATAAAATTAAAAATAAATTTAGATATATGTAAATTTCATTGAGTGGTAAGAAGAATTTGGTTCCCACATTTTTTTTATTTTGTGATGCCTATAAATGTCCATCACAGTAAATAAATACATTCATCTGTTCATGTGTGTAGAAATTATATCCTATGAAATTTTCATTAATGGTATTATGATTCCATCTTGAGTGTTGTTTCATGTTGAATAGGTGGATGTTCCATCATAAAAATTCAACTAGAGAGAATTCGATCAGAAGAAATTCCATCAGATATTGTCATTCAGAGAGAAGTTCATCATATAACAGTCCATCGGATGAAGATGTTGTGAGTGAAAAATTGAGATTCAACCTTTTAAAATCAGGAATATTATAATAATAATCAAACTTAATCTAATCATATTGATACCATTATACATCGGTTACCAGACTAAGGCTGATTATAATGACATTTTCTATGTATTTGTTTCCTAACATAATTTCTAGGAAGATTGGAATTGGGAATATTCAGATATTTTGAAGATGTAATGGATGTTTCAAGAAAAATATTTTCTTAATATAAGTTATAAATATCATTAATATTGTACATAGATGAAGTGGATCTACAATAATTGTTGAGTAAGTGAGGAACATTATTAAGTTCATCCAAAAATATGTTTAAGGTGAACTTTTATCTATAGATCCTTACTAGTTATAGAAAATGATTTTTGTTTCATGGTGTGTATAATTTACTTGTAATTAATTGGATAATAAGAGGAATTTTGGGGGTATAACCAATTAAAAAATAGAATTTTCTACATGGATTTTAGAATTTTTTTTCATTTTCATATGTATTACATTAGGATGTTAGTAAATTAATCCACTTGGGTGTAACTTTCCAACATGGCATGGAGTATGATGTTTTACCAAACATTTAAAATATCATGTGTGTATATTTCATTATATTTATTCCATATGAATGGTATTTTTGAAATATATATTTGAGTGGATTATACTTGAATAGTTTTCAGAAAGAAATAAATGATTATAATGTATTATGATATGTTTTAATGAAAAATAAACCACAAATTAACCCCCCCATCTTAGTGGTCTCAATCAAGCATCAGGAACATGGAAACCTTCACTAAATATTATTGTGTCTACTCCATAAAAAATAAATTGGAACATTGAATGTGTTCCCTAAAGATATAATTATTCAAGGGACTTAATTTATTAAAATTTCACTTCATTTTTTTAGATTATTGGTTTTGGATTTTAAAATATTTTTTTGTGGTTAATAAAAACAATATTTAAAATTGAAATGATTTAAATTGTTATCAAAATCACCAATATTATTTTTGTTGTTAAAATAGAGGTGTGTGGCATGGATACCCAATATCATTGATTTCATTTAAAAGTATTGAGTACTATTAATGTAAATGTATCATAAACCATCCCAAAATGGGCTATATCATGTAAATAATGGATCATATGAACTTTTTTCTTCCCTCAATTATTTTTAATTGGCACTATCTTAATATTTTTTCGTTGAAAATTGATAATAAATTATGGAATTTTATGATTTTAATTTATCATTATGATAATGTGTCATGATATATGACATTATTAAATATATTTATTATTATTTAAATTAATCCAACATTTTTAATTTAAAAAAATTAAATATTATAAAAAAATAAATTTACTGAAATCACTTTTTATTTTTAATATTTCTAAATCCTTATCCATATAGTAATGATACATCCTAATATATTATGGGTATATGTTCTAGTATAATACAAAAACTAGTAGGATGGATGAGAAAATAAATTTATCATAAAGGTAGTATTTTCATAGTATATTTAATTATCACCTTAATGGTTTTCTATTTATTTTTATATATTAGAGGAATAACTATTCATTAAATCAATTTCACACACTTATTATAAATTTTAACGAGACTTGTTTCATATATGATAATTAACAGTTTACAGTTTCTAGTGAAGTGTATAATAATACCAATACTAAAAAAGATTATGTTTTAAGGATATAATTAATTAAAATGAAAACAAATTATTTCAGAATTCAATTCGACAATATTAACAATTGTGAATATTAAATTACGCGTTCTAAAAGATTGGTTAAATGGAAAAAAGTATAGCTTATTCCCATATTTTGTGTCATATATAGTCACTACTTACCTGAGGTATTCCAATTAAGATATAATATCATAATATAATGGATTTTTATAATAGAATATGATATTAAATATTTGTTTCAATTTTTTTTATAAAATAATAAAATTCTAGATCAGGTTGTATTAGTTCAATAGGGTGCTAGAATTTTGGGAATTTATAGATGGTGCTAATTTTATATTTTTTTGTTCAATTTCAATTCATATCATAGTTTTAAATTACATTATTATTGTAAAATTAATGTTAGTTTTGAGGTCTATAATATGTTGTATTATTTATTTTAAATGAATTTATGTGTATAATTTTTCCCCAAAAATCAGTTAAATTAGAAAATTTAAATTTTAATAATAAAAGTATTTTTACATGGAAATATTTCTTTTCATGGAAAATTTTGTGGAATTGGATAGTAGTTGATAATAAACTATAAAAATATTTTTTACCATTCTTTCTATCTTCTTTATAAACAATATTTTTTATTCAACTACTCATTTATTAAAGATAAATTTTATTCTATCAAGATTATCTAAAGATACAACTACAAAACATTTCATGATAATCACTTTATTTTATTTTATATAAAATCCATCATTAAATATATTTTAAGGATTTATTTTAGTGAAAATCATTCTAATCCATTATTTCTAGTATTTTTCATTATTATTACCATTATTTTTCAATAAATATAATGTAATTATTTTAAATTATTTGATATTGTCTAAAAAAATAACATTTAAATATTTTTAGATAGAAAATTAGATATATGAACATATAAAAAACATTCAAGGAGGAGTGATATTATTTAATTCAATATTATAAAAATTATTTGTGTTACTATCACGATGAAGAAGTATACTGTCTATAAATTCATCTAGTTAGTCCCACATATCCCTATATTTATGTAGATCAATGTTTATTGATAGGAAGTTGTGGTCTCTAGTGTGGCAGGCCTTGTAGTTGGTTTCTATATAAACCAATGAATTTACAATGGTGTTTTTACATTATTAGGTACATATAGAACATTTTATGTCGAGTTATATATCTTTTATATTAAATTAGATATGAAATTTAGTATTTCTGTGATATGATTAGGAATAAAAGTGATTATATATCAGTACATAAAAATATTAGAATAATGTCTCAGAGAGGCCCGTTTAATATTCGCTTGAAATTTTTCTAATCCATCACCTCATTTATGGAATCCATATAGATGTCACTCATTCATATAAAGAGCTGTGTCATGTTTAAGATTTACTAATGTGAACATAATAGATAATCCCTACTCAATGTGGTCATTTTCTATTCCAGATGATTTTATATCATTAGTTAATGTGAACACATTGTGTATATTATATAACCATAAAAATAAACATTAATTTTAATTTCATAGTTTCATTTAAATATAAATTTTTAGAATCATGTATACCTATTAGACACAACATTTCAAATTATTATTGTTGTTGTTCTTTTTTGTTTTTCTTTTCAGGTTATTTTTGTTACTTTTAAATGAAATTTTATGAAGGATGTGTAACAGAGTGTTTCTCAAGGAAGAGTGATTTTAATATCTAATTTTCCCACATCTATTACACTATTTAATTTTAAAAATATTAGAATATATATTATTGATTTTTATATTGGTTTCTACTAATGACTTTAATTTTTTATGTATAAAAAAATATAATTAGTGTTTGTGTATTTATCTATTTATAATTATTTTTTGGTATTGAAAATTTATCAATAATTACATAATTTTTTATGATATATGGGATCATTAAATACATGATATTCGTAGTGAAGGTTTTTAATGAACTTTACAGTAGATAATAAAATCAATTTTCCATGTTTTTATCATTATTAATATGCTTATTCTTTTGAAAGTATTGCAACTTGAACATGGTTTTTAAAGTGTAACTTGGATACCTAAAAATTTTTAAATCAAATTTCAAGGAAAAGGTCGACTACAAGAGTTACCCTACTATATTAATGTGATTTTATGATAACAAATTTATAGTGTCAAATTGGAATCCAATAAACAAATGAGAAAAATATAATAAATATGATAAAATTATGTGTCTAAAAAAATATAATAATTATTGTGTAATGAGGGATTGTAAAAATACTCTATTAGTGGAAGAATAAAATTTAACATTTCTAATTATAACAACACAAAAGAGAATAATAGAGTGAATATGGATCAGATGACTAATTTGTCCATCTAAAAAATTAATAAACGTTTTTGAGATATTGTGAAATTGTAATGGTCACAATGGATGAATAAAATTTTTTTAGGATGTGTGGTGATATAGTTTCCTTAGAAATTTTTTTTGAATGTGTGTTGATAAAGGTATTTCATAGATAATTAATTTAATGATAAAATAAAAAAATAAATCAACAAATAATTATATGGGGGATAAATGTTTTTGGATATATTCAAATAAATATTAATTTAAAGGGTGGTGGTGATGATAAAATATAGGTCATGATGGAATTTAAAAAAAAAATTCATATAGCTCTATCTATAGTTATTTAAGTAAAATAAAATTAATCATAATGATTAATGGGATAATTGATGTCATATTGTACTAGAGGAGATAACAACATGAGTTCATAATAATTTTGTTTTATATTTGATTCGTGATGGTGTTACATAGGGCATGTAATTATATGTTTTGTTATGAATTTTTTTCCTCATGATGATCATGGTATTATTATTATATTTATGTTATATTTTCATAAAATGTTGACATTGTTTATTAATTAATTTTTTAGTTTATGTTAACTATTTATCATCATTATATTTCTCATGAGAGTTATCATGGTATTATTTGTTTCATAATATGTTGAATCCATAATCAGCTATGTAAATAAAATATATGCCATAGTGAATCAAAAAGATATTAATTGTATATGATGGATAACAGAATGGGATTTGTGGTACTATACTTGTATTTCATTACTGGTCATCTTAAACAGAGCATAGTAAAATAAATTCTAGGTAATTAATTAAATCACGGTATAATAACTATGAATATTATATGTGATAAATAATTAACATACACTCAATGACATATAGTGGGTTTTCTAGAATATTTTTAATGTTATCCTCTTGAAATGTTCTATGAATATATAGTCAAAAATTCAAATTTTTTAGTATATTAATGAAGATGTGAGAATAATTAAAAGAGACTAATATGTATTGTTTCTTGAATACTATGTTTTGTCATGATAATTTCATGGTGCATTGGATTACTCATTGCATGTCGAATCATGACCCAAGGACATGAAAATATGAGGATATCATTTTTTTTAAATTAATGTAATGTGGTTGTTCCTACTTTTATTATACTCTCTACATCCCTCTGTAGCTAATCACACATTAAATTATTCTAGATTCTGTCATAGGTGGAGACATGTGACCAATGAATATAGGATTGAGACGGTATGAATACATGAATCTGATTTGGAGTTTATTTAGAGGATCACAATTGGTATTTTTTAATTAGTTGTAATTTTATTATAATTTTATGAACCCTAGTTTCATATTACTTCATATGGTAAGAAAACAAATATTTTATGTATTTATATTATAATTTCTTTCAATTTTGTAATTTGTAAAAAAGAAGTGAATAAACTAGTGTTATTTCAAACATGAAAATAATTAATAAATTATTAATTTTCAATATTCCATTGGAATAATCACCCAAATTAATATTTTATGCCATCTACCCTTTTCGTGAATATTTGGATTACATTGAGGAGAAAAATGGTTATTTAATTTCAAATAAAGGGTTATAATTCAGTATATTTATTATATATTATTAATATTTTTGTTATTTATATTTATATTTAATAGCCCAACATCACATAAGATTCTAGAGACACTATCCTCATACATGTAACTCGTACAATGAATCCTCGTATGAATTAAATTAGCATTAAATTATTACATAATTATTTAAAAAAATTATATATCATTATTAAATTAATAAAAATGAGATATAAAATAATATTAAATTCTATGAAAAATTAATTTTCATAACTAATTATAAATATATAGTGATATAAATATAAAAAAATGTTTCATCAATAGATATTAACTTTTTTAGATAAATATTCATTATATAACAATATGATCCATTCTAGACCTATAGATATTTGGTAACATTTAATACATGGACACATAAATAATTTTCATAAGATAAAATACTGTTTCCCATTTATTTCATTAAAACTATCACCCTTATTATTCATATATTACATAAAATCATTCATTATATCCTAAGTAAAGGAAATATAAAAATATTTGAGTTGAATGATTTGGTACGGGAAAACAAGGGAGATATCAAATGTAAGTTTAGAAAAACGTGACCATATGGATTTGGGAACATGATAATAATATTTTTTAAACATTCAATGAATATCATATATCACAATCATGACTCAAGGATTAAATCCTTTCAGTTCTTACGACAATATCATAATTTAATGAAATAACATGATCCATTATATCATAATATTTGAATAATACATAAGGCTATTGGAATTCAAAAAAACATTGAAATTCAATTTTCTAGTCAGGACTAACTTACAATACTATCATTGATGTTTGGGATTAATCCACATTTTATCATATCTATACTCATTATTTTCTCCCAAAAGTATTATAGTGGATAGAGTCCTTGGAAGAATATGATCACTCCACAATCATGCCTGTATTATCTCATGAGATATCTATATTTTGTAAATAAATTTTATGGTAATAGAACTCTAGTCCCACACTTCACATAATATCAATACATTCATATGTATTCCAAAAAATCATTGATCATTGATCATATATTATATCTTATGGAAATGAAATAGGTTATATAAACATTTTAACAATTTAAAAAACCATAACATGTGTTACGAAAATGGGTTTTATAAAAATCTCATAAACATGAAAATAAACAAACCAATGAATACATGAAAATGGGACCCTTGGATAAAAACCCTATGATATCATATTTAACATAATATTTTATACATAAATTAAAATTCATTTTAAATAACATTCTAAATATTTCATATGGTAAATATCTATTCCATTTTGAAGTCACTTATTTAAAATGAATGAACTAATTAAATATTACTTGAAAATAATTCATTAAAAATAACATTTGGATCATATAATGAATTCATCAAATAATTTAGTGGCCAAAATAGAGGGATACATTGTTCAAATTATGTATGTAAAAAAAATATGGTCTACTATAATTTAGTAGTTTTAGGGTCTAAATTATTGTAATAGGCATTTGAGGAAGTAATGTTGTTTAAGAAGTAGTCTATTTCCATTTAGATATTAAAGAAATAACTTTATAACCAAAGGATACAATCTTTGGAATTTCCTGTTAATGATTGGGTTTTCCATTGGGTGTTTTCTATGTTTTGAATTTAGTGAATATAGAAACATGTAATGTTGATGACAATATTTTTGTTACAAATGGAGATACTCTAATATATCGTAGTTGTTTCTTATTAATTTGACATTCCTTCACATTAGCGATCTATAGTGGATTTTTCCAAATTTCCCAACATAAAGGTATATTCCTAATCCTATACATGTGATCAACTACAAATAAATTGACAATGACCTAGAAAAAATCAGTTAGGGATCACCCAATATAGATTATAAGTTATGTTTATAGTTTTTGGATGGAAGAGATAACTACAGTATTATGAGGCACATTGTTATATCGATGGATCAATATGAAAATATGTGAAATGGAGTCTGATTTTTTGGTAATATTTCCTTCGTTGTTCAAGTAGGATCACTGGATAGGAGTCTCTAGAATAAGAATAAAATGTGGAGGATATTATAAAGTATCACAATTTCATTTTCTTGAATTTTAACCCAGGTCTCCTTCTCATATGTGTTTTTATCAGTGTTCTTATATGTTATGTTAATTCCCTTAGAGTATTGTCTGTCATTATAGTGTTTTAAGGGATTTTTGTTTAACATGGAAAACACGACACCCATGGTACATGTTTTATTGGTATCAGCTATGAAAAATAGTCAATAATGCTGATTTGGAATTTGAGAGGCCATGGGCATAGAGAATTATAGTTCCATTATTAGACCATATACATATCAACCTCACCATGATCTTGGTGGAAGAAATGGGGATATAAAATGGCTAATATTTCTACAAAACAACATACATTTTCCCATATATAGATACCTTTATCAGTGAGTTCAAGGATACCATGACCTTTGTGGAGGCTATGGGGTAGGTTATTGTGTTTATCACACTATCATTGTAACTGTTGAAATAGATTATGTTCTTCGCGAAAAAATATTTTTTTTAAAGAGGAAATGAGTTATAAAATAATGTGTTGTATTTATTGAAATATTAGTACAATTATTCCATCTATTAGTCAATTTAATATTCATCCTTGATACTTAAATAAATCCACATACTCTTCAGATGAGCTTTGTATAAGTTGTGTTGACCCTCTATGCATTGAGTGTTATCCCGTGGATAATTTTTATTTTGTCATCCCGCATTTCATGAGATTTCTAGAAGATCACACCTTTAACTATTGAGACTCATTCATGATAAAATAGATTCACTAGGGCATATAATTTATTCTAATATAACTATCTAATATATACATAAATTCCTTTTATATTAATCTGATTTTAATATTTATATTGTTAGTGATTGATAGTGGGTACATGTATGTTCAACATCGTGGATTGATTCATTCATGGTTATCTTTATGGAACCATTTCATATTGGATTTGAATAATTTCTATGAATTCATAATTTGAAAATATAATTTAAGTAGTGTGATAATGTGGTGTAGGTAACCACACTCGATACAAACCTTCATGTTGATATCAAAAACATTGAGGAAAGAAGTTATATATCATATTGAGGGTGTGTATAAGTTATATATCTCGATATGATGTTTTCTACTTGTATGATTTCAATAATTTTTTAATATGGTAAACATTGTGTATTAATGAATAGCCTATGAAAACATGTTAGACGTATGATCAAATGTTTGTGCATTCATTTCGAATTAACCAAATGAATAAATTTTATCTCATGTGTGCCTGTGAATGGATAATGATGGTAATTAATGGTTGATATTATTTTGAATATATTTTTATATAAAAATTATGTTTGATGTACATGATTTTAAGTTTTTAAATTGGTATCAAGTGATTGGTGTGTTATTGTGGCTTTTTATCCTTTGGAGGAGTAGTGTGTTTACGTGTTATGATAAAGATAATGAATTGGGACATAGAAATGGGAATGACATCCTTCAGTTTTGACATGACATACTTTTAGAATATGTTGGTCATGTATTTTAACCAGCGAAAGAAATGAGATATAATGAATTTGTTTCTGGCTCATTGAATGTGTCACACAGATATTTTGTGACTTGTTTTTCAAATTAATTTATTCATTTTAATATTCCCCATTTAATGAAACATTAAAAATAATTATTTTATATATATTAAAGCACTATGTTTGTTTTTTAATATGTAATTACAAATTAATATTGAACTTAATAAAATATAAATGTTGGATTTCTATATATGGAACAATGAGGTTGCATTATGTTACATACATGACTAATATTTCATGAAGTCTTGTATAATAGGCCAGGATGAGTTTTGTCCAACAAAAATATAATATTAAAATATTATTATTTAATATATTATTGATTTAACTTTCTATTATGTTAATGGCTATGAATAGTATAAACTCACATATGGAAAACTATTCCTTACACATATAAAATTAATTCATTAGTTATAATGAATATAATTACATATTTAATATAATTGAAATATTTTTATAGAAAACTATTTCAAAGCTCATAAAGTTATTTTATCATACTAAATTAAGATAATTACAATTAGTGGGTAATATTAATTTAATATATATATATATATATATATATTTTGACATTAAATAAAATATCTCTAATAATAATCCCATTTATTTTATAGGACTAAAAATAGAACAACCCCAATAGTATACATAAAACCCCATATTTTTATTAACACACTTTTACAACCTTATGATGGTGAACCTATATTAAATCTAAATCAATGAGAATTTATAAATTTTACATGTCAAAATAATGTAAAATTTCGAAATAAAAACCTAAAAAGTTGTTTAGGGTAATTTTTTTTTATATTTTTTCATGTTTTATTTTTAATAAATATTGAAAAATATTGAAATTTAACACTAAACTATTTTTTATCTAATTTAGATATACTGTAAAATTATGTTATTAATTTTTTTTAATTTTAATTAGATTAAATTTTAATAAATTCATCCTAATTTGGCCTTTGGAATCTATTTCACAATGAAATAGGTTATAAAAACTGAGAACACCATTTAACATTTTTACATTTTAATCATTCTTTGTTAGTTCCTCTACGAGATTAAATATAAATTAATTTCATCCACTTCTGTGATTGTAATTTTTAATCATGGATTCACTATTTTGAATTTGAATATTGTTTTATGTCCAATAATATGAATTTTTTTTACCAAAACGATTTGTGAAGATAATTAAAATTAATTACTACGATAAAGATGAAATTAAGCGGAACATGGGATTAAACTCTAAAAATTAGACTTAATATGAAATATAAAATATCCCATAAGAAATTTTATATAAAATTTATTACATTTAATACCAATTACATGCTCTTTAACATTATTGGATACACTTTCAATCAATTAAATGTTTGTGGGGTTCCTCTTTTTGAAAATATTACAAAATTACCACTCCACGTCCCCAATTAAATTCCTCATCTCCTCCCACTTCCTCACACCACTCAAGTCACTTTGGGTCAACAAAAATCATCCCAATATATCTATATAATTCCACCAATACTTATGGAATCCCTCTATGGGGAAGAAATTAATCCCAGAAAGCACTTGGTACAAACCAATAAGAGTTACTCGAATAAGATGTAACATTCTTCCTCAAGTTAATTTATGATATTTCTATTATCCACCCCCTCAACATATATTATTAAATGGTTATATAAAACAATTATCCGAAATGTTATGGTATTATTTTATTATTGTTTGACCTAAACATACACACACATGTACTTAATTGGTAACGAATATACTCTTTATGTGTTCAACGAACTAAAGTATCATGAAACAATTATTGTTCATATTTAGTTTTCCACCTATGATGGTGGTAATTATGATGAAAAAAAAATTTAAATATTTTATATATTATATTTTTCATGTTTTTATTTTTATATAATCCATTTAATACACATATCTTTTCAATTTAATTTGGTGGAAAAATAATAATTTTTTTTGAGGAAGTGATGATTACCACCCCTTAGAATGATATGATTCATTCACATGAAATTTGGAATGAATAATATAAGCTTTTAATTTAAAATATTTGAAATAAACAACATAAATATTATATTCATGAAAAATAACATTTCTGGAAATATAATATATACAATTCCCTTTATTACAGTTCCATACACTTATAATATGATAACGACATTCTTGAGCATATGGACTACCACCTCCTCAACACAATGTGATTCCATTTTAATAAAAAGAATTATATATATATATCTATAACATGGTATTTATTATTTAGTTATAGTTATTTTATGATTAATTTTACTTTCATTTTTTCAATAATGATCTGTGAGAAATGAGAATGTTACTCATGCGTACGTATGACCTATCGTCTCCAGGATTGAAACTTTGATAAATTTTTTACAAAAATATTTACCAATTAGTTTTAAATATATAAAAAATTTATAATCATGATTATAATTTCAAAATTATTATTCATTATATGTTAATATAATTATCTCTTTGACCAATCTCACCCAACCAGTGTTGTTTTTAACACATGGACCGAATTGGGTCAATAAACATTGCATAAACCTAATTTTTTATGTATTTTTATTCGACATGGTAATAAGTGAAATAAAAGTAAAAATAAACTTGTAAAAGGTTATGAATAAAGTAATTAATTTACAAAATTTTATTATTCATGAATATAATGTGACATGAGACATATCAGACTCAAGGTATGTGAATTTCAACTCACTCTTTATTTTCATGGGACACTTGCCTTATTCACCACTCACTTATTTTAAGTGGTGTATATACTACCCATTATTTTATTATATTACTCGTATGATTAAATATATGGGAATTTATATAACCATTTTATTATATTTTTATCATGGGATTTATGTTTCAAAATTACCAAATCAGAAAAGTAATTTAATCTCAATTTTATTTCTTTGGGACTCATGCCATTTTATGCACCTATATTTTTATATGAGGTCTATAAATAGACATTGAAATATTGTAAATGAAATATTCTTATTTTCATGATATTTTTAATTTCCATGTAATTCCAATTTACCACACGGGGAGTTTGATTCAATGTTACCGTGTGGTAAGAAATAAATGAAAAAATCTCACCATTTATCAAGATTGTTTATGACCACAATTTAATTAATGAAATATTATGATCCATAATTCAATAAAACCCATGAATTTTTATATCCACTATTTAATATTGATGTATTAATGTATTTTTAATAGTTTTTCAACTCTTTCGTACTTTATATTATTATGAAAATATTATCAAAAAATATGGCCTTACCTCTCTTTATGGTCACAAATCTATGTTCCTTCAAAGCCAATATTTTTCAAAATGGATTCTATGAATATTATGATAATCTACTAGGATCATTAAAATACATTTTTTCATTTTTTATTTTAACATTTTTTTCAAATGAATATTACTTTCACTTTCCATAATGGTTTTCCTCTACACTTTTTCCATGTAAAAAGAATTTTTTTACCTCATATAGAATGTATGTATTTTTCCATCATTATTAATTTGAAGCATCCTTTTCAGGTTTAAATGGATAATTTTTAATAAAATAATTTTGAAAGGTTTTTTTTAAAGAAATTGTTTTTAAATGTTTTCCGTCCCCCTCTAAAATATTACCATGGAAAATTGATTTCAAAATGTTTCCAATGCTACCTTTATAAATTTTCAAGTTTTGTTCTAGAAAATTGTTTTCAAAAGGATTTAAATTTTAATAATAATTTTTTATTGGAACAAGGGTAATCTACTATGGATGTTTTCTAGAATATATTTCAAAAAATTCACCATCTTGGATGAAATTATTCTTTGATACTCATGACTTTTACATAAATGGTTCAATGTGTTCACTAATATTATTTATCTGAATTGTTTTCGTTTTATGGCATGATGTTTACGAAATATGTTTCTCTTTAATGGGATTTATGTCTATAAAACCTACTTATTTTCATGATTTATTCATTGATGAAATTATTTTTAAACCTGTTTCTATTTCCATAGGTAAATGTATAATATCATGTTTATGACACTAAATTCATTTCCAGGGTTATTATATGATTGATTATGATGTTTTGGAACATGATGGTATGATTTCATTATGAGGTGGGTGGGACATATATCTCCCTCCAATGCCTTTGGTAATGATAAATATTTTATGAAATCAAATAGTAAATTGGAGGACATCACAATCCCAAAATAAGAGGGTACATTAGACATGTGTTTTAAGGTATTAATAATCTTTTTAGTTTTTATGAACTATGATGATAAATGCTACTTTTAATGATGTAAATAATAATTATGGTAATTTTATTAGGATGAAATAGTTCATATGAAGTGGAAATATATTTAAAAATTACATTTACTTATGTTTCAAAATTGTAAATTATTTCTTCAACCATAAAAAATGTATTTTTGACTAAAAGATGTTATCATCTTACCTTTATTAATGATAGATTAATAGATGTCTTAACCCATCACATAGTTATGGTTATGTAATTTTTAACCTTCTCGTGACAATTTTCATTATCACTCTTCGTGTGAAAATGATTATTTATTCTCTTATATGCCTATTTTTCTCACATGGATCCCCAATATGTGTTATATTTGATGATCATTATACATAACTTTATTTATTTTAATGTGGATTCACATTAATTCTAATTTTTCCAGTATGGGATTTCAATAAAGGTATTTTGAATAGTTCAACCATATTTGACACTATTAAATTAAAAATTTTAAGTATAAAATTTCCAAATGGGTTGGGGGATGTAACATCCCAATATTTTAATAATGGAACACTTTTCTCGATAATGTATAAGATACATCACATCATTCATGAATGCACAAATAAATATTATAATTTATGTTTTACTATTACAACCTTGCCATTAGAATGGTGGGAATGAACAGTATTAAATGAATTATGAACATTTAGGTTACACATGAATATATAATTATTTTAATGATTAATTATAAAGGAATGTAAAACCCATTTTAAAAGAAAAGGAAATGGATTTTTGACAACAATATAAATGTGAAAAAGTGTTTTTCATACCAATAAAAAATAACACTTATTGAATTATATTAATGAATTATATATATAATTTATTCAATATATTTTATCAAATTCCTCTTATGAGTACTCTAAACATTATATATGAACAAATACACATTTACACATAAAAGAAGTTTTTTCTAGAAAAAAAAATTTTCATACCTTTTCATGGAGAACTTATTTTAAATTTAGTTTTTGAAACATTAATAAATTATATTTGAAAGAATATAAATATTATTTGAATGAATAATTTAAAAACATACATTGTTTTAACTTTTTGAATTTTTCTGATAGGTTTCATTTTTTGAGGTGTAGTGAAATAATATTACATTTTCAATTGAAAATAAAATTTTTGTCTAAATATCATAGTGTTAAATTTAATATTTTATAGGTATTAAAGTAAAATTACATAAATGTTTTATTATTTAAATCAATTTAGTGAATTTAATAAATATCAATTTGAAAATGGATATTAAAATATTTCATTCTCTCGGATGTTTTAACATTAAAAACCATTTCTTTTGTTCCGTTTATTGGATTTACTATTAATTAATTTCTATGAATTCTATGTTTTGAATTTAAAAAAATTTATTCCATATTTAAAAAAAGAAATTATAACAAATTTAAATAGGTCTATTATTTTTTGAAAATACAAATAGTAAATTTATTAATGTTTTTTATAAAATGGTTAATGGTAAATCTTGAAATTATTGGTACAAATAATAATTTAAATATTATAAAATTAAGCTAACTCTTATTCATATATAATTGAATTATTTTTTTGGACAAAAATCATCATTGGGTTTTAATTATAACCTTTCGAAGTGACTATTATGAAATTATAAAATTTATAATATTATATTCAATGGAAATTTATTTTTCTCACACTTTCAGTTTTAACATGTACAATATTTTTAATATGGTGTAATATATAGAATATTGTAGACCATAAATATTATTTTTGAAGTTAAAATTTTTATATTTATCATTATAAATTATTTCCCATTTTATAGGTGAAATAAGTTAATGACATGCTTGTAGAATGATGATGCGTTAATTTTTTAATTATATGATATATCAAATAAATGATATTAAATGAATTCAAAATTAATATAATTTTGGATGATTAATATAATTTATTATTTTTTAGATGAATTTTAAATTTTATTGATTCATGAGAATTTTTTTTCTTCAAATATATCTTTTTGTTTTGAAATTTTTAATAAGTCATGTAATGAATAGTTTCAAAATTAATATTATCGATATTTAAAAAAAATAAAAATTATAAAAATTATATTAAATTTATAAAAAACTAAATTTCAAAAATATGATTTGTATATGTCATAGAATTTAATAATGTACTCATTTATTGTTCTTTCTTTATATTAATATATTTATATTAACCCTGAAAGTGTAAATTACATGATATGAGGATAAGTGCTAAAAGAGTTAAATAAGGGTTAAAACCAAAATGTAAGGATTATAAAAATAATTAAAAAAATTAGAATTATCTTATGAAGAATTAATTAAGAACCAAAAGAATAATTATTCAAAATAAATTTATTTAGACACATTTGGAGAAGAAAATTATTTATATTAATTTAATATATTGAAGAATACCACGAATTCCCCTCCCCACTCTCATAAAATGTCTCCCAGTTTTCCCATTTAAACATAAAAATAAACCTGTTTGGTTCTCTCAGAATATGATAAAATCCATTACTATAACCCCTACCCACATTATAGAGTCCTTATTTTTTATATAATACCATCTTTATAGTTGTTAAGGTGTTAATAAAAGGAGATCATCAAAAGAAAATGTATCATTTTAATATAGTATTTCTATTTTATTTGATCTTTCACTTCCATCAATTATTCTTCAACAAATATGACATAATTAATCTAATATTCAATATATAATGAAATGTTATTATGTTAATATCATCAAAAAAAATCCATATATACTTCCATCAAATGAAAAAATTATTATCATTTGTTGTACAATGAACTAACACCTTACGAACCGATATATTTCCTTTTCCATAAAAGTATATCAAGAATGGTTATATTTAAGTAATTAGAATTTATATACTATTTTAATATCTTATTTATCATTATGAAATGGTAATATCTCACTTTCTCCCTTATCTTTCACTGAACCTAAATATGATAACATCATTCGTACATTTGTGGGGTCTTTTTCCTCAAAGAAACGATGTGAATAATTTTTCATCTCTAAATCAATTTAATAATATATATATATATATATATTTATTTATTTATAGAATTTATATGATATTAAATATATAATGATCATTTGAAAATGATAAGATAATACATATCTTTTTCTATAATTATCATTGAAAAATTAAAAATGTTACTCATTCGTACGTACAGCATACCATCTCTATGATTATAACGTTGTTCAATCATCATTACTATACTTAATGTGTTGATTAAAAAGTATAAATTATGTAAAAATATGATAATAATTTCAAGAATATTATTATGGATATAATGTAATTACTACCACTTTGACTATTGACATCATACCAAATTCTTTTTAGGCACAAGTACAGAGTAATGTAAAAACGTCCTACATGAAGACAAATAATTATTTAACTATTATAATATGCTAATAAGCTATATTAAACTAATAATAATCATTTATAATGTTCTCAAGAAAAAAAATTAATTAATCTAATTTTATTATTTATGATGATAATGATTTTATGTGATGAATCCGATACAAGGTAAAAGATTTCATCTAAATCTCCTTTCATTGAGGCATACTTTGATGTTATAATCCAAACTTATTTTATAAGGTGTACAAAAAAACATTGAAATATAACAAAATTAATTAATTTATTCTTATATTATTTAATATTATTTTTGTCACGACCCGTCCTCGGGGCCCGTGCCGTGACTACCCCAAGACCGCCTTCCATAGGCCAGGGGCTGGCGACTAGCACCAAAGGCGTAAATCCTGGTAAAAGGGAAGGAATTGACTTTATAAAAGTAAACATACACAACATAGTATGCAAGTGGAGAAAGCACTACGTAAAACTGAGTAGAATAGTAAGTAATGAAAAGAAAATGGGCCAGTATACATACCCAACTGAAAGTTCAGTACAACTGAGAAAGAAAGTACAACAGCAGAAAAGTAAAGGGGAAACCATTGAGCCATCCTCTAGATATACCACCTGAAGGGTGGGTACAAACGGTCTCCTCAGCTCCCCGGGTCCGGTCGTCCACTCCGTGTACATCCCATCTAGTGGTCCACCTCGGGTTCTGTCCAGCTCCACAAGCCTCCACATGGATCACTGCTTTCCGTCATCTATATCCAACACAACGTAGGACATGCTTAGCCCGCGCAGGGGTGAGTATACGATACTCATTAGGGACCCCGACACCCCCGAAGGTCTCCCAGAATCCACAAAAGATAAACCACCAAGGAAAGATACAAACACTAAGTATCAACCATCTCTACTAAGGTATATTCCCATACATATACCTAAGTCATCAATCTCAGTTCGGTTCCAACTTCCGAGCCCCAACACAATCCAGTACACACATGAAGAAGTCAATCATACCAATGATAATGATTGAAAGACAAGATTCAGCTCACACAGGTATACTACTCATGAAGTGGGGTGGAGATGATTAGATATAGCCTCTGAATCATCTCCTCTACTGAACCCACATAGGATCCAAGTACATATGTCATCACTGCCAAACCCACGTAGGATCCAAGTACAGTAACCATCGCTGCCAAACCCACGTAGGATCAATGTACAGTTGTTAACGTTGTCGAACCCACGGAGGATCTAAGTACAGTCGTCCTCAATGCCGAACCCACATAGGATCCAAGTATAGTCATCTTCATCATCGAACCCACAGAGGATCCCATCACGGTAGCCGTCGCAGTCGCAGCGAGCTCTAGGGTTCCCGCACAGAGCATACTCGATTAATGGAGGGTCCGCTCCTTGAGTAAAGGGGTCGATACATCAACTATCACAAAGTCCAAAGATGATGTATCTCGAAGCTCCATCTCGTCAAAAGGAACTCAACGCAGTAGACGGCGTGTCAATTGGATGCCCGGTCTGAGAGATATTGGATTTTTCCTTCCAGGGGCTCCGTTGGAAATATGCTCATTACTAACCAAACCATTTACCAATGTTGTCCAAAACTCAATTAGAGTATCAAAAAAGGACCGCCTCATTGATAGGGTCCTAGTGCCGCAGACGGTGCGTCGATCGGACACACGGTATTTATGTTATTCACCTTTAAGTGAATAACAGGACCGACCCGTTAAGCCCTATGGGCTAGCAGGTCGGGTCACCCAGTTTTGTCGAGTCCATCCCAGTAGGGGTGTCGGACTATCCCAAAGGTTCGCACGGTCCGGCCTGAGGGACATGGTCCGAACCGGCGCAGCCCGTCTGGGCAGGTGGCCCGGCTGGCTTGGCCCGGAGGCCGAGCGGTCCGAGGGGGCACGACCACCTGGCTGCTCGAACCGGCGGTGCCAAGCAGCGCCGCCCTCGCAAACCAGCCGGCTAGGCCGGTCGGCCTTCAGGTGCACATGTACCGCATGGCGGGCCATGGGTTTCTTCTGCGCACTACCCTCCTGGCGTCACAGTTAGGCTCCACCCAGCTGGCCGACGGGCCGACCGGTTCTTCAGCCGAAGCGGCCCGCGAAGCGGGCCGCAGTTCCTCCCACACAACCGGCATGATGCCACCAGCTTCCTTCGCCGCATTCCCAGCATTAAGTGATAGCAACATGACTTCTCAGCCTTCGGTTGCTGATGTTAAATAAGATAGGAAACAGTGTAGGGTCATAGGGCCGTATTTGTTCGGCCCGCACCCTCGGCGTTAGCCGATAACAATCGGCCAAGGTGTTCACTTGAATACAATGAGAACGAGGGATTAATTATTTTAAATAAATTAAGAAAACCCCCTACCTCAATAATTGATGTCATACATCGGGTTCCAAGGAAGACGACGTCGCGGGGTGAGGTTTGTAGATGACGTCGGTGTGCATCATCGTTCTTCATGGATTCATCATTCTTTGTTGAAGAGACGACGTTCTTTAACGATAGAGGAGTTCTCTTCTTCTTCACACAAGTGTTCTCTCAAATCTTCCCCAACCCAACGTGTGCCCAAAATAAAATAATAGACTAAAATATTATTTTATTAATAGAAGAAATTATAATTTCAAAATTCATACCACTCCATTAATTAATTGAAGAGGGTGAATTCTTTAATTATCGTGTGTTGGCATGAATTAAAGAGGGTGAGTGAGGGAGAAAAAGAGTCCACATTTAAGAGGAGTTTACAAATTAAAGAAAGGACTGTAAGGGGGTTTGGGGAAAATGAAAGGTTGGGGCTCGTGAGGGCCCCACCTCACATATACCCACACATAGGAAGTTGGATGGGTTTGGGCCCCACCAACATCTTCCCATGGGAGGAATTAACCTCTTTAGATATAAATTAAAATTTCCCCAACAATTTTATTTACTTTTTAATTAAACCCCAATAATTAACTTCTCCTCCCGTGAAAACGCAACTACAATAAAGGCCCCCTTATGCAATTACCGGTGTTGCGAGTTCATCGGTGCCCTCAGATTTCGATTCTGAGCACCGGTTCAAAAGATATAAAAACCCGCTCATTCGTTTACTGAACGTACCCGAGTTAAACTTCAGAAATTGATTCCAGGCACATCAGGCCTCGGAGTTAAGTACCATCAGAAGCCACAGACTCAAAAAGTTTCAAAGCATTTGAGAAAAAAATTCCTTGAAATTTCGGGGTCTTTACATTACTCCCACATTAGGGCTTTACGTCCCCGTAAAGCTACAACATAAACTAGGGAAACAAATGAGGGTACTGAGAACACATCTGAGCCTCCTGCTTCCATGTGCTCTCCTGGAGGTTCCCATGCCACCAACGAATGCGCACCAGAGGAATCTACCATCCACGCAGGACCCACTTTTGTCGATCCTCGATCTCCACCGGGACCTCCTCAAAAGTCTCCCCGTCATCGATTTCTAGCTCCCCATGATCAATGAGGGGGGTCGGGTCTTGCACTTATCTCCTCAACTAAGATACGTGGAAGACATCGTGCAAACGATGCAACTGAGGTGGAAGGGACATGCGGTAAGCCACCTCAACTACCCTGTTGAGGACCTGGAATGGTATGATGAAGCATAGAGATAACTTTCCCCCCTGACCAAATATCTGTAATCCACATCGAGATGAGACCTGTAAGAAAACGTGTTCGCCATCCTCGAACTCCAGTGGTCTCCGTCTCCTATCAAAATAGGACTTCTGTCTACTCTGTGAAGTCCTTATCCGCTCCTGGATGATCTGCACCTTCTCCGTCATAGCCTAAACCATCTCTGGTCCTACGAGTGCTAACTCCCCTGGGTCAGTCCAACACATAGGTGATCTGCAAGGTCGTTCGAATAGTTCCTTGTATGGTTCCATCCTGATTGTAGAGTGGTAGCTACTGTTTTATGTAATCTCTACCAGGGGTAGGTGATCCTCCCAGCTGTGACCAAAGTCATGGACACATGAACATAGCATGTCCTCGAGTGTTTGAATGGTCCTCTCCATCTGGCCATCCGTTTGAGGATGAATGGAAGTGTTCAGGCGTAGTTGCATCCCAAATGCCTCTTGCAACCCCTTCAAAAGCCAGGAAGTAAAGCGAGTGTCTCGATCAGAGACGATATACGATGGAACACCATGAAGTCGTACGATCTCTTGAACATAGAGGCATCCCAAGTTCTCAAATAATCCTTGCTCTCGGATCGGAAGGAAGTGGGACGACTTGGTGAGTCAGTTGATGATCACCCAGATAGAGTCGTGTCCCCTGGTTGTACATGGAATCCCCATCACAATATCCATGGATATCCCTTCCCACATCCACTCCGGAACCTCCAAGGGTTGTACCAAACTTACTGGTACCTGGTGCTCCACCTTCACTTGTTGTAAAGTGAGGCATCGTGAAATGAACTCTACTATAGCCTTCTTCATACCCGGCCAACAGTGATGTCATCTGAGGTCTTGGTATATATTTTCCACTCTTGGATGTACCGCTAGAGGGGAAGTGTGAAATTCCCTCAGTACATCCTCCTGCAGTGCAACTTGTACCATGGTACGTCCCCTGAAGAGGATGATGTGCTCTCCTCCTTCAGAAAATCCCTCAAGCCCTTTCCCTGTGGAGATCTGAGCACATCGTGTCTCATAGTCAACGTCCCTATGTTGTGCCTCTCTGACCCGCTGAAGTAGTGGAGGAGTGACTGTGAGGGACTGTAGAAAGGGTTCCCCATCTCGATCCATGATGGATATCTGCAAAGTGGCTAACTGATCTGTCGTCACTCCAAGTAGCTGAATGTTCAATCTCCTATTTAGAGAATCAGCCACAACGTTCCCCTTCCCCAGAGTATATACTATCTCAAAGTCATAGTCCTGAAGGAACTCGATTCATCGTCGTTATCTCAGGTACAGTTCCTTCTGTGAGAAGATATATCAGAGACTCTGGTGGTCAGAGTAGACTGTAAAGCGCTCGCCCATCAGATAGTGCCACCACATTTTCAAGGTGCAGACCACTGCTGCTATCTCCAAGTCATGGGTAGCGTAGTTCTGCTAATGCTGCCTCAACTGTCATGAACCGTAGGCGATCACTGCTCGCTCCTGCATCTGGTCACACCTAAGTCTAGTCCCTGATGCATCGCAGTAAACTACGTACCCTACGCCATCCTCTAGTAGCCTCAAGATGGGTGCACTGGTAAATCTCTATCTCAACTCCTTAAAGCTCTGCTGGCATCTATATGACCACATGAAGGGTTTCCCCTTCTTCGTCAATGCTTAAAACGGTGCAGTAACTCGGGAGAAGTCTGGAAAAAATCCCCGATAGTACCCAGCCAGACCTAGGAAACTCCACACCTCTGTCACACTTCTGGGTGGCTCACAAGTAAGTACTGCCTCGATCTTCACAGGATCCATAGAAAATCCCGCCTCCGAAATGACATGCCCCAAGAAGGGAACCTCTCGAATACAGAACTAGCACTTCGAGAGATTACCATAAAGCTGGTTCTCTCGGAGTGTGTCTAGTACAACATGCAAGTGGTAGGCGTGCTTCTCCTCAGTAGTCAAGTAAATCAGTATTTCATCGATGAAGACTACGAAAAAATGATCGAGGTAAGGCGGGAAGATCCTGTTCATGAGACTCATGAACACTGTTGGTGCGTTGGTTACACCAAAGGACATAACCAAGAACTCGTAGTGGCCATACCAACACCTGAAGGCCGTCTTATGCACATCCTCATCTTGAAGTCTGAGCTGATGATAGCCTAACCTGAGTTCTATCTTCAAGAACCATTGTGACCCCTCGAGCTGATCAAAGAGGTCATCAATCCTCGAGAGTGGGTACTTATTCTTTACAGTCACCTGATTCAGGCGACGGTAGACGACACATAGTCGTAAGCTCACATCTACCTTCTTGGAGAACAGAATCAAATAAGCCCAGGGTGAAACACTAGGTCAGATGAATCCATTTCCCAGGAAGACCTCTAGCTGTAATCGCAGATCACGAATCTCGGTGAGATCCATCTAATATGCTGGAGTAGATATCGGTGTTGTCCAAGGGTACAGTTCAATGTAGAAATCTACCTCTCTGTGAGGAGGTAGTTCTGGAATGTTGTCAGGAAAACGTCTGCATACTGATCCACCACAACAGGAAAACTCGGACTTCGCACATCAACCACTCCTAGGATGAGACTAACCAACTGATGTGTGATCGGCTGCCCTCTCCTCTACGTAAGCCCATCCTGCGCTGCAAAGGCTCCTTTCTCGCCGGTGAAGGTGAACCTGGTCACATCCGTGCGGACACACCACACTTTGCTTCTAATACAGTCGTTCTAGGAATGTGTTGTAGATAACCAATTCATACCCAAGATGATGTCGTAAGGCCTCGACGCCGCTATAAGAATATCCCATCCAAAGCTCTTGCCTTCTAGAGTAATCTCACACTGCCGGCACCAGTGCATAATCATCGAGTCTACTCCCGTAGAAGTCTCTATCCATAAGGATCAAGCCAACGGATCCGTCAGAATCTTCGTCCTTCGAACAAGGGTATCGATAGTAAAAGAATGACTCAATCCAATGTCTATAATAACCTCAACATGGGTGGAGTAGACACAGATAGTACCTCGAATCATCTAAGGTGTGCTTTGGTCGTAGGCCTAGACTTCCTAGAGCTGAGTTTGCCCCTATCTACCAGCTCCATATGGTTAGGGTGGTCTAACTGGTGGTGGTGGTCATATAGCCTCGAAGCGTCGTCCACCACCTGCTACTCGGCCAGCTCCTCTACCTCATCCACCAGCTCCGTATGGACTGCCACAGTCAAACCTATGCCTCTGTCTGGGAGGTTCCTCTAATGTATGCTGCTCCTCTGCATGGCGGGTCGGGCAGTCATGATCCATGTGGCCCTGCCCGCCGCATGCATAGCACTGGATTCCCCTCAAACGGATGGATCTGCTCCGTGTTCTCCGCACATCCAAATGAGTATCCTGAGGTCGCCCACCTGATGGCCTGGTCCGCTTGGAGCTTTGCGACATCTGTGTACTGACAGCTACAGAAAAATCTGCTATGTGTCGCCCAGCGGTGGGTCTCGCTGCTGGCGTAGGATCAGCAAGAAATCTCTCTACAATAAGGGCTCTCTCCAGTACTCCTGCCTGCGTCGAAATGCTGAGGGAGATCATCAAAGCCCTGATCTCATGCCGTAGTCCCTGCTCAAAGGTCCAGGCCCAGAATAATGGGTCTTGTACCATGTCCGTGGAGTAGCGCAAGTGGTCGGTAAATCTCGCCGAGTACTGGGCTACTGTCCTGCTGCCCTGCTGCAGCTGTAGTTACTACTAGATGCGCACCGCATGGAGGGTGGATGGGAAAAAATCCGAGTGGAAGAGGATCTCTAAGTCCATCCAAAGTAGAGATTCCTTGTCGTGCACCTGGAGCATCATGCTCCACCATCGACCTGCTTCTGCGTGCAGTAGACTCGTGGCAAAGATCACTATAAGGTCAGCTGGTGTCCCTACAAATCTCAAGACTCTGACGATAGCCTCCATCCAATCCTCAGATATTTGAGGATCCATCTCTCTGCAGAACCTGGGCGGCCTCTATCATTGAAACTCGTGTAATGCACTCTGGTGGTGTGCACTCTCCGATGCTGGGGCTTGTGGTATCGGTGGCCTAACAGGTAGTGGAACTGATGGTGCCTCCACTGTAATGGGGCCCTACAACGAGGCCTCATCACTCGGTGGGCTGTCATCTCGCACGAAGCTCGGAACCCTAGCTGGATACTTACGTGGGGCCATCCTAAGAAGAAACAGGTGTGCCACTATTAGTACAATATACCTAGTGAGCTGAAAAAAAGTAATCACAAATAAAACTCTTGAAAAACAAATGCAATAAAAGTTTTCATGCACTTAGTCAGAAATCAGAAGTCAGGGTCCTGGGTATGGATACTTTGGATTCTGCACCAACAATGGAATCCATGGACTGATAACCACACTCAATACTCTAAAAAGCATTGCTTCACATAAAGAAATTATTAGAGTCCTGAGTTCTACGGTAGAACTGACACCTCTAATACCAATTTGTCATGAACCGTCTTCGAGGCCCATGTCGTGACTACCCCAAGCCCACCTTCCATAGACCAGGGGCTGGCGACTAGCACCAAAGGCGTAAATCCTAGTAAAAGGGAAGGGATTGCCTTTATAAAAGTAAACATACACAAAAGAGTACGCAAGTGAAGAAAGAACTATGTAAAACTGAGTACAATAGTAAGTACTGAAAGGAATATGGGCCAGTATACAAATCCAACTGAAAGTACAGTACAAATGAGAAAGAAAGTACAATAGCTGTAAAGTAAATCAGCAACCACTAAGTTTTCCTCTGAATATCCCACTTGAAGGGTGAGTACAGATGGTCTCCTTAGCTCCCCGGGTCCGGTATTCCACTCCGTGTACGTCCCGTCTAGTGGTCCACCTCAGGGTACCGTCCAGCTCCACGAGCCGCCACCTCGATCAGTGCTGTCTATCGTCTGCATCCAACATAACGTAGTGCGGGAATAGCCCATGTAGGGGTGAGTATACGATACTCAATAGGTACCCTGTGACCCCCGAAGGTCTCCCATAATACATGAAGGATAAACCACAAAGGAAATATACAAACACGAAGTATCAACCAACTCTACTTAGGTATATGCCCATACATATATCTAAGTCATCAATCTCAGTTCGGCTCCAACTTCCATGCCCAAGCACAATCCAGTCCACGCAGGAAGAAGTCAATCATTTCAATTATAATGATTAAAAGAAAAGACTCAACTCACACAATTATACTACTCACGAAGTGGGGTGGAGATTATTATATATAGCCTCTAAATCATCTCCTCTTCTGAACCCATGTAGTATCCAAGTACAGAAGTTGTTGCTGCCGAACCCACGTAGGATCCATGTATAGTAACCATCACTGTCGAACCCATGTAGGATCCAAGTACAGTCGTCATCACTATCGAACCCACAGAGGATACAAGTACCGTCTTCCTCACTACCGAACCCATGTAGGATCCAAGTACATCTATCTTTATTTTCAAACCCATGGAGGATCCCAGCATTGTAGTCGTCGCAGTCGTCGCAGTCGCAGCCAGCTCTATGGTTCCCACACACAGCGTACTCGATTCTGGGAGGGTTTGCTCCTCAAGTAAAGGGGTTGATACATCAACGGTCATGAAGTCCAGAGTTGATGTAACCCGATGTTTTTTCTCGTCGAAAGGAACTCAACGCGATAGACGGCGCGTCAATCGGACGCCCGGTCTGAGAGATATTGGTTTTTTTGTGCGAGGGGCCCGGTTGAAAAAATGCTCTTTAAAAACCTGGACGTTTACCAAAGTTGTCCTAAACTCACTTAGAGTATCGAAAAAGGACCGCCTCGTCAATATGGTTCTAGTTCCGTAGACGGTGCATCGATCAGACCCGTGGTATTTATGTTATTCACGTTTATGTGAATAACGGGCTCGGCCCGTTAAGCCCTGTGGGCTGGCGGGTCAGGTCACCCAGTTTTGGTGGGTCCATCCTGGTAGGGGTGTCGGACCGGACCGAAGATTCAAAAACTTCGGCCTAAGGGATGCGGCCCGGCCGGAAGAGAGCGTGGCCCGGCCCGGCCCAGTGTGGCCCAACTGGCTCGGCTCGAAGGTCGAGCGGTCTGAGGGTGCGTGGCCCCCCGACTGCCCGAACCTGCAGCGCCGCGGTTCCTCCCGCACAACCGGTGCGACGGTGCCGACTTCCTTCGCCGCGTTCCTGGTACGGCGCAATGGTGACCAGCCTCCTCCCCCTTCAGTTTCTGATTCTAAGTAAGATAGGAAATGATAGAGGGTCGTCGGGACATGTTTTTTCGGCCCGCGCCCTCCACGTTAGGCGGTAACAATCAGCCAAGGTATTCACTTGAATACAACGAGAACGAGGGAGTGATTATTTAAAATAAATTAAGCAAACTCCATACCTAAATAATTGATGTCGTGTGTCGGGTGCCGCGGAAGACGGCATCACGGGGTGAGGTTTCGTAGACGACGTCGGTGTGTGTCGTCGTTCTTCGTGGATCCGGCGTTCTTCGTTGACGAGACGTTGTTCTTCGTTGAGAGAGGAGTTCTCTTCTTCTTCAGAAAAGCATTCTATCAAATCTTCCCCAACCCAAGGTGTGCCCAAAATAAAATAATAGGCTAAACCATTATTTTATTAACACAAGAAATTATAATTTCAAAATTCAAACCACTCCATTAATTAATTGAAGAGGGTGAATTCTTTAATTATCATGTGTTGGCATGAATTAAAGAGGGATAGTGAGGGAGAGTAAGAGTCCACATTTAGGAGGAGTCTACAATTAAAGAAGGGAGTTTAAGGGGGTTTGGGGAAAATGAATGGCTGGGGCTTGTGTGGGCCCCACCTCTCATATATCCACACATGGGATGATGGGTGGGAGTGGGACCCACCAACACCTTCCCATGGGAGGAATTGACCTCCTAAGATATAAAATAAAATTGCCCCAACAATTTTATTTACATTTTCATTAAACCCCAATAATTAACTTCTCCTCTCGTGCAAACACAACTATGGTAAAGGTCCCCTTAAGCAATTAGTGGCATCGCAAGTTCATCGGTGCCCTCAGATTTCGATTCTGAGCACCGGTTCAAAATATAGAAAAACCTGCTCATTTGTTTACTGAATGTACCCGATCTAAACATCAGAAATTTATTCCAGGCACACCGGGCCTCGGAATCAAGTGCCTTCAGAAGCCACAGACTCATAAAATTCCAAAGTATTTATGAAAAAAAATTCCTTTATATTTCCCAGTCTTTACAATTTTAAATGATATTTTTTCAAGGGTCTTATGATTTAAATGTTCAAATTGGTATGGTACAAATAGACTATTTAAAGATTTAATTATTAAATCATCAGTGCATGTTAAATTTCTGGGTAATTTTTTATTAATATGGATATAATTATACTATAATTGAAATTTCATTTTTAATTATACTTTCATATAATGGTTTTTATATGTAATCTATTTATGTGTTTCATACATAAAATGTTGTTAATGAAGAAAGGAATGTAATATTCTTAACATACACACCGAAGTAAACTCTTTTTACTATCATGGATATTATTTGAATTTTATATTTCCATTAGATATTACATGATATCCTAAAATAAGATCCTTCTATTCCATTTTGTTTATTTTATAATTGAAAATTGGGTTTTTATTAGAAAATGGTATTTTTATGTGACAATATTTTTCATATGGGATTAAAAGAGTTTTTCAAAGGGTTATATAATGAAAGAGTTTTTTAATGAAATGGTAAATTGTAATTATATGAAATAGGAGAAACTTATACATCTTATAAATAGGGTTAAACCTCATTATAGCTCATGGGTGTGCTCAATATAGATTATATGATCGGATGATCTCTATTATAACTCACACATGATCGTAATATAGATTTTATGAATCTTTGGGCACCATTAGAGCTTACTGATGATCTTAATGCATCTTATACAGATAGTGTTTCCCAATATAGATCACCTTTTAATTGGGAATCAATATTATTAAAGCTAATACATATGGTAATTCCAATTGAAATGTTTTTGAATTTATTTTATTAATATGACTCTCTAAGTCACCTAACAGAGTTTTTATTAGTTTATATTGGTTTAAATGACTTGTTTGAGAAAAATATATATATATTTTCATGTGATATTTTTTTATTTTATTTCACAGAATAAAATTTTATGGGTTTTCATGTTTTTCACTAGACTAATTTTGTTCTTTATGTTTTACCTTATTGGTATTGTTTTCTCATTCCATGTTTTAAAATGTTTTTCACAAGGCATAAGATTGGGTAAGAGAAATGAGTAAGTCAAGGTGAATGTTATGAATATTTATCCTGAAAAAAAATTCAGATGTTATTTGAAAATATTAATAATATAGATGAAATGGATACAATTTTAGTAGTATCGACTTTATATGAATGTGGGATGTTATGTACAAATTATGACCTAATTCTCTAAAACTATAAACATAAAATGATCCTTATATCTGAAAGAAAGTTATTGACTAATAAAAATAAAAGATTACTTCTAGTCCATACCTCTGGTATCCAAGGATGGTTCAGAAAAATATTGGGGGTATGATACTATTAAATAGAATTCCTATAAATGGGGTATTACTTCATGGTTAAGTTGGAATGATATTGAATTTTATTATTTTCATTTTAATTCATATATGTTATGATTTTTTAGAATGTTCATTTATAAAGGATAACATAAAGCTATGGTTATAAGGAATTGAGAGGAAAATATGTTTCTAAATCATCATACATAGATGGTTTTAATTAGAACTGGATAGTTTTTTCGGTGATGGATATGTAGAAACAAGTTATAAATGAATGTGACATCAATCCATGAGATCAATAAGATCAACCAAAAAGTAATATTTTATTAGTGTAACATTTTATGAAGAAATATTTCCTATCATTTAATATATTATTTGACCTAGTGGTTATCAAAGGATGTATCAATTCCCTATAAATGTTATTTCATGCCATGGTATGTGCATAAAATCAAAAGTTATCTCATGTAATATACCATTTTTTATTTGAATTTGAACATTTTTGGTCATTGGGTAAGAATACTATAGATAAAAATGATATTTATTCCATGGAATTAGAAACATTTAAGAATATTTTCCTTGAGATTTATTTTCCTATGTATTTCATCTAATGATGGGGAAATAATTTTTGGAATTAAAAAATGGATGAGGCGTTAGTTGTTGGATATGAATAAAACATTAAATATAGTGCATGTACATTTTAAATTTTGTTAGAGGCATTGAAAGAAACATTAATTGAATTAAATCAGGATTGAAATGAAGTATACACCTATATTTTCCCTCTTGAAAATTTATTCATTTTAAAATATTTCCTGTTTTTTAGAATATTGAAATGGTGAATACTGACACATACATTCTATGAGAAGACATGATTAAGAAGCATTTAAGGTGGTAGAAAAATGGAAAAGACTCCAACTAAAAATTATAGAGTGAAGCCTTAATCATTTTCCAAGTGTGGTAAAATACATTTTGGGGAATGTATGTTAGGATCTATGAAGTTTTTCAATTGTGTTATGTTTTTTTACAAGGTTCATGACGATACGGAAAAGAGTCATAAACAATCCAACAGTGAGATAAAAGATTGCTATTAAATAGTAAGAATATTTATTTCAACAATTTGGTATATTTTGTGAATATATATCTAAATAATGTTACTTAGGGTGGAAATCATCATGATTAAAAAAGGTGTGGTAAAATATTTTTCTACAACTGATGTTTATGTTGGGGGATCTGGTGAAATGTGGTAAGCTTCATAGAGCTCAGTATTGTTCAAAGGTTTTTCTTATGTTCAATGTTTCAGACACACCTTTTTAGGTTTTAGGTGATGTAATCATAAGTGATTCAAGAATTATTTGAATATTTTTTGTGGGGTTTATGTTTATGTAAGAATTTTATTTTATTAGAGGTATTCCTTTACTATTGGAGATGAGTTTTAATGTATTTATTACATTTAGGGTTTGTAAAAATTTTAGTGATAATTATTATTTTAATGTATTTACATCATCATTCTGGTAATGTTATGAGGAAGAAATTGTGATTATAAAATAGAATTATATGTTTTAAGTATAAATCCTATTTTATGGAATAGTAAATGAATTCCTCAACTTTAGGAAATTTATTTTTTACAAAAAAAATATCTATCTTGTTTTCTTAATTTAAAATCAACGACCATTTTAACCCATAAAATATTTATAGATTTGTGATTAACATTATCATTATCACATTCTCTATAACTCTCCTCCAAAAATTGGATAGGTTGTTTTTTCATTCATGACAATGTTTTCTGACATGGAACCCTAGTATGTGTTATCTTAATTGACCTTTGTACATCCATTTCAATATTTTAAATAGGAAGTCACAGTAATACATTTTTATGATGTGGTATTTCAGTAATGGATTTTTGAATTAGACAAAAAACATTACAAATAATGAATTCAAAATTGAAAGGATATAATATCAAAAAGTTTAGAGAATGTAACATCCCCTACTTTTAATAAAGAAAAACTATATTTTATAGCATACATGATATTAAACATAAATCTTAAACAAATAACTATATATTATTATTTAATTGTTTCCATTATAACCTAGCTATTATAAATCCACAAATAAATATGATTAACTTAATTATTACAATATGTGTTTAAAATTTAAATATAATTATTTGAAATATTAATTATAAATGAATATAAAACCCTTTTTAAAATAAAAGGAAGTTATTTTGTAAAGATCTATTTAAATTTTCCCAAGTATGTTTTATATTAATAAATAAAAAACCACTTTTTTATTATATTAAATAAATATATATATTACTTATTGAATAAATTTTTTAAATTTCATATAGTGGGTCTTATAGACATGATATATGAACAAATCCAATTTTACAAATAAAATAATTATTTTTCAAAAATGTATTTTTACCAACTTTTAATGGAACTTTTATATTAAATATAGGTTTTGACACCTTCATAAATTAGTTTTTCAAAAATAAACATCCTTTTTGAATTTAAATATCAAAATTTACTTTGAATTAATTTTTGTTATTAAAATGATAGGATTCTGTTTTTGTTGAATAATGAAACAATATTACATTCTTAAAAAATATTTTTATTCTAAAAAATATAGTACATAATATTATATTTTTTTACCTTATATTTAGAATTTTATATTTTTATCAATTAATACAATTTATTTCATTGGAATAAATTTTATATTGAATTTGGATATAAAAAAAGTTCCATATTTTGGATGTTTTCATTTTAAAAACACGTTTTTCATCTCGTATATAATATTTTTTTTTTAATTTCATCCAATTATATGTTACGAATATGGAAAAATAGATTAAATAATTTGAATATGATTTTACAAATTTTTTAACACTTCCATCTTATTTGGGGTCGATATGAATTGAATATTTAGTAATTATTTTATTAACACGTCTAATGGTAAATATTGTAATTTAGCGTAAAAATAAATTTATAATTATTATAACAAAAAAGAGACACCTATTATAATATCATTGGATGGTTATTTTTTGACCTAAATAATCTTTTAGAATAAAATATAACTTTTTCAATCCACTTGGATAAGATTATAATATTTATAATATTATATTCTACAAAATGTAATTTTTTTTCATAGTAGATTTTAACAAGTAAAATTTTTTTAATATGGGGGAATATAGGTGATCATGAATACTATAAATAGTATACTAGAAGTTATATTTTTTTATCATGATATTTAATATTAATCTTAAGGGAGTAAATAAATTATTTAAAGTCTCGCACACTGATTATGTTGTAATTGTTTTATTAGATGAAATATCAAATAAATGATAAAAAAATATTGAAATAAATATAAATTGAGGTGATTGATGTAATCTCAGAAAATTTTAGATGGATTTGACATGTTAGTAATATTTTAAATTTAATTTTTCGAATTCATATTTATTTTATGATATTTTTAGAATGTCATGTAATGCATTGTTTCAAAATTGACAATATAGATATTTTGAAATAAATAATATTTTAATAAATGATATGAAATTTAAAAAAGACTACATTTGAGACAAATTTTTGATATATGTTATATAATTTAATAAATTAATCATTTATTGTTCATTTTGAGTTTTATTTACATTATATTATCCCTCAAAGTGTAAATTAAATTATATAATGGTAAGAGTTATATGAGTTAAATAAGGGTTAAAATGAAAATATACAGATTAAAAAAACTATAACAACTTTTATAAATTTCTTTGGATGAATTTTTTATGATACAAACCCATATCCATTCTAAATAAATAAATATGGACCCATTTGGAGTCAAAAATATATTTCTATAAAATTAATATTTTTAGGAATTTCAAGAGGGCCCTTACCTTATATTAAAAATGGTCACCCATTATTAACATTTCAACACACTTGAAAACTTGTTATGATTGGAAATTATCTTCAAAAATAATTTTAAAGAATCACTACCAATATTCTATAGTCTTTATTTTTGGTAGAACTTCCTCCTTATATGTGTTATGGTGTTAATCAAAAGACCTCATGTTAAGAAAAGGTATCATTTTAATCATGTATTTTAGTTTTATTTATTTTTCAATTTAATTCAATATTCTTATAATATGATGAAATATTAACAACAATATAAAACAAATGATGATATGATATTATGTTAATATAATAAACTATATCAATCTACACTTACAACATTTGGGAAAAGAATTATTTTTTTTGTGTTTACTGAACTATCACCCTACAAACCAATATAATTCTTCTTCCATAATAGTCTCTCAAGAATGGTTATATTGATGGAATTAATGTTTATATACGATTTTAAAGAAATATTTATCATTATTAAAATGTTATATTTCATTTTATTGTACCTTTCAGTGCAAATAAAAAGGATAACATCATTTGTGCGTATATGTGAACTATCACCTCTATGAAGTGGTGTGAGTAGTTTTTCATCACCAAATTAAAAGAATAAAATATATAATATTATTTAAAGAATTTATATGATTGTACATATTTTATCATACTTCGGGAATGATAAAATATTACATTATTTCCCCAAAGGTTGTTTAAAAATGAAAACTACACTCATGTGTATGCACTGCTTACCATCTCTATTATTATAACACATATCATTTTTTTACCATACCTAATGGTTTTTTAAAAAGTATAATTATTCTATGAGAAAGATAAAAATTTTTGGAATTTAATTCTAATGATGATTGACTAATGAACTCTTTTACTATCGAAATCATTTCAAATTCATTTGGGACTCAAGTTCCGGATATCTTCAAAACGTCGAACATGAACATAAGAAATTAATTAACTATTATAACATGATTATAATAAATGTAAAAGGAATAATAAAAATTAAAAAATTTCTCAATAATGTAAATAATTATCCTATTTTTTTATTGAGGAAGATAAAGATTGTATGTGACGAGACAAACTCAATGTATGGAATTTCATCTCAATCTACATTCAATGAGGGGTATTATGATGTTATAAACACACCTTTTTATGAGGTGTATATATATCCCCTTTGAAATATTATATATTGAATATATTTATTCTCATTTTATTAAATTTTTCTTAATTGTTTTATTTAATGGTGATTTTGATTAAAAATTTCAAAGAGGCATGTGACACTTTGAATGTTTAAAGATTTAATTAAAAAATCATTTATCCATGTAAATATTCATTAAATTAATTTATCCATATGTATATTAATATATAATTATGGAAGCTTTATTTGTATATATAATTCCCATCCACTTTTTTCATATGTAAACTATTTATGTATTATATATATATATATATATAATATTTTGACATACAACAAAAGTAATGAACTATTTTTAAACTACATTATGACAAAATTTTTTTTCATCACCATGACTATTATTTAATTTATATCTTCCATTGCATAATTAAATTCAATCATAAAACAAAATCTTTATTTTATTTTTTTATTTTTAAATTGAGAATGGTTTTTTTGTGAAATGATATTGTTTTACGAAAATTTGATTTTATATGGGATTAATAGATTTTTTGAAGGGTTTGATAATGAAAGAGTTATCTATATGAAATCCTACGTGGTCATTATTTGATTTGGGTGATCATGATACAACTATATGAAGGTTTTATCCCCATTATAGATCATGGGTGTTCATAATACAACTTATATGAAGATTTTATCCCCATTATAGCTCACAAGGGATCCTGATAAATCTTACACAAAGGTTTGATCCCCATTATAACACACTAGTGAGCCTAATATAGATTATACAATGGGTGATCCCCATTATAGATCTTCATTGAATTTGTTAATAGTTGTATTGGATGTCGAATGAATGGTTATTCAAATTGAAATTGTTTATAACAATTTTTATAAATATGAATAATTAAGTAACCTATTGTAATTGTAATTACATGTTATTTTGTTTAATGAATTTCATTGAGAAAAAATTATGTGTGTTTTCCATGTGAAAATGTATTGTTTCATTATCCAAAAAAAAAATTAAATGGTTTTTGATGTTCTTCAATTGAATAATTCTGTTCATTATTTTTTTGTCACTTACTAATAATTTTTTATCATCCCATGATTTAATTTTTTTAGAGGTTGTAAAAATGGGGATTAGAATAAGGAATTCATGTGGAATGTTTTGATGATTTTTCTTGAAAAATAAATAATATTTTATTTTAACAGTTTAATATTATGGAACAAATAAATACTATATTAGTATTATCCACATTATTTCAAAGTGAGATGTCATGTATAAATTCTGAACTAATACTCTAAATCTCCAAACATAAAGAGATTCTAAATGTGTAAGAAAGTAATTTCATGTCTAAAATTTCTGATTATGAAATGCTTAAGGAAGGGGACATACATTTTTATAGTATTTTATTAAATAAATACCTAAAATAATAATCATATGTTTCCTAAATACAAATTATTATTTATAAAATGTATATTTTTCATTCCTATATAATTATTTGAAAATTAAACTTTTTTATACACTTTTATTTTTCTTCTTCTAAAGTTGTAAAATTATTAGTTTTGGTAAAAATAATATTTCTCACATTTCACCTATATTTTTTTAACATAAAATGCCAAAAATGAATCATAATATAATATTAACATGATGAATCTAAAAATTATTTATATTAATAAATATTTTAAATAAATTTTTTAGAATATGACACTAACATAGAAATGAAAAAAATTAAATGAAAACATTTTTGGTTTGAAAATAACTCGTTAAAAATAACACCTATTATTATACTTACTTAATATTAAATAGTTTCAAAATTCTTGTAGTTATATTATTCAAATAAAATATAATTTTTATCCTTACTATATCTATTATCATAAGATTATGTACTTAATAATAATTTGAAGAAGTGTTATATTTTGAAACATAAATCCACCATATTGTTTATTTATAAATACAAATTGAATTTTTATCAATGAAATTATATTAATAATGAATGTTATATTTTATTTAACATTATATTTTATAATTTGGTTATTTCAATTTTTACCCACAAATTGTACAATAATATTTCATCATATGTATTACATTATCATGTTCATTTTGGTGTACTGTTTCTTTTGAATCTTGATTTACAACACATTACATTTTAGGAGAATATATATTTTAACATCCTTGGGTGTTAAATTTTATATAGAAGGGAGACCAATTTTATGTTCTTCATACCCTGATATATGCTTCTATAAATGGAATTTTCCCTCTCAGTGTGGATATTTGGGTATTTAGGGATGAAATTAATTTTCATTTGTATAGAGAAACCAAAATTTATGAATCAAATGTTTGAGAATTGGAATAATATAATGACATTGATAGATATTTTATAAGTAAATAATTGTTTTTAGGGGACTCGATTGATGTGTAGATTTTCATATTCACTCAACACTCTAATAAAAAATTCAGGTGGGTTGTTATAAATTCTATAGAAGACATCATTTATACTACTGAGGATGGAATGTTGGAGGAACTTTTGTGGTTTCCTTTACTTTGGGGTTTCAACAACTGAATGGGAAACCAATTCAACTTTTCAATATAGATCACCCCACATTTAATTTTCGTTTCCATACTAGTTTTATGATAAAATTTTTTAATGAGATAATGGATCATATATAATAATTTTTCATTAAAATGGTGTATGGTGTAATATTCCAACACCTTATTTCATGTTTGATCATTGGGTTTTTAATATTTGTGAATTACATGTTAATTCATGATTTTTTATTCTATTTTATATTCTTTAATGGCATGGTGGTGTCTTTGATCCATTTTAAGAGGTTTCCAGATATTTCATATGTTGGAATAATTATTGAAATTTCTTTATATCTAGAAAAGAAACAAGAATTCAACTAAATCAATGGTAAGACCCACCTTCTAGATAATGTGATGGTCAAATGAGTTGATTCATACTGAATCCCAATAGACATTCACTGACGATTCAAGATGTGAATGAATTAATCCTAGAATCACTAAATAACAATTTATCATTATATATGTCATGAATTTCATCATGGACCCTCTAACTAGACTGTGGAGGATAACATTTATCAGGTGATTTTGATTTAGGTGACTAAATTAAAGGTAATATCAAAATTCAATTTATGAAAAACCTTTTTTTTACTTCTAATTTTATCTCCCTGAATTTTTATTCAAATCCTAGGTAATTAAAGGCCATCTTGATGTTATTTTATCCCACAAACCAAGAATATTATTAAATATAGGTGTTGATTTAATATTTTAATATCTTTTAGTATGTGTAACCGTATTTATATTTTTAATTCCAAATATATTTTTTTCTATTTTTATTCAAGGGATTTAGATCATTTAGACAGTGATAGATCCTCACCATAATTTGTGAAATTTGTTATTAGATTCCCTACTGCATGATTCTAGATCATTGACATTTTTAAAATTAGATGCCTTATTGTATAATTAAAGATATTTTTAATTAATCTAAGTGATTATAGAATTAAATTCATATCAATTGAAACTCATTTTTCTTATTAGAAATTAAATATAATTTATTGAGATATAAAAAAATGAAGTTAAGATATTGATAAATTCATTCAAATGGAATGTTGTGTGTGATGATGGATTTTTTTTAATTTACTTCTAGATTAATCTTTTTATTTGTAAATATTTATATTTAATTGAAATTAATGATTGGAATACTTAATTTTTTATTGATTCAAAAGGAAAATTGAATGAAATATTTTATAAAAATTTAATTAATTTTCTTTTTTAAATATATAAGTTCGGATGAAAACAATGTTATGATGGTTTTAAAAATTAAATAAAATGTCTTACTGTTGATTTTAGGATTATTTAATGATGAATGATGAAGTTGAATTGAGAAAAATGATTTCCCCCTTGATGTTTCTACTTTATACCATATGGGGGTATAGTGAGTTAGGTTTGTAGTCTAGGATATGCATGTTATGCATGTATTTTCATTAAATAACAAAGAATTGACAATGAAAATGAAAACTAATCATTGAAGAGGGTTAGGATTTCATTTAAGAGACTGTAATCTTATTCACCCAAATCATGAGATCTAGATAAGTGTTCACACCTATTGTTTTACATTAATAAAAGGTGTATGAATCCTCGAACCATGATTTATTTATCTTTGAAGAATATTAATTATGTTCTACGATAAAAAATGAATTACATGCCAATGTTTATGTAATAATTCATCCATTATTGTTTGATTGAAAAAATTATTCATGATTTTTTTATAATTTCATTTGAAATGAGATGAAAACAATACTAATAATAAATTTTCAAAAAAACTACCATGCCATAATATAATTAAAGTTGATAATATCAGGTATATATGATATATATCTCTAATGAAATATATTCAGTGTGATCCAATAATTATATTCTTTCACACACAATATATATTTATTTCTATTTATCGATAATTTATTCTAACTAGTATAGGAAAATTGAATAGTCATCAAAGAGATAGTGGTTATTTATGAGAGTGGAAAATGTGGAGAGGATGGTGAAATTCGGATCAGTGATCCATCCAATGTGATGAGTTCTCTATTTAGGTGATGTTTTGATAATATTTTCTATCTCAGGCTTAATACTTTTATACATTTTTTCACTTATTCTTAATGATTACATTAGCATACTGGGTGTTTATTTTTTTTTTATTCTCGTATTTTTTATATCTATTGTGAAGTAATTTTACCTTTATAGTTCAGTATAGCCATGAACTTTTCATTAGACCTTGGGGTTTTGGAATGATCTGCATGTTGTGTCTAGGATGATTTAAAATTTATTTTAGTATATTATGCGTGATTCCTCGGATGAAATTACTATGTGAGATAGTTTTTTTCTTATCTTGATTTTTTTTATATTGTTTTGGATTCCTTGGTATTCATGAAGAGGTATTTTTAGAACATAAGATAAAGGTTAAGAGCATGTTCCTAGATTACATTAATCATATGGATCCCTAAGAAACCATGGGTTGTTTGAAAAAAAATAGTGTCTTTGGAAATAATATTTCTGATTCTAGATACATTCCAAATTAAAATCTTAGATCAGTGTTACTAATTTTAGTTCAATATAATAAGATTTATGTTCATAAGTATCTTGATTGGGTATCCTTATTATTTTTTATTCCATGTACTACTAAATCCCATATAAGACAATATTTAATGAATTAGAAGTTTTTTTTCCAATTAAATACAACAATAGAACACTCATGTTGACTAGATCATAAAATATGTAGTATTACACATGGTCTATTCACTATGAAGATGAATCTTACTGACACCCTTTTAGGCTGAATTGGTGGATTCTAATTCAGATGATAGTAGAGATCGAACCCAAGATTTTCTATATCTTAATAAAACATCATTCCAAGGAATGAAAAATACCTAGAATGTAATATATTAGTTAGTAAATATTGTAAGATTCTTTTAATTTATGTATATTTTGAATTACATTATGCTGATTTCTAACACGATCAATATTAACGGGAATATAAGGATATGGACTGATAATATAGTTCTTATGATCTGAATGATAGATTTGAGTGTAAAGACTTTAATACCCCATTTATGAAAGAATTATATAAAAAATAACAGTTATTTTCTATTTCCATTTGATCTATCAACCTTTAACATTGTGATTGGATAATGTCTTAATATACCAATAATTTCTTATATAGGATAATTTTATATGTGAGGTTGTATCAAATGAGTGTCTAATGGCCCAGTGGACTCAAATGTGCCTTCTCTCAGATATTTGATTTAATTTATATATGTTGAATCATTTCACATATGTTATTGTGTTGTATAGGCCTATAATGTTAGAAATTGAGTTGGTTAGTAAGATTACATTGTTTGAAGATACTCATATGTCCAATGAAAGAATTCATAATATAATGAAAAATTATCCTAATAGATGAAATAGTATTGAATTACCTCACTATCATAACTCCTCCAAATAATCTATAATATTTATAAATGGACCACTAACTAGATTCAAATATGGAATGATTAAGAACTTTATGTATGTGTTCATAGAGGTAAAAATATTTATAGACATTGAAGATATTAAATACCTATTCAAAGATTTTTCCATATTTTTAATAATTAACATAGTGTTAATGGATCATTAGTAAGTAGTGGATTATTGGATCATTTATATGCTTCATGGAAAATGGGGTTGTACATACATACATCCAGAATGGAGCTAACTAATCATATAGATGAGCCTTAAGTGGAAAAAAATATTTGACCTGTGATTGTGAGTGGTACAATTTCTATTTCATTATCATTAATTATTACTTTATCAAGTATTGGTTCTTCAAATTAATTTGTATCAACCTTTTCTTTGGACCTATTAAATCACCCAACGGAGTATATTCATTATGTGATGGAATTATAATTTCCCCAGCGATAGAGAAAAATGGGCTGTAATTCCCTTGTTGTTTTTCTCATTATTATAAATCAAGATCATGATGGGCTATTGAATTATTGAAATTATATAGATATATATATATTTATATATGTATGTATGCATGTATGTATTATTCTTATAATGTAGTTGATTTTTTCAATGAAATCATGAATTTAATAATTCCATTGTAGAGTATCCTTTACTAGAAAAACTATAGAGTTATATGTTCCCTATGGAGAATGTGTCTTGAGGGATAGCCTAGCCAGACCTCCGCTAGACAGGTTGCTCTGATGATACCTAATTTTATTCTATTAAATTGGACCAGGAAGTCTCTTATTGTGAACTACCTCAATTTCCTATCAAATTTATTGATTTTTTTCATTATAACTTTCAAGTATACCAACAATAAAGAAGGTTTAGTTCCCTATTAACATGGATATATGTACAAATATAATATTTATTCTCACATATAAGATGGAACCATCTAAACTGAATCATGTGAACAATCTATTGGATGCAATTATGTAGAAATTATTTATTGGACCCAGTGTGTCCCCTATGGATGTAATGATTTTTTCACCAAGAAGAACTATTTAATACTTCACTAGTATGTTGATTAAAAGAAGATTGATAATGTTATAGTCAAGAATAAGTTTATTTTCACCCATATTGATGATTTATGTAATTAGATGAAGTATGAATAGGGGTTCTCTCTGATGACTATTTGTTCTGGTTCACACCATCAAAAGATCATGTGGTATAATATTCCAAAGAATATAATCCATAATTGTTTAAAAAACAAGGAGTATCTTGGTACTCCACTCATCATAAAAAATCCTCCTCTTGTGTTCGTGGCACTGATGAATAAAATATTCTACTAATATCTAGACTCTTTGATTGTGATATTTTTTGATGACATCTTTTTTTATTCAAAAATAAAGTAGGATAATATAAATTATTAGATATATATTATTGGGATATCTAGAGTAATAAAGCACGTTATTAAAATATATAAATGTTTAAATTATAGATTCAATAGGAGATTACCTATGAGTATCATGGTCTTGGAACATGTTATACATGTTTATCCTTAAATAGTTAATGTTGACAAGTTATGGGAGGAAAAACACAGTGTCTCTGATATGTGAAAAATAATTTTCTTAACATGGTATTACTAATATTTATGAATCAGTTCTCTGTGATATGCCCTACATTGACATATCTGACAATAAATAATGTTATGTTCACTTGTAATTCAAAATTCTACAGTTCTTTCAATGAGTTAATGAACATTTCTATTCACATATAGCATTGAATCTTCCAAAGCATATAAAAGTAAAATTTCAATTTTATGGTTCTTTTATATTAGGTTCTTGATGAATTCAATGTATCGATGTCCATGTGATGGATTATATATTATATTATATTTTTTATATTGGATGAACTATATTTTACTCCCTCAATAATTCCTAGCTTTGATGGACACCGTTAGGGGGTTTCAATAAAACATTTTCATTGAATGGTTTCTATTTTCATAGATCACAATGTATTTCAAAAAAAAAATGTAGAAATATTTGAATCACTGTTGGAGGTGATTGGTGGAGTACCTGTAATCATTCAATATTCATATTTAATACACCCCTAGAAAATTAATTTTATTTCTACTCTTTAAGAAAAAAATTTCCATCCCAAATATAAAGGTATCATTAGAGGGGTGTAATATCATGAATCTCATTTTCTATATGATGTTATGTGTATGTTGCATAAGAATTGTTTTTTATTTTAGGTGTCAAATATATATTTTCATTTGTTGAGAAGAACCTCTAGAGGTAGTATTTTATGTTGATTTTTGAGGTATCCATCATTAATTATATTGTGGTGATACCATGAATTTTTTTCTATCTCAAAATTTATTTCATTGCGTTATAAAATATTATGTTACTCTATATCCTTCTAGTAGGTCAAATGTAATTCTTATAAGGGCTTGAAAATATTCATTGTCAAAAAACCTAAAATTTCTCAACAAATGTCGATTATTTTTTAAAAGTGAAAGGTAAAATATTTAGAGAATTACTTCTAAAAAAAATATTTTTGGAATCAAATCATCTAAATCAGCTAATTGTTATTTTTTCATAATTTTCATAGATAGTAAAATTTTAAGGAAAAAATTAAATAAGATTTAAATATTTGGTTTCTATTATGACATCATGATGACCTAAAAGGATTTAATAAATAAACTAAAGTGTATACCCAACCAAATGTATGTTCACTTTTTAATATAATATAATACTAATGTTATTTGATTCATATTACAAATCCATTATGAATACACCAAAACATATAATATATTTTAAGGGCATAAAATCATTTCTTTACAAACATGAGTCACTTCCACATCTGAAAGGGAATTATTATAATATATTTTGCCCTTATCCTAATATAATAATTAAATGAACCTTAATTTTTCATAAATCGTGGGATAAATGATGGAAATGATTTTGTTTCATGTAATTTTATTTTATATAGTCTAAAATAAATATTTATGAAATAATAAATAAGTCCCCACTCATTTCCAATATAAAATGACCCAACATCCAATTTTCATCACCTGAAAAGCTTCTACTACATCTTTAATCTACCACCTCCTCTCTAGTGTCCTCCCACGATTTTCAAAATCTCTCAAGAAGCTCTAACAAAGAATTTGGAGTCACTCACTCAAGGTAAGGGATCCTCTCCATCATCTCCATCGATTGAATTTTTATTAAAAAGAGGAAAGAACACCCACAAAAAATTCGTGGGCAGGGCTAAAGATACATTCTTAGGGAGGTCTAAAGTATTGAAGACCAAGATATTCGCCTCTAATAAAATTCACTCACTCTGGTTTAATAATATGGGAATTTGGGAAACATTTAATGTAAGTACATTATTATTCCACCACTAATGAAGCAAAATAGTCAGCTACATTATTACCTTCATGCCACGTGTGCACTACCTAGATATTGCTGCTGCTGATGCAGGAACGAAACCTCCTGATGATATAGGCTATCGAAAAAGGAGGAGAGATTTTTCCCTGCATGAAATCATGTATAACCATAGAGTCTGTTTCAATATGACTCATAGAAATATCCTTATGAGAAAATGGTCTAAGACCTGAATACATAGCCTTTTCCTCTTCTTGGTTGGAGCTTCCCCTCCCATAATATGAAGAAAAAACCAGTAGGACACTTCTCCTGTAGTCCCTAACCACTCCACCACCATGCATAATACCCGAAATACATGAACCATCAATATTAAGTTTGAAACCCATTATAGGTGGTAACCAGTGCACCCATTTACCTCTTATCCTAGGACATGACTACTACATACCCAATGCATTCACTTGAATAGATCTCAATAAAGGATCATTAAACCAATTTTTAATATTGATAACAAGATCAATTAAAAGGTTTTTTGTTCTCATGATAACAGAATCCCATGTGGAATAAATTCCTTCAAATATTGCCTTATTTCTGGCTTCCTAGATGCACCAACATCCATCATTAAAAATCATTGATCTTTCCAATTTTTCTGGGCCCTTGCAGATTGAACCTTGAAACCATTTTTCAAGAACGAATCCCCAATAAGTTCAAAATATAAAAAACTAGTGAACTCAATAATGAAACTCCAAACTACGATAGCCTATTCACCTTCAAAAAATAAATGATCTGAACTCTCCTCATTATATACACTACAACAATGGCATTTGGATTCAATACTGATAGCTATCTTCCTCACATTGTCATTGGTGTGTACATCTTAGTTTCTTAACCTCCAAAAGAGGAAGTTTAACTCAGTTGAAATACTGTCACACCATATTAGATTATTCCAGGAATCCTTCTATCCATGATGAAAAGAAATCATGCGAAAGTCCTTTGTAGAAAGTTCCCAGAACTAGAAGCAGTAAAAACACATTTATTAGGGTTGAAATTTAAATTAAGGAGATCAAAATCCTCTCGTTGGTCTTTATCCATGACATTGGTAATGAATCTTGAAAACATTCTAGCCTCCTGAAAAGAAATCAAAGTGACAAGATATCCCAAGAAGCCAATTGTTGAACCAACCCAGTTTTGATGCCAAAAACATATATCCCCTCTTCGTATAATCCATTGAAAATATTGTCTGATTTTTGGTATCATGTCATGTATAAATAACCATAAATTAGAGCCATGATTTCTAACCTTATCTGAAAACATGTCATCTTTATAAGATATCATTTTCCCCCAAAGAGTAAGTTCCTCTACAACTTCTTATGCCAGCCTTGCAGGCATGCAGTGAACACTATATATCAGACTTTGTACATTGATTCTGACCTCATAAACATGTCTTTTCAATCTAGCCCAAGAAGTCCAGTGACACTTCCCCTCAGTTTTCGCATCCCGAATAACTCTTTCCATTAATTTTTCAATGTAGTAGAGAACCCCCTTCAGTACCTTGTATGCCGAGAACGCATGGAGAGGGATGGTTGATAAAACACAATTAATTATATTAATCCAACTTCCAAAAGATAAAAAGTGATTCTTCTAATTGAGTACATGACATACAATATTTTCAACAATACTATCAAAATCCTGAATCTATATTCATCCAAGAGTAATATTAGATCCAAGATAAACCATTGGAAATGTTCCCCTTCTCATATTCAGACTACTGCATAAGGAAGAAGCCTATCTTTCTCCACATTTTTTTGAAATATATATATTACACTTGGATCTATTAGTCAGTTGTGCACTCCATAAATAGTAGTCATCCAGGATGTTAGATAACACACCAACCGATCTCCCACTTACTTTCATAAAAATAAGCATGTCATCGGAAAACATTAGATGAGATATTGAAGGCTGGTTCATTTTCTTTCGGTATGGCAGCATTTCTCCCATGGATATTTTTTTATTAATAATTCAGCATCAGGAATCTTGCAGGAGGATGAAGATGGTCATAGATATAGGGTCTCCTTTTCTGAGCCCATGAGATGTTTTGATAAAACCATATGTTTTTTCCATAAAAGAAACTTCCATCCAGGAAGAGCTAAAACATCTAAAAATAATATCTGCATCCCACGTGGAGAGACCCATTCCATAGAGCACCCTATTGATAAAACCCCATTCCATGATGTCATACTCTTTATTCATATCCAACATTAAATCCGTATTGAATCCACATGTTTTGATGTTAATATCCCGAATCATCTCTTGGCCCAAGCCCACCAATCCCTGTATAGACCGTCCTTTAACAAAACCATGTTTCTCAAAGATATATCCACCGAGGAACATACAAGGACAACCTTGTTTTTATAATGCTCCATAAAATTTTATTCGCGAAATTACACATGATTACCAGTCTATAGTCATGAATAGAATATGGGTCTTTGATCATTGGAAGCATAAACTGAGTTGTTTCCCCCACCACCTGTGGAATTAAACCACCCCAGAAAAAGCCTTGAATGTCCATAGTTATATCATCCTTAATCACCTCCCATGAACCTCTATAGAATGAAGCCATAAATCCTTCTAGTCCTGGAGCACTCTACGAGTTGAATTACATCATAGCATCATAAATATCCTTCTCACCAGGAATCACATCCAAGAAAGCATTATCATGGTCAGGAATAATTTTAGAAATTACCTAAAAAAGTTCATCATTCCAACTAGGATACCCATTTTCCACACTCTAGTTAGGACCTTCATGTAAATAATTGAAAACACAAAATCTCATATTTCCAACCACATTTCTTTCATTTGAATAGGATCCATCTTCAAGAATAATTTTAGGTTTAACAACCCATATTCATTCTTTAAAACATTCATGATAGTAGACTGAATTTCTATCCCCTTCATCAAGACATTTAACCCTCGAACCTTCCCGAGCAATGCACTCTTGTTTCAGAATTAATTCTGCCATAATATTTTTATAAATAAAAAGAGATTCAAAGACCATATCATCCCATCCATCTTATAGACTTAGTTCCAACAACTCAACCTCCTATTTAAGATTAACCACAACTTGGTCAACATAAGTAATGTCCTTTTCCCAGGTTTGTAATTTATGTTTGAGCCGCCTCAACTTGTTGTGAATAGAAACCCAAGAAAATCCATGAATAGTCTCCCTCCAACTGTCATCAACAAGCTGATGGTAACCATCCAAACCAACCCAATGAGCATAGAATCGAAAATGTTCATGACCATCCTTCCAAGGTGATAAAGAAACTAGAAAAGGTGAGTGGTCCGAGACTTCACGAAGAAGATGATCAACTTTAGCATTAGGAAACTTGGAGATAGCTTGCAAATTCCCCAAGCACCAGTTTAGATGACTCTAGTGATGATGACTTCCTTTTTGGGTTTTACACCATGTAAAATGATTTACATAATATCCAATGTCAAAAAGACCCATACCTTCTAGGAATCTAGAAAAACTCATTTTGGCCACACGTGGAAAATCTCCCCTTCCTTTCTTCTCAGCTGGGTCTAGAATAATATTGAAATCCCCACATAAAATCCATGTGTATTCCTCTGGATCAATGTCTTTCTAATCCAACCATAGACCTTATCTCTTTTTCTCATCACAACTTCCATATACAAATGAGATGAAAATATAATCACTGCCTTTATTTACTTTCATTGTAGTATATTGATCTCTAGCTTTAACCAAATCCACTGACATATCCCTTTTCCTGAAAATCCATATATGATTGTTCTCTGGATCAGCAAGCATACTCGCCTGAATTCTGAGTTTCTGGAAAAAATCATTGATCTTTGAATTATGTTGTTTATATTCCTGCACAGCAATAACACAAACATTATATTTATTAATTTCCATGGCTAAAAAATTTGTCTTCAACTGAAATCCTAGGCCTCGAGTGTTAAAAATGATTATTGGAATCATTGACACAATTTTTTCCTGGTTTTGGCCCTAGGCGCCTTGGTCATATTATGATTAGAGGAAAAGAACTACAGTATGTATCAAAGTTTCACTCTTGTGCACACTCCATTGGTTTCAGGGGAAATAGACTTTATGGTAGAAATCGAATAAGAGTGTTCCTCACATCCCTTCCTTTCCTCTTAATCTTTGGGGATCGAATACCACTATTCTTGTGTATTTTTTTAACAATACCATTTTTCATGTGATAACCAGACTCCTTCAGAGATGGACCTTCTTCAATAAGCTCATCCTTGGAAGCAGCTGTGATATTCATGATATCCTTCTTAGATGTAATATCCATTAAACCTGACATGAATAAAATCAAGTTATACTTCACCTCACATATTTTGATACCCTTAAAGGTTTTGTGATTACAAATAATGGAAATAGGTGGCGATGTAAAAAAAATTACAAGCACTTTGCATTGAGGCTGAGCAAGAAGAACCACCCAATATCATTGGTAAATTTGACCCCACAGATTCATTTCTAAAGACTAGATCCAGATTTTTACCCAAAAATGAACAAACCTTCTTTGAATCATCAGAGGGAACTATTGATACTAGGCACATCCTCCGAGAAATTTTTAGTGTGACCAAGGTACCCTCGATGTCTATTCCTGAAATTTTTCACCAAATGACCTTGAAGGGAGCAGCGAGCACAAAATCCTGGAAGCACAAGATATACAATATCTTGAATCCAAGAAATATACCCCTTAACTCTTAACAAAATCATGTCCAGAAGTGGCATTGACAAGTCAAGCTCTACAGAAATCTACACCACTGAAGTATGTACACCAATACGATTATAGTCATCAGAACATAAGAAGCCCCTGAGAGAGTCTCTTATGGCTTTGAGAATGGAATCTTTATGAAATGGTAGCGGTAAACCTGGTAGGGAAATCCACATCACCGCCTGAGCACTTTCCTTCCCTTTATGAACATCCACACCGCCGCTTGAGAACTTTACTTCACTTTTCATAGTCTATGATGACTCTAAGTCATATTATGTTCTCATGATGATGGTATGGTGATGCTTTAGTGACTTTGTGGTTGTGGACATAATGTGTTAACAATGTATTGATTTATGACATATGAGGTGATTAGAGAACCAAGACATGAGATGTTTAGTTTTATGATCACTAGTGAAATTTGATTTCTTAATATAGTATCAATCTTCAATATATTCCATGAATTTTTATTACCTATATCAGTTCATTGGATGGTGAGGGATCTATACTGAATAAGGGATTATAATTAACCTCATTCAGGTGAAGAGTTGAATTAATTAAGGGATTTCCTTAGAGGTTACTATCATCATCACATCAAGCCAATGAGTTATACTATAAAATTGGTATTTGAGACATCATGTTATAGATATCCAACTAGGGGTTGTTGAATCAATATGATCATTTCAAAATAATAGTACATTGAACTGAAAAAATATTAATTTATTTTCTCTTCATGGAAATTTTTTATTATTTAAAAATGGGTGAATGTGATAGTTTCTAGAGTTAGTTTCATAGTTACATTATGTTAGACCATAATAATGAAAATATAATATAAAAAATGTAAATATTGAAAGAGACATGTATAAAATAATGTGTGGAAGAACCATCAAATTTTTATTTAGACCTAACATTGTTTATAGGATAAGTATTTTTTAATTAATTAATTGTAGCGACTACATAATACATTATGTCTCTGATAACTGTGCTAGAGATATGCATTTTTAGAATTATTTAGATATACTCAATTTGATTATTAGAAATTTAATTTTCTGTGGAATAATTTAATAACCTTTTTGAATTCTTTAGAATATTTTGTTGACACTTGGGAGATTGTTAGGAATCCTGTACTAGTTTGATAACAGTGTCATCAATGAAATAGTGGGATTCATAAAGGGTTTTAATATTTGGTTAACAAATGGAATTGAGTCCATATATGTTAAAATTAGTGACATTATATAAATTAAAATAGTAAATTTATGAAATGTTGAGGTCAAAATTTATGATATGTTACTTGAGTTTTTTGAGGGGTTAGGATGGCTTCTCCCGCTTACGCTACCATCCCTTCACCGGCGCCCTTCCTTGAGCCGGCCCTGGCTTCTGCTCCTGTTCAACCTTCTGAGAAGGCTTCCTATAAGTCAGTTTTGTTTGGCTCTCCCCCGTCGGTGGTTGCTTCTGGCCCTTCTTCGGCCCCGGAGATCCGTCCTCGCCTGGCTCCTGTCCAGGTGGAGTCACGTCCCATCCGACTGGTGGAGGGTTGCCCGGTGGTGGACCTTTCTACTCAGGAACTTCAGGAAGCGGCCTCCCTCCTTGAACTCTCTTTGGTGGATTGCTTCGGTCGCAACTAACCCTCTCTGAAGTTTTTTCGGGATGTGGTGAACTCCTAGGGCCTCTCGTGCCCTCCGGCGGTCTCTGAGCTTTCCAGTGCGGCCTTCAGCATTCACTGTGGTTCCAGACCTGAATTTGTGAGGGCATGGTCCAGTGCTAGTAGAAAGTGTGGCGCCTGGCGTTTCTCCCTTTCTCGCTGGTCCTGGGATTGTCATTTTGGCTGAGAGTCCTCCTCGGATGCGGTTTGGGTTTCATTCCCAGGACTCCCGCTGCCTTTCCAGAATCCTGCCATCCTTTATTCTTTGGGAAACTCTTTGGGATCCTTTCTCTGCATGGACGTGGCTACCCTGTCCCTCCTATCCACGGGCTCCCCCCGCATCTGTGTGGAACTCGACCTGGCTAAGTGTCCGCCCTCCTCGGTCATCTTACAGGCCAGCGACGGTTTCTCTTGGAGACAAAGGGTCAGGTTTCATCATTCTTTAAAGTTCTGTGTGCATTGCAGACTTCATGGGCACTGGGTTGCGGACTGTAGGAGGGTGAAGGGTGGTGCGAGCTCATCCCGTCAACCGACTCCGGCGAGACCGGGTCAGGGTTCACCCATCTGTAGACCCGAGGGGTCCCTGGTTCGGCCCGCTTCATTTTCAAATTTGAATTCTCCTTTGTGTGACGGGGTGCCAGAAGAGGTTTTCATGGGGGTGCGGTCTCCGGTGTCAGAACGGTTGTCAGCCCTCTCGGAGCCTCTGGATCTGATCTCCTGGTCACCCTGTACTGGGACCGAGATCCTTCCCCGACAAGATCGAAGGACAGGTTTTGAGCACGGCTTTGTTCTGGATCTTCTGGGGAGCCCGCCCAGGCCTCTCTCTCCTCCGTCCTCATCGTTCCGAGTCTCCTCCCTCCTCTCTCCAGAGATCATACGGAAGACTATTGCGAGTAGCCTCATTCTGGACGTGGCGGGGTTAGCTAAGGAGGATCGCCCCCCTTCTGGGACGACGAAAGAACTAGTGATCCCGCGGCTCTCTCCGCATCGTCGTCCTTTCTCCCCCTCTATCCAGAGAGAGGTGGGCTTGTTCTCTTTTGGTGATGCTATTGTTAAAGGGAAAGCTCCAGTGGAAGAGGAGGTCTTCTCGTTCAAGAAGGTGGTCCTTACTCCCAAACCGGCGCCCCCCGGAGCAGTGGTTTCTGGCCCTGTCACACGTTCCAGATCCAAAGTCTTTGGGCGCTTTGAGCCGGCCCCCTATTCCTTGTCCTCACCTGCCTATGCCCGGAAGGGCCTGCTGCGATGATCCCTATTCTTATCTAGAATGCTCGGGGCTTGGGGGCTCCAGCAAAGCGTGCCTTGCTGGCTGCTGAGGCGAGGTCTTATCTGGTTCAAGTTATTGTTATTTTGGAACCCAAGCAGGTATCCAGCAAAGGTCTGTCTCTTTTCAGGAAAATGGGCTTCCCCAACTTCTTCCAGGGCGGTGCGGAGAACCCTCATATCTGGATTGGCTGGAAATGTAATGTTTCTGTTGATATCTTGAGTTTCTCGTCTCAATGCATCAACACCAAGATCACCACCTCAAATCATGTCTTGATGTTTTCCTTTTTCTATGCGGCAACTGAGGTTTCCAAGAGGAGGGAGCTTTGGCATCTCCTGGGGAACCTATAGACGGGCTCTCTTCCCTGGTTCGTTGGCGGTGACTTCAACGTCATTGCGGACACCTCTGAGAAAAAGGGGGGTGTTGGTTTTAACTTTAGTGGCATAATGGATTTCAATGACTTCATGAGGAGTGCAGGGCTCTTGGACTTGGGTTTCTCTGGGTACAAGTTCACCTGGTGCAACCAAAGTAAGGGAGCAGAGCGCATTTGGTGCCGGCTGGACCGTTGTTTATCCAACCTTCATGGGATGGACTTATTTCCAAATACGTCAGTTTCTCATCTTCAACAGGAGCTCTCTGACCACAGTCCTATTTTAATCAACATAAAGAGGGAGGAGGCTGCGAGGGCCTTCTTCGCCTACTCGTATGCATGGCATGGGGACGATGGTTTTTTAGATATTATCAAGACATCTTGGGCCAAAGGTGATGATATTAGATCATGGGGTGGCCTGGTGAATCGCCTCAGATGTCTTAGACTGTACTTGCAAAGCTGGGTGAGCTCGAGACCTGATGTTGCCCAAGGTATTGATAATCTCAGGATCGAAGTCGACAGATTGGAAGATTCTCTCCAAAACTGTTGGGATGAGAATGCGTTCATTATTCTGTGTGATAAAAAGAATCTCTTGGGCGAGAGACTTATTTCTTTGGAGAGGGAGTTCAAACAAAGGTCTCGGATCCGATGGCTTAAGGAAGGGGATCGAAACAGTGCTTTCTTCCATGCTTGCATTAAAGAGAGGAGAAGTTCAAAGATCAACCTGAGAATGGAAAACGGAGACTACACTTCAGATGTGAACTCTGCGGGGATGATTTCTATGGATCACTTTGAGAAGATCTTGGCAGGGGAATCTGCGACTTCCTTTGAGAGGGGGTTTTGCACTTCGGAGGAATTTTTCAGCCTTATTCCCTCAACGGTTAGCCAGGAGGATAACTCTACTCTCTCCTCCATTCCTTCGGCTGAGGAGATCCGGATGGTTGTCAGGAAAATGCCCCAGGACAGCGCACCTGGTCCTGATGGCTTCCCAGCCAGCTTTTTCAGTTTCGCCTGGGAGATTGTTGGTCAGCTTGTTGTGGAATCGATCCAGGACTTTTTCAAGGGTGGTTCGCTCACTAGGGGAATTTCTTCATCCAAACTGGTTCTTATTCCAAAAATTAAGGATCCTACTCTCATTAGCCAGTACAGGCCTATCTGTCTTTGCAACGTCGCTTATAAAATTCTCGTCTCTGTTATTGTTAGTAGGATGGATAAGGTTCTCCCGCGTCTAGTCTCAATGGAACAACATGGCTTCATCAAGGGCAGGAACATTCAGGGTGCGGTGGGAATTGCTAATGAATTGGTTCAGGACATCAACAGGAAATTGGTTGGTCATAATGTCATATTCCAAGTTGATATGAACAAGGTGTATGACACGCTGGAATGGAGCTTCATCATACGGGTCATGCAAAGATTTGGGTTCAGCGAGGTTTTTTGTGATATTTGCTTTAGCTGTTACTCTTCCCCGTGGTTTTCCATTGCTTTAATGGGCAAGACATTTGGTTTCTTCAAGACTGTTCGCGGTGTTCGTCAAGGGGAACCCTTGTCCCCGCTTCTTTTTGTTATCGCCCAAGATGCACTCTCAAGAAACTTGAAGCATAGGATGGACACTGGTCTCATGATTCCCTTCCGGGGGAGGAATGATGTTGTCATTTCTCATCTTATGTTTGCGGATGATATTCTGATTTTTATCAATGGCAGGAAGAGATCGTTGAAGTATCTCATGGACTCCATTTCCTCTTACGGAAAATGGAGCGGGAAGTGCGTCAACCCCGCTAAAAGTCACTTCTTCACTTCTGATAAATGCCCAGCTTCAAGCTTAAGGGATTTCCAGAAAACTCTGGGTTGTTGTAGACGGCCATTTCCCATTTTATATCTTGGGGTTCTGATCTCCTGTGTCCACGTTAAGAAGATTCATTTCTCTACGATTCTTGATCGTATACTCGGCAGAATATAAAATTGGAAAAATAAGCTCCTCTCCTTTGGCGGATGGATTACATTGATTAACAGTGTACTCACGTCCATTCCCATGCACGTGTTTTCGGTGATCCATCCTCCTAAGGGTACGGTGGAGAGGATGGAAATCATCCTCAACTCCTTCCTGTGGGACGCCAAGGAGGAGGGAAGGTTTCACTGGGCTTCTTGGAGACGTCTTTCCAGATCAGTGGATGCAGGCGGTGTTGGCTTATGTGATATACAGGGTACACTCCAAAGTTTGCAGGCACGTCTCGCTTGGGATATTATCGTCGGGGAATCGCTGTGGGAGAAATTATTTAAATCACATTACTCGGGGCTTGAAGCAAGGGGTCTTTACAGCTCCACGAGGCTGGCAAGATGTATGTTCTCCCTCATCGACACTTTGTCAGGTCATGCAAGGTGGGTCATCGGTGCTGGAAATATCAATTTTTGGGATACGAACTGGTCGGGGGAACCCCTGCACTACCCCGACTGTCCTTCCCCAGATATTAACTTCAGTACTACATGCGAGGATTTAGACTTGATAAATACCTCTTTGAACAATAACCAAATATCTATGTTCGAGAACATTGTCATGAGTGATGAACCCGACAAATGCTGCTTCTCGGCATCTAGCTCAGGGAGGTTCTCCTCACAAGGTTTCAGGAGTATCGTCCAGGCAAGTAGCAGCTCCAATGCTTGGGCTCCAGCGCTCTGGTGCAAATATATTCCTATTAGAATGAATTTCCTTCTCTGGAGGATCAGAAACAGAGTGCTACCTACGGAGGACAGCGTTCAACTCCGGGGTGTTACTTTGGCCTCGAGGTGCTTCTGTTGCACCAATCACATGTGAGAAACGGAGAAACATCTGTTATTTCAGAGTCAATGGGAACTTCATCTTTGGTCCCTGTTCACGTATAACCCATGCAGAGGCGCTGGAGAATTCTTGCTAAAGGATTATGTGGAGTGCTGGTTTTCCGGTGCGGGGGCTTCTGAATAGGAACGGCTGGTTAGAACAATCATCCTTGTGGCCCTGTGTTGGGTTCTTTGGGAGGCACGTAACCAGGTACAGAGAGGTGGGAGTCGGACGCTGCTGTTTCTATAGGTTAGCCTCAAGTCTCTCATTTTTGAGATTGCTTCTCAGATAAGAGGCGGAGCGACGACTACTGCGATTAACAAACTTCTTCATCACCCCTGTTTTCGAAAAAATAAGAGTGTTCAGTGGGTTAAATGGAATCCGCCGGTTAAGGGACTTAAGCTTAACGTTGATGGGTCATGCATGGGAGGGATCATGAGGGGGGAGGCGTTCTACGGGATTCCTCTGGATCTGTTCTCGTCGCCTTCAGTGCATATTATGGGCCTGGCAACTCCTTGTGTGCGGAAGTGCAGGCCCTGGTCTCGGGTCTGTTGGTATGCAGAAGGCAGAAGATGGTCGTGTCCGAAATAGAAACGGACTCGGATACCCTCGTGAAGATTATGAAAGGGTGGTGTGGGGTTCTGTGGGAACTCACATACTTTATTAGAAGGTGCAGAATGGGAATCCCACTTGGAGTTCGTCTGTCTCACAGCTGGAGGGAGGCTAATTTTGCAGTAGATTCCCTTTCCCGCTTGGGTAGAAGTGATGAACCTCTCATCCTCTATAACTCTCCCCCCTCTCTCCCTGCAGAATGTGCCTCCTTTGTATTGGGGGATGTGCTCGGGCTTCACCATTTCCGCCCCCTTGAGGGGTCTTGCTTCCTTCCTTTATTTCTTTTTGAATAAAAAATGAACTACTACTACTACTTGAGTTTTTTGATATGGCCTGTTAGGGATGATAAACCTACAGGTATGGTGTTAGAAATTCTTTTGGATATGGTTGAAATAAGAATCATTTATTAATAAAATTCAAATAAATTTATCTCCCTTCTCTTATTGATGGTAGTAAAATTTTAAAAATAAATATTTTTTCAAAATAACATATGAGAGTATATAGTACAGTAATATAATAGTACAAAAATAGTTACTTAGTGTGCTTAGAAGTTTGTGGTAGTGAATCTACCACAAGAAAAAGTACTTTGTGTAATATTACAGGGTTCAGATTTGGATAAATATAATTTACTAACTGATAATATAAATTAATTATTATAATACTAAAAATATGAATTGCAAATTTTTTTATGTATAATAATAATTATGTTATTCATGTTATTAACAAAAGATATTTAGACTTATTTATAATGGATCAATAACTTATAAAAAGTGACCATAGAAACCATGGATTGTTTACATTGAAATTTCATATCTTATTTCCAAATGGTTATTAAGATTATGTATAATTAATAAGTTATGGATGATCTATTTGTGAATCGTGATGGTGATTTTTGGAAATTATTGAGTACTTATTAATTAGTAAAAATCAACAAAAATAAGTGATGAATCATGGACTTATAAAATGATATATAATATCCCAATAAGTAGAACATGGACAGCTGATAGATCTTGATCGAAATTTTTCCATGAGTTCTATTAGTGGAATTAAAATGTATTGAAGTGTTTTTGGAATGAAATGTTGTAGTTGTACATTAACAAATGAATCTAGTATATTTTAGGTGTCAATGTAGTGTGACCCTTGGGATGGGTGACATTTTTAATCCTTAAAATACATGGTGGTTGAGACTAAATGTAAGGATGTTTTAATTAGAAGGATTATAAATTCAATATTATGTATATTTTACAGGATAAATTATCAATATGAAATGAAAATTGATTATTTATTAGGTGATGTGTCTTATATAATAAGGCCTTCAAGGTTCATATTCTTTTTCTAGAATGGTCAGTCATACTGGAGCCATATCAATCAAAATAATTAGATTGGTAGATTGTATTAGAAGGATAATACTAAAGATATTTTTTGTATTAAATTTAACAAAACCCAACCTCCCCATATAAATGTAAAGATACCCATTTATGGATTACGATAAAAAAATACCACAAATGATTTGATATGGAGTCTCTATCTATGATATTTGGAAATTGTTTATTATATGTTATAAAAAATTGATTTTATATTTTTAAATTGTATATTATATGATATTTAAGGTTTTATACCCAATAGTTTTAATATTTTAATATTGGAAACTATTTTCTACAGTTACACACAAGGAAATTGATACATGGGCATAGTTTATAATTCATAATATGATTTAAAATCACCATTATTTGTTTTCATGATGCAATGTGAGGTAATAAAAATTTATATTCAATTATATTTTGGAACATAGATATGATTTCCCACTTGTTATTTTAATGTGTAAAGGGGTGTAGTAACTCATATATTATGACATCGGAATTAATGATATAATGAAGAATACACGGCTTGAGGTGTCATAAATGTTGAGTTTAGAATCATATGATTCTATAGTGAACTAAAACAACTTAGAGTATAGTTAAAAGAACACTCAATTTCTAGGACTTTTATGGTAAATATCATTGATATATTAAATAAAGGGGGGAAATTATTATTTAATTACAATTTAAAAATTGGAGGGCTTAGGTCATATCATTATCAGTACCTCAAATTTATTTTCATCTCAAATTTATTTTAATTAAAAAATTATTATAAAAATAATGTAATAAAAAGTAGAAATTTTATATTTTTATGTGATTTTATAGAATCTATGGAGTATATTTGTTAAGATATAACATATTTATTTCAAAATCTGATTACTAATATTGATTTTTTTATGGAAATACATATCGATCAAATTAATTCAATTATAAATTATCTTAGGGTCGTTAAATAAACGCATTAACTATAGAATCACTTGGATATAATGTAAAGGAAACACTATTATAATAATATCATGATAGTGTTAATGGAATAAAATGGTTTAATAAAAAAATTATAGTAGTTTATTATAAATTATATAATCTATTATGAATACTGTATTCAAAAAGTTATTTCCCAATGTACACCTGATTCATTGAATAAGATATCAATATATTTTAATTCTTTTAAAAAAAGGGAATGATCTTATTATTAGACACATTTGGTATATTTTAATTGGAAACAAAATTACTAAGATATTTAGATATATTATTATAATTTTACTTGGGAATATTTTATAAAATGTTATCACCTCTATTCAGTGTATAATACAATATTTATTGAAACTTAAACTATTATGCCGAATAAGAGTTTTTTTCTTTGTTTTTTTCAATAGATGATATAAATTTGAAATTGAATAAAGGTGGATTTTTTATTTCTAGACACACTCTAATAGGTTGGATAGGATGTTAAACCTGATGCAGTGGATTAGATGAAAAATCAAGAAGAGAGATGGTTCTAGACATAGACTCTAATTCAAATGATTAGAGATGGTTTCCGATCCATGTAAATATAAAGGATCTTTTTTAATATTGGAGTTCTAATAAATCATTATAGTCATCATGATAAAGTATTTTTTAGACAAGTGGAAGTTGAAAATGGTGATTAATTTTCTGAAAATGTGAGAAGATAGAGAATCTTATTTTTTATCAGACTAATAATCCAAAAGGTTATCAAAAGTTATGATTCATCATATATACCAATCAGCCGGATTAATCACTTGTTTTAGAGAACTTGATGTAAGATTGGTCACCATAGAAACTGTTCCATTGGACACAATATTCCAAAAATTCATCAAATGGGATTGTGACACATATTCAATTTACACAATGTTGATATAATTAAGCAAGAAAATACATAATACTTCTTGAAAAAGATTAGAGTTGTATTGATTTTCGGAATGGGGAATCTAATGAGATCTTGATTGTAATAGATCTGATATGGAAATAGAGATAGATCCATCAATATGATATTGATGAAAACCCATTAAATATGAAGATGGAACCCATTCATTTGATGTACTTAGACACCAATAAACATTATATAAAGAAAATATTATTGATAATATTCGATGACATCTATTCATTTACCAAAGAATGATTGAAGGGGGAGTTCATCTGGTTAATTATAGTCATAAAATTAGTCCGTTAATGTATGATTTATTTTAGAAAAATTATTATTTAATTTAATATGTGCATATTATTGAGTTCATACATAAGTAGAAATAGCAGAATGATGTCGAATGAAGGTACAATAATGTAGTCAGCAATTTAAAATTTACTTTTTGAATTGGGGAAAGGAATAATTTGATTATTTTTATTTATTGGGTCAAGAGAATAATTATTGAAATTGTTTCATTGTTGGTTCATGTAGAAAAGATTAAACTTCAATCATTATAATGTTATCTAAATAGATAATAAGAGTATTACATATGAATAATCCTTTGGAAACAATTTCAATAATAAATTCCATCAGACTAATAATGAGTTATAAACACCAAAAAGAGTCAAAAAATATTAATTTATTGGAATAAAAAAAGTGACTATAGAAATATTTTGAAATTATAAGAATTGTGAATTTTTTAGATTATTCATGATGATTCAAGATTAACCTAGATGTATTAAGAAGAGTTAAAGTAGACAAATATAAAGATCAATTTAATAAGAAATATTGATATATGTAAATTTCCTTGAGTGGTAAGAAGAATTTTGTTCCCACATTTTTCTATTTTGTGATGCCAATAAAGGTCATGCACAATAAATCAATACATTCATATTTTCATGTGTGTTGAAATTATATCCTATGAAATTTTGAGTAATGGTATTAAGATTCCATATTGAGTGTTTTTTCATCTTGAATAGGAGGATGTTCCATCATCAAAATTCAACCAGAGAAAATTCCATTGGAATAAATTCCATCATAGAATTTCATTCAGAGTTATGTTCATTATATAGCAGTCCATCGGATGAAGATTTTGTGAGTAGAAAATTGAGATTCAACCTTTTAAAATAAGGAATATTATAACAATAATCAAAATTAATCTAATAATATTGAGACCATTGTACATCAGTTACCAGATTAAGGCTGATTATACTAACATTTTCAATGTATTTGTTTCCTGACATAATTTCTAGGAAGATTTTAATTGGAAATATTCAGATATTTTGACGATCTAATGGATTTTTCAAGAAAAATATTTTCTTAATATCATTTAGATTGTACATAGACGAAGTCGATCTACAATACTTGTTGAAAAAGTGAAGAACATTATTAAGTGCATCCAAAAATATGGTTAATGTGATCCTTTTATCTATAGATCCTAACTAGTTATGGAAATTGATTTTTTTTCTTGTTTTTTATAATCTACTAGTAATTAATTGGATAATAAGAGGAATTTTAGGGGTATAACCAATTAAAAGTTAAAATTTTCTACTTGGATTTTATATTTTTTTGTTTTTATATATATTCCAAAAAGAAGTTAGTAAATTAATCCACTTGGGTGTGACTTTCCAAAATGGCATGGAGTATGATGTTTTACCAAACCATTAAAATATCATATGTTTCTATTTCATTATATTTATTCCATATGAATGGTATGTTTGAAATATATATTTGGGTGGATTATACTGAAATAGGATTCAGATGGAAATAAATGTTTCTAATGTATTAATGAATTTTTTCATTAATAAGAAACCACTAATTGACCCCCCCATCTTATTGGTCTCAATCCTGCATGGGAACATTGAAACCATCACTACATATTACTGTTTATACTCGATAATATATAAATTGGAACATTGAATGTGTTTTCTATAGATATAAAAATTCAAGGGACATAATTTATTAAATTTTCACTTCATTTTTTATGATTATTAGTTTTGGATTTTAAAATATATTTTTTTCATTAATAAAAAAAATATTTAAAATTTAAATGCTTTAAATTGTTATCAAAATCACCAATATTATTTTTCTTGTAAAAATAGAGGTTTGTGGAATGGATGCTCAATATCATTGATTTCATTTACAAGTATTGAGTACTATTAATGTCAATTTATCATAAACCATCCCAAATAGGATATATCATGTAAATAATGTATCATATTAACTTTTTTCTTCCCTCAATTATTTTTAATTGGGATTATCTTATTATTCTTTAAGTAAAAATTGAGAAAAAATTATATAATTTTATGATTTTCATTTATCATTATGATCATGTGTCATGATATATGAAATTCTTAAAAAAATTATTATTTATATTAATCCCATATTTTTAATTTTAAAAAATAAAATAATAATTAAAAATTAATATAGTGAAATCACATTTACTTTTTAATATATTTAAATCCTTATCTTTATGGTAATTATACATCCTAATATATTATGTCTATATGTTACAATATAATAAAAAAACTAATTGGATTGATGAGAAAATATATTTCATGGAAAGGTAGTATTTTCATAGTATATTGAATTATCTCCTTAATGGTTTTCTATTTTTTTTTATATATTAGTGGAATAACTCTTCATTAAATCATTTTTACACACTTATTAGAAATTTTTACCAGAATTCTTTCATATATGATAATAAATATATTAATGTTTCTAATGAACTGTATAAGAATACCATTACTAAAATAATATTATGTTTTAAGGATATCAATAATTATAATGAAACAAAATTATTTCAAAATTCAATTAGACAATATTAACCATTGTAAATATTAAATTATGCATTCTAAAAGACTGGTTCAGTGGAACCAATTATTGCTTGTTCCCATATTTTGTGTCATATATAGTCTCTACTTACATGAGGTATTCCAATTAATATATAATATCATAATATAATGGATTTTTATAATATAATATGATATTAAATTTGGATTCTATTTTTTTGATAAAATAATATAATTCCAGATCTAGTTTCATTAGTTCAATAGGGTGCTGGATTTTTGGGAATTTATAGATGGTGCTAATTTTATATTTTTTTTGTTCAATTTGAATTCATATCTTATTTTTAAATTAAATTATTATTTAAAAACATATGTTTTTTTAGGTCAAGAATATGTGGTATTATTTATTTTAAATAAATTTATGTGTATAATTTTTCCCTAAAAATTTGTTAAATGAGAAATTTTTATTTTTAAGAATCAAGTTATTTTTACATGGAAATATTTTTTATCATGGAATATTTAGCGGAATTGGATATTAGTTGATAAAAAACTATAAAAATATTTTTTACCATTCATTATATCTTCTTTATAAACATTATGTTTTATTCAAATCCTCACTTTAAAAAAAAATTATTCTATCAAAATTATAAAAAGATACAACTAAAAAACATTTCATGTTAATAACATTATAGTTTTTTATATAGAATCCATCAATAATTATATTTTAAAGATTTATTTTTGTGAAAATAATTTTAATCCAATATTTCTAGTATTTTTCAGAATTATTACAGTTATTTTCAATAATTATAATGTTATTATTTTTAATTATTTGATATAGCCTATAAGAATAACATTTAAATATATTTAGATAGAAAATGAGATATATGAACATATAAAAACATTCAATGATTAGTGATATTATTTAATTTAACATTATAAAAAAATTTGTGTTACTATAATGATGAATAAGTACAATGTCTATAAATTGTTCTAGTTAGTCCCACCTATCCCTATATATTAGTAGATCAATGTTTATGGATAGAAAGTTGTGGTGTCTAGTGTGGTAGGCCATATAGTTGGTTTCTATATACACCAAATAATTTACAATGGTGTTTTTCCATTATTAGGTACCAATAGAACATTATTTGTCGAGTTATATATCTTTTATATTACATTAGATATGAAATTTAGTATTTCATGGATAAGATTAGAAATAATAGTAATTATATATCAGTACATAAAAATTTTAGAATAAAGACCCATAGAGATCCATTTAATATTTTCTTAAAATTTTTCTAATTTGTCACCTCATTTATAGAATCCATATACATGTCACTCATTCATATCAAGAGTTGTGTCATGTTTTAGATTCACTAATGTGAACATTGTAGATAATTATAACTTAATGTGGTTATTTTCTATTCAAGATGATTTTATATCATCAGTTAATGTGAACAAATTATGTATATTATATACAAAATAACGTAAACATTAATTTTAATTTCATATTTTCGTTTAATAATAAACTTTTAATATCATGTATACCTAGTATAAACAACATTTCTACTTTTTATTCTTGTTTTTTATTTTGTTGTTTTCTTTTATTTTTATTTTTGATACATTGAAATAAAATTTTATGAAAGATATGTAATAGAGTGTTTCTTAATGAAGTGTGATTTGAATCTCTAATTTTCCCATATACATTACAATATTTAATTTTATAAATATTATAATATATAATATTGATTTTTATGTTGGTTTCTACTAATGACTTAAATTTTTTACGTATAAAAAAAATATAATTAGAGTTTGTGTATTTATCAGTTTATAAATATTTTTGGGTATTGAAAATTTATCAATAATTATATATTAGGTTTATGATATATGGGTTCATTCAATACATGATATTCATAGTGAAGGTTTTTAATGAACTTTACAGTAGATAATTAAATTCAATTTCCATGTTTTTGTCATTATTAATGTGCTTATTCTTTTGAATGTATTGTAACTTGAACAATGTTTTTACAGTATAACTTGGCTGCCTAAAAATTTTGAAATCAAATTTCAAAGAAAAGGTATACTAGAAGAGTTACCCTACTATGTTAATTTTATTTTATGATAACAAATTTATAGTGTCAAATTGGAATCAAAAAAACAAATGAGAAAAATATAATATATGTGTTAAAATTTGGTGTCTAAAAAATGTAATAATAATAGTGTAATGAGGGAGTGTAAAAATACACTACTAGTGGAAGAATAAAATTTAACATTTTTAATGATAACACCACAAAATAGATTAATAGGGTGAATAGGGATTAAATGATTAATTTTTCCATCTAAAAATTTAATAAATGTTTTTGAGATATTGTGATATTATTATGGTCACAATGAATGAATAAAAATATTTTTTGGATGTGTGGTGATATAGTTTCATTAGAAATTCTTTTGAATGTGTATAGAAAATGGATTTCATAGATGATTAATGTAATGATAAAATCATTGAATAAAACATTAAATAATTATATGGGGATAAAATGTTTCTAATATATTCAAATAAATATTAATTTAACGATTGGTGGTGATGATAAAATATAGGTCCTGATAGAATTTTCTATAAAAATCACATAGCTCAATCTATAGTGATTTAAGTAAAATAAAATTCATCATAATGATTAATGCAATAAATGATGTCATATTGTATTGGAGGATATAACAACATGAGTTCACAATAATGGTGTTTTATATTTGTTTTGTGATGGTGTTATATAGGGCATGTAATTATCTATTTTATTATTAATGTTTTTCTTCATGACGATCATGGTATTATTATTATATTTATGTTACATTTTATAAAATTTTGATATTTTTTATTAATTAATTTTTTAGTTTATGTTAACTAATTACTATCATTATATTTCTCATGAGAGTTATCATGGGATTCTTTGTTTCAAAATATGTTGAATCCATAATTAGCTATGGAATTACAATATATGAAATAGTGAATCAGAAAGATATTAATGGTATATTATGGATAACATAATGGGATTTGTGGTACTATACTTGTATTTCATTACTGGTCATCTTCAACTTTGCATGGTAAAATTAATTCTAGGTAATTAATTAAATCATGGTATAATAACTATGAATATTATATGTGATAAATAATTGACATTCACTCAAGGACTTATAGTGGTTTTTCTAGAATATTTTTATGTTATCCTCTTGAACTGTTTTATTAATATATAGTCAAAAATTATAATTTTTTAGTATATTAATGAATATGTGAGAATTATTAATATAGACTAATATGTATTGTTTCTAGAATACTATGTTATTTCTTGATAATTTCATGGTGAATAGGATTACTCATTACATGTCGAATCATGACCCAAGGACATGAAAATTTGGGGATATCATATTTCATAATTAAAGTAATGTGGTGGTTCCTACTGGTATTATACTCTTTGCATCCCTATGTACCTAATCACACATTAAATTATTCTAGATTCCATCATAGGTGGAGACATGTGACCTATGAAGGTGTTATTGAGAGTGTATAGATACATGAGTCTGATTTGGAGTTTAATGGGAGGATCACAATTGGTATTTTTTATTTAGTTCTTTTTATTATAATTTTATGAACCTTGGATTCATATTACTATATACGGTAAGAATAAAATATTTTATGTATTTATATTTTAATTTTTTCAATTGTGTAATTTGTAAATAAGTAGTGAATATACTAGTGTGATTTCAAACATGAAAATAATTAATAATTATTATTTTTCAATATTTCTTCAAAATAGTCTCCCAAATTAATATTTTAGGACATCTCCCATTTTTGAGAATATTTGGCTTAAATTGAGGAGAAAAAAGGTTATATAATTACATATAAAGGGTTATAGTATAGTATATTTATTATATATTATTAATATTGTAGTTTAGATATATTTATATTTAATATCCCAACATCACATTAGATTCTAGAGACACTATCCTTGTACTTGTAACTTGTACGTTGAATCCTCATATGAATTAAATTTGTATTAAATTATTACATAATTATTTATAAAATATATATATCTTGACTAAATTAATAAAAATGAGATATAAAATAATATTTCATTCTATGAAAAATAAATGTTCAAAACTAATTATAAATTTATAGTGATATAAATATATAAAAACAAATGGTTCATTAATAGATATTAACTTTATTAGATAAATATTCATTATATAAAAATATGATCCATTCTATAGCTATAGTTATTTGGGAACTTTTAATACATGGATACATAAATAATTTTCATAAGATAAAATATTATGTCCCAACTAGTTCATTAAAACTATCACCCTTATTATTCATATAGTACTTAAAATCCTTCATTATATCCTATATAAGGGAAATATAATAATATTGGAGTTGAACGATTTGGTAACGGAAAAAAAAGGGAGATATCAAATGTAAGTTATGCAAAACTTGACCATATGGATTTGGGAACATGATAATAACATATTGTAAACATTCGATGAATATCATATATCACAATCATGACTCAAGTATTAAATATTTTCAGTTCATACGACAATATCATAATGGAATGAAATAACATGATCCATTATATCATAACAGTGGAATAATACATAAGGCTGTATGAATTCACAAAATCATTAAAATTCAATTTTGTATTCAGGACTAACATACAATACTATCATTGAGCGTAGGGTTTAATCCCCATTTTATCATATCTATAGTCATTATTTTTTCGTAAAAATATTATAGTGGATAGAGTCCTTGTAAAAATATGGTCACTCTACAATCGTGTATGTATCATCTCAAGAGATATCTATATTTTGTAAACAAATATCATGGTAATAAAATTCTAGTCCCACCCTTCACATAATATCAATACATTCATATGTATTCCACAAAATCATTGATCATTGATCATATATTATATATTTTTAAAATGAAATAGGCTATATAAACATTTTAACAATTTAACAAACAATAACATGTGTAAAAAAATGGGTTTTATAAAAATCTCATAAACATGAAAATAAACAATCCAAAGAATACATAAAAATGGGACCCTTGGATCAAAACCCTAAATAGCATATTTAACATAATATTTTATTCATAAATTAAAATTCATTTAAAATTCCATTTAAAATATTTCATAAGGTAAATATCCATTCTATTTTGAATTCACTTATTTAAAAACAATGAACTAATTAAATATTACTTGAAAATATTTCATTAAAAATAAAATTTGGATAATATAAAGCATTCATCAAATAATTTAGTGGCCATGATAAAGGGATACTTTGTTCAAATCATGCATGTTAAAAAATTATTGTCTACTATAAGTTACTAGTTTTAGGGTATACATTATTGTAATATAAATTTGAGGAAGTAAGGTTGTTTAGGAAGTGGTCTGTTTACATTTAGAAATGGAATAAATAACATTCTAACCAAATGATACAATCTTTGGAATTTTTTTTAATGATTGGGTTTTCCTTTGGGTGTTTTCTATGTTTTGAATTTAGTGAATATGGAATCAAGTAATGTTGATGACAATATTTTTGTTACTAATGGAGATACCCCAATATATCATAGTTGTGTCTTATAAATTTAAAATTCTTTCACATTATTGATCTATGGAGAAATTTTCCAAATTTCCAAACATAGAGGTATATTCCTAATCCTATACATGTGATCAAATACAAATAAATTGAAATTGACCCAGAAAAATAAGTAATAGAGCTCCCAATTTAGATTATAAATTAAGTTGATGGTTTTTGGATAGAGGAGATAACTAATGTATTTTGGGTATTATTGTTAAATCGATGGATTAGTCTGAAAATATGTCAAATAGAGTCTGATTTTTTGGTAATATTTCCTTCATTGTTCGAGTAGGGTCACTTGATAGGAGTATCTAGAATGAGAATCCAATGTGGAAGATGTTATAAAGAATAATAATTTCATTTTCCTGTATTTTAACCCAGGTCTTCCTCTTATACATGTTTTTATCAGTGTTCTTCTCTATTCTGTTAATGTCCTTAGCGTATTGTCCGTCATTATAGTGTTTTAGGGGATTTTTGTTTAACATGGAAAACATGAAACCCATGGTACATGTTTTATTAGTATAAGATATGTAAAATAGTCAATAATTCTGATTGGGTATTTGAAATTCCACAATCATAGAGAATTATAGTCCCATTATTAGACCATATACATATCTACCTCACCATGATCTTGGTGGAAGACATGGGGATGTAAAATGGCTAATTTTTCTACAAAAAAACATTGGTTTCCCCAAATATACATAACTTTCTCAGTGAGTTCAAGGAAACCATTACCTTGGTGGAGGCCATGGGGTAGTTATTATGGTTATCACACTATCATTGTAACTATTGAAACAAATTATGTTCTTCTCAAAAAAATAAAATTTTAAAGGAAAAATGAGTTATAAAAAAATGAGTTATATTTAATGAAATATTATTGCAATTATTCCCTCTAAAAATCCACTTAATATTATTCCTTGATCATTCCAAAAATTCACATGCTCTTCATATGAACTTAGTATAAGTTGTGCTGACCCACTATGCATTGAGTGTTATCCCATAGATAATTTTTATTTTGTCATCTCGTATTTCATGACCATTCTGGAAGATAATACCTTTGTATATTGAGACACATTCATGATAAAATAGATTCATTAGGGCTTATAATTTATTCTAATATAACTATCTAAGATATACATAAATTAATTTTATGTTAATATAATTTTAATATTTATATTGTCAATGATTGATAGTGGATACATGTATGTTCAACACCATGGATTGTTTCATTCATGGGTATCATTAGGGAATCATTTCATATTGGATTTGAATAATTTTATGAATTCATCATGTGAAAACAGAATTTAAGTAGTGTTAGAATGTGGTGTGTGTAACCACACTTGATACAAACCTTCATGTTGATATCAATGAAATTGAGGAAATAAGTTCTATATCATATTGAGGGTGTGTATAAGTTATATATCTCGATATGATGTTTTATTATTATATGATTTCAATAATTTTTTAATATGGTAGACATTGTGTATTAGTGAGTAACCTATGAAAACATGTTAGACGTATGATAATATGTGTGTGCATTCATGTCGAATTAACCAAATGCAAACATTTTATCACATGTGTACCTATGAATGGATAACGATAGTAATTAATGATTTAAATTATTGTGAATATATTTTCAAATCTCAATTATGTGTGATTTACCTAATTTTATGGTATTATATTGGTATCAAGTGATTAGTAGATTATTGTGGCTTTTTATCCTTTGGAGGAGTAGTGTGTTGACATGTTATGATACCGATAATGAACTAGGACATAGAAAGGGGTATGAAATCCTTTAGTTTTGACATGAGTTACTTCCAGTATATGTTGGTCATGTATCATAACAAATGGATGAAATGGGATATAATGAATTTTTTTTCTGGATCATTGAATATGTCACCCAGATATTTTTTGATTTTTTCTTCAAATTAATTTATTCATTTTGATATTCCTCATTTAATGAAACATTCAAAATAATAATTTTATATATATTAAAGAACTATGTTTGTTTTTTGTAATATGTAATTACAAATTAATATTGCGCTTAATAAAATATAAAAGATGGATTTCTATATATGGATCAATGAAGTTCTATTATGTTACATGTAGGACTAACATTTCATGAAGTCTTGTGTAATAGGAAAGGTCGAGTTTTGTCAAACAAAAATATATTATTAAAATATTATTATTTAATATATTAAGGCTTTGACTTTCCATTATGTTAATGGCTATGAATAGTATGAACTCAGTTATGGAAAACTATTCCTTACACATATATAAAATTAATTCATTAGTTATAATGGATACAATAACATATTTAATATAAATGGAATATTTTTAAAGAAAACTATTTTAATTCTTATAAAGTTCTGTTATCATACTAAATTAAGATAATTACAACTAGTGGTTAATATTAATTTAATATATATATATATATTTGATATTAAATAAAATATTTCTAATAAAAATCCCATATATTTTATAGGCCTAAAAATAGAACAACCCCAATATTATACATAAAACCCCATATTTTTATTAACACAGTTTTACATCCTTTTAATGGCGAATGTATTTTAAATCTAAATCAGGGAAAATTTATAAATTTTATATGTAAAAATAATTTCAATTTTTGAAATAAAAAAATAAAAATACATTTAGTGTTAATTTTTTATATTTATTCATGTTTCATTTTTTATGAATATTGAAAAATATTGAAATTTAACTCAAAACTGATTTTTCATGTAATTTAGTTATATTATGAAAGTATATTATTAATTTTTTTAATTTTAATAAGATTATATTTTAATAAATTCATCCAACTTTGGTCTTTGGAATCTATTTTACAATGAAATAGCTTATAAACACCGAGAACACCATTGAACATTTTTATATTTTAATCATGCTTTGTCGTACCCTCTACGATATTAAATATAAATTAATTTCATCCACTTTTGTGACTGTAATTTGTAATCATGGATTCACTATTTTAAATTTGAATAATTTTTTACTTTAAATAATATGAACTTTTTTTACCAAAATGATTAGTGAAGATAATTAAAATTAATTACTACGATAAAGATAAAATTAAGCATATCAGGGGACTAAACTCTAAACATGAGACCCAATATGAAATATAAAATATCCCAAATGAAATTATATATATATTTTAGAACATTTAATACATTTTATATTCTCTTTAACATTATTAGATACACTTTCAATAAAATAAATTTGGGTGGGGTTCCTCTTTTCGAAAATATTACAAAATTACCACCCATAATCCCCAATTAAATGCCTCATCTCCTCCCACTTCCTCACACCACTCAAGACACTTTGGGTCGACAAAAATCTTCCCAATATCTTTATATCATTCCACCATTACTTATAGAAGCCTAAAATGGGGAATAAATAAATCCCAGAAAGCACTTGGTGTAAACCAATAGGAGTTACGTGAATAAGATCTAACATTCTTCATCAAGTTCATTTATGATATTTCTATTATCCACCCCCTCAACACATATTACTCAATGGTCATTTAAAATAATTATCCTAAATATTATGGTATTTTGTTATTAGTGTTTTTCCTAAACATACACACACATCTACTTAATTGGTTACGAATGTACTGTTTATTTTTTCAACGAAATAAAGACTCATGAAACAATAATTGTTAATATTTTCATTACCACCTGTCATGGTGGTAATAATGGTGGAAACGAAATTTAAATATTTTATATGTTATATTTTTCATGTTTTTATTTTTTTATAATTAGTTTAATACACATATCTTTACAATTTCATTTGGTGTAAATATGATAATTTTGTTTGAGGAAGTGAGGATTACCTCCCCTCAGAATGATGTGATTCATTCAAATGAAATGTGTAATGAATAAAAAAAGGTTTTAATTAAAAATATGTGAAAACAATAAATATTATATTCATGAAAAAATAACCTTTCTAGAAATTTAATATATACAATTCCCTTTATTACAGTTCCATACACTTATAATTTGATAATGACATTCTCGAGCTTGTGGACTACCACCTCCTCAACACGATGTGATTCCATTTAAATAGAAAAAATTATATATGTATATATGTATATATGACATGGTATTTATTATTTAGTTATAATTATTTTATGATTAATTTTACATGTATTGTTTCAATAATGATCAGTGAGAAATGGGAATGTTACCCATGCGTACGTATGACCTATCGTCTCCATGATTGAGACTTTGATAAATTATTCACAAAAATATTTACCAATTCGTTTTAAATGTATAATAAATTTATAATCATGAAAATAATTTCAAAATTATTATTAATTATATGTTTATATAATTACCTTTCTGACAAATGTCAACCAACGAGTGTTGTTTTTAACAAATGGACTGAATTGGGTCAATAAAGAATGCATAAAACTAATTGTTTAAGTATTTTTATTAGACATTTTAATAAGTGAATTAAAAGTATAAATAAACTTGTAAAGGGTTCTGAAGAAATTAATTAATTAAAAAAGTTTAGTATTCATGAATATAAAGTGACATGAGACATATCAGACTCAAGGTAAGGGAATTTCAACTCACTCTTTATTTTCATGGGACACATGCCTTATTCACCGCTCAATTATTTTAAGTGGTGTATATACTACCCATGATTGTATTATATTACTTGTATAATTAAATATATGGGTATTTATATAACTATTTTATTATATTTTTATCATGGGCTTCATGATTCAAAATAACCAAATTGGAAAAGTAATTTTATCTCAATTTTATTTCTTTGGGACTCATGCCATGTTATGCACCAATATTTTTATATGAGGTCTAAAAACTGACATTGAAATATTATAAAATGAATCTCCTTATATTCATGATATTTTAAATTTCCATGTAATTTCAATTTACTACATGGGGATTTTGATTCAATGTTACCATGTGGTAACAAATAATTGAGACAATCTCACCATTTATCAAGATTTTTTATGACCACAATTTAGTTAATGAAACATTATGATCCATAATTCAAGAAAACTCATGACTTTTCTTATCCACTAGTTAATATTGATGTTTTAATGTATTTTCAATAGTTTTAATCTATTTGGGACTTTATATTATTACGAAAATTTTATCAACAAATATAACCTTAGCTCTCTCTATGGTCAGAAATCCATGTTCCTTCAAAGCCAAGATTTTTAAAAATGGATTGTATGAATACTCTGCTAATCTCCTAGAATCATTAAAATACATCTTTTCATTTTTCATTTTACCATTTTTTTCAAAGGAATATTATTTTCACTTTTCATAATGGTTTTTTTCTAACCATTTTACCATGTAAAAAATAATATTTTTATATCTTATAGAATGTATGGATTTTTCTATCATTATTTATTCGAAGCATCCTTTTCAGGTTTAAAAGGATAATTTTTATTAAAATGATTTTGAAAGTTAATTTTTAATGAAATTTTTTTCAAATGTTTTTCAACCCCCTATAAAATATTCCCAAGGAAAATGGATTTCAAAATGTTTCCAATGCCTCATTTATAAATTTGAACGTTTTTTACTGAATTTTGTTTTCAAAAGTATTTTAATTTTAATAATCATTTTTTAATGGAATAATTGTAGTTTACTTAGGATGTTTTTCTAAAATATATTTCAAAAAATTTCCCATCTTGGATGACATACTTTATTGATACTCATTCCTTCTACAAAAATGGTTCAATGTGTTCATTAATATTATTTATCTGAATTGTTTTTGTTTTATGGCATGATGTTTATGAAATATGTTTCTCTTTAATGGGTTATATTTCTATGAAACCCACTTATTTTCATTATTTATTCATTGATAAAATTATTTTTAAACATGTTTCCCTTTCCATAGGTAAAGGTATAATATCATTTTTATGACACTAAATTCATTTCAAGGGTTATGATATGATTGATTATGATTTTCTGGAACATGTTTGTATGATTTCATTATGAGGTGGGAAGGACATATATCTCCCTCCAATGCCTTGGATAATGATAAATATTTTAAGAAATAAAATGGTACATTGGAGGACATCACAATCCTAAAAGAAGAGGGTAAATTGGAGGACCTCACAAGCCCCAAATAAAAGGGTATACGGGAGGTCATCCCAAGATCAAAACAATAGGGTACACTAGAGGAAATACCAAGCATAAAATAAGTGGGTAAATAGTTGGTAATCCCATTCCTGAAGAAGGTACCCCGGTTATTATCCCATGAATAATGTTGTATGAAGGTCTTAGTAGGAAGACTTGATATAGGGGTATTATATTCTTATGGGATTTCCCAAATTACATGCTTTATTAACATGTTAAACTTTTATGGATTATGTTATTTGTTTCCTTATGATTAATATCATAAGAAAAACCATGATTTATTCCATGATTCATGTTTATAATATTATGATAAAAGGGTATGATCATCTAATGTTATGATCATGTTATCATACCCATATTCTCATGTTTATGCTTAGATGTCTCCCTTGTTTACTAATATTGAGCATCTGAGCTCACCCCATTTTATGATTCATTTTCCATGTTATGAAGACTTGCATTAAGTATGATGTATATTAGAATGGATTTAGTCATGAATAACCAAGTTGGTGATAATGTAGTTCACTTATGTACGAGTAATTATCTTTCCTTGTTTGCAAAGGCAAAATACTAATATGGTCATTGGTATTCTGTTTGTATTATGTTTTTAATATTCTATAAAATTTTATGTAATTTATATATACTTTAATAATGGGTCATTATTTTCAATATTTGTAACATTATTCCTTTGTGGCCAGAAATGAGACAAATAAAATCAGTGGATAGATATATTTTACTACCTTGTGGTTGTTGAGATTTATTACTCATGTGGATTTTATACAATATTTCTTGTTACCATAAGGTCGAATCTATTTCACATTTAATATTATTTCTTTCCTTCCAAAATTTTGGGAAATATTATTTTGGTAAATCATTAGTTGTATCCTTTATTGTGTGTTTTCACTTGATAAATGATTTGATGTTTATTATTTACGATTTTATTTACAATAACGAAATATACTCATATGATAATGAAATAATGTAAAGGATTATTTTAAGGTATCCTACTGGGTTTATAATAACCACATTTTTGGGCATATTGATGTGTGCACAGAATTCATGATGAGGTATAAAATTATGGTAATAGACCCTATGATAGGGAGATAAGAGAGGGATCATGTTGATCAGAAGCCATACTTAGAAATATTTTGGATGGAGAAATTAATTTTTTATTTACTTACATATTTCTCACACTATTATTTTACATTCCAAATAGTGATTCCAGGGTATATTATTCAATATTATTGGTTTTAGTAATAATTGTTTATTATTATGTCTTATTCTGTGTAACTATTTATACATGAAATTGATTAACCTAGGGTATAGTCTACCCACTAATGGAATTCAGTCCCATAATACATGATGGAATCCTCTTGTGTATGGGGTGGACCACATGAGGCCTTGGGAAACTCTCTATCATTTATAGTGATTCTTTATTGGGTGTTTTTTTCTCATTAAAAAGTACACATGACCACCAAAATATTCTTCACCTTGGATACCACCATGATTATGAAGTCTTCAAGTTCATTAATCTAGGAAATTTGACATGGAAACCCCATATGATATATTTTTATGTCCTCGACCATTTTAACAAAACATGTATTCTACCATTGGTGTGGTAGGGTTTTTGTGGCCATGATGTACCAGAGGACAAAAAATTCACCTCTAACAGGGTCACACGCATTTTGGGTATCTACATAGTTATTTTTATATAGGTGATATGAACACAACAAAAACCAAAAATTGTGGTGTTTTCTGTATTGAACAAATACATTCTAAACCCACTCAATACATGAAGAAAATTATATAAACATGTAAAAAGTCTTATTATCTAAATTTAAAAACATATACAATGTTTCTAAAGGATTAATAAAAAATTCAATTTCATTTTAATCTCACCGAATAGGTAATATTTTTCTTGATTTTTTTTTTCTAGTGATCATACTCAACAAAAAATATTCCCCGTATGCTCAAACAATATACTCACACTCCCAACATTTAACCTCTATCTGTCTGTGCGAGAATAAGACTTGTACATGATTTTTGGTCTCCCCCATAAACAGTATATCACTTTGTTCTAAAATACACATTTAAATCTCCAAAATGATGTGTCTAGTTCTAACAAGACATCCATATAGTCTACCACTTTCACAGTATCAAGTATCTAACATTTATATTCACAAAAATGGAAAATATATTTCATTACAAGATTATTTTTGATTAATTTACTGTTATTAAGAAAATATAGGGTAAACTACCATTTCTTCCATAAATTATGATTCCTAAACCGAGGTTAAACCAATAAGAAAACCATTTTCAAACAATGTACTCCTATTTTAATATACTCCAGTTTACATATGATCAAAACACTATCTTCGTAGTAACTAATTTATTTCTAACCAATGGAACTCTCTTAGAGATATCTAAAACTATACTCAAACCAATTACTACTGCCTCACCTATTGCATTCCAACACTATGGTTAGGAACACAACCATCTATAGAGAACGACATCTGTTTTCATCTGAATACATAATTTTAAACTTCAATGTATGAATAATATACTAATTATTATTTTATATCCCATGCTCCACTAAAATCTCGGATTCATGCTATATGAATAATCTTTAGTATTAAAAGAGAACTCAATGATTATTAATCATTATATGAAAGATATATTTTACTTATCTTTAACTATGTAACAATATCCAAATGAAATACTTACCAAAGAATGATGTAAAATTCATGTCCCTATTTGATACGATACCTCAAGGTAGTCTATAGAGTTATATAATATCATAGGATCAATACTATCCTAAATCATAAAAAAATTTAATCTTTTATATCATAAAGAAGTGACCAATTATTATATCCAATTAACTATCAGAAATACGAGATAATGAATCCTAGGGTTCTTCAGCAACCTTCCAATGAACAATACCATGATTTCATACCATATACACAATGGTGTGGAAGGTGGATAATTCTAACCACTATTATGATGATTCTTAACCATTTTCTTCTTGAAGGTAATGAATCCAAAATCAAAACTAGTAATTTTTATATTCATACCCTTGCACAAAAATAAGCATCAGATGTTGTGGTATACGTTCATCAACCTCGGACCACTGCTAACATCATAGAATGAGATTCCCTCATCAACTACAATCTCAAGGATGTGATATATGATATCCTATAATGGACATGGAACAAATCATCACCATCTTAGAACCACCATGAGACTAAATAATCCCCTAAGAAGCATTACTACATCACTATGCACACATTATCTTACATCAAGATATATATTACCCATTACACTAATTATGGAATGAAAACAAATATAACACATTACAATACAATATAACCCAATATTTTATCCACAATATAATCAACAATAAAACATATCATAAACTATTCTTCCTACCAAGGACTCTCTCTATGATACTATGTATCATGTGTTTTCAGACTAATATAATCTACAATGGAATTATCATTCCCAATAAAATAGTCTATATTGATGCCATAGTTCAATATATACAACACAAAATGCCCCTATATCATGTTCAAATCCCTATGAGTGATGATATATCATAGGAAATTATAGTACATCTTAACATGAAATCCCTCTAAAATGTGTTACTATCAAATGAAATTCAGAGTGTGGACTACAACTGCAAACTCAAATTCATGAAAAGGGTAGTTATTATCAAAGGGTAATTTATAATACAGACCATAAAAATCTTATTAACTCATATACATTAATATACTTCCTAAACCAACAACTGAGGAATCAATTTATAATAAATATCTAAATAGTGTCTCTAGAAATGATTAAATTGTGGTTCCCATGAAACATATCATGAGTTCTAAGAAGTCATGTTCACAATGAACTATCTTATAAACCATTACTCGTTTATGTGTAATCAGTATCTTATGTCACACTACAAGGGAGAAGTCATATATAAAATTTATATCACTCCCAAAAAAACAAAGGAATATCCCTATCACAAAATCATTTCTGAGGTGTGCATAAGAAATCATAAACCATACATTTTTAGGTCCACACTAATTCACAACTCATATATTTTATTCATTTGGACTGAAACCTCTTCAATCCAAAAATGTAAATTTGTTAATTTTTCATGAATTTGATGTACTCTAGGTGTAATAAATACATTATCGTGGTTCCATAAATTCTTTTCTATGTTTTGTGGGCCTATAAAGATATCATCAGAAAATACCATAATGAAGGTGTTGAGATACAAATGTATGATCCAAATTTTAATTTAAATGAGCATTATTGGAACATTTTTCATCCTAGAATTAACGAATGGTACTCATATATAATGAATCTACATGAAAAACATGACTTTAAAATATTAACCTCTCTGAATGAATGATTTTTGTAGACTAACCATAAATCAATCATGGATAACCACCAAACTCATAGAAAAGATTTAAACATGACATCAATCATAAAAAAGGATATAGATTCTTTATAGTAACAGAGTTCATCGTCCAATTTTCAACATTCAATTGAATACTACTGTCTACCTTCCTTACTGACAACACTAGTGCACCCTGTAGAGATGTTCTTAGTCTAGTAAAATTCTAATCCTCAAAATCCTTAATTTTTAACTTTATATTATTTAACTTGGATGATTCAACATAATATAGAATAATAAATATACAAATTCCTCATATTATAATAATTATACCATATTCACATCCCCTATATTTAATGAGACATAAACATTCAGTAGAAAAAATATCCCAATTAGAGTCCACAACTATAGGAATGGTATAGGTTAATACATAATCTTAAATAGTAATTTTATTTGATATCTATTTTTTAATACCTCTAACCTGATTTAGGAATGGAACCAAAATATCTAATCCAAAACACCACTCATGGTTTAAAGCTAACATATCTTCCTTATCTAAACTAAATAATACTCATTTCCTATAATAGTTCATATCTTCCAATTAACTAGTCAAACAGTCCATACAAATGATCACATCAAAGAAATTCATATCAAGGATCATTAAATAGAATATATGTAAAAAAATAGAAATCCCTTGATATCTCTACACACAATACACTTTGTTCCACAATGGCATATCAATAGATAATAATTTCAATGATAACATTGAATATAAATCAATAGAAAAATTATTTTTAGTAGATTTAACCGAATTGAAGGAACTAGTATTATAAAATAATGTAGATAGAATAAATTTAATTAAAATCGTACATTATATGGTCCCTCAGCACCATTATTGGGAAAATGGTCCATTGTATACATTTTTTCTACATTTGAACCATTACATTTCCACTATATAATGATACTCTCATCGGAAAAAAATGATTATGGTGTCTGAGGCTGCTCTTTATGTTCTAGATTAGGCAACTGAGTCATTACCCATATATTTTTGTGCCTCAATGAGAATATTACTGTAATTCCATCTCATAGTACTATTTAAGATGATCCATCTATCAAAACAAAGGAAACATGATGTGAGGCATCGGGAATTTTTTTTAAATACCCACTATGAGATGAAACACTGAGGAAATTCTTCTATGATTGACTTTCCTGAAAAACCCCTACCATGCTCGAGCTTTCATCCACTTTTGAGATGTATATTTTGTACCATTATCTTTATATTACTCAATGTATCACCATGAATTCAAAAAAAATGATGGAGTAAGACTTACATCATTTTCCTCCTCCATACATTTCTCGATAAACAAGTCCTTCTAATGAACAATCATATGTGTTGTCAGGTGGATGAACCTAATATAAAGCCTCAAAACCATATATATAAAGATATCAATCATCCAATAATTGAGTGCACCGTTCCTAGTATATAGAGTCACGGATCATGTAATATTGGTGAAACATGATGATTATGATTTCATTGTCATCAAGACCTATTAAATATCTAGGAAATCATTCACTCATTCTACCTTTTGTAAAATTTTATCAACCACCTATCAGAAAATATCATTAAAGTCTATATAAGTTATTAATTTAGGACAAAATTCTTAATTCTTAACACCCAACCATATCTTACACATATTGATATAAAAGCAAAACATCCCCTATTTTAAGATCTTACAAAATTTCTTCTCTAATTAGTACCATTATATTTATTTAATAAAACATCTTTTGAAATTAAAATATATGCATAGAACACCTATAAAATCTTACCTAGACAAAAACATATGTTTTTAATAGAAGTAGGCAAGGGATTATAAAAAATAAAAATAAAATGATGATATTTGAAACAAGAAAAAATAGTTCTCTAAGTACTGCTCTATGAAAAATACTGTTTCATTATTCTTACATGTAACTCAAAGTATTATATATATAAAAAATTAATTCTAAACTTATTATAGTCAATTATATTCTTGATATATCACAAGAATTGGTAAAATCGATATATCAAAAAATTGGAAGCACATATTAAGGGATTTAATTAAATAACTACAAAGTGGTACTCACCCTCAATATATATATATGAAATGAGATATTATTTTTATATTAATGTGTCATTAATGAAATTAAATTATATAAAATAGTAACAATAATATATACACAATATTAAAATGAAACCATAAAATAATGTTTGTAGAACCATTCCCAATGGTGATATCTCAAATGTCAATTACCAATGACATGGCCATGATCAAATGAAACACCATTTCATAAGTACAACACAAGATATTTCCTTTCTTTTTTAACAATTTTAAAAAATAAGTATAGGAAATTTATCAATCATTACCTTTTTTCATGGCCTAGCATGAATCACTAGGAATGAGATAGAGTGCCACATGGACCCATTCACACCTCTGTTAATACAATAGTTTGCAAAATTATTTTGAGTGTATGAATACCATCTGGGAGAGAATATACAATTAGTATAATAAATTTAAAGTAAAAATAATGAAATAGAATAAAAATTGAAATGATAATAAATTCTATATCAAATGGAAATTAATGTTTGTCAGTCCATACAAAATATTAAAGCAAGACACCCAATGTGACATGGAAAACAAGAGTGTGAGAAATATAGGTGTGTAAATAAAACATTAAGACATTCCACTGGAGTACATCATTGTACCACATTCAATAACAATGTTCCATCTCCTAGTTCCCTATCACTAGGGAATTACCTTATATTTTTTCTTTATTTATTATTTTTTCACCCACATTTAGAATTCTATATATGTTAGAATTTTAATCATGCCAATTCTACACATTTATGGGGTTGTATCCTATGTAATAAAATAAATAAAAAATAATATAATTAATTAACAATAAATTACCACTAGTTCATCGAAAAATCTACAACTATAACATCGATAGTGACTATATGTATCCACAATGGTCTCAACTTTCAGTAGCCAAATAGATAATGTTTTTTGGGTTAGTCCACAAGACTATCATGTCCTCACTCAGTCATAGAGAGGACCACGATGTCATCATACACAGTTTCTACCTTATTTTGGGCCCCATGACCATCTTAACCAACACTACCAAAGTCATTACATACATTCTTCATATAGATGTAATGTGTTCAAGTACATCAACATCATCATTTCATATCATTATGTTCTCCCTCTAGGGGATAACCTAACAACCGAAGTCCCTGATTTATTTTCTATTAGAATCAAACCTTATAATTACATAAATCTCATATAAAAAATATAGAACACATATAGGAACCTCATTGAAAATCACACACAAGCATAAGTATCCATACATACAAACACATCTAATCAAACATAAACATGGTTCTCATGAGATACGAATGCATACACATGTGATAAAACATTAATCTTGGTCTCATATGATACACATGCACACACATATGATCAAACTAAATAATGTTATAAAGAATATAAGTTAAAAAATTATTTTATTTTTAGAATCACATACATTCCCTCAACATGGTATGAAAAATCATAACTCATGTTTGGTGATGACAATGTTACGGTTTTCAAGAGTGTCATCACCCAAACAATGTTAACACTCAAACTATAACATATATATATTTCAATGGTTCTTAGAACTAACTCCAATCCCAATTTACTTGGATTTAGATTGAGTATATAAAAAATAATAAAATCAATGTGTAAGGGAAAAATTTCCAAAAATAAAATCGAAATTATTTTATCATTAAAATACCATTAAAGATAAAAGAGATTTTATTTTAATTGGGTAGTTATATTAGATGTTAAAAAACCAACCCATGAATCTGGTTCATCGTGATAAAGTCTAAATCTCTTAAGATAATATATTATCATAAGGTTAAAAATATGTGGATGAAAATTTAAGGGTTTTCTATAGAATAAAACTCGACACATATAGAGCCAAAGAAACTCACCCTTGGTTTACTCGATGAGAATATGGGTTGAAGGATTGATTATTAAGATAACTTAAATTATTTAATAAAGTTAAAAATAAAATTAAAATCACATTCCTGAAACTCATTATATTTGAACGAGATTCAACATTGAATCTCTTAAAATAAATGAGGAACTAAAATTATTTGAGAGAAATCATGATCACCATCATCACCTCCATCACACTAATGGTATCTTTGAACTCACATTCCGATGTTTCCCATCATATGAACCCCTTATAGAATGTTTCCATGATTCTATATTGTTTCTCACCACATCCTCCACCATGGGTGTTGTGGGGTCAATGTAATCATTTTCCACTAGAGGACCCATAATACTCCATGTCTAAGCCCATGACAATGAAATTTTTTTTCTCTTTCATGTTTTATATAATAAGGCTAAAAACGATAAAACAATGAGTGTGGTGTTATGTGTATTAAACAAGAAATCTCTAAAACACTCTTAATCTAATCAGAAATAAATTGATTTTACCATTACATATAAAAATTCAGATACTCATAAGTATGTGAATGAAATATTTTTTATTAGAATGATGTAATAATTCCAAGACTTTAATTTCTAGTCATTATTTTATTTTGGGTTATAGTTGATATAATATTAGATGTGTGATACATATATATAAAAGATAATTTTTTTTTGAAATTATACCACATGTGTAGTGGGCCTATGAGTTGTCATTGTTCTAACTGATGTTACCATTATGATATTATAGTTTCATATTGGACCTATGTATCTTAATTTCATATTGATTTATGAGATGTTGGTGTGATCAAGACACACCACTATGAAAATAGTTTCAAATGTCAATATATATTCTTGTTCAGTTCTATATGGTAGTTGATTTATTAAATTCATTGATTTGTGCTTTATTTTTAGTGTTATACTATTTTAACTACTTATTTGATATAACAGTACAATCATATATAATATAAAATGTATAAAGTTATATATATATATCTGTGTGTGTGTGTGTGTTCGTGACTATAATATATTAATAGAGAATAGGCTTGATACATGATAATAAAAATCATGGTAATGTTTCATTATTACATATAACATATAATGACATATTTTCCATACTACCATGTGTGTTCCTATGAACTAATTGTGTTTTTATCTAAATAAATATAAAATTGTTGAGCATATTTTGTCATTTTAGATAATTATTTCTCGACATTGTCTTATAGGAACACCTGGAGATGAGATCTAGGATTAACTAGAAATTTAGGACATATTTGTACAACCAAAGCATGTTCACATGATCACTTTTTCACCCTATCCAGGGGTTTTAGTTGAAGGGATAGTTCAACCAAGATTCTCCCACATAGTTCCTACTCAAGTTTGAGAAGTTTAATTGACTATGGTTTATTATGATTGGGACACTAATCTCCATAAATAATAATCTAATAATTTCAATTAACTCCGTCCAAATGAAAAATTATGCATTAAATTCATTGAGGGAATCATTGATCTAGTAGAAAATTTGGAGGACCATAATGTGAGGCTCACAACCTACATACTTCAGGGAACATCCATAAGATTGTGGGGAATTCTATATAAGGATGATAGATGTCAAATTCATACATGGATAACTTTAAAAATAAATTTCCTTGAATATTTATATCCATTTATGATTAAGATATCTGGTGATTAGTTGTTCATAGTGTTTCATTAGAGAAACAATTATAATGTCAAAATAATCTATACATTTCGTGGAGTTAATTTGATCCTATCCTCTATTAACTGGGAACAAGAATTATAATACTAGGATGTCTCAAATGGATCTCAAAACAATGTTAACCTATTGGGTTTGGATCATTGACCAGAATTCATATATCGAAGTTCTTCACAGGTTAATTTCAATCAGGAATAGTCTATCATAAATTGGATCTTTTAGTATATTTTCAACCATCAGTGGACTTCATTATAATATGTTAGGTAATTAGAAGAGAATTAAAAAGTATTCACACTAGAGTAGTGAAGGATATAATGATATGAGAATGGTTTCTCATAGTCATATTAGTGAGATTTAAGTCATCAATATTTAAACTATGGAACATGTCATAATTATCATAAATTCTTCCTAAGGAGTAAAATATACGATTGTAGTTGTGGAAAGAAGAGGTGAATTCAGATTTTATTTGGAAATGAGTTTTATATATTATATTGGAGAGGTATATAATATAATGGGCCATGAACTATGGGTTTGTTTGGGGACCTCAGTAGTATCCTCATATCTAATAAACATCAATGACATATTTGAGTTACAAAACACTTGATAAAGGCCTTGTTTCATACGTAGGCAGTAATTATGTATTGGATGATGTCCCAATTGATGGTGGTGAGGAAACATCAAATATTTGAAGAAAATTATTGATTATATCTACATTCTCTAATACCTTGTTCGATTATAGGTAATTTAATTTTTTATATCTGCTCAAACTATTTATTCTATTAACCTATAGGTTAGGTAACCTCTAAATTAAAATCAATTGTTAAATACTTGGGGATAAATGTTTATCATCATTATATAATGACATTTTTTGTAATAGGGGGTTTTAATGGATATTTATTGAATTTCATGACCATTCTAATGAATAACTTCAATTTGTTCTTTGATATTGATTGTTTAACTATTTATTTGGAAATCATCAGATACTAGAGGATATGAGTATCCATTACATAACTTAAGGGGGGATATTTCTGTGTTAAATTGTCATTTGGATGTTGGTGAAGGTAAGTTGGGACCATAACAAAATCATGCTGGATTATTTAAAACCCATGTACATTGATTGTTTTCTTATAGTTTAGTTAGTAGAAGCATCTTACTTATCTCAATAGTGAACAATTATTTGGAAGTCTTTCTGAATGACATTGTAGAACTCCCGTTATGAGTGGAATTGTATTTGAGATCAAAATAATTATAGGTATATAAAATATATGAATTAATTTCAATATTATGGATATATTAGGGTTAATGGAACACACGGTACATCCTAGGTATTTTTATTTTAAGAATTGTATCAGATCATACACATCTCCCTAGTGTGATCCCATTTTGGTTCTAAATGGATTATGATAGTCTTAAGTTGTTTTTTACAAAAGGATTCTGAACAAATTTATTATAAATAATCAGAAAAAACAATTGATGTTAGATGACTTGGTTTAACTATTGTGAGGATCTCAACTATTCTCTGATATTGTAAAATAATCCGGTGAGAAGAAGATATTGGTTAGAGTCTATGATTTTACTAAAACAAAATTTATAAGTAAATGTATACTATTTGATAATCTTGCAATTATTTTCAGACTAGAAAATGAAATAATGGTGTTTATAGATCTCATGAAAATAATATTTCATCCATCACTCATCTCCTTTTTTGTGATATTAGTTAATGATATACTTGTATACTCATGGAATTCATAAATGCATACAAGGAACCTTTATATTTCATTTATTACACTTCCTGAACTTCGAAGAAACTTTATTAGTTTACATCAGTAATATAGACTGTTTATATATATCATATCCCATTTAGAATAAATGTGGAAAAGGATTAAGAGAATGTACGGATCATTGAGTGGATATATATTTACAAATAGGTCCTCTTTTATCTAATGAGAAGACTGAAAACATCCCAAATTATATCATCTCTAGAACAGGTGATAATATTTGTAGTTTATTATGACACCATAGGTGATATTGGTTTCTATGTTAATATAATGGTATAATGTAGTGCCATATGGGTTAAAATACCTCTGACCCCATGGGAAGAATAAGACAATGCAAGATTAGTATGTACACTTTTTTTCCACACACATATATGACTTTAAAATTACCTCAATGGGGATAATTTTATATTTTACAGAAACCATAAGAGCCTTTGGTGTATCCAATATTTGTGGGATATGAATTTGATATAATATATGAAATTCCCCGATGCTAGGTACCCAGATTTGGTGCATTATTACATAGAATTGGAATGATACAAGGTATCATGTCCTGAAAGACCAAATATTTTAGTATTATTGAAACAAGATACATACTTATGTTTATCATTACAAGTTGAGAAGAAATACAAAACTAATTTATTCCAACAGAAACATCCAATCCCCCTAGATTATTCCTCCAAGTAACTCATAACAAACATATTCATATCCTGGGAAAATTTAACATAAGAAAGGGGTGAGCACAAACGCTCAGTAAGAGTAAGAAGTACAGTGGAAGATATCATAAACATTATGCATGATGAATAAATGAGAACACATGCCTTTAGAAATAATAAACATAAAATCATTATGGATGGAATATGATCTCTGTAAATTATTCCCTAATAAAACATAGTGACGGTTATTCTACAAGTCGAATAACCACATGAACCATTATTATTATATTCATAATAAGGGAATTTATAAGGTCAGACATTCTGAAACATCTTGTCATGGCCTCAGCCAAGACATATAAAAAAAAATTTAGGCCTCGACCAAACCCATATATCAAATTGGGAAAGGCCTCGGACAATTCCATGTCTAACAGTCTCATGAGACCAACTGATGAACCGAGGAGCTATAGCGAGCTGCACCCGTCACATACTAATTCCAATGCATTCCTCATATGAAAAGGCTGAAGCATAACAAAAACATTAGTATTAAAACTAGCATATGAAATGTCAATACTTTAACCAAAAACCATGAATGGGATAAAAATAACACATACACATTCAAACGTATCACAAAACCTTAAATACAATATGGAATATTTGTATCATAATAAATCAACTTCAAACATGTGTAAATTTTATCAAAGGATGTTGACATAGATGAAATCAAATTTTTTTGAGCGAAATATCTCTTTCTATTTTGAAATAATTTAAGAGTCACACAGTTATAAAAGAAAACATTTATTTTGAAAATATTCTTATAAGCCTGTAAGGGAAGCATAGATGATTTTATAACTATGGAAAATAGTCGCACCCACTGTATAAGTTAAAAAACCATTCTTACCATAATTTTTTCAAAAAGGTCATAAAGTACCTTGTTTAGAAAATGACAGAAAGATTCCTTTCAAAACATATAAGGTCACATAAGGGTATGAATGACTTTAAAAAATTTTCTAGTAAATATTAAAAATGTTTTGAAATACATTTTTTATGAAAACACAGATGTGGATGAAAAAGTTGTCCCAATAGATACTTACATAAAAATAACCTCGGATAATAAAAAGATTGTGAAATTAACCCTTACCTTTACTTTTCCTTGGTTGAGGGTAAGTTAACATCTTGTATAATAGATAAACCATTTTTATTAAATTATACAAGAATCATATACATAAATATGATATCATATATGATCTACTAATATTTTTTTGTTAATAATATTTTAGTATTATCGCCATTTTGGGTGTAAACAGATTCAGTTTTCATTATATGTTTTGTTAAATAAGATATGTTTTTTATTGATAGGATATATTAGATTAGAATTCAGAATTATATTATGTTCTTAAAAATTCTTTGAAATTATCTATTGAAATTTATTCTTGAATGGTTACGATGGGGAAATGAAACTCATCGCGTTTGTGGAAACGGTAATCCGTACATACACACGAGTGGAAACATAATTATATTGATGGTGAAATCATATTTAATTAGATGGTATATCATATATACTGAATAATTATCATGTTATATTTATTATTTACATTAGTTATACTCATTATTATAGCCATCCAAATAATGATGTGTTTGAATAACAAACTACACCACGACATGGAGACGGTAAGTCGTAAGTACGCATGTGTGATGACTTTTTCATTCATAGGATGGATAGAATTATTAATATAGTTGTTCCATATTTATAATAACATCACAGTATAAAACAGATAATGGAGTTATTATTTTGTTATGGAAACAAAAAAGAAAGAGTAAGTGGAAGAAGAAAATAACTTTAAAAGAGGTGGTGAAATTATTACCTCTTCTTCATGTGTTTTATTTTAGGTTGATCAAAAGGGCTCTTTATGTTTGCATTATGATAAAATTAAGGCCTCTAGATTGAATATGGGATAGTTTATAGTATATTTGGGTAGGGATTGTCCAAGCCAAATGGATTTGGAGGTGTGAAATTAAGAGAAGGGTAAGTACCCTTTTATCTGAGAGGTGAGGGTCACTTTAGGAATAGCTTGAAAAATTATTTTATAATAAAATATTATTCGGTTTCTAATGGATCCAAAATGATATTTTTCGAGGATAATGAGGGTATGGTTCGAAAACCTCTCAACCAATAGGTTTTAGATTGGTTTAGGTGTCAAGAACCAAATCTGGTCACCACTAATACCAGCACCAAACCCAGCCTGTAACAAGGACTGAAGGGAGTTTCTATTCCCCATGGGCTGGCACAAGTGCCCGAGTATCATTTATCTTGGTTTGGGAACTATTTACCTTAATATATAAACATAAAACATCAAAAAAATTTGATAAAACGAATTTGAAAAATTCATACCAACAAGGTTTATACAAAAATACAGAACTGAATACATAAGTTCAAGTGCAATTCAAAAGGTCCAAACACATAATGAAACAGAAAAAAAACAGCCCCATGGACTCCACATGATAAGGGGTCATCACCCCCAAGCTGTCTCCACAACTCCGCCCCAAGGATGGGGACTAACACCATGAACCGCCATCACCCTTAGCCTTTCCTTTACCTGATTCAAACATAACCAAGTCTACTACACCCATGGGGTGTATGTAGGGTATGATCATAATCCCAATAGGATACAACCAAATGATTCCAAATAGCATGAAATACAATGTGAAAAAGCACACCGTTTTAAAATGTAAAGAAAAGAAGTGTTAAAATTCCAATAAATGTAACATTCAATTGAAACAGTTTTCAATCAACAAAAATTCAGAATGTTTACACATTTAAATTGAAATTCTAGATACTTTAATTTAATTCCAAATATACCCTAATACAAGGGAATAATTCCACAAACACAATTAGCAACAAAATCGGGAACACCCCTAGGAACTAGATAGTCTCAGGCCTTATGTACCTCATATATCAGTGTAAAGTAACCATAGTAAAATCAGTTCTCATTGACGAGCCACTTGTAGGGAACATAACCATAACCTAGTGATCCCCAATCACCATCTACATAATTTATTTATAGTTATCATTATCCAAATTCTTGTTGAAATGGGGACAAAACCCTTCTAGTCCACTAGTCGTACTAGTACACATCCGCCCCACCTAGGTACCCGGGATTCCCCCTTTGTGTTTAAACAATTTCTGAATGATACATATATCCATTTTCGTATAAAAAAACACTACAGGTCACAGATAATCAGTACAGTATCTACAAACATTTTATACCATTTAAAACACACAACATAACCCTATCAGTTTCAATAAAACAACCTCTCCAAATCTTTCCTTGTTTTGCACCCAAAACACTTTGAAAACCCCACTTGAACAACATATTCATACTCATATTTATCAAAACAGAATCCAACACACCCTAAAAATTTCTTTAAACTCATTACATGAGTTATAAAATAATCCCAATAATCATCACATAGAATACCAATGTAAAACACCCAATTCAACACCAAATTGGTACTCAAAAATCATTTTCTTAACAAATGTCACCCAAAACCAATTTCGTAGAAAAAAACCAAAGAATAATAAAATTTAAAACATTATTTTCAGCCCTAATACAGTTCAATAAGATCAACTAAACAATTAAAAGGTAGCCCTTAATCAACCAATAATAAATTTGTATGAAAAAAATAAAATTTCACATGAAATTGGTACTTAAAATTAACATGCATTATAAACACCACTAAAACCAATTTTTTCCACACCAAATCAATGGGTTAAACATGAAAATTTAATAAAAAAATTATCTATTTCACAAGGAGTACATATAATGTGGAATCACTTCCCAAATTAGTAAAAAACTTGAATCCTTTGTGTGAAAATCAAATCGCACCACTGCCGCACCAAGAGGGACCAAGATCAATCCAAAAACCACAAGAAATGACCCCAAAAACCCATGGTTAAACCCCTCGTTCTAATCCCTTCCCTCTGTACATTTGTTTCTTCATGAAAATGAGTGGAAACTTCTTGTAAAGGGGAGAAAAGGAGTAAGAATTGAAATATTTATGATGGAATGATCTTACCTCCTCAAATCTGGCCGATTTGAGATATCCTAGGAAGTTCATATCTAAATCATGATGCCTAATAGATCCAAAGAGGGGGGAAAGAGGATGGGAGAGCGGTTGGGTGAAATGGGCTCGTGTGAGACTAGGAATCGCTGAAAAATACTTAATATTGAATATGCTATTAAATACCTAAAATTCATTTTTAAACCTGGATATGGGCTTCTGGGAAAGCCCAATCCCTTAAATAAAAACCAAAATACACCATGTTTATGGGTTTCTAAAGGTTACAAATTTCAATTGTGGAGTTAATATGTCAAGGGATGACATTTAGTAATTGGAATGAGTGAAAAATATAAAAAATGAAAAAGTTATAAAAAAAAAATTTATTTTTAAATCTGGAATTGGGCTCACAGTTTGGCCCAATTCATGAAAACTAACCTATTCCTCCATAAAACCATGGAAACCCCTCAAAAAAGAATCAATGTAAATTAAATGAAAAATACCTTTAAAATATTTCATTTATGTGACAATTCTTCCCACCATGAAAACATTTTTCCCTAAAATTCAACCTGAAGCTTGATCAAAAAATAGGAAAGGATACTCTTCCTCAACCCATGACTTCTACTCCCATGTCTCATGTGTATCATTACCATGCTGCCAACAAACCTAGACCAACGGAATGGACTTCCCTCGAAGGACCTTCTCTTGGGAGTCCACTATTTGTACTGGCCACTCAATAACAGAAAAGTCAAGATCTAGCTCCAGTTCTTCCCAACTCAGCACATGGGATAGATCTGGGCTATATTTATTTAACTGGGAGACATCGAAGACATCATGGATGGATGTCACCTGAGATGGTAAATCCAAACTGTATGCCACCATTCCAATATGCTCGGTCATCTCAAATGGCCCGACATACCGCGACATCATCTTACCTTGCTTCCACAATCGACGATAGCCTAGACGGGGGGCCACTTTCAATAATACCTTGTCACCCAAATAAAATTATAGGTCTCTACTCCTCTAGTCAGCATAAGATTTATGATGACTCTGAGCTATCAACAAACACTGCTTGATCAACTTTACCTTCTCAGAAGTCTCCTGCACAAGGCTCGGCCCCAACAGTGAAATCTCTCCTACCTCGGCCCAACATAGGGGGATCGACAAGGTCGACTGTAGAGTTCCTCAAAAGGGATCAATTGAATAGAGTATTGGTAATTTTTATTATAAGAAAATGCAACCCATCCCAAATGGCATTCCCAAGAACATCCAAAGTCCAAGACACATGCATGAAGCATGTCCTCCAAAATTTGATTCGCCCACTCTGTCTGACCATCCGTCTGAGGGTGGTATACCATGCTCATCTTAATCTGAGACCCCAAGGACTTTTTAAGACCTTACCAAAATCGAGAAGTGATGTGGGGGTATCTATCTATGAAAACTGATGATTGTACACCATAGAGTCTCACAACTTCTTGAAGATAAAAATGGACCAACTCATCCACTTCAGTTTTATCTTTTATTGGAATGAAGTGGGATGATTTGGTTAGATGATCAATCACAACCCAAATTTCATTCTTACCCCAAGCTGTACGAGTTAAGAAAACAATGATGTCCATGGAAACCTCATCCCACTTCCAGGTAGGAATGGGTAGTGGTTGGAGCTAACCAGAGGGCCTTTGGTGCTCTGCTTTCACCTTCTGACATGTGTAGCATCTCAACACAAATTCCGCTATGTCTCGTCTCATGCTAGGCCACCAAAACTGCCGATGGAAATCATAATACATCTTAGTGGAACCCGGATGGATATCCCACTGAGACTGGTGGATATCCTACATCAGCACCTTCCATAGAGATAACGACACTACTGAATGGCCCTTGAATCACAAGATGCCTTCGGGAGACGACGACCAATCAGGGTATGTCTCCCCACCATGAAGAAACTAGTTCAACCACTGACAAATCTCATCATTGGTTTGTTCCTTATGAATCAACTCCAACAGGGAAGGAGTCAACTAGACGCTCGCTAATAATGCCCCTCTACTCTGTTCCCTTGTCTCCACATGCATCTAAGAAAAGAGTCCCATCAAAGTCCACTGATCACTGGACTTACTCAAATTCTGCAATGAAAATATTCTGCTCAAAGTGTTGGCCACCACATTACCCTTTCTTGGGGTATATACAATGTCATTGTCAAAACCCTGCAAGTACTCAATCCAGCAACGCTGCCTCAAGTTGTGGTCCTTCTGTGAGTAAATATAGGCTAAGATTTTGTTATCAGAGTAGACCAAAAAATTATCCCCAAAGAGGTAGTTATGCCAAGTATTCAAACCAAGCATCATCACTGCCATATCCATGTCGTGGGTCAGTTAATTCTTTTCATGTGGTTGGAGTTGGTGAGATCTATATGCCACCAAGTGATCATCCTGCATAAGAATGCACCCAAGACTCATAACCGAAGAGTCACAATAGACCACATACCCCCTTCCCAGCCTCAAGAAAAATCAGCACGTGGGTTGTAGTCAACCACCTCTTCAGCTCCTCAAATTATTCCTGACATTCTGGACCCCATACAAACAATGCACCTTTCTAGTTGAGCGCAAGCATCGTTGAATCAAGCCTAGAGAAATCTTGAATGAATCACTTGTAATAACCATACATGCCAAGGAAACTCCTGATCTCGAACACATTCATCGTATTCTTCCCTGAAATAACCTCACTAATCTTATTAGGGTCCACTGAAACCCCCTTCTCAGATATCACATTCCCTAGAAATCTCACTTCCCTGATCCAAAAAGTGCACTTTGACAACTTTTCATAGAGGTGGTGATCCCGTAATTTACCCAAAACGATCCTCAAGTGATGTTCATGTTCCTCCTCAGAGCCAGAGTATACCAGAATGTCATCCACGAACACCAAAATGAAGGAATTGAGATATTGATGAAACACACTGTTCACGAATTCCATAAAGACCACTGGAGAATTGGTTAATCTGAAGGGCATGACCAAATACTCAATGTGGTCATACCTGCTTCAGAAGGTTGTCTTTGGGATATCTGACTCTTTCACATAGAGTTTATGATACCCCGAATGCAAGTCTATTATTGAGAACCACTTCCCCCCTTCAACTGATCGAAAAAATCATCTATTATGGGAAAAGGGTATTTTTTCTTAATTGTTACCTTATTCAGCTTTCGGTAGTCAATGAACAACAGGAGGTATCTGTCATCTTTTTTCACAAACAACACAGGAGCGGCCCAAGGAGATATTCTCGGGCATATGAATACTTTTTATTATAAGTTTTCCAGTTATATCTTTAATTACCTAAGCTTGGTGGGGGCCATGCGATAAGAGGGAAGAGATATCAGTTGTGTTCCTCGTGCTAGATCAATCAAAAACTCTACATCCTGCTCTGGGGGGAAACCTAAGAAATCATCTGGGAATACCTCCAGAAAGGAATTCACTACATGAGGTAGTGAACCTCTAGGTAAAATACCATCATCCTCTAGCATGAACGATGATAATTGGAAGGTAAGACTTCCCAACTCTCAGAGTAGAGGTGCTGCGTGACCCGCCTGAGGATCCCATTCTCCTATAAAAACCTGATGACTCCCATCAGGTGTCGGGAAACTCACTCACCGCCTGTAGCAATTGATATGTTCCTAGAAGTGTACTAGACAATCCATCCCATGAATTAGGTAAAAAGGGTCTATATCTAAGACCAAGAGGTCCCACTCCATATCGACCACTGGCATAGAAAGCGTACACGATGGGCACCTGAGACCCAGCTCCTTCTTCTTTCCCAGCAGTTTCACAAACTCCATCATGAAAGACATCAACTCAGTTTGAAAGTTCAACATGTCCAAAAAACGGGCATAAATAAATGAAACAGAGGCTCCAATATCAAAAAGATAAGTATATATAGAAGATGTGAATAGAATGATACCTCGAACTATCAACGGTCCCTCCTCTGATCTTGCTGGTGCCTGATCCATTGCATGGAGATGTCCAGTATCTACCTGAGGATGACCGCTAGTCTGTGGTTGTGCCCTGAACTAGCTAGGCCTAGAAGATGACCCATCTTTACCACCACGGATACCAAATCATGATACCCCAGTCCTCGACAGCTTAGAATCTACTGGAACTACTCTTGAAGCCACTGAACCTGACCCACTCAGAAGTGGACATGCCACACCGTAGAAATGATGAAAATACCCCATACCTTTACAGTGGTAAAAAGGCTTCGGAGGAAGTGGACATGATTGTCGGATGTTCCCAGTCTTCCAACACTTGTGGCACATGACTGATCTCACATCTGAAGCCGTAGACCAAAACTGCCTGGAAGGGTGGCCTGAACTGCCACCTCCTTTATTCACATGATTCGCCGACTTCCTTTTCTTCTCTGAGGAGCTGCCACTACCCACTGCTGATACTGAACTAGAGAAACCAGCCCTACTTTTCCTACCAATATCCACCATGAACTCCCGGTCAATGACCTAAACATAGGTCCTCATCTTAAATAAGAACACCTAGGAGTATATCTCTAGTCGTAAGCCTTTCTCCAACCTTTGGGCCTTCGCCTGCTCATTGGAGACGATTTCTGGAGAATACCAAAGAAACTCAGAGAAATGGTTAGGGTACTCCATCACAGATATAATCCCCTGAACAAGGTCCATGAACTCTTTAGATCTAACATAAGACAACACCTCAGGGTAGTACTGTTCATTAAAGAAAGCCTTGAAATCTCCCCAACACATTTTCTTATTCTTCCTAGTCTGATGCACAGACTCCCACCACTTGTGGCTAGGACCCTCCAACAGAAAGGAGACACACTTCACTCTGAGCTCCTTAGGTGTTTCTAGGAACTAAAACACACGCTTGATCTTCTCGATCCCTTCCTCTTCTACCTGGAGTTCTGAGATGCCTCAGAAGGTAGGAGGTGTGTTTTTTAGAAAATCCGGAGTTTTATCTTTTCTAGGACCCGTATATTCTACCCTAGCAGGAATAGGAGTAGGATATGGTCTATGTCCCAGAACTTGGACTTCCCAGATCACATCCTCAACTTTCCTCTGATCAATCGGTGTGGGAGAACTCTTTCCAGCTTCCTCTCATGGGCGCGTGGGAGCTTTTAGGCGAGGCATGTTGCTACAAAATGCAACAGTCACAAAACAATAATAAATACCAAAATTATGAAAATTTTAATCAAATAAATCAAGTATAAATAATCTAAACACATTCCAGTAATAAAAAAACAACTACTCCACCTCTGCCCGATGTCCACGTGTGGTCTACAGCCCACACGTCTCACCTGGAAGTGGAGTCAACCCATAAATTCCAAAATCTCATGGTGACTCAAGGTATGCCACGAGAGGTGAGGTCCAAGCACCCTACTCACAACCAAAACTCTGATCCCCGATAGTACTAGCTAGTGTCTATCCCGACTCGTCTAAAAATATCAATATAAACCCAAAACATTAACATCCTTGGATACCATTTTGTCACGAATCGAGTCTGGTCACCACCAATACTAGCACCAAACCAAGCCCGTGACAAGGCCCGAAGGGAATTCCCTTTCCCCACGGGCAGGCATAAGTTCTCGGGTATCATTTATCTTGGTTTGGGAACGATTTACCCAAATATGTATACATAAAACATCAAAAATATTTGATAAAATGATTTTGAAGAATTCATACCAACAAGGTTTATACAAAAATCCAGAACTGAATACATAAGTAAAAATTCAATACAAAAGGTCCAAAAACATAATGAAATAGTAACAAAATAGCCCCATGGACTCCACATGACAAGGAGTTATCACCCCCAAGCTATCCCCACAACTCCACCCCAAGGATGAGGACTAACACCCTGAACCACCATCACCCTTAGCCTTTCCTTTATCTGAGTGAAAAACAAACAAGTCTACTTACACCCAAGGGGTGTTAGTAGGGTGTGAGCCTATGAACAATAGGATACAACCCAATTATTCCTAAGAGCATGCAATACAATGTGAAAAATCATGCAGTTTTAATAATCAAAGAAAAGTAGTGTCAAGAATCAAGGAAATGTAACTTTCAATTGAAAACAGTTTCCAATGAATAAAAAAATCACAAGGTTGACACATTTAAATATAAATTCTAGCTACTATAATTTACTTCCAAACATACACAAATACATGGGAATAATTCCACAAACACAATGAGCAACCAAATCGGGAACACCCTTAGGCACTAGATCGTCTTGAGCCCCATGTACCTCATACCTCGGTGTAAAGTAACCATAGTAAAATCTTTTCTCATGCACAATACAATAGTAGGGAACATAACCACAACCTAGTGGTCCCCAATATTTATCCACATAGTTTAGTTAGAGTTGTCGTTATCAAAATTCTCAGTGAAACAGGGACAAAACCCATCCGGTCCACTTGTTGTACTTGTACACATCCGCCCCACCTAGGTACCTGGGCTTCCACCTTTGTGCTCAAAAAATTTCAGAATGATACATATATCCATTTTCATATAAAACAACACTACTGGTCACATACAATCATAATAGTAGATACACACATATTATACCATTTAAAACACACAACAAAACACTTTGAATTTTTATTAAACAACTTCTCCAAATCATTCCTTGTTTTTCTCCCAAAACACTTTGAAAAACCCACTTGAACACCATATTCATAGTCATATTTATAAAAACAGAATCTAAAACACCCTAAAAATTACTTTAAACTCATTACATGAGTTATAAAATGATACCAATAAGCATCGTATAGAATACCCATGTAAAACACCCAATTCAACACCAAATTGGTTCTCAAAAACCATTTTCTTAATAAATGTCACCCAAAACCAATTTCTCAGCAACATAAAAATAATAATAAAAATTAAAAAATTATTTTAAACCCTAATAAATTTTAATAAGTTCAATTAAATAATTAAATGAAATCCCTTAATCAACCAATAAAATATTTATATGAAAAAAACAAATTTCACATGAAATTGGGAATTAAAATTCAGCTGCATTTCAAATACCACTAAAACCAATTTTTGCAGCACAAAATCAATGTGTTAAACATGAAAATATAATAAAAACAATATCTATGTCACAATAATTGAATACATAGTGTAATCACCTACAAAATTAGTAAAAAATTTGAATGCTTTGTGTGAAAATCAAATCTCACCACCGCCGCACCAAGAGGGACCGAGATCAATCCTAAAACCACAAAAAATCAACCATAAAACACAAGGGTAAACCCTAGATTCTAAACCTTACCATTTGGAAATTTGGTACTTCATGAAAATGAGAATAAACTTCATGGAAAGGGGAGAAAAGAAGTACGAATTGAAAGAGTTATCATGGAATGAACTTTCCTCCTCAAATCTGCCCGATTTGAGAAACCCTAGGGCGTTAGTCCCTAAATAGTGAAGCCGAAGAGCTCTAAAGTGGGGGAAAGAGGTTGGGTGTGCGGCTGGGTGCAATGGGCTCGTATGAGACATGGAATCACTGAAAAATACTTAATATTTAACAGGTTATTAAATAAATAAAATTCATTTTTAAAACTATATATGGGCTTCTGGGTAGGCCAAATCCCTTAAATAAAAACCAAATTACACCATGTTTATGGATATCTAAAGTTTCCAAACATCCATTTTGGTGTTAATATTTCATGGGAAAAAATTTTGGAACTGGAGTTAGTGAAAAATATTAAAAATTGAAAAATTTATAAAAGAAACAAAATTTATTTTTAAATCTGGAATTGGGGTCACAGTTTGGCCCAATTCCTAAAAACTCACCTATTCATCCATAAATCATTGGGAATCCCCCAAAACAAATAATTAATGAAAATTAAATGAAAATAACTTTAAAATATTTTATGTATTTGACATTAGGTCACCATATTAACCTTATCTTTTAGATTTAACTCTTAGTTAATTAGTATGAAATTTACCATGTCTCTTTGTATTTTTATATTATATGGTTAATAAACATACTATAACAAGCCATGAGAACCCCTAGTGGTTCATTATTAATATATACAATCATATCTAAGTCCTTTTTCGGAGCCTTAGATATTTAGAAATATTATATAAATTACTAATATTGTATTTTTTTTAAACTCAATTATGTCAATTTTAAAACTATTTAGTATTTGATTTTTTTGAAATCCATAAAAACTTTATCACTTAAAATAAAATTTATTTAATCAAACCTAACATGTTATATTAACCTATAAAATTAGTATAATTAATCATAAGTCTCAATTTACATTTATTTGGATATTTATATTATCGGCTATTTTAATATTTCATTATTATGGTAATTACTGCATCATCATTGTGTCATAAATAAATTAAATTATTTTATGTATAAAAATTATAAATTAAATATCACTATGTAGAAAATATTCTTAGATTTCTAATTAATTTTTATAGTAGAATTTATATTTTTTGTAGCCCGATATTAAAAATGGTTTAGTTATTAAACATTGAATTTAACTCTTTTAACTCTTCTTTAAATAAAATAATAATAAATGTCCTAATCTAATACATGTGGAAAAAAGAGGATAATATTTTATTTATAAGGTTTTTTTGTCAAATTAAACTTATCCAATAGAATAATAAATGTTAATGATAATTATAATATCATTTTTACCATTAATTACCCTATTTACATTTAACTGTGGTAAATAAAAGTCAAAAGTTACTATTCAACAAAAATTATTTTAATCTTATTGAGCCACATTTTATATATTGATGTCAAATGTGTCTCTTGTATTTTTGAAATTTAACTCATATATGTGGTAAAATTAATTTTTATTCAAATTTGCAAATGCTTCTAGAAGGTGGGTAAAGACGGTAAAAAGTTCAATAAAATTTTATAAATCTAAACTTTTTATAAAATGACTACAATAAATTACATTGAACATATATATGTATTATGTATCTATTTTTACCTAAAATAAATTAAAATAAAATAACTAATTACATAAATAAAAAAGTATGTTTTGAACAATAACGCAGTGTTTTTCACTATTTATAAAAAAATTGAATGTTTTCGGAAAAATACCAAAAATTCACCCTAAGAAACTTTTGATTTTCTGAATTCAAAAAATAAGTACATTTTGAATAATAACATTTATAAAATTTAAAAAATTGGTTATTACTATATATAAAGGCTGGTTTGATTGGTCACGGTGTGTTATAACTTCACGTTGTGTACAACGCAAGCTACATCATTATTCAAAGGGAAACGTATCGTGGAAGCTTGCAGTGCAACTTTCTCCCCTCCTTAAAATAATTTCATCCTCGGAATTTTTAGAATATTAATACATAAAAAGATTCGGTAGGTTCTTCATCATAAGTTTCTCAGGTTCCCAAATTACCACTTCCATCTTATGGTTTTTCTATAGAGCTTTTACCAGATGATTCATCTGGTTTCTCAGCACTTATTCTATGGTATCAAGATTTTTGACAGGATCTTCACAAAATGATATATCCAGTTCCAATTCAATTTCCTCATAGGTGAGTACATGCATTGGGTGAGGCATATATTTTCTCAATAGTGATATGTGGAACACATCATGAACTTTGAAAAGACATAGAGGAATTTCTAAACGATAAGCCACAACTCTAATTCATTCTAGAATTTCGAAAGGTTTGAAATACTTGGGACTCAATTTACCCTTCTTACCGAATTGTACAACACCCTTCGATGGAGATACTTTAAATAATACATGATTTCCTACTTGAAATTCCAAATCCTTCCTCTGATTATCAGCATATATATTTTTCCTAATTCGAGCATCTTTGATGTGGGTTTTGATAATCTTCACCTTTTTCATTGTTTCATCAATATGTTTTGGTCCTACGAGTTTTATTTCACCAATATCATTCCAAAATATTTGTGTACAAAAACTCTTTCTATATAATGATTCATATTATGCCATATGAATATGTGAATGGATGCTATTGTTATAGGAAAATTCTACCAGAGGTAAATATTGATCACACATAACTTGAAAGTCATGAGAAAGATGTAAACATATCTTCTAATGTTTGAATAGCCCATTCTTATTGTCCATCAGTTTGAGGGTGGTAGGTAGTGCTCAAAAAAAGTTTAGTATCTAAGGATATCTGAAAATGTTGCCTAAATCATGATGTAAAATGGGGATCACAATAAAAATCAATTGATAGGGGTACACCATGGTGTCTTAAAACTTCATTAATATATAGTCTTTCCATACATTCAAGTGGTAAATCTTATCTTATAGGAATAAAATGTGCTGACTTGGTAAGATGATAAAAAATGACCCATATTTCATTATTCTTTCTTGGATTCTTTGATAGCTCCTTGACAAAGTCCATCATAATATTATTCTATTTCTACTCAGGTATGGGAAGAGGTTGCATGACTCCTCTAGTTTGTTGCCTTCTAGATTTCACTTGTTAAAAAACCATATATCTTGAAACAAAATCAGAAATCTCCCTCTTCATGTTTTCCCACCAAAAATTTTCCTTCAAAACTCAATACATCTTGGTGCTCCCTGGGTGTATAGAGAAATTAGAGCTATGAGCATCATCCAACAATTATCTTTTTATATCATGTATATCGGGAACACAATGTCACTTCCCAAATTTCAAAATTCTATCATCATTTATGAAGTCACTCAATCTCTCGTCATTTATAGCTTTAATCATCTTTTTAAACACCTCATCATTAGTTTAAGAACTTTTTAACCTTTCTAGAAAATAAGGTTCAGAATCTATTTGAAAATGTATTGATGTTTCACATTATATTATTATTCTTATATCCATCATTACTAGATCTATGAAAATAGGATCCCTTTCAATTCTCATCTGGTTCAAAACTCCATGATCATTTCTGCTCAAAGAATCATCCACCTTATTTTCCTTCCATGGGTGGTAGTGTATTGTGAAATCCTAATCCTTTAGTAGTTCAAGCCATCTCTTTTTCATTATGTTAAGTTATTTTTCTGAGAAAATATACTTTAAACTCTTGTGATCGGTATAACTCTCATATTTTCACCATTGAGATAGTGTCTCCAAATATTCATAGTAAATATTACAACTTCTAACTCAAGATCATAAGTGGGATAGTTTTTCTCATTAATTTTTAGCTAAGGTGATGTATAGGCAAAAACACTATCATTCAGCAGAAGGAAACAACCAGGCCATTTCTTGGAAGCATCACTATGAATAAAAAACCCATCATTCCTTGATGATAGAGTCATGATAGAAGAATTGACTAATCTTATCGTAAGTTCTTAAAAACATTCTTCAAACAAATTTAACCCCTTTACGTGTGATATTGGTTAATAGGTTAGCCAACCGGGAAAAATTCTGGACGAAATGTCGATAATAACCTGTTAAACCCATAAAACTGTGTACCATAGTTATACTCATTAGTACTGGAAATTTGTGGATTTCCTATTTCATTGAAGGATCAATAGAGATTCCATCATTATAGACAGTATGGACAATAAAATAGATCTCTTAAAGCCAAAATTCAGACTTTCTAAATTTCCCATATAATTCATTCCATCTGAGGGTTTTCAGAATAGTGTTCAAGTGATTTTCATGATCTTTGTATATTTTTGAGTAAACCAAGATATCATCAATAAATATCACTAAAAATTCATCCAGATATTTCATGAAAACACTATTCATTAAATCCATGAAGACATAGGGTGTATTAGTCAATCCAAAAGGCATTACTGTACACTTGTAATTCTTGTACCTGGTTCAAAATACTATTTTTGAAATGTCTTCCTTCTTCACACACAACTGATGATATCCAGATCGAAGGTCAATCTTTTAAAAAAATTGAGCTCCATGAAGTTTTTCGAATAAATCATCAATGAGAGATAGGTGATACATTTTCTTTATTGTTATTGCATTGATCTTCCTTTAGTCAATGCAAAACCTTAGAGATCCATCTTTCTTCTTAACAAAAAGGACATGAGATCCCCATGGAGAAACAATAGGGCGAATAAATCCCTTATTACTCACTTCCTCTAGTTTTCTTAGTTCCACTAATTCCACAATGGCCATTAAATAAGGGGTGTTCGATATGGGCCTTGAACTAGGAATTAAATCAACGGAAAACTCAATTTCATGTTCTGGAGGATGTCCATGTAAATCCTTTGGAAACAAAATCACCGTATTCTTGCATAATAGGTACGTCCTCTATTAGAACATTCTATTCCTCACCCATAGTTATTTCATTCTCTTCCTCCCTAATAAATGAATTTATTAGAGCTACTCGGGGTGGATCTTGATAAGAATCAAGTTGTGACATTTCTGATATAAATATAAGGTACTACTTATCATCATCGAAAATTGTAACCTTGTTCTTCTTACAATAAAATCTCGCATCATGGTCTGAAAGACAATCCATTCTGAGTATTATATCAAATTCAATCATGGGTATGATGATGACATCAACAGATAAAGAACATTTATATGACCTAATGGTAACTGATTCATAAAACTTTGTCGTGGTGATACTTCCCTTATGAGTTTTTACTGAAAACTCCCTTGTAAAGTCAAATTGAAAATATATAATTTCCATAGAAAAGTGGGATGATATGAAATAATGAGATTATGAAAAATCAAATAATGAATTGGATAAACTTAAGGAAACCATTAAATTACCCGCTGCCACTTCTTTTGGAGCTTCAACCTCAGTAGTAGTGATTGCATAAGCTTGTACTTGATCTCGTGGCCTTTTCTGAGATAAGATTCCCTGACGCTTAGGACAATCATTTTCATAATGTACCATATTCCTCCAATTATAGAATTGAACATTGGTAGATTCTTTTTTCCCTTTATAATCAACAACACGATGGCCTTTTTGTCCACATTTTTATCATACTCTTTTTCCTTTTAGAAAGAAACCTGGGTGATTTCTTCCACAATTATTACATGGTGGAAATTAAACTCTTCCCTTATTCCCTGTTTCTTTATTTCCTTTTCCTGTGTGTTAAAAAGATATCTTATTCTCTTGCATTTCATTATAGTCTTAAGACATAGAGAATTCCATTTCTGTCTTAATAGCACATGAGAGAGTATCTTCATATGATGAGAAGGATTGTGATACTAACGATCGATGAAGAACTAGTTTCATCCTATCAAATAAATGCTCAATCTTACTTCCTCAGTTACTTATATAATCTAAATCATTCCATAATAGCCTTTTATAGTTTTATTCATACTTTACGACATTATCATCCTCCTTTTGTCTCAGACTCAGAAATTGATTTTCCATATATTCTCGATGGTCATTAGGAAAGTATTTTTCTAAGAAAACTCCTTAAACTCACTCCATTACATACTTGATACTTCTTCATCCTACTTTTGATTTTGAATTGATGACCTCCATTGATCTGCATCTCTGGTGAAGTGATAAACTTCCATGACAACTTTTTCCCTATCAATACACCTCACGGAATGACATATGTTTTCTAAGGAACTTATCCATTGCTCAGCTACTAATTGATTTTTACTCCCTTTGAATATTGGTGGTTGTTTCCCCATTATGGGGTCTAATTTTGATCCTCCTCATTATGGATCTGGGTGCTCCATACTGTTAAGGTTATTATTCATAACCTGAGTGATTTTTCCCAGTATGGTGATAAATTGATCAGTACCAGTTTCATCACCTGCTCCATAATAATTATCTTGAGTAGGAGGGAAATCCTAACATGTATTATGTGTGTTGATACGGTTTCTATTCCTTCAACTAGGCTCCATTTCTTATCAATGGCATACAAGAGATTAGTTTATGAATCAAAATACACAATTCCAAACTAGTAAAATACTTAACATAAATTGATAAATTTATGGATATAATCCATAATATTAAAAAATTGTTTTCTATGAAGTTGTTTATTTTCATAACTCCTTCATAATGGTTTGTAAATAAAATTTGAATTATCCTAAGAATATCCCCTGGGAGTTTCATAACCAAAAATTGAAAAAAGGCTCATAGTCGTGTACTAGGATACCCCAGGTCTAGTCTGAAACTCCTTGTCGGAGTTTTCACTCCTAGGCACTTCTCTTCCAAATCCACCTCTACTTGCTCATATCCAGAGAGAAATTTGTTGCTTGTAAAATACACAAAATCCCTACATTACCAAAATTTTAGGAAGTTCTTCTATACGAATCCTCAAAGTAAATTTTAGGGTAATGTGATGTAATCAGAGATTATCTAAATCTTGTTTCCAAGGATTGTACTAAACTTTCTATGATACCAACTATAACACTCCGACCTAAGTTACCTAAAGTTGGTGCTTTATTACATGGAATTTTCGTGATACAATGAATCATGTCCCGAAATACCGAATAATTTAGTATTATTGGAAACAAGATACATACATAAGTTTAACATTAAAACTTGATAATAAATACAAAACTAATTTATTCCATTAGAAAAATACAATCCTCCTAGATTATGCATGAAGGTCACTCATAACTAATTTTTTCATATACTGGGAAAAAAAACATATGATAGGGGTGAGCTCAAATTCTCAGTTAGAGTAAGAAGTCCAACAGAAGATAACATAAAAATTAGGCATGTTGAATAATTTAAAAAACATGCCTTTAGAAATAATAAACATGATCTCTTTATGGCTGGAATATGTGTTGAGTAAATAATTCCATAATAAAACATAGTGTTGGATATTATAATAGTATAATAACCACATGAACCTTCATTTGTATTTTCACAATGATGGTATGTATAATGACAGACTTTCTGAAACATCTTGTCAAGGCCTTGACCAATATGTATAAAAATGATTTAGACCTCGGCCAAAACAATATATCAAATTGGGAATGGCCTTGGACAATTCCACGTCTCATTGTCTCATGAGACCTACCGATGCACCGAGGAGCTATATTGGTCTCCACCCATTACATACAAAGTCTAATACATTCCTTATATGAAAAGGCTGAAACATAACATAAACATTCGTATTAAAATTAGCATAGGAAATGTCAATAATTTAACTCTAAACCACAAATGGTATAAAAATAACACATCCACAGTCAAACAACTCATAATACCTTAAATAAAATATGGATATTTGTATCATATTAAATATTCTTTAAACAAGTGTAAATTTTTTCAAATTATGTTGACATAGATGAAATCAAAACATTTTGAGAGAAATATATCCTTATATTTTGAAATAATTTATGAGTCACATAATTTGAAAATAAAACAATTATTTTGAAAATATTCATATAAAAATTTAAGGGAAGTTTCGACGATGTTATAATGGAGGAAAATTTCTGCACCCACCGCATAAGTTAGAAAAACATTCTTACCTTAATTTTTCTAAAAAGGACATAAATTACCTCTTTTGGAAAATGATGGAATGATTCATTTCAAAACATATAATTTCAAATAAGGGTATAAATGAATTTAACCCACAGTCTAGTAAATAGATTTTTTTGAAATACTAGTTTTATAAAAACACGGATGTGGATGATAAAGAGGTCCCAGGAGATACTTATGTAAAAACAACCTCGGATAATAAAGACATTGTGAAATTAACCCTTAGATTGTACTTTTCCTTGGTCAAGGGTACGTTAAACTCTTGTATAATAGTTAAATAATTGTTATTAAATTATAAAAGAACCATATTCATAAATTTGATATCATATATGGTCTTTTAATATTGTTTTGTTAATAATATTTTATTATTTTCATCTTTTTGATTGTTAACTGATTTGTTTTTCATTATATGTTTTGATAAATAAACCATTTTTAATGGATAGGATATATATTATTCATAACCCTAATGATATTAAATTCTCAAAAATTATTTTAAATCATCAGATGAAAATTATTCATGAATTGTTACAATTGGAAAATGAATCCTATCGCGTTCGTGGAGACGGTAATCCATATGTACGCACGAGCAAAAATAACATTATATTGATGGAGAAATCACATGTAATTAGATGGTATATCATATATAAATAATCATTAAAATTTTATATTTATTATTTACATTTTTTATAATCATTATTATACCCATTCAAATAATGAAGTGAATGAATAACAAACTACACCACGATGTGGAGACGGTAAGTCGTACGTACGCACGTATGGTGACATTGTCATTCATAAGATGGAATGAATAATGAATATAGTTGTACCATATTTATAATAACATTAAAGTATGTATAAGATAATAGAGTTATAATTTTGGTATGGAAACAACAAAGAAATAGGAAGTTGAAGAATAAAAGAACTTTGAATGAGGTGGTGGAATTATTACCTCTTCTACGGGTGTTTTCTTTGGATTTGATCAAAAGGGATCTGTAGGTTGGATTTCTAATCCATGAAAAGCCTATAGGTTGAAGGGGGAAAGTTGAGAGTATATTTGGGCAGGTTTTGGCTGATCCAAATGGCTTCGTAGGTGTGTAATTAAGATAAGGGGAAGTACCCTTTTATAAAAGAGGTGAGGGTCACTTTAGGAAAGGCTTGAAATATTATTTTATAATAAAATAGTTTTCGGTTTCTAATGGATCAAAAATGATTTATTTCGTGTATAAGGTGGGTATGGGTCTAAAACCTCTAAACTAATAGTTTTTAGATAGGTTTAGGTCACCATATTAATCTTATCCTTTATATTTAACTCTTAGTTTAATAGTTTGACATTTACCACGTTTCTTTGTATTTTAATATTATATGTTTAATAAACCTACGATAATAGGCCAAGAAAACCCCTAGAGGATCATTATTAATATATACATAACCTTATCTAAGTGCATTGTCCTAACCTTATATTTTTAGGAATATTATATCAGTTAATAATATAGTATTTGTTTTAAAAACTCAATTGTGTTAATTTTGACACTATTTATTATTTGAAACTTTTTGAAATCCATAAAAACATTATCCCTTCGAATAAAATTTATTTAATAAACCATAAAATGTAATATTAACATATAAAATTAGTGTAAATCATCATAAGTCTCAATTTACATTTATTTGGATATTTATAATATCAATTATTTTAATATTTCATTATTAAGGTAATTACAACGACATCATAGTGTCATAAATAAATTAAATTATTTAATGTCTAAAAATTATAAATAAAATACCATTATTTAGGAAGTATTTTTATATTTCTAATGAATATTTATTGTCGAATTGATATTGAGTGTAACACTATATTAAAAATGGTTTAGTTATAAAACATTGAATTTAACTCTTTTAACACTTCTTTAAAAAAAATTATAATAAATGTCCTAATATAATCCAAGTGAACCAAATAGGATCATATTTTATTAATAAGGTTTTTTTGGTTGAATTAAACTTATACAATAAAATTTGGACATCTTTTAGGGTAATTATAATATCATTTTTACCCTTAATTAACCTATTTTCTTTAAACTGTGGTAAATAAAAGTCCAAAGTTACTATTCCCCAAAAACAATCATCATATTGATCCAAATTTTACATACTAATGTAAATAGTTTCTCTTGGATTTTTGGAAATCAACTCACATATGTGGTAATATTATGTTTTATTCAAATTTTTAAATGCTCCTAGAAGGTGGGTAAAAGACGGTAAAAGGTTCAATAAAATTTTATATGTCTAAACTTATGATAAAATGACTCAAATGAATTACATTGAACATATATAGTTATTCTGTATATATTTTTAGCTAAAATAAATTAAAATTACATAACTAATTACTTAAATAAAAAGTTTGTGTAAAACAATAACACAATGTTTTTCACTATTCATCAAACAATTGAATGTTTTCAGAAAAAAAAAATTAAACCAAAGATAATTTCGATATTCAGAATTCAAAAATAAAGTCCATTTTGAACAATAAAATTTATAAAATTTTAAAAACTGGGTATTACTATTCATAACGACTAGTTTGATTGGTCATGGTGTGTTAAAACACCAAGTTTTGTACAACGCAAGCTACCACATTATTCAAAGGAAAATGTACCATCTAAGATTGGGGTGTTATAGTATAATTTTATGGAGTATCTATATATATTTAAATTTGAGAAATACTATTTTCTAGGGTTTTATAATATCATTGGATATGCTTTCATTTGGATGTCAATTAAAAAGGTATACCTTAGAAAGTGGCCATCATATCAGGAATGGAATCAGATAAGTTTTATGAATGATTTTATATTAGATTTAATTGATGATAATTATGTAATGTAATTTATGAATATGTATATGTAGTTATCTTAATAGTATTGGCTGAATTCCTTCTATGCGAATGATTCCTAGTGTTTTTTGATACATAATTTTTTATTTAGTGAATATTCCTTTATACTTGGTCCTTAGATAATGATGGTAGCTTTTGTATTGATTCAAATAAAGAGAAAAAAGATTCCTCAAGAGTAGAGCATAAGAGATACAACCATGTTGTTAATTGGTTAGTGAATCCAGGGATCATGGATACGTACCATGACATTAGAAATTAGTTTCAATTTCTATGTATTGAGAGGGAAGTTACCCAATGTTTCTATTAATGTTTTTCCTTCCAGTAGATAATAGATAAGAATCTACATTCAAGGGTTATTAGTTATCCACTTATGAATCCAATTTCTAATCAGAATGAAATTATATAAGAATTTATAATATGGGTACCCAATACTTATGTTTTCATGAATCTATTTGGGTGATTGATGATAAAATTGTGAAAGTGACCAAATTGTAGCCAATATGCACGAGTAATTCCATAGATGAGTTAGAACAGAATTTGGTATTCTAGATTTTATGAATACATGAAGTGACTTCTATTACAATATCATACAGACATACTCATTTAATTAAAATGTTTTGGTAGGGAACGTTGAAGGATTTAGTGACACTATTAACTGTATATAGAAAATTTCAGAAAAAAAACCATTGGAGAGTGGTAAATATTGAAATATGTCTTTATGGATATGCTTCATGCATCCATTGAAGACCTTAGTGGAACATGACATGAGATCCTAGACGTTGTAATGTTCATGTTTGAAAATATTTTCCATTATTCAATTCTAATAGAACAATTTGATCCTTTATATTTACAGTCATGTCACTCACCGCTATGATGGGACATAGTGGATAATTCTTTACTTTTATTTCCAAATATGGTCCATGAGACCACTAAGATAGTTTAGTTTATCATAAATTAGTTGGTTAAAAAATAGATGAGGCATTGATCGTATACTGATTGAAGGATATGTTAGTTGGAGTATTTTTGTTGATATATTTTTCATGGTTTCACCATGGTTATGGAATAAATTGTTTTGAATGTATATTATGTTAATTAATTGATTTGTTGGGATAATGGATATAACTAAATGTATCATCATGGTGGATTAATGACTGTAACATACTCCATATTTTGGAGTCCAAGATTATGTGTTCAATTTTTCTCAACATAATAGGTGAATTCAAAATCCTGAACATCTGGTCAACTATGAGGACATTGATTTGGAACTAGGTGTTAATTATTTGGAGATATTGATGTTCATTATATACCAATTTGAAAATGTACTTATAGAGAGGATACTTCCACTGCATTATATTTTAGGGATGCATGGATGGATCTAGGACGAAATTTGGGAGTGGGAGTTTTATTTTCAAGCTCAATATCCTATGTTATTCATGAAGGACTATTGGAGATGCATCTAAAGGACAAGAATCCATAGCGGGGGGTTTTGAAGACCCAAAATTGTTTTCATGAATGTAAAACATTATCTCCAACATTTACTTTTGATTATATTATTTGTTCCATTTTTCGGTAATTTTCCCTATGTTATGAGTGCAACTCTATTTTTAGAGTATTTTCGTTCATCAAAACCAGCACCATACCCATGGGGAATGTTATATTGGTCCTGACAATAAATAAAATTCATAGAAATTAAAATGGTGTAGGTGTAGTGTGTTTTTAATTCAATGGACAATGGACATAATGAACTCACTACATTCATTTTACATGTTGTAGTGATTTAAATATCTACCCATATCAATAAAATTTTATATGGAGTTTCTATATCAGGATATTTTTATTAGTTGGATTATAGAAAAAATGGTCATTATAGTTGTCATAGTGTAGTTTGTAGTTGTAATGACATATTTTACTTAGTGGATGAAATAACCATTGTTCTATCAGGATCTCGATAATTTAAATGGTGAATCAATTTAAACCACAATTAGGGATATTGGATGTGATTTATTTTTATTCATACTTATATTAATCAGTTAACTCACCTATCATGATCATATATTTGATCCATATTCTCATCAGAGGAACCAATGTTGAGTTCATTCAACCGACCTTATGTTAATTTTGGTACCATAGCGGGCCTTCATCTTCCGATCATTCATTGTTCAAGCGTGATGTATGATGATATCTTGGATGATTCAGACACTTTCTTTATATATAAAATTCATGGGATCATTTCATCTATTCTTTTGTCGTTGTCTAAGAGTGATGAAAATCATCCTTCATTCAACTTAAATTGAATACTATCATGGTGACTATTTTATGTTGGGTATTTTTAGTTTTATCACATGACATTATTCTTTAATAATCCTCTTTATATAATAATATCATGTTGAATTGGAATTATTTCTAGTAAATCTTTCTGTTAAAACATTCTATAGATAGTGTGTTAACGTTCGTCATGTGATGACACTCTTAATGAATCTTAAAGTTTATTTCCTCAAATATTTATAATAAAATTCCTTAATTTAGTTATCCAGTATTTTTATACAATAATATTACATAATTTTTTAAAATATTTATTACATTACACAAACAAACACGTGAGGATATTAATGGAATAGTTATTTTGCAAAAATGGAAATAGAAAAAAATATTAGATATGTTTACATCATCATCTCCCACTATGTTCTTCATTACTATAACCCTTATTAATAATATCAATCCTAATAAAATTTTTCAAAATAGGTGGAAATAAAACATAAGAAATGGTGTACTAAAATTCTTAGTAAGGGTAAACTAGGGAGATTAAAAAGTATTACATGTATATAAGGATATGATAGTGTGACTGTAACATTTTTAGAGCATACCTTGAATATCAAATACAATAATCACAACCCCTGACATAAATACTGAATGTTCATAAGAAATTTATAATATAATGATCACATAATATGAGACATAAGATCATAACATTGAAACAATATGGGTAATTTTGGAAAACTCATAAACATATAATATCATTTACAAAGTATTCAAGACACCCTTCCATGGATTTCATAGTGGAATTGGCTCACTACAAAATCCATCACTGTATTCAAGATTAACGCATATGACCATCATACACAAAAATTCCCCTTATTAAATCAAGTTCACTCCCCATTGATGTCCTGTCTGTCTCATGAAATATATATATTTCCCCATGTATTGGAGGGAGATAGAGGTCTAGCCTATCACATAGTAAAAATAATAAGTATGTGCGCCTCAATATCATAAGTAATTTATCATATCATAGCCGAGGAAATGAAATGTGGTTCATAATAAATTTATCATTTCGTAACCTATGGAAAACAGACATGATTCAAAATCATTTCATTGGTTCACCATAGTATAAACCATGATATTATGTGGGTTTCATAAGTATTTACTCATTGTTTAACATGTATAATATAAATAGGGTTCATACACCCCATGACAATATAATCAAAAATTAATTTAGGGATAGAATAAGATATATATATTATTGGATCATATCCCCTATAAGAAATATAAAATTTAAATGGATGTGATCATATATGGAAATTAAATTTAAAAAATCATTTAAATTATTTGTTAAGTAAAATATACTTTACACTTTGGAAATATACATTTTAAAACATAAAAAAATTAAATTCATATTCATTTAAATTAAACCAAAATATATTATAATAGAATATTCAAATAAATGATTAATCATTATAGAGGGAATTTGATTCATTACATACCTGATAAAACATAGATTTCATTTATCTTTTTTTAAACCCAAATGATCATTTTTTTGGAAAAAATACATGAAGATGCATTAAAAAAATTAAAATTTAATAAAAATGGTTCATAAATATTCAATATATCATTTGAAAAATTTAAAAAGTATTCTGGATTTCTTTTTAAATCATGGTTTTGGATGAAAAATGGTTTTCGGCTGAGGATATAAACGAAGAATAATTTTCATAAAAAAATATTTGTAATTCCTGTGTACATGAAGAGAGGAAAATGATAGGAAAATGTGAATTCTCCTGAAATAACAGGAGGAGGAGAAAAAATATTTGTTTCATGAGATATAGATCACCAGATTTCATCATCAGAATAATAGAAATAAATCATTGTGATAAATTTTGTTAATACTCCAATATGGATTTTTTTTGTTATTTTGAAAGTACTTTTAATAGTTGATGGAAGAAGCCACACAAACAAACAAAACCATTACAAACCACCAACTAAATTCAAATATCAATCATAACAATTCAAGTTTCAAATTTTAAAAATGAATTACCATAGTTATCATTTATCATTCCTTGTTCCTAGTTCACTAACTCTATTATTGCACGTCTCTTCCTCGAATGAATATCATTCAATCAACATAGATAAAATATGTGATTGTAACTTAAATTTGCCCCAATTTTTTTAATTTGAATAGTAATATCCCTAAAGTGATAAAATCTAAAAAAAAAATAAATTTTGAATAATTAAATTCATGGTATTAAATTTAAATGGGGTTTTATATACAACACATAAAATAAGATAGGTGAAAAACATAATTCATGTATCAAGTAATGAAAATGTAGAAAAAAATAACATACCTTAAGTATTGAGTTCATTAATATAAGATAAAAACTACACTATTTTAAATATATATTTATTATAAATTTAATAAATAACTATAATTATAAATAAAATTTTATATATGATTTAATTATGGCCATTAATTACCAATATATTAACAATTCCATGTAAAATTCATGTTTTGGGAAATAAATGCTTCGTTTTTTATGCATCTTTTTTGTTATATTTTTTACCCCATTAATTTTATGATTATTCATCATATTAATAATATTATACATGTTAAAAAAAATTCATTATATATGTTTTTTTGTGTAATCCATAATATTTACTAATAGAAAATTAAATACAACATTCATAGTGATTGTTGGTCTTACATAGACAAGAGAATTGTTTCCATTCTATCCAAGATTTAAAATAATTAAATTTAAATAATATATTGTAAATAAATATATAGTTATTTTCCCTAAATATAACATATTTTCCTTAAACCCATAATTTTTTCAAACCATTTAATGATTGAATGAATCATATCACTTCAGGAAGTGGTAGTCTTCTATACACACAAACGAAGTCATCATATGCCTCATATAATAGAAATTATAATTTTATTTGTGATATAATAATTAAATAATTTTAATATATCATAAATATGATATAAAAACAATTAATCCATCATTATCTCTACCTTAGGGAGGTAGTGGCAGAAAACGAATAACATCGGTTCACGAGGTAGTAGTATGCCGTACATATGAATGATGATTTTCTAACCCATTTAATAGAGAGGGAAATGTTTTTAGGGAATTAACATATGTTAAAAATATAAAAATATTTTTAATATAATGTTTTTATTATATCATCATTTGTTAATTGGAATTGAATGTTGTGGTGATAAAAAAAATAGAACACTCTGTTAGAGTAGTTACCTCTACTTCATTCAAATTCTTTTGATATACACCAAACGAATCATAGGTTGGAGTAATGACCAAAATAAGGAATTTAAGATTAAAGGAAAGAATTAGGTATTTTACTTTTTTAGTTTTTGTATGATAATAACAGATTTGAAAATGTGAATAGTAGAGGAGGGTGGCCTTTTATATTTAAGGAGTGTGGGTGACTTGAAATATTTGGAAATGAAAAAGGAGTACCAACATTAATATCATAGAAAATGATAACAAAGATACCTTTATATACTATAGAATATATATATATATATATATATATTATGACTATGGAGATAAAAATTGTTTTTGAAAAATTTTAGGTAATTTTTAACAGTTATCTTTTTAGTTTGTCCCTCGATAAACCCATTTTCCTTAACAACCATAAATAAATGTTAATGTTTATACTTTTAATCAATGTAAATATATCAGTTTAACATATTATATAATATAAATTATTTTTATTAGAAATAATGGATCCAATTTTCCAAATTTTATTCATAAAATTTATTTTTAAAAAAATAAAATCATACCCATAGATTAATTGATAGTGTTGTTTTCCAAAGATAAACTATTAAAAAGTTTAAAACATTTTACTTAAAATTTAAATATAAAAATGATTTACATGTACTAAATTAAATTAATTTCTATATAATTGATGTAATTTTACATTCAATTCTATTTTATAAAAAATAGTAACCGTCATATTTATTTAAATGAAAAACAAATCATCAGTAATAACTAGTTTTTTTAAATATTCACATAAAAATTATTATTTTTAAAAGTATCCCAAAACATTCAACCTAAGATAATTTTCGCCTGATATTTTAAAAATTAAAGTGTTTTATTCATATTTATATTAATAAATTGTGAGAAATTATTTTATTTCTGTTCACAAAAATAAATTTAAAAAATATTTTGTGATAAAATTGTATTTTTGAAATAGATATTGAATTTTAGATAAATTAAGTTCTATTTTAATCAACATGTCGTCATCATATAAAAAAATTATATATATTTATAAAAAAAATTAAAATTCATATATCTATGTTTAATAAATAGGATATAATTTCCATTTTTATATAATAATATTAATAATATATCATGATTTTTTAATACCCTATGTTTCTTGTAACACAGGATAAAATTTTTTATTGCAGGTAATATAAGATAAACATAGTGGTGAGTGTAACAAATATATCATTTAAATTTAATTTATTTCAAAAAAATAATCTATCAAGATAGTATGTGTTATATTATACCCAATCAAAATGAATTTTTCATTTGAAATTCCTCACTCTATTATAAAATATGTGGAAACGTACACCACATCATTTCTTCATGTTCCCACATATCTTATTCAATATAGTGTCCTCTCTATAATACATTTACTAGTGATGTGGTATTTTTTCATAAAACATTATTTCTATGTTTTAGAATCATCACTATCAGTTTCTTATGTGAACAAACATGATCCAGTGGTATGACCTATGAGTTCAGTATATGTAATTGATCAGGTATATACTTCCATATGAAAGAAACATGGAACACATGATTTACATAAGGGTGAATTTGTGGAAGTTCCAATTGATAAGTTAAAATCTTGATATATTCCAAAATTTTAAAGAGACTGATAAACTTTGGAATTATTTTCCCCTTATTTACCACTATCATTACCTTCTCCCATTGGGATACTCATAGGTACACATTTTCACAAACTTTACATTCTAAATTATTCCAATGATTGTCACTATAACATTTTTTCACTCTTGATATCCTTGTTGTGATGCCGAATAGATCTAATTTATTTATATCAGTTCATATATATCAAGTCCCAACAACTTTATTTATCCATATTCATTTAAAAAAGTTTATTCTCTATACTAATTTCTTATTGGGGATTCTGAATGGTTCATCTGAATGATTGAATGAAAGGTATTGTTTTTTGTAAAATAAATCTACAGGTAGCTGATGATCCCAAAAACATATTGAATCCATAGAATCATATCTAATTATATACTCTAGGTATTGATTTATTATATTAGATTGTCCAGGAGTATTAGGATGATTATTAGTTCTGAACGATTTCATATTATCCAGATCTTATTCTCGACTTCCCTAAGACATGAAGGTAATCATCAGATCACTATCATAAACAATTGACTACGATACTTCATGCCAACTCACCACATCTGTAATGTATATGTCAGAATCCTCTTGATTTAATCTTGTTTTAATGATCACAAATCCTATTAATACTGTTTAATCTATATCAAATCATATGTAGAGATTGTTGGTTTCCCTATTCATTAAATAAACAATCACAAGATCACGATTCCAATAAATCTTGTTTGATTATTGTAAACTATAATTTGATTTATTCTATGAATGATTAAGTCTAATTCATTTTGTGAATATAGATACATAAGACTGTTTACATATATTTGGCTAAGTCTAAGAAACCATGACCATGTACCCATTTCTATTTTTCTGTCAAAGGACCAGACATTGTGACCCAGACACCATGTCCCAGATACTGTGACCCAGACAACGAGCCCCAGACACCGTGACCTAGACACAATGACAAGACACCGTGACGCAGACACCGTGATGCATACACCATGACCTAGACACCCTGACTCAGACATCGTGACAAGAAACCATGACCCTGAAACCATGACCTAGACACCGTAACTAGTTTCATATTTCTTGAAGTCTGTGACATCAGTTTATTACTACCATCACCAAGACATCGTTCAATTTTTTGAAAAATACTAGACATTGTGATCCCAACACTACATCTGTGCTACTGATTCATAATATCAATGAAACAGTGGAATCAATACTATCTCACCGCTCAAAGGAAAAGAAGATGACACCATTTCCCAGTGACACAATTTCCAAGTTATACTGCTTCAAGACGAACTATGACACAATTCTTTAATCTCTTTTTTCATTTTCAATTTAATTTCCAATTTTCATATTTTATTCATTTAAAGGTATTGACATAATTAATGTTTATTTTTAGAAATTTCACCTGACTGTAAGAGGTACGAGGTGCAGAATACATGCATCCCTTTATTTCCAATGTGTGCACCTACAATAAAAAAGGATGAAAAGTCGGGCTGTGAAAAAAAAAAACAGAAAATAGGAGCAGCATTTTGAAAAGAAAAAAAATAAATGAAACATGAAACAACTAAAAGAAACATGAAGTGATCTTGATTATAAAAATATTTACTATTGTAGATTATAACCAAAAATAGCTTCGCAATTCAAAATCCACGAAGAAAATGAACTATATCGTCGAATAGGTAACCATATCACCAATCTTATGATACTATAATTTTTTTAAAAAGGACTCGATACTATCATATGATTAATCCTACATGCCCAGAGATGTATAGAATAACACTCATAGAACTTATAACCCTTTCTTATCATCATTGATTTGTTGTGTACTACATTTTTATTTAATGCAGTTTGTGTGTGTGTCTATATTAAAACACACAATGTCTCCTGTATTAAACTGAAGGATACAAGATATCCTTCTTCTCACATCTTCATATTTCTATTTACACCCACAGACAAGTGTGGATGAGTTCCTTGTGTGACCTGGTAGTTGTTACCCACAATGAACAATGGAAGAGTTTGTGTGACCTAGACATTCCTCTACAAAATTCTTATTATTCAAGAGATTAAAGTGATTCTAAAAATATGTCTAATGATGAAATTTTTAGTATTTCTATATGATTTAAGGCACATGTAATGAACTAAAAGATAAATAAAATTGTTTAATGAAACCTTATGTTCTTACCTAAAATGTTAAATCATAACATCCTGTAGAAAGAGATAAAAATGTTCAATTACTCAAGGAAAACAATAATTTAAAGATATCTAATTAGAGATTGAAAAATAATCTTTAAATGATTATTAATTGTAAAAATACCTTGTTACAAATTATAGGTAAAAAGATTTCTCTTAAATACACTACTAGTATTGGATATCATCCTAGTAAAACAATTCATAAAACCCAATTTTGTTTCTTAATCTAGAACATTCAGTTTTACTCCAAGTTCAAGAAAACATTCGACTAGTTAAAATTATGATACACCCTCTATTGTTTCAAGTTTTTCTAGGCCAAAAAGTGTTTATTTTCGACAAAACATTACATAATTCTTATAGTAATATAATGAGGAAGATGTGGATTCCTAAATAACTGGTTAGTAATATTACTCAATCCCCAAAAAAATGTGTACAAAATTCTATTTTTATTTTACTAATTTGTAGGAAATTTGTTTGAAGTGCTCCTTTAAAATATTATGGTACATGGACAGTGAGTGTTCAAGACACATGAAAAAAGTCTATTCTTGTTTCACGAATCTAATATATATTGATGGTGTACATGTCACTTTTTGTGATAATCCCAAAGGGAAAATCCCATGCCATGGCCCAATCGAAAACTCGAACACATTTTTAATTTCCAAATTACAATTTGTTGATGGACTAAAATATAATCTGTGTAGTATTTCACAACTATGTTATAATGTATTTAATATTAAATTTGAAAATTATTCTTGAAATATTTTTAATTATAAAATTGAATTATTATTTTCTTCATTATTAAAAGAAAATGAATATTCTTTTGAAGTAGATTCATTTGTTTCTCAAAATTTGTCAGGTTTATGTGTATTTCACAAAGAGTCTTGGATTTGGCAGAGAACACTAGGACACTGAAACATTCACTCTCTTAGAAATATTACTATAAAAAGTTTATTTAAGGATCTACCCAAACTATAGTTTCCAAATAATAAAGTGTGTAATCATTTTAAAGATGAAAAGAAAAAAAAAATTTCATTCTATCCAACAAAAGACTATTCAACCTCTCAGTATCTCAAGTTTGTCCACATGGATTTGTTTAGACCATCTAGAGTTTCTAGTTTAATTGGTAAGAATGATGTTTACGTTATTTTATATGAATTTTCTTGGAAGACATGAACCTTATTTTTGGGTCACAAAATTGAATCCTCCTCTCACTTCACCAAATATGATAAAACTATAGAAATCCTTAGTGGAGATAAAATTAAATCTCAAAGAAGTTATCATGGATATGAATTTGAAAATAATGTGTTTTAATCCTTTTTCCCACAAAATATCTATACTCATAATTACTCTATCCCTAAAACACCTCAAAAAAATGGAGTTGTGTAAACAATAAATTGGACCTTGTAAGAAATTTCTAGAACTATGCTTAGTGACTATGATTTACCATTTTATTATTAGGATGGAGATATAATGACCACTTGCTATATTATTAATAGAGTATTGAAAAAAATTATTCTTAAAAGAATACCATATGAATTGTAGAACAATAGAAACCCCAATGTAAATTACATCAAATTCTTTCGTTATAGATTTTATATCGTTAATAGTAAAAAAATCCTGAGATATTTTCATCTAATAGTGGTGAAGAAATATTTCTGGGATATTCAATCTCTAGTAAATCCTATAGAGTTTTTAACAAAAGAACTAAATATGTAGAGGAATGTATCCCTATCATGTTTGATGAGACAGATCCACACGATCCTAAGACCTCTCTTGAGAATCATGGGGATAATCTATAAAATCTGGACATCAATGCTAAACCCCTTAACCATCCTGTAAAGGAATCTATAAAACTTAAAGTTCTGGAAACTCTCTAGATTCAATTCATAATGAATCCGAACCTATCGAATAACCTGAAATAACTATCCCATCTATTTATAGAATTATTAGAACCCTTAATAACCATCATTTAGATGTTTTTAGGAGATTTTGATAAAGGAACACAAACTAGAGCTTCTCTAAGAAATCGGGTGGAACATAATGTTTTCTTGTCACAACCTAAACCTAAAAACATTAATGATTATATCAAGGATAAATTTTGGGTGATGGTTATGCAGGGAGAACTTAATCTATTTTAAAGATAAAAATTAAATAACATGTTGATAGACCCAAATATTTATTTACCAGAGGCACTAAATGGGTGTTTAGAAAAAAAAGGTAGATGATACTGGAAACATAGTTAGAAAAAAAGGATTGATTGGTTTCATAAGGATATAGTAAAGAATAATGAATTGATTATGAGGATACCTTTTCAATAGTATCTAGAATTAAAGCCAACAAAATAATTATTTCTTATACTAAAAATCTGAATTTCGAACTATATCAAATATATTTCAATAGTTCATTCCTAATTGGTTATATAGTTGTGGATTTGTTTATTGAACAACCCCGGGTTTCAGAAATCCTCACGTTCTAAATTATGTTTTAAAATTATCAAAATATTTGTATGGTTTTAAAAAACCTCTATGGTCTTGGTATGACATATTATGTATTTTTCTTATTTCCAAATGTTTTTCAAAAGGCATAGCTGAACCTACCCTTTTTAAAATGAATTTTCAATAGTGTTTAAAAAGTTTAAATTTATATAAAGGATATTATTTTTGGATCATCAAAATATTCACTAGGTATTTAGTTTTCTAAAAGAATGAAAAAAATATATTTGAAATTAGATTAATTGGTGAACTAAAATTATTTTTGGTATTTAAAATAATTCGAAATAAATATGGAGTTATTTTAAATCAATGAAAAAACACTAAAGATCTAAAACGTTTTGTCTTGGATAACACTAAAAGTATTGATACTTAAATTAGTACTACTTATATGTTAGAACATGATGAAGATGAAAAACATGATGATCAAAACACTTACAAATGAATTATTGAAATCTTACTCTACTTAACTAATAGTTGAACTGATATTATGTTTAGTGTATTTATGTATTCCCGTTTATAAGAAAATCCTAAAAAATATCATTTAAATTATGTTAAAAGAATCTTCAAATACCTCAAAATTACACACAATATAGGAATGTTCCATCTTAGAAGATAATTATTTGAGTTAGTTAACTATTTTGATGCTATTTTCGGTGGTTGTAATTTAGATAGAAAAAGAACAACTGGATCTTGTCGCCTTTTAGGAAAGTCTCTAATATCATGGTGTAGTACGAAACATAACACTGTTGCATTATCTACTACTGAAGCTGGATACATAGCTACTGGTTGTTATTTTGAACAAATTTTGTAGATTAAACACACATTACTATATTATGGATATCAATTTAGGCATGTAGTCATAAATTGTGACTGTATAAGTGCTATTAAAATCTCAAAAAATCGTGTTTCACACACTAGGACAAAAAATATTGATGTAAGCCATCACTTTTTGAGAAAAAATTATAAAAAAGGTGATATCACATTGTAATTAATTTCAACTGAATGTCATCTTGTTGATATATTCACCAAGACATTAAAATCTGAAAGGATATATTAAATCATCCATGAATTAGGAATGATAAATCTCATGTAGAAAGTGTATTGTTTCAAAATATACCAACTCACATCTTACTGTTTCACAGTTTATGGTTTCACAATTTACGGTTTCACAAGTTATTTTCTTAAGATTATTTTCTCACTCTCACAGTTCTATAGGTTATTATCTTGATTAAAATATTTTGTTTTTATGGTCTCCCATTTACTATCTCTTGGTTACTATCTAGTACTTACTATCTAACATGATACGGTCACACCATTTGGAGTCACACTGTAATGATAACGTTGTGACAATATATTTTGGTCTCACTGTGGCAATATATTTTGGTCTCACTGTAATGACACATTCTATTTTATTTATGTTATATTTCCCATATCATTGTATTGATTATTTTATTGTTTTTATCCCATGATTTTAAAATTTTGACTATTGAAGTCCCTAAATGATAAAAACGAAATATATTTCACAATTCTATTTACTTGAGAACTCTTCTATCAAAGCTAAAACCCTTCTCTCAACCTGTGAGTCCTTTTTCTTCCCTTCATCTATTGCTCTCTCTCAAACCATTATTGAATATTGAGAATGAATCACCCATCTTCATCAACTCTAGAGAAGCATAGATCTCAAAAGAAATTAAAAAGAGATCTGAAAGAAACGCTCGGAGGACCGTTGAACCTGAATCTTGTTGTAAGAAAAAGTAGTACAAGAAAAGATATTTGTCCTAAGTGTTTTCTGATATGTAATTCCTTGTTTTGAAAGTACTGGATGAGCTGGGATGGATAAACTGGTTCATAAAATAGATAAGGCCGACTTATCCAAAACTTGTTTCTCAGTTTTATCAATTTTTCCAGTTTTCATTCAATGTTGAAGATGGTTTTGTTGTTAGAAGTTGGATTAATTGCCAAAGAATACTTTTTCATCTAGGTTATGGGCTTCCTGCATAGGGATACCCCATAATGGAATTTTTTAGTATGACCAGAGAGGTCATCCTTCTCTTAGTGATTTTTTGGTCATATAAGAGGCATTAGGAGGATTGACTGGAAGTAAGAAGAACATAAGATAAATTACTGCTTAGTTGGATGGTGAAATGAGGTTTTTATATATGTTCATCAAATATTTGATTAGTCCATGTAAAATTGTTTTTGATACCCTCATGTATCAAGATGCATTATTGATTCCTATGATGAAAAATGGGAAAAAGATTAATCTGTGTAAGTATATTATACTTCACTTGCGTGATATGATTAAGAAAAATTCAAATTCTACCTTTTTGTTCTATTCAAGGATAATCATTTCAATGTTGTATGCTAAAGGAATGGTAGGATTCTATGAAGAAGTAACAAAATACTCTAAGTTATGTATTTATATGGTTACATTTATAAGGACGAAAATAAGTTGGAATCCATGGAAAATTTCTTGGGTGGAGGATAATGAAAGGTTATATGAAATGATTAATTTAGTTTAGAATCCTTCAAAACCAAAGATAATATTTGATTCTGGTATGGATCTAGATGATGTTATTAAATTTTATAATGAATAAGAAGATGTCGATGGTGTACCTATGGAAGGAACTTCCTTGGATGTGGAATGCATTGGTCTACCTATTACACAAAATATTATTCTGAAGGAATCACATGTTAATAAATGAATTGTTGATCTAGAGGACAGACGAGATTTTGGAAAAGAAACTGTTGATAATTTAAATGAAAATATTGTTCTAGAGTAATATCTGGAAGAAGAACTTACTATTGAGGAAGAGGGTGATTTTGAGAAACATTCAGAGGAACAAGATAGTCCTGGAATTATCCTCTCTACTGAGGAAAGAATGTAACAATCCTTAAATCTAGATATAAAAGAAATGGGTGAGGCTATTCAAGATGAGTTTTTATAAACAGATAAAAGGAACTTAATCTCTTGGTCTTATGAGTGATATAACTATTGAGGGGGAGATTCACCCCAGTCTAGAAAGTGTTGTAATTTCAAATCCTGTTGATAAAAGCACTATGGATACATAGTATAATTTCCCTAGCTACTTTGATGTGGATAATTTCCAGGATGCTTCAGATAATGGCATTGAACATTATATCATGTTTCAATTTAAAACGGTTTCTGATTTAGAAGTAATATATGATAAGGCACCTTAACCTATCTCAACTCTTGTACCTAAAAATTTATAAGAACCTTCTACTTCCTTAAGTCAAAGTTATTTGAATGATTTTGGAGTTAATTTATTAGCTGGGTTTGAAAATATCCAAAACACACAACCTAATCCTACGAAAAATCATAGTGAAAGAGATACTGCTTTACTATTAGAGATATTCATATAGAAAATTCAAACAAAAATGCTTCATGAAATACAAAAGGTTAGAATTGAGAATAACTAGTTATGTGATGAGGTGAAGTCTCTCTGGGAAATGGTTTAATTTTTTTAAAAATTGCTACAAATAGGGCAAGATCATGTTACTCATCCTTTTGAGGATGTTCGTGTTCAAATTCCACAAAAAGTTTCATCTTTGATACAACCAAACGTGACTTCAATATTTGAAAAATTGGTTGTGAGAACCATCAAGATAGTCAATGTGATGTGTGATCTTATTTTTGGTATCAACAAACTGACTGATTAGTACAAGGGATGTCTATAGAAAGATCTCAATCAGATCAAGTCCCTCACATCAGTTGTTAATAGCCTCTAATTCATCTAGATCGTTATCCCAAACCTTTAAAATTGATCTACTCAGAACAATTAACAAAATGGAACATCAATTAGTTTGAAGTGGATTTAATAGGGAGATTTTTTCTACGGTTGACTAGAATATTGAAAAAGTACATGATTTAGTGATGATTCATTCAATATTTGAAAATGATGCTCAGAAAGTAATTACTAATAAATTGGATTTATACTTTAATAGGATTTTCCATAAACATGATATGACCAATAATTTCAAATATCATGTAGAAAATTTAACAATTCCTCCAGTCACTCAAGCCTTCAAGACTCGAGTCCAAATGCTGGAAGATTTCACTACTCTATTGGAAATTTCCATGGATAACAATGAAGGTTTAGAGAAGTCAATGTTGTATGGTTGTGAGATCATTACCAATTTCATTCAGTTGATGAAACCATATCTACATGTGAGAAACTCTACTATTGTGGCACCTGCAGCTACACCTTTTCATCCCAGTGTAACTCCTTCCTCATCCACTAATTTTACCTCTGCCTCAATGTCTGTATCTTAGGCTCTGAGCCAGATCATACCTATTATCCTTTACAAAACCTTTCCTTGTTATTCAGCCAAAACTACCTTGGAACCTTCTATTTTGGAAGGGCTCCATTATCATTCTATGAAATTGGACTCTCTTCATTCTTCAACCTCTACTTCATCTCATGTGGTTCCATCAGGTATTACTGCCAAAGGAAAAGGGAAGACTGGTAGTGCTAAATAAAAGTGAAAATTGTATATTTATAGGGATGTTTTGTACTTTTTCAAACTACTTGTAATGACATATATCTTTTTATCTAATGAAATGTGAATTTTTGTTTGTCTGTTCTATTATTTTCTTTCCTACTTTATCATTTTTTGTACATTAATTTTGATAATCCCAAAAGGGGATATAGAACACTAAGAATAGAAATCTAATTCATTTGATTTGTGATCATCAAAAAGGGTGAGGTTGTTGGACACCCAGTGTTTTAATCATTTTTTAATTATGACAAATTCTGTTAATCATATTTAATCGATCTCAAATCATATTTAGATATATTGGTTTCCCTATGCATTAAATAAATATTCACACGATCCTGATTCCTATAAATCATGTTTGATTATTATAAACTATATTTAGTTTTATTTAGAATGCTTATTCTATGAATTATTAAGCATAATTCAGTCCCATTATATTACTTCTTAAGACTATTAATAGATATTTGTCAATGTCTGAAAAAATGCGAGTCTGCAAAAAGTTATGATATTATAGAAAAGGACCAGACACCGAGACCCAGACACCGTGACCCACACATCAGGTCCCAAACACCATGACCCAGACATTGTGACCCAAAAAACATGACCAGACACTGTGACATTGACACTGTGACCCAGACACCGTGACCCAAACACTGTGACCCAGTGTCCATGACCAGGACACCATGACCAGACATTGTGACCCAGACACCATGACCTAGACACCATAACGAGTTACATATTTCATGATGCCTGTGACACCGGTTCCATTCTACCATCACCAAGACACCATTCAATGTTTTTCAAAGACGTAGATATCAGGATCCTAACATAGTATCTGTGATACCAGTTCCTGATCTCAATTAAATTATGGCATCATGACTATCTCACCTCTCAAAGGAAAAGAAGAAGACTATGCTTCCTAGTGAAACCATTTCCAAGTGATACCATTTCAGAAAAAACAGTGACACTGTTCTTTAATCTATTTTATCATTTGAATTTAATTTCCAATATTCATATATGAGTCATTTATAGGCACTGACATAAATAATGTTTATTTTTAGAAATGTCACCTAATAGTACGATTTACAAGGTGATGAATAAATACATCATGTCAGTCCTAGCGTGTGCACCTGTAATTAAAAATGAAGATAAGCCTGGCTACAAAAACAAACAGAAAGTAAGAGACAAAATTGTAATACCCAAAGCTTCCGCGGTACAATTTTCTTTGAATAATATAGTAGCGTGTGTTGTACGCAACCTCGAATTCTAACACACACCACAACCAATAAAACTTGTCGTTATTAATAGTAATACCCAATTTTTAAAATTGTATACATTTTATCATTCAAAATGGAATTCATTTTTGGATTCGGAATATCGAAATTATCTTAGGGTGAAATTTTGTTACTTTTCAGATAACTTTCATATTTTGATGAATAGTGAAAATTACTAAATTTTAATGAAAAACAAATTTTTTAATAGAAATAATTAATAGTGATAAATTATGAATTTGAGTGGGTTTAAATTACATTTAGAATATATATTTACCATTTAATACAATGTCGATCATTGGACATAATTTCACATTTAAACCGGACATAAACAAGTGTCAATCTTTTGATAGTTATTACTTCTTTAAACCACGCTTTTTGTTTTGACAGCGGAAATTAATTTTAAATTAATAAATGCAAATTCTATGTATTTAATTTGGTAAAATAGACTTCATTATTGAATTCAGAATATCAAAATTATCTTAGGGTAAATTTTTGGTATTTTTCTGAAAACTTTTAATTCTTGATGAATAGTGAAAAACACTGAGTTATAGTTTAAACCCAAATTTTTATTTAAATAATTATTTATTTTATTTAAATTATTTAATTTCATAATAGATACATAATACCTGTATATGTTCAATGTAATTCATTGGATTCAGCTTATAATAATTTTAGATATATAAAAATTTTATTGAACTTTTCACCGTCTTTTAAGCACCTCCTAGAAGCTTTTACTAATTCACATAAAACATAATTTTACCGCTTTTGCAAGTTTAATTTCAAAAATTTGAGAGACACAGTTAATATAAAGGAGTAAAATGTGGATCAATGAGATAAAAATAATTTTTGGTGAATAGTAAATTGTTACTCTTATTTACCACGGTTAAATATAAATAAGGTAATTAAGGGTAAAAATTATATTAATGTTACCTTCACACATGTCCTAATTATATTGGACAAATTTATCTCGACTAAAACCAACCTTAGGAATAAAATATTATCATTTAGGTCCACTTGGATTAGATTAGTACATTTATTATTATTTAATTCAATGAAGAGTTAAAAGAGTTAAAATCAAAGTTTAATAACTAAAAAAATTTAATATAGGGTTTTGAATATGATAAATTCAATTATAAATATTAATTAGAAAGATAAATTTTTTTACTAGATTAGGGTATTTTATTTATAATTTTTAGACATTATATAAATAAATTTATTTATGACACAATGATGATGGAGTAATTACTTTATTCATGAAAGAATCAAATAAATGGTATTATAAATTATAAAATAAATATAATTTCAAAGTTTTTATGACATCCACGAATTTTCTAGGTGAATATGACATTTTAGGATTGATTAAATATATTTTTTTGTAGTAATAATTTTTTTTATTATTTTAACAAAAAACAAATACCCAATAGTGTCAAAATTGACATAAAATAGTTTTTAAAACAAATATTATATTATTAATTGATATAATGGTCCTAAAAATCTATGGTTCAGCCAAAAGACTTATATAATAATATATATGACATTAATTAACCAATTGGGGTTCTATTGGTAGTATATAGTATTTTTATTAACCATATAGTGTAGGAATACAAGAAGACACGGTAAAAGTTAAATTATTTAACTTATAGTTAAATCTAAATGATAAGGTTAAAATGGTAACATAAACTTGTCTAAAAACAATTGGTTGTGTTATTTTCTACCTATCCCCACCTTAGACTTTAAATAATCAACTTTTGAGACATTAGAAACCGAATATAATTTTATTATAAAATAATATTTTATGTTTTTCCTAAGGTGCCTCTCACCCCTCTTATAAAAGGGCACTCCTCCGTCTCTCTAACTCACACCTTCTACGCCTTTTGGCTCAGCCAAAACCTGCCCAAATACCCTTTAAAACATCCTAAATTTAACATAGATCCCATATTTTGATCAGAAAGCCAACCTAAGGATCCATTTTGATCAAATCAAAAAGAAGAACCCGAAGAAGTGGTAATGATTTCACCACCCTCTTTCAAGTTCTTTTCATCTTCCACTTCCTTTTTCACTGTTATTTCCATTCTAAAATATTAACTCTAGTATATTATATATATAATGTGATGTTTTTATAATTATGGTATAACCAAATTCATTATTCTATCCACACTTTGAATGACATGTCACCATACGTGCGTATGTACGGCTTACCGTCTCCACGTCGTAGTGTAATTGTTATTCAATACATTATTATTTGGATGGGTATAATAATGATGTGTATTTTATGTAAATAATAAATATAACATGATAAGGATTATTTATATATTATATAACATCCAATTATATATTATATTAATATCAAAAGAATGATATTTTTGCTCGTGCGTACGTACGGATTACCGTCTCCACGATGTGATGAGATTCATTTCCAATTTCACCATTCATCAATGATTAAAATAATATATATTACTAATAAGTATGTAATATATGACACAATAATTCTACTATATATATATATAAGTATTTATGTACTTACATATATCTTATTCACTTACTTCCATTCAATACTATATGAAAACGGAAACGGCGTTTATGCGTACGTACGAACTACCATCTCCATAAACGGTGTTTTCCATTTCATATATACGTCTATTATAAATTTTTATATTATAAATATATATGATAAATAAATCATTTTTTATATCTTGGATTTATTTATATCATTATCTAAGTGATACAATCAAGATCAACAAGTTAAAACACATACGATAAAGAAAGCGATTTTTACCCGAAATATTAATATAACATGGAAATTATTATTAAATGGGTAGTAAAAAGTCATAAATGAATAATTAATGATATCATAAATATTAATATGGTTATGGTATAGTTTAATATCATACTATAGTCTTCATACAAGAGGATAAACGTACCCTCGACTAAAGGAAAGTGTAAGGTAAGGGGTTTTCATCTCACTCCTTATTCTCGTGAGATTCACGCCATATTGCCACTATTACCATTTGTGTGGTGTATGTACTACCCATAATTATATTCTTTGTGTAATACACTTTAATTTATGTTTATTTACATATTCATTGTATGATACCTCTTTCATGGGGTGTATGCTTCGTAATTTACCAAATTGGTAAGGGTTTATTTCACAATCTTTTCATTATCCGAGGTTGTTTATACGTAATTATCTACTTGGACCTCTTTATCATCCACATAAGTGTTTGTTAAAAATGTATTTCAAAACATTATTAATATTTTACAGAATGTGGGTTAAATTTAATTTTACCATTTTTCACTTTTATTATGAATCTTATAAAGGAATGTTTCGGTCATTTTCCAGACAAGGTCATTTTTAACCTTTTCGAAAGAATTAAGGTAAGAATGTCTTTTTTTAACATATACGGTGGGTGAAACTATTTTACACTGTTATAAAATCTTCGAAGCTTACCTTACAAGATTATAAGAATATTTTTAAAATAAATGTTTTCTTTTATAATTATGTGACTTTTAAAAGATTTCAAAAATAGAGATATTTCTCTCAAATAGTTTTGATTTCATCTATGTCAACATCCGTTGATGGATTTTAAGCTTATTTGAGGTTGAGTTATTATGGTACAAATCATCCATATTTTATTTAAGGTTTTGTGATATGTTTGCATGTGGATGAGTTATTTTTATGCCAATAATGGTTTATAATTAATGTTTTGTAATCCTGTATGCTAGTTTTAATAGGAATGTTTATGTTATATTTCATCCTCTTCGTAAGATGAATGTGTTGGACTACTATGTTCCGGGTTGGGGACCAGTAAAAGTAAGCCCTTCAGGTTGGGGTCCAGTTACAACAGACCCTTCGGGATGGTGTGTGGTTATTAGAGGCACTCCGGGTTGGTGTCCGGTTATTAGAGGCACTCCGGTTTGGAGTCCAGTTTCAGAGGCTCTTCGGGATGGAGTCCGGTTACAGAGGATCTCTAGGTTGGGTTCCGATTACAGTTATCCATTTGGTCTTGGCACGAGGCCTTGACACAAAAATTAAAGTTCGGAATTATCCATTCCATCATTATTAAAGTGGTTATTGATATTTCATGTGATTATTAGATTAGTAGAATATCCATGTGAATAATTAAATGGAATTATTTCATTTATTTCTGCCATATTATGCTGAAGATCAAGTTTAAAAATATTTTTTTTAGTTTTATACATTACTTTAAATGTTTATGCTTATTTTTGAAAGTTTCCACTATATTTCATACCCTTACTGAGCGTTTGATCTCACCCCTTTATATGTTTTATTTTTCCAGGATTTCAAGAAGTGTATTGTGATTCGATATGCAGGGTTAAGCCAAGGGAATAATGGAATTCATAAAGGATTATTTATATTCTTTTTTATGTTATAAAGTGTAATGTAAAATTCATGTATGTAATGTATTTTCCAATACTTCTAAACTGATCAGTCTTTCGGGACTTGATTCCTTGAAATCATGCCAATGTATTAAAATAATGCACAGACTTTGGGTAACTGGGGTCGGGGCATTACAGTTGGTACCAAAGGAAGTTTAGCAATAACCTTGGAAACTAGATTTATATAAACATTGAATAGAGCACATCACCCTAAGATAGAATTTGAGGATTAGTATAGAAGAACTTCCTAGATTTTTGGTAATGTAGAGATTTTGGAAGTTTTCTAAAAAAATACATCCATGTCTGGATACGAGCAGGTAAAGGCGGCTCTGGCACATATGTACCTAGGGGTAAAACCTGAAAAGACCGCTATGAGCTAGACTCGAACGGGAACTGGTGTACGACAACGGGCCTTGCTGTACTCTTGGTTACGACACTCTTGGGGGATATGCTTAGGATAATTCTCATTTTCTTTACAAACCATTATGAAGGGCTTATGAGTATATACTTACTCAAAGAATACAATTTTATTATTATGGATTATAACCATAAACTGTTTAATATATGTTAAGTGTTTTAAAAGTTTGGGATTAGGTATTTCTATTCATAAACTAATCTTGTGTATGTCATTATTTATAAATGGTTCCTAGTAGAAGGAATGAGAACTCCAGCAATACACATGATCCAAAGAGTAAGAAGGATCATATCTTTCATGGTCCAAAGCCAGAATTTAGAAGGGAAATAGTCTCCCACGTATTATCATCATATGAATAAATAATATCATGAGTTGATAAGATAAGTAATGAATTCCTGGAGTCCTATAGCTCTGAAAGGAAGCCAGATAAAAAAAGGATAGTAGAGAGGAAAGATAAAGGGAAGAATGTAAAGAAGGATTTTCCCATATGTGATAATTGTGGAAAGAATACCCTTGGAAAATGCGTGAAGGGAATGGGAGTATGTTATAAGTGTGGAGAAAAAGGACACCAAGTACGTGACTTCATGTGTAAGAAAAAGGTTTCAAATGTACAATGCTTCATCTGCAAGGAGTTGGGACACTAAGCAAACCAATGTCAAAATCATTAGAGTATGCCCCAAATGATGTTATTGGATAATAATCAAGTTATGATACTACCTCAGATGAAGAAGAATGACTAGTGTTCTTATGTTGTTATTATAGGATTATTTCATTTGAGTGTTGTATCAACAATGTACATGTCATAATAATTATTGAGTTTATAAAGATTATACTGCAGTACTATTTTATAAAAACTTGAGATTGTGTGGAACCTAGAAAAGTGACTCAATAGCAGGTTATATTTTTGGAAAATATATGGCTGAGAGAAAGATAAACCATAATATGGTTCGGATACCGAGGTAGTGATTTTGGAATAATACAAGATTGATTTGGAAAAATTATATTGGATATTCCTGACTACCTTGATACTGATTAATGATTTTTCATCATTGGAGTTTACAAATTTTTTGGATAGAAGTAATATATCTAGTATTCTATAAATAATAAGAGAGAATGAATGTAATCAATAAGGTTTTATGGTAATTTAAGATGTTACCATGTTTTAAAATAATACATGGTGAAGGTGTTCACATGTTATTACATGGAAAAAAGGATCTTCATTGTGTTTAACTTCATTATAAATTTTGGACTGTGAGTTTGGGTAATTATTTTTTGGATAAGTCTAAAGGAATGAATGGATTATGTTTGAAACATTATTTTTGGATTTTTATAAAATGACAACACGCAGACCATGTGACAACCCGTCGCGTCAAACAAAGCTGCGGGAATCGAACCCACAACCATAGTGCGATTGAGATTTATCGCCTACCACTGTACTAAGTGATGTTTATTGATGTTATAATGTAGTTTCTTTTTTTAATGGGTCTGATATGTGAATTACAAATTCATTATATTTGGAACCCTATACGATTAGGATAAATAGAGTATTTTTGAGTTGTATTATGTTTTGGGGTGAAAGATGAGTTTGTGGATGAAATTTATTAATGGATAAAACTATAATTATAAAGTAAGTATATCTCCTTATGATCTTAGCTAATCTCATAAATAAATTCCACAACATTAATAAAAGGAACTTAGAACAATTTTTTTTTCCTATATGGTACCTTAGATCATCACAAATTTATGGATTTATGATTGTTGGACGTTTCACAGACATGTTCTCTACCACTCTTTATCAGATATTTATGGTTACATTTCTCTTCCATATCAATATTTTCTAACATGGAACCCTCGTATCTGTTATTTTTAGTAACCTTCATACTTACCACTCTTTATTTTAAATAGAGGCCTCATTAATCCATTTTTCGATGTGGGGTTTCAACTAAGATATTTTGAAATTTCAACCCCTAGATTCCAATACCGAGCATAAATTGTGAGGGCAAAATTTATTAAAGGAGGGGAGAATGTAATACCCCAAGCATACATGGTACGCTTCTCTTTGAATAATACAGTAGTGTGTGTTGTATGCAACCTCGAGTTCTAACACACACCTCAACCAATCAAACTAGATGTTAGGAATAGTAATACCCAATTTTTTATATTTTATACATTTTATCTTTCAAAATGGACTTCATTTTTGGATTTTGAATATCGAAATTACCTTAGGATGGAATTTTGGTTCTTTTTGGATAACACTCTTATTTTGATGAATAGTGAAAATTACTAAATTTTAATTAAAAACAAGTTTTTAATTGATATAATTAAAAGTGATAAATTATGAATTTGAGTGGTTTTAAAGTATATTTAGAATATATTTCTACCATTTAATACAATTTTTTTCAGTGTACATAATTTCACATTTAAACCGGACATAAACAAGTGTCAATCTTTTGATAGTTATTGTTTCTTAAAAACACACTTTTTGTTTTGACAGCGAGAATTAATTTTAAATTAATAAATACAACTTCTATGTTTTTAATTTGAAAAATAGACTTTATTATTGAATTCAGAATATCAAAATTAGCTTAGGGTAAATTTTGGGTATTTTTCTGAAAACTTTTAATTTTTGATGAATAGTGAAAAACACTGAGTTATAGTTTAAAACTGAATTTTTATTTAAATAATTATTTATTTTATTTAAATTATTTAATTTCATAATAGATAAATAAAACTTATATAATTTCAATGTAATTAATTGGAGTCGTTTTATAATAATTTTAGATATATAAAAATTTTATTAAACTTTTCACCGTCTTTTACCCACCTCCTAGAAACTTTTGCAAATTCACATAAAACTTAATTTTACCACTTCTGTGAGCTGAATTTAGAAAATCCAAGAGATGCGGATAACATCAAGGAGTAAAATGTGGTTTAATGTGATGAAAATAAGTTTTGGTGAATAATAACTTTTTACTTTTATTTACCATGGTTAAATGTAAATAGGGTAATTAAGGGTAAAAATGATATTAATGTTACACTCACACATGTCCTAATTATATTGGACAATTTTATCTCGACCAAAACAACCTTAGGAATAAAATATTATCCTTTAGGTCCACTTTGATTAGATTAGTACATTTATTATTATTTAATTCAAAGAAGAGTTAAAAGAGTTAAAATCAATGTTTAATAACTAAAACATTTTTAATATTGAGTTTTTCATAAGATGAACTCGATTAAAAATATTCATTACAAAGATAAAAATATTTCCTACATCATGGTATTTTATTTATAATTTTTAGACATTATATAAATAAATTTATTTATGACACAATGATGATGCAGTAATTACCTTATTCATGAATGAATCAAATAAATGGTATTATAAATATTAAAATAAATATAATTTCAATGTTTTTATGACATCGACGAATTTTATAGTCGAATATGATAAGTTAGGATTGATTCAATGTATTTTTTTAAGTAATCATGTTGTTATTATTTTAACAAAAAACAAATACCAAATAGTGTCAAAACTGACATAAAATAGTTTTTAAAACAAATAATATATTATTAATTGATATAATGGTCCTAAAAATATATGGCTCTGCAAAAAGACTTATATAATGACATATATGACAATAATGAACCAATTGGGGTTATATTGGCAGTATATAGTATGTTTATTAACCATATATTGTAAGAATACAAGAAGACATGATAAAAGTTAAATTATTTAACTTAGAGTTAAATCTAAATGATAAGGTTTAAATGGTAGCCTAAACTTCTATAAAACCTATTTGTTGAGTTTTTTTTGACCTATCCCCACCTTAGACTTTAAATAATCATCTTTTAATCCATTAGAAACCGAATATGATTTTATTATAAAATAATAGTTTATGTTTTTCTTAAGGTGCCCCTCACCCCTCTTCTAAAAGGGAACTCCCCCTTCTCTCAAATTAACACCATATAAGCCTTTTGGCTTGACCAAACCCTGCCCAAATACCCTCTAAAACATCCTTCCTTAAAGATATAGGCCATATTTTTATCATAAAGCCAACCTAAGGAGCCCTTTTTATCAAATCAAATGGAAGAACCCAAAGAAGAGGTAATTATTTCACCACCCTCTTTCACGTTCATTTCTTCTTCCACTTCCTTTTTCTTTGTTATTTATATTATAAAATAATAACTCCAGTATATTATATATATTGTGATGTTATTATAATTTTGGTATAACCAAATTCATTATTCTATCAACCCTTTGATTAAAATGTCACCATACGTGCGTACGTACGGCTTACCGCCTCCACGTCGTGGTGTAATTATTATTAAATACATTATTATTTGGATGGGTATAATAATTATGTGTATTTGATTTAAATAATAAATATAACATGATAAGGATTATGTATATATTATATACCATCTAGTTAAATATTATATTAATATCAAAAGAATGATATTTTCACTCGTGCGTACGTATGGATTACCGTCTCCACGACACGATGAGATTCATTTCCAAGTTCACCATTCATCGACGATTATAAAAATAAATATTACTAATAAATATGTAATATATGACATAATAATTCTATTGGAGATATATATATATTTATTTATGTACTTACATATATCTTATTCACTTACTTTTGTTCAATACTATATGAAAATGGAAACAGCGTTTATGCGTACGTACGGACTATTGTCTCCATAAACAGTGTTTTCAATATCATATATACCTCTATTATAAATTTTTATATTATAAATATATAAGATAAATAAATCATGTTTTATATTATGGATGTATTTATATCATGATCTAAGTGATACAATCCAGAGTAACAAGTTAAAACACGTACGATAAATAAAGCGATTATTACCCGAAATATTAATATAACATGGAAATTATTATTAAATGGGTAGTATAAAGTCATAAATGAATAATGTATGATATCATAAATATTAATATGGTTCTGGTATATTTTAATAACATACTATAGTCTTCATACAGGAGGCTAAACATACCCTCCACTAAATGAAAGTGCAAGGTAAGGGGTTTTCATCGCACTCCTTATTCCCGTGAGATTCGTGCCATATTTGCCACTATTACCATTTGTGTGGTGTATGTACTACCCATAATTATATTATTTGTGTAATACACTTGAATTTATGTGTATTTACATATTCATTGTATGATACCTCTTTCATGGGGTGTATATTTCATAAGTTACCAAATTGGTAAGGGTTTATTTCACAATCTCTTCATTATCTGAGGTTGTTTATATGTAATTATCTACTGGGACCTCATTATCATCCAAATCTATGTTTCTTAAAAATGTATTTCAAAACATTCTTACTATTTTACAGAATGTGGGTTAATGTCATTTTTAACCTTGTTGACTTTTATTAAGAAGATTATAATGTAATCTTTCTGTTGTTTTCCAAATAATGTCCTTTTTAACCTTTTCAAAAGAATTAAGGTAAGAATGCCTTTTTTAACTTATACGGTGAGTGAGGCTATTTTCCTCCATTATAAAATCTTAAAAGATTCCCTTACAATATTATAAAAATATTTTTAAAATAAATGTTTTCTTTTATAATTATATGACTTCTAAATGATTTTAAAAAAAGAGATATTTATCTCAAATCGTTTTGATTTCATCTATGTCAACATCCTTTGATAGATTTTAAGCTTATTTGAGGTTGAGTTATTATGATACAAATCATCTATATTGTATTTATGGTTTTGTGATATGTTTGACTATGGATGAGTTATTTTTATACCATTATTGGTTTATAATTAATGTTTTTCCATTCTGTATGCTAGTTTTAATTGGAATGTTTATGTTATATTTCATCCTCTTCTTAAGATGAATGTGTTGGACTAGTATGTTCCAGGTTGGGGACCGGTAAAAGTAAGCCCTATGGGTTGGGGTTTAGTTACAACATACCCTCCGAGTTGGTTTCCGGTTATTAGAGGCACTCCGGGTTGGTGTCCAGTTATTAGAGGCACTCTAGGTTGGTGTCCGGTTATTAGAGGCACTCCGGGTTGGAGTCCGGTTACAGAGGCTCTCTGGGATGGAGCCCAGTTACAGAGGCTCTCTGGGTCGGGTTATGGTTACAGTTATCCCTTAGGTCTTGGAACGAGGCCTTGACACAGAAATTTAAGTTCGGCATTATGCATTCTATCATTATGAAAGTGGTTTTTGATATTGCATGTGATTATTCTATTAGTAGAATATCCATGTGAATAAGTAAATGGCATTATTTCATTTATTTCTTCCATATTATGCTGAAGTTCAAGTTTAAAAGGATTTTTTTTAGTTTTATACATTTCTTTAAATGTTTATGATTATTTTTGAACATTTCCACTATATTGCTTACCCTTACTGAGCATTTGAGCTCACCCCTTTCTATGTTTTATTTTTCCAGGATTCCAAGAAGTGTATTGTGATTCGATATACAGGGTTAAGAAAAGGGAATAATGATGTTCATAAAGGATTATCTATATTGTTTTTTATGTTATAAAATGTAATTTAACATTCATGTTTGTAATCTATTTTCCAAGGATGCTAATCCGATCGGTCCTTCGGGACTTGATTCCTTGTAATCATTCCAATGTATTAAAATAATGCACCGAATCTGGGTAACTGGGGTTGGGGAGTTACACAAATTTTGAAGAGAGAACTGATACATGCTTCAAGATTCAACTAAAGAACACATGAAGCACTCTCAATTTCAAAATTATGGACTTCCATAGATTAGATCCAATAACTTATATGCAATACTAACTCTAACAAGAACATGGGCAAGATATTCGAACTGAAAACCAAAGCACCAGACCTGAAATACTCTGTTTTTTCACAAGAGGACAAGATACTTGCATCTGATTCATCCTACAGGCCCAAAGAAGCATAGAATTACACTTAGAGAACATCTAACCCTTTCTCATCTTCTTTGATCTGTTGCGTATTTCATTTATATTTCATGAAGTGTGTGTGTGTTTCTGTATTAAAACACATGATGTATCATATATTAAACTGAATGATAGAAGATATCCTTCTTTTCACAAATTTATGTATTTGATTACTCCCATAGATAAACTTGGAATACTTCCTTATGGGACCTGGAAGTTCTTACCCACGAAGAACAGTGGAAGAGTTCATGTTACCTTGAAGCTTCTGTGCACTTTTTTTACCAAGATCCAGGGTTTGGATAACATTTATTAATGTTAACTAATTGGTCGCAGGTGATCACCAAGTAGAGTGGGTTAGGTATCAGCATGAGACTGAACCACTAGTTTTATCTACTGGGTATTTTAATTTATTTTATCTCTTCTTTATATATATATTTAAAAAAAATTGATTTTACTTTGATATTTAGCCTTGAATAGAAGTTATAACATCTTTTCCTCATTATAATAACTTCAAATGTTGTATCAATATCTCAAATTGATATTAATGAGAATTAATAAATCTTCTAAAAATTTATTATAAAATTCAAGCAATTATAACCGTATTACCTTGAGTAACTAGGTTGTATTCATTTTTTTGGCGATTATTTGTAATTTAACTTTTTAACAAAAATTTTTATAGATACAAAATTCACCCCACCCCTTTATTACTCTACTCCTACCAAATATATATTATGTAAAATTTATAGACAAATAAGTCTTCTCTAATATGGATGATGTTTTCTAAAATTATATGGTGATAAATAACAACACCCATAAAACTATTACCTTTATACATTTTTGGGGAGTCTCATGAAAAAATACTGGATAATGATTTCCAATTTTCATTCTACTCTAGGAAATAGATGTAAATACCCTAAGTATTTTGTCTCTCATCATTAAATTTTTGATATACCAATCATTGATATATAAATATTGTGACATATATATTAATTCTATTATACTAGAAATATTATTTTCAATAACTATAGATCATTGTACATTCAGGTTGAATATATAATGAAAAAAATGCACTTTCTCTAAGTACATTTTCATGTCTAGAATGGAAGTAACACATCCACTATTCCTGAAACATCACATTTTATCATGATCATAGTTAAACAGAGTAATATTTTTGTCCTCTTACATCTCTTCAACTTCCTTATGAACCTCTTTAATCAAAACTTTGATAATTGGTTGATCATTCCATTGAAGAATATAATACTTATCCCTAGACATCATGATTTCCATATCAATCCTTTTCAAATATTGAAATATTGGAACTTTTGTGAACCACATCATGTATATGATAGCAAGAATTTTTTGACTGAATGTATCATATGCCATGTCCACTTTGTCATGGTGGTAATGTATTGAGCATTAAAAATCCTTAAACATCTATAATCATGTTATTACAGATCTTATTCAGAAAATATTTAGTGAGTATATAATCTATAATTTTCTAATCTGTATATATATCACACATTTATCCCTAAATGTTATTCTTCTATATATTTAATTAATAATAACCATGGATAACGAGAAATCATATCTTGAAAAATTTTTCTAATGAATTATTAATTTTCATGAGGTATAAAAATTAATCATATAATTATACATTATAAAAAATCCAAATCCTTTCATGGATGCATAACTACATATTAAAACCCACTCTCCATTGCAGGGTAATGTAAGAACATGTTTTCAAACTAATCAGCACTTCAGTTTATTATATTTTCCACACACTCATTTTTTCTAGAAGAATATAGATAATTTCTATGTTATTGTGGTGATTACATTAGATAGATATGTTAAATTATCCACAAATGTTTCATAATAAGAAACTAAACCAAGAACACAATGGATCTTAGTCACCATGGTTAGTTTCTTCCAACACTAAATAGCCTATAACTTTTATAAACCAACTGATATAGCCTCTCTTAAAATATATTACCCCAAAATGAAACATTTTTAAGCGAAAAATTCACACATTGTGAAATTTTAATATAGTTTCTCCATATTCATGGGATTTAATAAAATTATCATGTGATATTATTGATAATCATTATAGTTGAATAGTTAAAAATATATTCTATATATAATTCCCAAAAATGATCAATATGTTCTCTAGATACTATATTCATTAAATACATGATGGTAGTGAGGGAATTAATAATAAACATTGGAATCAATATTTAATCCCAACGCGAGCACCGTGTACAAAATGTTACATTTTGTATATCATACTTAATGAACCCCTATTGATCATACCTAGAATGAAGGTAAAGCTTGGAAAAGATTTTTGTTATATGTAATTGATAAAACATGTAATCAATATACTGTAGCTGATAATTTTATTGGTCATGATATTGTTCATCTCTTAGTAATCAATGAAGATTCACATTGATCAATATTTCATTATAACATTGTGAATAGGTGAAATTCAAGGTAAAATACATGGATGAATAAATCTCCTATTGAGGTTTTATTAGGTAACAATTTTTAATTCCTACAACTCAATTGGGTGAATTCAATAGGAATTATTCAAAATTATTTTGGAACCAGGTATAGGTTAAATTTAGAACTCAATCTTTCATTTTGGTGACTGGCTATGCAAATCATTTAGAATGAAATAAAAAATTTATAAAAATAGTAATATATTTGATATTTACGTTCTATCTATCCCTCTAAGACAAACAACCATCTTGAATTGGAATCAAAACCCATATAATGGATATGATTTCCATTTGATGTTCATATTTACTGTCATAGTGATAGATGATCATAGGATGATTTAGAATATAAAACAAAAAGAACCAAAATGGAAAATTATGAGGAATTTATTTAAATAAAATTAGTATATTCCTAGGATAAAAAATGTATCAAATAGTCAAATGATGAGAATATTTTCACAAAGCACATTATCCCAAACTAAAACTGTAGAAGAAACAAAGACATGATATCTGATAATCATACAATTAGGGGTATTCTATATAAATTATATATATATTCATTAAGTATGAATATTTAAACACATATGAAAGTATTCATATATTAAATAATGGGTGTATCCAACTTCAAATATGAAATTAGCAGTTTTAGAGTTGATGGTATGTTTTCTATTCACCACAGAGTTACCACACCCCTCATCAAAAACAGTGATCGCATGAGATTTCCATTTTCACTCATCATATGAATTTGATGATGTACATCATCACCAATGACTATAGTATTAGGTAACTTGTTAGCATAATTCTATTACTCATTCCATTTAATACACTAGAGTGTGTGAGGTGCTTTATATGAAACATTATCTCAATTTACATTATTAGAAATATTTTTCCAAATACATTACCATTCTAATTCCGAATATCCTTCCCTTCAACCTATAAAATATTTTCTAGACACATAATGAAATTTATTCCATGTTTATCCCCACATATTTATAATGAAGTAAATGTCATCTTATTCTCTCAATAGTTTTAATATTTTCCTTTAAATTCAAGTTATATCTTCTTTTAATCCATGAAATTTATTTGTAACTCTAACCTCCATTTTCACCCTAATAACACAAAAAAATATTAATAGTTAAATAATTTTGATATGGATAAATTCCATGAGATACATGTTTTTAGGAAACTGAAGAATCGATCAAAATTAGTTTTATTTTGGATGATAATACCATAGGTGTACCTCTCACATCTAGAAAAATTTTCATTGTAGATACTAAAAGATTTATCATCATTTTTATTTATATAATGTAGTTCATTTTAAATATTCATATGAAGAATATGATTAAAGAACTTATTTAATGATATATTAATGAACTCTCCCCAATACATGGAGAAAAATTTATAATGTTCCCTTATATGTTGAAGAGATTCAACTATTGATCATTATTGAATTCGATATGAAATATAACAAAAATTAAGTTTTCATGTTCTGAAAACTAGAGAATATAAAATATATTATCATTGTTACTAATAAATTATTCAAGAAATAGTGGATATTTGGATCCAATTAAGGAAGGCTAATGTTTCCATCAGAAGGACAACACATAATATATTTCCCTTCATTTCTCATTTGGAAGTTCATCATGATTGATTGATTAAAAATATAGAGTGATCCTAAAAATTTTATTTTTAATTCCATTATCCATAATGTTTGGATACTAAGGATAGAAATCATTTCATTTCCCATCACACTCAGCATCAAAATTATTTCATTAGGTTGATATCATTGAATAAAACATTAAATAATCGTCTAAAAAACAATGATCATAATATGGACCAAAATTTTTATGAAAAAAATCTCATAATGTATGTATAAATCCTAAAAATTACTTTTTAATAAATGAATCATTAATTTTGTCATGGGTATTTACAATTAATCATATTTTTAAATCCTTATTAATGGTTCATAAACTATATTTGAATCCCTCATAAATATCCCCTAGGAGTGTCAATGAAAGTGTGAAGAAAGTCCAATTTATGTGGACTAGGTGATTATCAATTCCAGATCAATTTTACATTTTGGATTAATTACCCACAGATATATTTTTCTAGTTCCCCATCAACTTTTAGTTTCTATAATGGGATGTAATTTCTTAGAAACCACTTTCTCTTCCTTTAACAAAATTTAAAGACCTTTTTCTATTCATTTACTCTTACTAAGACTTATCCTTTTTCATTTCTAGTGTGATCCCACTAACATTTTTTCATTCTAGTTTCAAAAGGTTAAGTAAACCTATCATATGAAACCAACTGTAGTAACCCATTATTTTTACACATTGATACTGTGAATTTTTTTTAGAAATATTCATTACATTACATACGTACATGAACACGGATTATATTGTTGTATTACCTTTGGATGCATGGAATTATAAACAACTAGTGCATATATAACTAGAAATATCAATATCAGATTCTCATAAATGGTAATCAAAGGATAAATGTAATAATAACATGAAAATAATTGTATGATAACATCCTAATAACACTTAAAGTCCATACATTACATATAATAGATAATAATTTTAGCACACCAAGTTTCAAGTATGATACCCATTATTCACGTATTTTTAGCCTGTAAAGTGATTGTGTGAATGTTTGGGGGGGGGGGGTTGAATGAATTTTGATTTTTTTAGGATTTTATAATGGTGTATGGTCTGATCATGGTAAGTATAAATCATGAAACTTTCTTAAGAAACTGTGTATGTTGAGATATGGGCTTCTGGTTTTGTCCATGGTTAGGTGCACCATTTATCCAAACCATGAAGAAATATAAAAGTATCCGTGAAAAGTGGAATAGAGGGAAAACATGGTTGGCAGCATGATTGACTAATCATTTGATCCATATTGTGTGATGGGTGTTGGTATGTAGTGGTTGGTGCTTGGTTGGAACACAGTTTTCTTAACCATGTGACCCCACCATAAAATGTTTAAAACTGGATCCTACAAAAGATGATATAATTCATTTTTAATTCTAAACAATGATTTTTTCCTCCATTTTCAACCAGATCATATTTTCCTCCTCCTAAATGACATGGAGGGTCCCTTCTTCAATCTGTATGTGATTTATTGGTAATTCATGGTGCGTTGAATCCTGATTCCCTTGTTAGGACTTCATTTTTTGGATGTTTTCTCAAGATTTACTTATATTTACTATATTAGATTCATAGATATGATCTTTTGGGGATACATATATAATATTGGAATCCAATTATGATGATATATGGTTGTGTTAATGTTATGGAACAATATCTAAGGATGTTTTTTGAAGATTCAACCCCGCTTTGTTGAAATATTTGTGTCATTATACATTTTCATCACAATACCTTGGGTAGGTGGCTTTAATATAGAATCCTCGAATTATAACATGAACACTTGATTTAAAATTTATTATTTTACCTAAAATTGATTGTGAAATTATTGTGCAATAATTAATCTAACCCCACATTGTTGAAAGTTTATGAAATGATGAAAATTAGTCATTTGGTGTAAAGTGTAATATGTAACAAGATTTAAAAATAATGATTTTGAAATGGTTATTTTATTATTTATATAATTTTTTTTGTAAATTGGTTTCAGTAAAAGTGTTTTTTATTGAAATTATTCAGAAAAATTAATTTTTCGTTGTTTTTGGAACTACTTTGGGGTTCGTGTTCATGTAGCATATGGCGCCTGTTTTAAATAATACACGGTTCTCAGAGAAAAATAATTAATGGAATGTTGGATTGTATAAGTTATTTTTTCATCATAGATCGATGAGAGACTTATCATGTGACTTGAACTCTCACCTAGGAATGAATGACTAGATATATGGAAATGTGGAATGGAATTGGTACGTTAAATGAAAGTATGTGAAATGGTTTTAATCTGTTGATTGTTTATTTTCATTAAAAATAGTTTTGGTATTAAAAATTTATAAATACGAAATTTATTTTCTTATAAATGGGTTTGGAGTTGATATAAACTATTTTAAATTGTTTATTATAATTTTATTTATATAAATTTTCTAACATGTTCTAACCGAGTGGTGTTAGTTGGGATGTCATTTGGGGAACAAATACTGAGTTTCATTACTCACCCCTAATTTTGAATATTCATTCTATTGAAGATATTTTTTATTTTAAAATAGGAAAAGGGAAGGTATATCCTTTAATTAGGTGTTCTTTTTGATTCATGGGATTTATTTTGGAGTTTCAACATTGAGCATTTTGGGAGATATGAAATATGTCTTTGGAGTCTTTGAGCAGTTTTTGTTTTATCTTCTTTTTTGTAGTTGATGTTCATCTTCATTTACACTTTGTACTATGATATAGTTGGTTTTATTTTATATACATTGAGTTGTATTACATTGTTATCATGCATCATATGGTGGTTTCGGTTATGATAGGTTTCATTCTGGTTGATTTATTTTCAGAGGTAAAATATTACCCTAGGGGTATTTTAGCCTTTAATATTTATTTGCATCTATTGGCATCATGAATATGTCTCTTAATTACATGTAAAAATTATACCTCAACTAATGAAAACGAGGAGGGTAGGGATGTAAAAAATGGTATCATCTTTTTTGTTCCTTGACTTTCAAATGGTTTCAGTTGTTTTTAGATGGTCATTCCTTTAGGGATAAAAAGTATTGGTTGTTAGTCATGGAGTTGAAATTAATTCTAGATAAGTCCTTGAGTTAATTTGGTATAATGGAATATCAATGTTGGGACTTGAAATTTATTCAAAAAAATTCATAGATAACATATTTTTGATGATGTTCTAGTTACTGGTTATTTGGGTACATGATTTTATTTTGAGACACTTATAGAAGTGGAAATCTCATTTTTGTGGGTTTAGCCAATGATAAGAGCAGGAAATAAATTGAATTAATAATCAATGTAATAGATCAAGAATTGATATTTTCAATTGGTTTTTGATAGGTTTCTTGTTGTATTACCTAAAAATTTATCAGGGTTTCCACACATAAGAGAAGTAGAGTTTATAATTAATCTTCTTTTTGGGGAATTTTTTATATATATTTCATATTATTGAGTATAAAAACAGAATTTAAGGATTTTAATGTGCAGTTGGATGAGATAGAATATAAAGGGTTCATTTAGTGGAGAATGTCTATATGGGAACAACCAGTCCTTTTTGTCTAAAATTAAGATAAAATATATAGGCTATGTTTGGATTATCTTAAGCATAACCAAGTTACTATAAAGTCTCATTATAAACATCCATGAATTGATGATCTTGTTGATCAATTGAGGGTATATCAATGGTTTTATAAGATTAAAATGCATTCAATAAATCATCAATTGTGGGTTCATAAAGAGGACATTCCAAAAATAGATATCAAAAGTAGATATAATCATTACGAGTATGTGTTTATGAAGTTATGTCCTATGAATAAAGTAAAAGTATTTTTGGAATTAATGAATTTTATATATCAGATATATATGGATTCTTTCATGGAGATGTTTTTTAATTATATATTAGTGAATTCATTTTCAAGGGATGATAATGAGAAACACATGGTGACACTATTGGTAATTTTGAGGGATTTTCAGTTGTATGAAAAAAATTAAATAAGTTATTTTTAGATATATGATGTATGTTTCATTTGACTTATAATCTCTAAATGAGTTGTTTTTGTGGATCTAGAAAATATAGAGGTAATTATATCTAAGAAACAATAAATGAAGTTCTTCAAGATTCAACATTTCCTTGGTTTAGCTAGTGTTTATCGGCACTTTGTTTATGATTTTTCATGACAAGAATATCTAACTAAATAAATAATAGGAAATAATATTCTATTTTAATGGATCGAGGAATGTTATATTTCATTTATGGAGCATAAAATACACATTATATCAGTAGCGATATTCATTTTGTTTAGAATTAGGACAAGTGTATGTGGTGTATTGTGATTCTTTATGATCTGTGTTGGAATTTTTTCTCATGTTGGGATATCATTTTGTTCCTTATAGATCAAGGAAATTAATATTGGATTATAAAAAATACCCAACATATGATTTTCAGTAAGCTGTTATATTCCATGATTTTGAAGACTTGGCATCATTACCTATTTGGTTAGAAAATCCTGGTCTTTATAGATCATAAGAGTTTGAAACATATTTTCTCCCAAAGGGACAGAAATCTGAGACAAAAAATGTGGTTGGAGTATTTAAAAATATTAAAATTGAAAATTATATATAAATTTGTTAAATAAAATTAGGTTCTAAATTAATAAATCTGAAATTCCTATGCTCAGTTGAAAAATTAGGCTTTAGATTAGTGGAAGTTGATGTCACTAATAGCAATAATGCTTTTGGAATTTGAATAGTGATGCAAATTTTTGGTATTTTATCATTTTTAATGGTTATTAATTTTTTAAATATGGATAAATAGGTATATAAAATATATTTATAATGTGATTCAATTATATAAAAATTCAATTATGGGGTAACCATTGAGAGACGTAATTTGGATGGTAGTTCAGTTTTATGGATTCATGATCGGATGGTCAAAGCTATGGATATTTTGCAACTGATTCTACATTCATACCACCATTCAATATTGGTTGTTCATCCTAGAATATAGTATTTTTTTAAGTCATGTAATGATTATATTTATTGGATCAGTATAAAAAGGAAAGTGGATGAGTTTGTTTCAAAACTCATGGATCGGTAGTAGTTTTTGGCAGAACATTAGTGACCATTTGGTATTTTGAATTATGTACATATTTTTATTTTCAAATGGGAGAAGATATTCATGGATTTTGTTAATGTTCTCCCAATAACTATTTATATACATCATTTCATATGGGTGATGGGGTATTATCTCACAATGCTGGCCCATTTAGTCCCTATTCTTGAATCTTATATAATGGAGTACATGTCAAAAATATATATATGATAAATGTTAAATAGAACATGTATACTAGTTTTTGTAGTTTCAAATTGAGATTTTAGGATTTTGTCTCATTTTTAGAAATCCTAATAGAAATCCATTGGGAATTAGTTTTCAAGGAGTATGACGTTTCTTCATTAGAAAGATGGACCATCAGAACAGACCATACAAATGTTGGAAGGTATGGTGTGGGATTGTGTAATGAAATTTGGTGGATCTTGGGAAGAGAATGTACCATTTTTTAATTTCTTGTAAAAAAAATACTTCTCTGGCCTTGATACATTTTTTCCTTTTAGAGTATTGTATGGTAGCCCTTGCCATTTTCAACTTTTTGGGTTGAAAGAGGTAAAACTTCACTGGTTGGACTGAGCCATGTCTAAGAGACATCAGAGGAAACTTAATTGATCATAAAGAGAATGGATACACGTCAGAGTCATCAATAGTCATATGAGGATCATTGTCGAAAGTCATTGTCCTTCTAGGAGAGTGATCAAGTGATAGTGATGATATATCCAAGGCTTCGACATCGTCATTTTGAGAATCACGGAAATTCTGTCCTCAATACATATTCTTTTTTGAGATACTAGAACACATTGGTGAGGTGGAATATTAGTGGGAATTTCCCCTATGGGATATAGAAATTCATAATGTGCTTCATATATCTCAATGGATAAAGCATCATCATGATCCTGAACTTTTGATTCGATGGGACCCCGTTGACCTAGAGCAAGATGATTCTTTAGAATAAGTGCCAATGTGGATTGTAGATAAGAATGAGATAGTCTTGTAAGGGAAAGTCATCGTTCTAGTGCAGGTTTCATAGAATCATTGTCAAATTTTGGAAGAAACATTATAATGGGTGAAATATATGGTCAAAAAATGGCCCAGACTTTTTAATACATCAATGGTTTTCTACATTTCAAGGACAAAAGGACCAATGGGGGGAAGAATGTAACACCCCCTATTTCAATCAATTAACTCATTATTTTTTTATTTTAAGAATGTATTTTTTGAGTGATGTTTAGGAGGGTTTGAATTTCATATTCATTTTTTAGGCATTTATACTGGTTAATTATTTTATCATGATTATTTGAAACTATGAAAATCATATAAGAATCATTGCAAGGTGAGATATGGGCATCTGAGGAGACACATGGTTAGGCACATTATTTTTCTAGAAAATATAGATGACTAGAAGTAACCGTGAAAAGTTTATTAGAGTAAAAAAATGTTGTCATGTGGGCTGTATATCCATGTGAGCCAAATCGTGTGAAGGGTATTGAGTGGGAGTGGTTGGCACACGATTGGCCAATTTGTTTCTTAACTATGTGACCCAACCACACATGATTTATATGTAGATCCTAAAAAAGTGTATATAACTATGTTTTGAAAATAATCTATTATGGTTCCCCCTATTTTGGCCAATACATGGACTTTATTCCTCCTAAAGGACTTGTAGACTCTCCCTTTCAATCTGTAAGCGATCTAGTTGAAAATAATGGTGCGTTGAAGCCCAATTCTCGTAGTAAGTCTTCATTTTTTTGTGGGTTTCCTCATATCTAGTTCAATTACCTATATTGGTTTCATATATCTAATCCATTTGGGACTTATCTATGAATTTGAATTCCAATCATGATGTTATATAGCTATGTTGATGTTAGGTGGCATTACCTAAGATGGTTTTCTGAGATTCAACATGGTTTTGTTAAATAATTCATCTTGTTATTCATTTTAATAAAAATTCATGAGGTTGTTGGATATACTATCAACTTCAATTATTTGAATATTTAGGCTTGATTTCAAATTTAATGATTTTCTTGAAATTTATTTTAAATTTATTTGATATATTTGATGGAAACCCTATTTAGTGATGGTTTATGAAATTATAAAAATTAGACATTTGGGTGGAAATTCAGTGTGGTAACCTGATTTAAATATGATTATTTTAAAATGAATATATGTTTTAGGGAATATAAAATCAAATGTAATTTGTTTTCAATAAAAGATTATTTTACTAAAATGGTTTGGACGGGATTTGTTGGCATAGTTTTTGGGAATACATGGTGGTCTCTGATAATGTTGCATACATGGACTCATTAAAGTGTGACTTACTTTAAATTGCCAATGGTTAATTGAAACTTTGTTTGACAATGCACACAATTCCCTAACAGCTCTTCATATATTTCCCACAAAAATAGCCTATCAACTAAAGGAAATTCATCCCTAGGAGAGGCTTCTCCCACTTCCATACACCCAATAGATCATTATCCTCACATCATCCATTATTACTCATGTGGTCCCAAAATCATGGTCTACACCTTCTCCCCTCGCTCATGTCTATGGTGTATATGGAATATACAGGATTGATTATCGCATATTTATGCATGATACCTTTGATATTCCATCCATGTAACATGAAATTAAACTATGCCATCAATGTCTTCTATATAAGACATAAAACTAGATGGACCCACACTAACTAGATCGTTCACATATACCCACCCACGTCCTCACCGCAAGATGTTAAACTACATGGACTAAAAATTCTCTTTTATTTGATCCTTCAATCCCTTAGTGGTTTAGTGAAACCCATATCACTCCTTGTTTCTCATGTTGAGCATAAATATTATGGGCTTATGAATTTCAGAAGGGGATTCCCCATAGATCCTTGTAGAATCAATCTATAATAAAAACCCGTATTGGCATGAAATTAAAATGAATATTTGTGTTTTCCCCACCATATTGGGAAACTGGGAGACCAAAATATAAGAAATTAAATATCAAGGTACCCAAAATATTTCTAAACATTCCCCAATCCTTGTGTATAGAGAAAAAATGTGCATGGAAGCTAATTTTGGGACTCCAGGATCATAAAAACTAGGCCCTTATCCAACAAGGGAGTCAAAATATCCCTCCTCACATACATGTAAAATTAATATAGTGGGACACCCGATTCCACAATTAATCACGATCTGAATGTTTATGATATGTCCAAACCATCTCTCACCATTAGTCAAACTCCATGATTTTAGTGATATTGGATTGTCATAATCCTTCGTGGACATTAGGAATGGAAGGTCAGTGTCTAGAATAAAACGTTGTTCAACTATACACACAATTCCTTGGCAGCTCTGTATATGTTTCCATGAAAAAAGTATTACCATCCAATGGAAAATTTGTTCCCAGGAAAGGATTTTCTTATTTTAGTATGCCTAGAAGATTCCAATCCTCATGTAAATTTTCCTGATCCTTAATCCCTTGAAACCATGGGTTACAATCTCCTCCCTACCTATGTCCTGGAAATGTTAGAACATTCGGGCTTGGTTATCCCCAGTTACTCGGGGATTCAATACCATCCTCCTAATCACATGACATTTAAACTACATGATATTTGATTCCCAGTATTCACCCCTAGTCTAGATCATAATTAAAGGATATTTGGCCTCATAGCCCTTCACATGAAATGAATCTACATAGGAAATTTTGACATACGCCCCGCCTCATTGGTGAATCTATATCCAAAAAAATCCCCATCCATGTGTGGGAATCAGATCTGAATAAAAATGAGCCACAAAATAACTACGTATGGTTTGATTTCTATCATCACTGAATACGTAGTGACATCCAAACCTCATATGTCATATCCATCCATGACACAATACTTTCCCATCCCACCCATGAATGGGTCAAACCTGCATAAGGAAAACATATCACGTGGATAGGATAAAAATTCATCCACAAATTCAAAGTGTTCTTGATAAATTTCACCCATAGTTGCCCCATTTTCATTTTCAGATACCCCTATTTATAGACCATAATCTAGGTCCATAATCATTTGAATCCCCATAACCATCCCTAACCATTGAAAATGTTTGTCCAGTGTCATGTAGACAACTTTTTTGGACTACACATATAGTGAATCAGTGGCTCTTCATATGATTCCCACAACAATAGCCTTCATCCAAGGGACAATTCATCTTCAATAGAGGAATTTACCACTTTATTACTCTCAAGCGCTTCCATTCCCCATATCATGTACCATATCCATAAATAAAAAGTCAGAGTCAATATAAATCCCACATTAATTTTTGAATGTTTCCATGAAATTATTGGTTATTGAGTCCTAAATTTGGGCCCTTTCCCCACAAGTCATGTTCAAATCTCTTCGACCTAAAACTTCAATAATTATAGTCTTGTAGGACAGACTCTAAACTTCCAATGAAATATGATACAACACATGATAGGGTGAATACCCACAAAGGGATCCCTGGAAATATTGGATGTACCAGCTCAATAAACCTATAATACATAAGGTTTTGTCAAGACAACAAGCAATGAAAAAATTAGAAAGAGATGAAAATAATGTTAGTTAAAAAACTATGAATGGGTGACCTATGAAAAATTCATGTTATAGCCACTAATCCCACAACATCACAATATTAGGGATAAATTAGGTTGACAATGAAAAAGGAACACATGTTTTTAGGGTTTTCATGTGACCCTAGAAATAATCAAACTATACTCCCTTATCCCATCCGCTCAGGAAAAATTTAGTGCTCAATATTATTTTTTTTATCCAAGATTATGATTCAAATCAATATTCAATTGAGCTTATAGATAAAAATGAATTTTATCATAAATGACTAACATTTCTGGAAAAGGTAAAAGTGGAACACTAGATATAAATATGTGTCTATTTTATCAAAACAATATAGAGTGTGGGGGGACATATATAATCCAAAGTCTCTCCCTGGTGTCAAAACAAATGTGGTGCCAAGAAACCCAATAGGTTACATTGAGGCCTGAATTTCACTTTCCAACTAGTCAATAATTGTATGATAAGGTATATCAGGAGACCATTCCAAAGTATCCATCCATCCAGCTTCGGCTTCAAAAATTATCTTTAATTGATTCAAAACATTATGAAGGTATTTCCCCTACTATTTGATGTCCTCATAATTTTCACTTGATGATGCCTGTTGCGCTTTCAGTCTAGCCATGTGAGACTTTAACTTGCATGGTTCATTTATTTGTGCAATAACTTGGTAATTAGCATTTTTCTCCCCATCCTCTAGATGATTCCACTCCTCATTAACATCTCGGAACATCTTAGCTTAGTGGTGAGAAGAATGAAACTGAGCGAGGTCTCCTTCACAGGCAATGGGATCCTCTCAACCTTTAAAAATTTGGTACACAAAGAGATGTAAGCATCATTAATAAAATCCACGCAAAACAAAATCAACTACAAGTCATCAAAATTTATCATTGGTATTGGAAATTTCTATCATTGGAGTTTCCACAGAAATAGTTTCGATTTTAAGCCATTCACATTTTCACATAGCATAATTCCTTCTATTGGAATTGAAATCTTGGTCATCCTGCACCACAACAGGTATATAATTAGGAAGAATAATTACCACAGATGGAAGCAACCTGATCGGAGTCACCCATGTAGGGTGACTTTCCATTTGAATAGATGGTTCAGTCTTTGGCCATAAATGAGGGTGGTTGAAAGAAACATCAAGAACCCCTGGTGATGTCCCACTCAGACTAGCTTCCATAAGACCATATACCATATAGTCCAACTATATGGAATCTGAGTCTCTTTCCAAAGAGGTAGACAACATGGGTGATTCCCCTTCAAAATTCACATGATAGTGGGTAGAACACCTTCTCACCATAGGCGGGGATAGATAATTCAACTAGAACGGTTGAAACATGATTGAAAAATCGAACCATCTCTAAACCTGTCGAACTAGACTTCCAAAAACCCTATTTGGGTAGAAAGCTACCCACAATTATGAGTAATCTAATGACAGGTAAGTTGAGTCTACTTTGAGAGGAATGAGGACTTCCACATTACCATCCTCTCCTAACATGGACAAACACAATTAGTGAAGAATCACGGGATGAGACTCCATCTTAACCAGAATAGTAGGGATAGTCGTGACATGTTGAAGACATCCAAAATTCAAGTCAATCCTATAAGGAGATTAGTGTTACCATATGGTTACATTGTCAATATGAGATGATAAAACTCCATCCCAAAATGAAATAATATATGAACACTCTCCTAAATATCCCCTTCTATTATCCATCACAGATCACTTGGATGCAATGTAAGGTCCGAAAGAGAACTATGAAACATCCATAAATGGTTTGATTTCATCATAAATTCTCAATTATTATTGACTAATAGTGTAAATGTTTAGAAGATATAGGTGAATGTCTAATTAAGAAACCCTCACAGTATGCTGATACTCATAGCAGGGGAAAGGATCTACAGTCTAGCTATAAATAATTGATATTTTCTTGTTAGATAATGAAGGGGTTTCCCTTCCTGTATCTTCCCTAACAGTTCATTGATTCAGCCAAGGGAATGAAAAACCATGTAAAAGAGAAATCCCTCTGAAAATGTCATTCCATCATAAGATTGAAATCCATAAAACTGGTATAAACACTGTAAGAGGGGAATATATGTCCACTCAAAAACATAAAAATAAACCTTCTAATATGAGCTTGGTAGGTACGTTTGGCCAAATTCCATACCCCCAGGTGGTGTATCAACCTTCATAGAGGGTGATTTGTTATGATCCTAGGATTTTTTTAATTATTGAGTCAAGTGATTATAGATTCAGTGAACCCTAATCCTAGGAAAGTTACCCTAGAAGAGTATCCTAATAAAATCTATGAATGAAATAAGAGAATTAGTATTGATGGGTTTATTCAGTAATCCCTCTTTTATAACCAATAAATTTCGTTCCAGTGAAGATACTTATTAAAAATTTCCCCATGAATTGGACACTGGAAGAAAATCATCATACATGCTCCCTATAATGGGAATACCTCTAGGTTGATGGACGTCCTATAAACTAGTCCCCACCTCCCTTTGGAATATGAAGAAGTTATTTGTTCATGAACACCAATACATAATTCCACATATCATTTTAGTGTAAACAATATATCTTGAGTAAATGTTGTTATGAGTTATCCCATTGATGATATAATGGCCCAATATCACTCTCGAGATACCTATAGGTGAATAATAGGAGTGTTGTGACAGGACAATGGTGGGGGAATGTCATCTTGGAGGTTGAAATTGTAAAGTGGCAACAGGAAATATAGAAAATAGGATATGAGATATGGAGGATGAAGGTTTCTCAGAATACCCACATTAGTAACGATGTTGGAATGATTGTTGTCATAATAATTCTCAACCATATCCTCCCTCTTCCTAGTCGCTTCTATTGAGATGATAAGAAGATTCATCATCTTGTATCCATAAGACCATGAAAAATGGTCATTCAACAAAATTCATTGGAAAACAATTAAAATGGTCTACATGAAGTCTATATAGAAAGGCTCCACATATTGAACATCATAACCATCTTTCATAATGAATTCTCAGAAAATTATCGGTTTTTTGAATGATCTACAAGATTCCAACCCGCAAGGCTATGGTAAGGGAACCAAGAGGTTCATGGACAAGGTGTTCTTCACAAAGAGCCTTTCTATGTGGCTATTCGATGTTAAGAAATAAAATATGATGTTTAAAATTTAATTTTCAGTTAACTGAATTGAGGTTTATCCTATGGGGAAGGAGAATTTAATTGGGAAATACTATGATGCAGTTGAAACATACATTTTATGTTTCACTATTCACTTCATGGATACAATGGTTGGTTCGTGAACAAGAAGAATCGTGAAGAGTTTAATATTTTTGGAATGATAAGTATAGTTCACAGATGACATATTTCCCAAAGGATCTGGTTTGCAGATGTAGGGAACTCCAAGAGCACATTGCAGAGGCCTTTTTGCTGAGAATTCTTGTAAATGAAAAATTAAATGTTCCCCCTTTATATCGGCATGGTCTCCCCAATGGATGCACTTTTCTATATCGAACCTTTTTACATGAGGACCCATTTCTATATCATAATAACCTCTTCTTCATCCTGATTGGAAACCATTCAGAAGGGGGGATTTATAGTGTCTTAAAAACTCTAAAAAGGAAAGGTCAACAGTCCCCCAAATGTAATGAAATAATAATGTACATGATCTATTGAAAATTTGAAAATAATATTGAAGAAATATAATTTTGAAAAATACCAAAGTGATCCGCCTAATAATTTATAGTAATGGAATTTAGCATGGATTTCCCATGAACCAAAAAGTGCACGGATATCCAGAAAAACACTAGTTGAAGTTACATTAACCAGAAAACTAGGATGTTTGCAGAATAAATGAGGAATTGTGCCTATCACCTATGAACCACGTAATTGGAAGAATGGAGGTGGAGAAATTAAACATGTGAACCACGGACGCGTGAACCAAGTCATTGAAATAATGGAGGTGGATAAATTTGACCCTCGGACCATATCCCTATGAAACATATCATTTTCAAAAATGTGATGGAGGGGTAAAACCCCACACATCATCCCCACGAACAAAGTTCATGTAAAAATATATGACAATCACATCCCATGAACCACATCATTTGCGATATTGAGGTGTTGATTTCCACCACCACAAACCGGAGCCCTATAAACCTCATCCCTACAAACCTTAGTTGACTGAGTCATCCACATCCCAAATTATTTCTCTATGGGCTTCCGCATAAGGTGTTGTGTGACCCATTTATACAAGCTCATCAACACTCTAATAAAGGACCCAAAGTGAGTAGAAAATAAAGGGAGGATCAAAATTTTAGACATCTCAGAGTTTATGAATAGAATACTTTGATTGAAAACAGTCGACAAAGTACAGAATCACCATTAGTTTTCTATAAGTTTAAACCCTCAACAAACCCTAAAAATAATGAAGAAACATAATATGGACAAAACTCTGAACCTAATTAGAAAACCGCAAACCATACTCACTTCATGGATGAACTTCATATGAACTGTAGGACATATGTCCCTTCTTCAATTTGGTATACCACATAGTACATCTCTATGCTAATTAAATTCTAACCAGCATAACGTTCCACCACATGGATGGACTCATTCACTGCATACAACCATGGTATAAAGATGACATCAATGTTTGCGTACCAATTTGGTATGCGAGCAACCTCTATGGAAGTGCACCACATCAGTATGTAGATGGCATCAAAGTCCATGTACCATATCATTATATGGAGTACCCCTTTGCCATCATAGAATAATGCCAAGCGGAGGGTACCCTACCCCGCATGAAAAAATTGTATGTGAAAAGATGGACCATTGGGATTTACACCATCCAGTACAGATCATTACCTTTTGTTTCCATCACATCCATTGAATACATCTGTTAACCAGTCCTTCAGCATCAGGCCAAAGACTCATCAAAAGCCACTAGAACCTAATGATAAAACCATCAACTACATCAGTAGATCCTTATGAGTTTACATACCTATGGTAAGTAGATCCATGTTGGTATTCCTAATAAGGGAGTGGACCCTCGTAAATTATTTCAGTCTGCATACCCATTATAACCTTGGGACCATCCATGGAATACTCATGTGAATGTTCCCATTATAGGGATCAATGGTAATCAATGGCTTTTCAATTAAATAAGGAATAATGATAAGTCAAATGGATCATATATGCCTTTATTTTTGAAGAGGATCTATTCTTCTTACATTTTACCGAACTAACATTAAGGCACCCCCCTTAAGGTGACCCTATTGCCCTTCTATTGGAGGCGGCACTCCTACTAATCTCAAGTTTGGCCTAGGACATGTCTGGTTAGATTCCTAGACATGACAATCCTAGATACCAAAACAAGTGAGAGTTGGAACATTCAAATCCCTTATCTCTCTCATCGAGTCGTCACTCGGGCCTCTTCCACCATCATCCTCCTTTTCCATCATTGGAAGATGGATGGTGTGAGGTTTTTTGGATCCACTGCTTCCCCTTGTTTCTCACACTAACAAGGACTCGTGTGGTCTTAGAGGTTGTTTATGATCATATAATCCCCATACTACCTCAATAAAATAAGATAACACTTATTCCTACCCTAAATATGATACATAGAATGCATGAATGAAGGCCCGAGCTCAAATGCGCAGCTTCCATGCCTATCTGATGGCCTACCCACAAATAAACTATGAAAATTCCGATTCCTTTCCGAAATTGGATATGTTTGATGCCTATATGATTTCCTGATATAATAGGGATCCTTTTCAAAGGATATGACCCCCCTTCAAATAGGGCCTCCTTTAGAATGTAATCCTCAACATAAACCGAAGTACGACGAAATCGATACCCATCTAACTAGGATACGTCAGAAGCCTCACTAAGGTCCAAACCAGACACCCAAATCACCCCAGTGCTCAATAGTGCATATCCATGGTTTGGAATATCCATATAGAAGACTTTTCTTCTTTTGATTGTCCTTGAACTCTTCAGTGTACATCCCACATGACTTATTGACTAGGATTCTTCCACATGGATGTCTTAGTTACATGATGATAAACTACATGGATGGTTCCTTATAATATGACCTTAAAAGGTGATGATTCCATTTATGTGGAAACGTACCACATTGGTTATGATTCCTCTCATTATGATGCATAAGAAGCCCCTCTAATGGGTCTGATCCTGATATCGAAGAGACTTCCATCCTCCCTAAATGATGATAAACTTCAGAGAGCCTCATTGTGGAGCTTAAACTAGTGTTGTCTCAATAAATTCTAATACCATGAATATATATGGTTAATCAGGAAACCAAGGGGTAACACACAAACACATTCTTGGTAAAATACCATGGATTCATGAATATATAAACATTTCATAAATATATATGTGATTTTAAGATTAATAAATAATCCCCCCCCAAAGTGTGTGATGTACTGGGAATCCCATCCTCTTGACCAATAGAGTCTTAATTTTCATCGTTGGCCAAATCACAAACTAATGAGCTCCTTCATTTAGAAATAGGTTCTATGAATCATGGATACAAGGGATGTTGGGTATTTCTAGCTCTACAAATAAATTGACCAGAGACCATCTGATGACATTATAACCAACATGGAACCCTTCATAATAACAGACATATGGTTACTAACTATCATGCCATTTATTTATTTCTTATGATAAGACATGAATCTATTATAAAAAAACATAATTAAAACATTCAAGATTTCAACAATTAACTCTCCTATCATTCTGTAAATAAAATATCGTACTATTGAATAAATTATATAAATTAAAAAAAAATTAAACCCCATCAATGAATACATATAACACATTTTCATAAAATTTGGTTCCAAATCCAACAATATTGTACCATTTAATATATCACAATCAAACCACTATTTATCATATTATTATCTCCAAACATTAAATTCGATATGTTTTAATTTACCATAATAATTCTTTCTTTGAAAATATTTATTTACCACTAAATAACTATTCACGGTCATCAGTACCATTTAACATGTTCTTAAAAATCCTTTGAGAACAACATTGTAGAATAATCCTCTGATGTTTCATAGAATCTATAAGAAATATATTATTATAAAAATACTTCGCAAAAATATTTCTAGAATTACAATACATAAATGCCTCAATCATTATAATTAAATTATCAACATGACATTATACCTTCCTTAGTTTAGAGTATATATCAACAATTAAATATCCGAAAAGGATAATTCCCATATTCACCATGCCTAAAACATATAACAATAAATTTTATATTATTTTAAAATTCTTATCCCCACATAAACATCTCCATTTCTCCATGGAAATTACTAGGTCCATACCCTTATTCTACTCAAAAAAAAAATTTTATCATTCTTTTGATATATTCCATTGAATTATTCTTTCCACATTATCAATATATATGAAATTGAATCTTTTTTTTCATGGTCTCTCCACCCAATCTCTCAATAACCACCATTATTTTCTTCGTTGACGAGTATGATAGCTAGTTAAGGTACAAGTTATTAATAATATATCAGGATTACTTATAAGGAACAATAATAATATATCTCCCTACATTAATCCTCCCCTTTGATTTCATATCAATATATTTTCCATCACATTCAACAATAATGTAATTCTATCTATCTTCCAACATTATAAAAAATAAAAGTTTCTGAAATAATAATAATAGTGGAAACTAAATATAAATGAAAAATTATAAATATGATTTCTAAAACAAAACAACATCTATTTTTTCTATGACACCATAGGTTCATCCTAGGTCATTCATATTCATAATTTATTGAAATCCTTTATAGTGGTTTGTAAACAAAATTTTAATTAACCCAATAATAGTTTAAATTTTTTTCAAACATTGTGTGATTTATAGACACACTAATAGTGAACTAGAATTTTTATTTGAGATATACTCAACAAAACCATTCATGGTTATTACCCCCAAGATGAATATGCACCAAAATGAAATCCATAGTGGTGTATTTATACTAAAATTTCAAAAACTATCTTTATTTAAACATTAGGTTATTTTAAAATTTATAGACTTTTCCCTAGGTTTTACAAAAAAAATATTTATTATCCTCATCTCAAATGAAAGTAAAGTACCATCTATGATGCATATTTTAATGTCCTAGGACATTAATATATAAATAATTCATTATTTTAAAATAATATTCAATTCACTTCACAAATACACTCTCATGTATCATAAATTCATAGTGTCTTTATAATCTAGATAAAAAATATTTTTATTCCATAAATTATATTATAAATACAAAAAAATACTTCCATTTAGTATAATTCATAGAAATAAAATACATATTCATTTATTATTTACAAGGGGAAGAGAAACATAACAAAGAGTGATCCTATATGATCAAAAAGGGTAAACAAATTGTACCTCTCAATCGATTATCATTTCAAATCAAAGTGTAAGTATATGGGTAAGAGATAATGACCATAACATATAATATTAAAATAATATAATTCGTAGATAAAAAAACAATTCATAGAATAAATAAATAAAAATTTATAACATAAGAATCTTAAGAGTGCAAAAATCATAATAAATCAGTCAGAAAATATAAGTTCATGTCTTTAAATTACGACATCGTCATTGTTATAAAAACCTTTATAAATGTAAATGAAAACTACAATGACCAAAAAATCATAGTATATGTCTCCATAATACATATTTCACATAGTGGATTAATCACATACACTTGTTTCCCCCAAAGAATCATGAACATAAACTTATTTCCCACAATGTATTAAGTACATAGACATGTTTAACATAATGGATCAAGAACATAAACTTTTTGACTATAATAATCACATGAGATATAATACATTACCCAATTAATTGGAGGTATATATTATTATATTCCCACCCATCACATAATTAAAATATTTTATATGAGTTCACTAGATCATAAAATAGTCATCATTTTATCATTTCACAACACATGCATTTAATGGTGGTGTTGTAATCCCCTAATATTTTCATCGTAGCATAACACGTGATCTATAAATGGAATAATTAAACACATAATCATCACAATCATAAACCCTATAGATAGATAATTATTGTTTTACCATTAGATCATATCCCCTGTAAACCATAATAATCACTAAAAGTAAATTTCATTGATAAACATAAATACCATTACAAATATCCTTGATTCAAATATCCATTTTATTTTAATTAAAAATATTAAAAATATAAATATTTACCAAATATTAAGAAAAATAAATTATTTGAAATTAGAAAGGGAAACTTATACAAGAATAATTAATTATATGAGTTGATTAGGAGGTGGGAAGTTCCATTCATTACTTATAAGATAAAAGAAAACATTCCTTTACCACTTTTGTAGAAAAAAAATTAAATCATTCAAAAAATAACAAAAATATTCCACACTATAACAATTTTATAACCTAAAAAAAACTATATTAAAATCCATTTTATAAAAGTAAAAACATCATTGAAAACATTTTTTGAAGACACAGACATAGAAGAGATGTATTTTCAACAGAAGAAATAAATGATGTTGTTTTCCATTCAAAGAATTATTTCAGTACTTTGAGTATATATAGTGGAGAAATGAAAGGAAAATATTTATTCCAAAGAAATTAAAACATTAGGACATAATTCATGATTTTATTGTGATATATATATATATATATATATATATCATTATCAGAAAGTTAATCCTAGATAATTATTCACAACAATGCGATTGTAAAATAAAACCCTTATAACATTGGTGTCAGTTCTATTGTAAACCCTATGAAATAAATAAAATAACATGGATATTTAAATAATGATGAAATTCATAATAATTTTAACAAAATTTATTCATGGGATGTATATAAAATATATAAAATAAAAATGTTTTTAATATAGTATAAGTCTCATGGAAATTATTGTTGGATGCAAATCCCTTACCATAACTATGAATATTCTCTGAATTAATTCAATATTCTAATATATTAAATATATATAAATATATTACAAATGTTTTTAGAAAATCATAATTATATCTAGAAAAAATTTATTATTAACTTAATTAATCATATCAACCATGTATTATCAATGTTTTGCTAAAATAGAAATTCTCCGAGATTACTATTTTTAGAGATTGTTTTTTTTCTACAATATGGATCTTTGTACATTGATAAAGGTTACATAATTTCAAGAATATTAATCATTAAATAAATTTAATATATATATATATATTCAATATATATATATTCAATATAATTTTATATTATATTTAGCCATAAATTTATAGATTGAAAAATGAATTACACTATTTATATAGACGACAGGTTGTATGTACAAATGAATGTTGTTTTCAGTTTTTGATAAATATAACTAGAGATAGGTATATAATAATTCACATATAAAAAATTATAATATCATTTAAATAATATATATTTATAAAATTCATCCTTATTACAATCCATGTAATGTGAATATAAATAATGAAAAACATTGCTTCTTTGAGGTGGTAGTCCACACATACACATGACCAAAACTATCTTTTTTCAACGATTTAGAAGATAATAATATACTTATGATATTATAATTAACCAAGAATAAATAGGTCATAAATATCATATGTAAACATTATACCAATTATACTCTTTTATAACACATTATAATGGAAAATTATTTTTGTTGATACATGGAGATTGCAAGTCGTGCGAAAAAATGAGTGACCATTTCACTTTTCAATTGATGGATTAAGTGGTGTATAATGGATGTTTCATAATCAAAATAACATTTAAATATATTTAAGGCAATAATTTTATTTATTTTATGAATAAAATAATATATTTAATGAAAATAAAATAATAATTAAAAAGGATGTGTTCTCTTAAGCTGATTACCTCTTCTTTGAAACTAATCATTTAGATTACCTAATAAGGATCCCATGATTGGCCTTTAGAGAGAAAAAAATTCTTATATAATATGGATAATATAGTTCAGAGGATATTTGTCTGAGAATGGTCAATATATAATTCTGAATGTGGGGTATATAAGAGAAACGAATGGTTCCCTTTTATAATTGTTGGGTGGGAAACTTTTAAAATTTCTTAAATTTAAAATTCATAAAAATTAATTATAATGTTAAAATGGTCTAAAAATGATAAAAATTGAATAAAATATGAGTATGAATCTAAATACTCTAATATAATCATTTTTTTAATAATTTTGGATCACATTTAAACCCTTATTTTTTACACTTTGCTATCTCTTTTAAACATTACATAGATATAATTTTTTCTCTATTTTGTTGTTAAAATAATTACATTGGAATGGTTAAAGTACCATAAATAAACATTCACTGATATCTTAAATCATATCTCATAAACTGGGATGATGATAATAATTTTAGAAATATAAAATAATTTAATAAAATAATTTTTATTATAAATTATAATAAAAGTCACCTTTAGAACAATTCATTTTTTTTTATTTTTAAAACAAAGGAAACAACTGAATTAGAATAATATATATTCAAACCTACATAATATTTCATGTTTATCTAAAAAATAATTTATAAAAAAACTGAGGTAATATTTTTTATGATTTTAAATTAATTTGGTTAACTTGATTCAAGGCTTTCATATACACTATATCAGTGTTGAATAAATATTTAATTTAATAATTTAATTACTCAAAGATTAGAAAAAAATTTAAAAGATGAAGAAAAATATGTTACATTTAAAAATAATATTTTTAACTATAATTTTTCATTTTTATCTTCATGTAATAATAAATAGATGTAATAAAATATTAGAATAACATTTATTACTTTTATTATATAAAATAGTATAAAGTTCAAAATCATGTAAAATTGGGAAAATGACATATATTCAACTTTAAGATGATTATACACAATATTTATTCATAAAAATAATATTATTTTAAGTTTTTTGGTCATTTTGGTGTCCTAATTAAACTAGTTTTTCAAAAATTACCCAAATTACCATTTACTGCGGAAAACAATTACTAAAATTACTATTCATAATGTCAAAAAATAAAAGAGGCCTATTTAAAAAAAATTGGACCCCAAAATTAAAAATAAGGATCGCATCTTTCATGAGAAAATTTATATAAGGGGATAAAATTAATTTTAATATAAATTCATAAAATCCACAAATATACCGTTTCTTGAAAATTTGGGTTTTCAAACCGATAAACACACATATACCAAAATAATGTATAATAACTATTAAAATAATTTTACTCAAAATATTAATATTTATAAATACTACTAATGTAACATTTTTATGATATTAAATTCATAATTAGACTTTATAATGAATGTAAGATGACAGTTTTATAAAAATCCCTAATTTTCACTATTTGCTAACAAATCAATATTTTATTACATATAAAAAAACATAACCTATAGAAAATTTTATTATTATAATTTAATAAAATGATATAATTTTTATAAAATAAAGTTTACAATTTTTCATGGAAATAATTATAATTATTTTCTCAATGAAACAAATAAATATTTTTTCTGATGAAAAATTTCTTCTGAATAATAAAAAGGATTGAATTATTATTGAGTTCATATTTAGTAAAAATTAATAATCAATTAATATTTATCAACCACTTTATATGTATTTTATAAATTATTTAATCATATTAATAACCACTAATTTAATTTCTTTGTTATTATTGTTATATAATAGTTTTTTTCATTCGTTTAAGCTCGGTGTTGTGTGTTATCTGAGTTATCAATGAAATAAAATTAATTTATTAAAACCTATTTTATAAAATCTCTATGTGTTATATCTATGTTATAGAATATGAAAATATTGTATGAAAAAATCAATTATAATATCTAATAAATTAAAATTAGTTGAAATCTTATTCTTTACTTCAAACCCATGAATCTCCAAGAAGAATACAGTAACCTAGTATATAGAGATTATTTCTCTTAACACATAGAAAAAATCACTATGGAAAGAAGAAAAATTCATAGTTATATATATATATATATAATTTGAAACCTCTAATGTTGATTCAATACGAAAATCCATTATCTCTCCTTATGAGAATATTTTTTACAACCTATAAGGTTTTATTTGTCTAACCATGTGGGTCTCACTACCAATGAAGTGGACCCTGACCATCAAGTGGATTGGAAAACAACTCCAACCTGAGAAACTCATTTGAACTCAATTCATGGGTGATATATATTTTCCTCTACAAAACCACATGGTTATACCCAATAATTAAAGAATTTATAAAGGTCACCCAACCAAAATAAACTCTCATTGTCGTTATAAAGGAGGATTAACCAGCATAACAATGATATGCCACTAACTGCACTACATTAGTTGAAAGTCCCAAAATATATCTATGGCTTCCTGACTAAAATATCCCAACAATATAAAAATGAACAATTTATAAAAAATATACAAATCTGGGAAAAAGATTCTAGATTATTCTATATCCCTTAAAAGAATTAAATAGTCCATCCTTATAAAAATCATAGAGTGATAATCATCACAGTTACCATATTTATCCTCTTTCTACTATATATAATAAAATATCTTGAAAAAATGGGCTCCCCGCACATATGATGTCAAGAATCCCTACTTTAAGGTTCCCAATCTTGGATTCCAACATATCATACTTATCACACTCTAATTAATAGATCCTAATTTGAAGCATTAATCTAAACTGTGATTCGTTCTAGGAAACATGCTCTACCAATATTCACAACTAAATATAGTGTTGATGAATACATTCATCAACCACTTATATATGATGAAGGGCCCACCACTCTATCATTTAATATAAACCATTAAATGGTATATATACCTCATTAATAGTGTGTCACCCATCATAAATTATTGGAAGAAAATTCAGCATAAGCATAGAATATAGATACCCCACATTGGATAAAACATCACCCCTATTGATGGGGAATAATACCCTATATTATTGGGAAATCATCTACTATGTTATATATATGATCAAGAAATCATCATGATTTATGTCATAGTAATTTTATTTCAAATTGGATCATATGTCAGTAGACTTTGAACCTACTATAACTAAGAAGGATCCACACTCAACCCAATAATGAAAAAAATCACATCGATAAATGTGTTACATAACATCTCATCAAAAACTAGAGACTATTAAAATGGATGACCTGTACCCTACTCTTCATATGAATAAAAATACCACTATTTTATGGGGACCCATTCCTCATTAAATCATTGTGATACCAAACCCATTCATGAATGGAGGACTCATTAACCATGAATATTATGGAACACCACTGTATCAATATAGAGATGAATAAATCCACATTTTAATATGAGGTATCACATATCTATAGTTATCATGTGTTAAATAGAAGATACCAAAACTAATAGAGTATCTTGATCTAATATGATATCATATAATGTTGAAATAATTACTAGAGATAGATGACATCCAACAGAAGAAAATTAGTCAATTACCAACTCTAACGCATCTACAGGTAGATGGTTCTAAACCATAATGTATAGAATTACAACTCCACCCATGGATAGTTTCATAGATAATTTATATCATGTTTATCCTAGGTATCTCACAAATCTATGATTTTTCCTATTTCACTCGATATATGAAAGAACATCTACTCCTCACCTCAAGAAATAAAATTTCTATTCGTGATACAATATTCCACATTTCATGTCGTCATATCATAAATAAATATGTTATAACTGTAAAACTACAATACATATTCTATTCTATAATCAATAGACCTAGAAACTATACCTCATAACAAATTATCTATGAAATATTGACACTAAATAACTTTATTATTTTCCTTGTATAGAAATTATTCATATTCCACGTGCTGGTTAGGATCCTTATTTTTATGATTAGACATAATAACTTTAATGTAATGTATCCCCACAAGACCGAAATAATAGAACCTAGGACAACTATTACCAATCTATACATATAGGATCGACCAAGATCTATTAACACTCTAACATTACTAAATTAACTAGGACTCAACATGGGTGATTATATTTATAGTGTGACACCCCATATCCCACATCTAATAATACATAAATTTGATACTATCACAAAGATGAAACAATAAATATACTGGAAGACTTATACTTAGTATTCTATAAAAATTAAACACCAATAAACCAAAAAAGTATACAAACCCACATATGATATACCCAAATTGATTAAATATAAAATATTAATTTATATATCAACTAATAAAAACAAATAATTCCATGAATATGATATATAAAAATAGTGGAAACACTTTTCCAAGAAACTATGAAAGAAAATTAACATATATTTCAGGGGGATCACCATGTCATCAAACATTATCCCAACCATAACCTATAACAAACCACATAGATCCTACCAGTAAACTCGCCCCTTCACTCAATTAATTAAATCGTCAGTGAATGAATGTCCCACAAAATCAATATCATGGAAATTGATACAACATGTATATGAGAAAATATTTTTAATGGGTTCCAAGAAAAAAATTAAAATATTTTTACAGTTCATCCAACAAGGAAATATTATATAGCCTCACAAATAATTAATTGAAGATAGGAAACCCAGGGTGGAACTACCACTATGGATTTCTACCAAACAATCATATTATATAATCTAAGGATTTCTGAAGGATCAATCAAAACACAACTAATAAAGTACACTATAAACAAAGTATCCTCACTATGGGAAAACACCTCTATGCCAATATATCTTAATAAAATATGCATCAATGACCATAAAATTTAGGGGAAGTAACCTTTTTCAATAAATACTATATAAAATATAAAACTCTCTTGATCTGCAATTGGTAAAATCCAACCAAGACATCACCATCCTACCATGGGGAATTAGTGAGAGAGTTGATTATAAATTATGGTATATACATATATGAACTATTCCATTTAAAAATTCCTCACAATCATCCCAATAGGCCGACTGTATAGCAAGAGTTACACACATCACATGAATCCCATAATATATCCTCAAAAAATGATGTAGAATCAAAACATCAACTCTTAGTGGATATAGTAATGTATTTTATTGAAATATAAAATTAAATCCCATTACCCACATCTTGGGGAACGAATACCCATAAAAATAATCACACCATTCAATCTAACACATAAGATATAAATTTAGAATCCTATATATAAATAAAGGGAGTATGAGTTAACAATATGAAAATATCCACTTCCTAAACAAATTATTCTCTAGGAATAAAACAATGCAAAAAAAACTTGAGAAACCAATGTTATAACATATCATTATCATATGAAAACCCTATGATATTAATAACCACCATAACTAATCCATGGGATTCCCAAAAATCATGGGGGACCCATTCCTCAATGTAAAATGAAATTTAACCAAAGAGATACTGACCTTGGACATTATAATATATATATCGAACAATAGCCCCCAACGCCATGAAAATGCCATATTCAAGGGGGAATAACATGGTTCAACAAATGGGAGAGAACATATGTAAATTTTACCACCACTGATCCATTAAATAAGATCCCATAACTCTAATGATAGGGATTTGAGATGTCAAATCGATGTTTGGAGGAACGAATCCCCATGTCTCTTGTGATGTACCAACTCCATCGATACATGTAAGATTGCGCATAAATAGTTCTAGGGTATAGAAATATAAAATATTATATGAATCCAAGTATTATTAGGTCATGTAAAACAGATACATAAAAACTGAATGTTAGTATAATGGACCATTGAAATTGTTTTGTAACTATTACTCTATCTAACCATGTAGTAGAACAATACTAAAATTACTAAAAGAGAAAACATGTAGCATTTGAATGGGGACATGAATGTGACATTATTATTATAAGAAAAGAATGACCAACTGTATGATACTGACCTTTTATAGGTATTTATTAGGCTTATAGAGATGTAATATTTTTCATTTTCTTGATAAATTTTTATTTGGGATTACATTTGGGTGTGTTTGGGTGATGATTTTAGAAAATGGAAGAATAAGAGAATTGAATGGTTTGACCATAGTTTACCATAAAAGTGCATTGTGGCCCAAAAAAATAAAACCCTCATAAAACTGTGCACCCTCATAGGTGAAACCATGCACCCTCCACTAAGAAGATGTCCAGTGTTAGGGAAAAATACTCACAACGAGCATCAATCTCTGCATTTGAGTGTTTAATCCCATAGAAATTGTTAAAAAAAATATTAAAACCATATCTAGTACCCCCAAATTCCCTTGATAGATCAATAATAAATATTAATAAATTCCAACACCCCAAGAAGATATTCAATGGCTTTCCAATCTCAGTTCTTGGTTATTCGAAGCTCTATTAGGAGGTATGCCTCTCCTCAGGCATGTGTTTTATTCTCAAATGATATACCATTCTTCTACAATTGTTCTGGTGGGTTTTTATACTATATTTTATTGGATATAGAACTATATTTTATGTATCTATATCTTGGCTTCAGGATATATATCTATAATTAAGGGATCTTGATTTTTTTCTAACAAGGGTTTTTGTTTTAGATTCAGATTTTGTTTCCTGTTGTTAATCCGTTGAAATTCGGAATTTCTATTCGGTGATCACTCAATAAAAAAATGAGTTTTGAGTTTTATAATTTAAATCCTATATTATTTTTTATAATTCGGATTTTTTAATTTATTTAATTTATATTTTATGTTTAGAAATTAATTTCCAGATTTAATTAATTAATTTGATGAATTAATTATTTTATGGATATTTAATATAGGGGATATTTTAGATTATATGTTTTGATATTTAATTGTCGAATAATTAGGATATATTAATAATTTTTAAATGAAAGATTAATTAGAGAATTAATTATGAGATATTAAGATTGTGGATATTACATAATGAATTGTTCAATTTACTATGACATATTATGATATTCAATTTGAGATAATTAACTGTTGAATTAATTATGAGATATAGAGTTAGTTGATATGAGATAATTAAATGATGAATTAATTTTGAGATATTAAAATAGTGAATTTTTATAATTAATTGATGAATTAATTATGGGTTAGTGATTATTTAATAATGATTTAATTAAACTGATTGTTGTCATTAATTAATTAGGGAGTTAACTAATGGGGATTATGTGACGACTAATATTTTAATAAGTAATGAGATTGATATGATTAATAAATTGGTGAATTAAATTATGGGACTTGTATTATTGAATAATTGTTGAATTTTTATTGGAATTGATGTGGATAATTAATTATTGAATTGATTATGTGTGGATGAATGATAACATGGGAATTAAAATATGAATTAATTAATGGTAACATATTCATTGAATTGTGTTAATTATGAATAGGAACATGGTTATTAAATTGATTAAATTAAGGAATGGGAACATGGTCATTCACATATGTGAGGTATGAATGGTAACATGGGAAATAAACTAGGATTTAATGATGGGTAATATGTTCATTTGATTTTGTGAATTATTGGATTGTAACATAGTCATTCATTTGTTAATTTAATTCAAGAAAGAAAACAACAGAATTATGAAATCTGAAGTTCTTTTGGATTATATTAGACTCTAGAATAGGGAAAAGAAGGTATTGAGTGTATGGTTGTCAATGGGAACCAAGGCATTTATGTGGCTAAATAAAGAATAGTTGATATTCTGATTACTACTTACTTATGAATTGTAATTATTTTATTCATATAAAATCATACACTATTATTTGATTGGATATTTTCTTAGAAACCATATCTGGTTCCCTAATGAGTTATTCCCATACCCAAATCAGGCTTCCTAATCAATAACTAAATTGATTTGATTGTTCCATGATCAGATAAGTGAAAATACCATGTGTTAGATGGCTGAGTTGGGGTGGAAAATGGAATAAGGAACTAGAAGTGGTTTGAGACCTACATGGGATTTTTTACTGTCTTTACTTTGGCGTTTTAATTTTCAAACAATACACGTATATTAACACATAATATCTATTGTTCATTTTTTATATAGTATTTTCATTTTTGGTCATCATTTGAGATTGTAATCGTTCTGATAATTATTATATATTTGGTAAAAAAATTACTATTGTTTTACACTAAAAAATTTGATAATGTTTATCCATTAATCATATTAGAGACTCAATACTATTTTGTATCCTCTAGAATATGTGTGGGTCAGTCTAAGGTCATGTACTGAAAATCGAAGGGCACCATTGTGTGGGACCCAGGTTGGGGCGTTACAAATTGATATGAGAGCCCAGTTTTCATTTCTTATTCAATTAATTACTATTTTTAAAGGGTTAAAAAGACACTAGGAATTTTCAGACATGGGTAATGAGATCATGAATGAGAGGATCTTACCCATTTATGGTACAGAACTCATCTACCATAGGAGTGAATTTAATTATGGGAAATGTTTGTTACAATTGAGGTTATTTCACCTTGGGTGACACACCTGTTGTGTTAGGTGATTACTGATGTAGATATTTTTTTGATATTTGAATCATGGATCAAAATTGGAATGAGATTTTATTTTCAATCATCCTTATAGGAAGTAAATTTTATAGTGAAAACATCATTTTAGGCACGCATGGGCAAACATGTAATTGGTATGTTGTAAAAATTGAATTGCTCTTCCTTGATTGTGAATTTGAAATAAAAAAGGTGTCTAATATGAAATTTAAAAAGATGGTAAAATTATGATATATTAGAAAACAATTGATTAATAAATTAGAAACATGAAAATTGATAATCAATTTATCCTTGTTACCCAGGACCTATGTGTATGATGGTTAAAAAATAGTGATAGCGCCTCTGTTTTGGACCCATTGTGAGGGATAGGGAAAATACATGTTGTTTAATGTTTTGTTCATCCTCTTAAACAAACATTTTAGTGTTGTGTTATGTGTCCTAATATGTTTCTATATACTTTTAGAGAGTATGCCTCTATAATGATTCTTGTTTCAAGGATGATTGCAGGACATGACAAGAGATGATCCGCCAATGGTGGAACCTGAGGCACCAATCATTCTGAATGAGTATGTCAGGGATACGTTTTGAGATAATATATCTATATTTATGAGTATTATCATTATATTACTTGGGTGTTTTTTTAAAAGAATGTTTTTCCTTATGATGGAGTTATATTTACAACACCCTTCGACTTTCTTTGGAGAGGGTAGAGGTATCCGAGTTGAATTTTTGGTAGATTCCATTATGAAAATACAAGAAAATTTGGATACCCCAACTCATATGAGGTTCATGTTGGATACTTATATGCTATGATGAAAAATAAATCTCTGAGGGTACATAAAGACCTGGATGGGACTGACTACTGGTATTTTAAAGAAGGGGTTTTGGGAGATGTTCTTAGAAAAATTCAATCCACAAACACTGGGGAAAGAGAGAGCTGCTGATTTCAAGGGGTTGACTTTGGGGATTGTGTCCATGAAGGACTATGTTGTATTATATATACAATTTCAGTTTTTTTAGTGTTTGAAATGTATTAGATGACTATGAATAGGAATTTCTATGATAGAGTTAAATGTGTGATTATGTACCATGTTATCATCTTTTAGTAAAATATGTTTATTGAGTTAGTGGGTCTAGATCACGTAGATGTGGGTGACCTCAGAGAGGATTCTAGTTTTGGGATAATAATTTGTCACATACATGACTTATTTTAAAGTCAAAATTCATTTAATTTACATTTATTTATTTTTGGGGTTTCTCAAGCTTTTATGGTGAAATGAGTGAGTTTTTGTGAATTGGGCCAAACAGTGAGCCCAATTCCAGAATTATAAATAATTTTTGATTATTTTATAAAATTTTCATTTTTTAATATTTAGCACCCATTCCAATTCATAAATGGTCTCCCCTGACATATTAACACCACCATTGTAGTTTGGAGCCTTTAGAAATCCATAACCAAGGTGTATATGTGTTTTTATTTAAGGGATTGAGCCTGCCCGAAATCCCAATTACAGTTTTAAAAATAAAATTTGATTAATTAATAACATATTCAATTTTAATGATTTTTCGATGATTCCAAGCCTCACACACTCCCATTGAAAACTGACGCGCGCCCAACATCTCTCACCCCAATTTGTAGCTCTTCTTCATCACGATTGAGTGATTAACTTCTTAGGGTTTCTAAATTCGGGCAGTTTTGAGGAGGTAAGTTAGTTCCATCATAACTCTCTCAATTGTTACTATTTTTCCTCCATTACTATTCTTAAATGACCTACTCATCCTTTTTCAAATCTCTCTTAAAGTTTTTATTGTTTTAAATTTCATCTACTGGTGTATTATGGGAGATTCTTCAAGATCTTTCAAGTAAGTGAGTCTCTTCCATTGCTCATTCAAATTGATTAAAGTTTCATTCTATTTTCTTGGGGTTTATTCCCATTTCCATGAAGTACCACATGACCAGAAGGTAGGGTTTAGAACCTAGGGTTTAACCTTGGGGTTTCCTTGTCTAATTGTGGGGTTTTAGGTTTGTTCTAAGTCCCTCTTGGTGCGACGATGGTGTGACTTGATTTTCGCACGTTGATTCAAGGGTTTTCATTATTTTGGTAGGTGATTCCACTTTGTATGAAATCCTTGTGACATATCTAATATTTTTATTATATTTTCATTTTTAACCCAGTGATTTGGTGCTGCAAAATTTGGTTTTAGTGGTGTTTGTAATGCAAGTGCATTTTAAGGGCCAATTTCATGTGAAATCTGTGCCTTTTTTATATAAATCTTTTATTTGCTGATTAAGGGATTCCTTTTTATTATTTAGTTGAACTTACTAAACTGTAATAGGGATAAAATTTATTCTTTAATTGTTATTTTTCTATGGTTGTTGCTGCGAAATTTGTTTTGGGTGACGTTTGTTAAGAAAATGGTTTTTTAGTACCAATTTGGTGTTGAAATGGGTGTTTTAAATTTGTATTCTATGTGATGCTTATTGATATTGTTTTATAAATTATGTAATGAGTTTAAAGAAATTTTTAAGGTGTGTTGGATTCTGATTTGATAAATATGAGTATGAATATGGAGTTTAATTGGGGTTTTCAATGAATTTTGGGTGCAATACAAAGAAAGATTTGGAGAAGTTGTTTTATTGAAACTCAAAGTGTTTTGTTTTGTGTTTTAAATGGTATAAAATGTGTGTAGCTACAGTACTGATTGAATGTGAATATTAGAGGTGTTTTATTTGAAAATGGATATATGTATCATTCTGAAATTGTTTGAGCACAAAGGGGGAATCCCTGGTACCTAGGTGGGGTAGATGTGTACTAGTATGGCTAGCGGACTGGATGAGTTTTGTCCCTGTTTCACCTAGAATTTGGATAAAGAATACTCTAATTAAACTATGTGTATGATGATTGGGGACCAATAGGTTATGGGTATATTCCCTACTAGTGGATCGTGCATGATAACAGATTTTACTATGGTTACTTTACACTGAGGAATGAGGTACATGGGGCCCGAGACTATCTAGTGCCTAGGGGTGTTACCGATTTTGTTTCTCATTATGTTTGTGGTATTTTACCCTATACTGGGGTATTTTTGGAAGTAAATTAAAGTATCTAACATTTATATTTAAATGTGCAAACATTCAAAAATCTTTAGCTTGGATTTTTTTTTCAATTTAATGTTGCATTTCTTGGATTTTATCAACTGCTTTTCTTTGCGTATTAAAATTGCTTTCTTTTTCACATTTTATTGCATGCTATTTGGAATCATTGGGTGGTATCATATTGGGCATATTATCACTCCCAACTTACACCCCTTGGGTGTTAGTCTACTTGGTTATGTTTGTCTCAGGTAATGGAATGGATAAGGGTGAGGGCGGTTCAGGGTGTTTGTCCCCATCCTTGGGGCAGATTTGTGGAGACAACTTAGGGGTTATGACCCCTTGTCATGTGGAGTCCACGGGGATATTTTTTTTATGTTTCATTATGTCTTTGGACATTTTGTAATTCATTTGAACTTATGTATTCAGTTCTGGATTTTTCTATAAACCTTGTTGGTATGAATTTTTCAGATTCATTTTATCAAATATTTTTGGTGTTTTATATATACGTATTTGAGTAAATCATTACCAAACCAAGATAAATGATACTCGGGTACTTGTGTCAGCTCGTGGAGATTGGGAATTCTATTCGTGAATTGTCAAGGGCTGGGTTTGGTGCTGGTTTTGGAGGCGACCAGATTCGGTTTGTGACAAAATGGTATCAAAGGGGGTTCGCTCTCTTTAGTTCACGTTATTTGGGGAACAGTCGGGAGAGTCTGGAGTTAGGATTATCAGGACTTGTAATTCTAGTTATGAGTAATGTGGCTGATCAACACACCTCATTATGGGATTCATGTCTCCATGGGATTTCTAGATTTATATGAGCCCTTTGGATTTCATGGATTGATGATGATTAGGGGAAATGAAAAGAGAGTTGGGTTACTGGTCTCTGTGAGCTCACTAGGTCTGGAAATCCATGTGGGGTCGGTGATATTTACCTAGAACACTCTATGTGATGGTGAAGAGATTGGAATATGGCTTCCAACCATATGTCCAAGTCACCCACTAAAACTAGGTTCCTCTCGCATTGTCTAGTATTCTTTAGTTTTGAAATCTTGGATCTTCGGTTTTAAAGTGACTTGGTTTTATGAAGCGTGATGTTTTTTTCAAATGATTATATAATAGAGGGAATGGTTAGATTTTTGAAAATGGAGTAATAAATTTTCATAATTGTATTTGAATGGAAAATAGTGTGTTTTCACCTCTTTTGAAAGCATGAACTATATCAATGTTGGTTTTGAAGAAGTGTTTCCAATAGAGTTTTCTCAACTATTGAAAGGTGTTTTAATGGGATTAGAGGTTTTTAAATTGATGAGTATGAATTGAAATTGAGTTTTAATATAAATTATTTATCCTTTATTAAAATATTAGTAAGATTTAATCTGGGTTCGATTTCGTGGTTAGAGGTTTTGAGAAAAAGGAGGTATTGGTTGATTGTTTTGGTTTTGAAAAGTGGAATGAATTTTTCTTATTTTAACCATTGGTATTTCCATGAGCGACCACATGCATGGGGTTATATAGGATTATTTATGGTTAATGGAATGGAAGGATTAGTTTTGGGATGGATATGAGGAGGGTTCCCATTATGGCACAGAAACATGCATGTGTAAGGCCCATGGGGTACCATTGGAGGATACACTAACCGCTGAATCATTTATTTTCAAAAAGATGATTTTAAATGAGAAACTTTAAGTATTTATGTCTAGTTTGGAATGGTGTTTATTAAATGTTTTTTCAATGTTTATGTCATGGGATGTTTTGTGTACAAGTACCCCTCCTGTTTGTATTGTGTTTTGGGTTTGTGTTTGGTTGGTAAGCTGTGTTGAAGGGATGGTTAGTGGTATCTTCTGAGAAATGTTTTGGGATGCTTTTATGGTGTTTTATTTTCATGTATTTTGATCAGGTTTCTAGTATATCTTGACCAATGGACCATCTTGGTTGGGTGCTTAGGTTAAATTGTTGGATAAGGTACGTCCCATTAAGGATTACTGCATAACTAAAGTGCAACCCAGATTGGTTCTCAATTAGAAGACCCTCCAGTTGTTCAATATGAGGAATATTTTTCTTGAGATTTTTAGATTGATTCTACACCCATTCCTTTCCTAGTTTTGTGTATCCTCTTGCAGTGGGAGTGTGATCATGGAAGGTTTAAAGAGACCATAGCCTCTTAAGTTTCCTGATTTGCCGATGGTGGAAATTGTATGGGGTTGTTATCATGATGAGTATCTGGATGGTGTCTAAGAGGTCCTCTCAGTCCATCATAGTCTCTTTGAAGAAGGATTTTACAATAAACTACCAGTGTGGAAAATTTGGTCATGAGAGGATATTGTGGCAACTTTCTAGAATTGTGTGTTCTTTTGGGATATTGTATACGGTCCCACTCCATGCATTTTTTATATCAGTTGAAATGGTCATGTTTAGTGAAGCCTTGTGATTTCGTGCACTCGATTGACATTAAAGGTGAAAGTCGTAAAATTCTCTAAGAGTCTCTTTATTTTGGGAGAATGTCTCCCTGGGAGGAACTTCAAAATCTACAATTTTAGAGGAAGGTGATTATAGGTGTTATTTACTTGTATTGTTTCTCACTCTAAGAAACAAGGTGTGATGTGTGTTCATTTTCTAAGCCCTTGTTTTAGTGAAATATAGAGTTAGGCTAATCTGAGTTTGGAATGTGTTATGTCTTATAAATATTATCGAGGATTTTATTATAGTTTTTGGGGGAACTAAAAGAAGAATTATCATTCAGGGGGGTTTCCAAAGCCTAACTGCGAGGTCAAAGATGCTTCAATCATTTGAGCTCCAACCATAGGTCTCAAAGAGAAGATAACTCTTAGTCAGGGGAAATCCTAGGGTTTTTTAAACCCATGTACAATGTCTTATCCTCAGTATTAAAGATAGTAAGAGTTTAAAACCTCCAGTTTCAGCATATTTCTTATATTGTTCCCATTCGGTGGAAATAGGTTGAGGGCCTTGTACCCATGTCATCAGCTAAGGTCATTCCCTCCCCCTTTGGTTTCCATCGAGTCATTAGAGAATGGTTGGAAATTTAGATAGACGTGTTGAGAATAAAGTTTATGTATTATTAGTAGTGACCATGTTCCAGGAAGCCATGTGAAAAGAATGATTTGTATAGTTAGTGCAGAATTTCCCAAACAGTCCGGACTGACCCTGTGTGCATCCCAAATCTTTAAAAAAATTGGGTCTTTCTTTGTCGGCCCATGCTGGTCAGTTAAGATGGTCGGTTCTTATGGTGGGGAGACCCACTATTATTCTCATATACATTCCTTCGTAAACTATTAATGGAATTATACCCTTTTTACTAGGGAGTTCATTCAAGCCTCCCCCTGTTAGTGTATTGATTTTTTCTCGTAAAATAATATAGGTTGCCTCTTATGGTGGGGTGCCTATTTGTGTCCCCCCATACCAATAGCTCTGATTTATCCATGGACATGGCTTGGTGGTAGGTAGTCTCATTTGAAACAATCTAGATACCAACATCTTCCTTGATTAAATGTTGGGATTGGAGAGATCTCAATGGTTTAGTTAATGTAAGGTAAGTGTAACCTTGTTCAATGTTGTTGTTCGTTTGGGTGAATTTCTTGAGTCATGTTCGGATAGTGTTCGAGGAGTTTCATTTTGGGATAATGTATCAATGTGATTGATCATTTTAGGAAAGTGGTGTAAGTTTGGGTTGTGAGATTAAACATTCTTTAATTGATCACTGGAGGTGTTTTGGCCCTTGGGGGTGAAGCTTGGAAAAGAAGTACATCTTGGTTAATCGGTTGTGTTTGGTTTTGGTTTCTGGCCTTGCTATAGCTTTACAGGGATAGAAAGTTTTCATGGTGGGGAGAATTGTCACATACAAGAAATATTTTAAAGTTAAATTTAATTTAATTTCCATTTATTCTTTGTTTTTGGGGTTTCTCAAGCTTTTATGGTGGAATAAATGAGTTATCGTGAATTGGGCCAAACCGTGAGCCCAATTCCATATTTAAAAATAACTTTTGTTGCTTTTATAACCTTTTCATTTTTTAATATTTTTCCCCCATTCCAATTCGAAAATGGTCTCCCTTGACATATTAACACTACCATTGTAGCTTTCAGCCTTTAGAATTCCATAACCAAGGTGTATATAGGTTTTTATTTAAGGGATTGAGCCTGCCCAAAAGATCAATTCCGGTTTTAAAAATAAAATTTGACTAATTAATAAAATATTAAATTTTAATGATTTTCTAGTATTTCCAAGCCTCACAGGCTCCCATTGAACCCTTCCACGCTCCCAACCTCTCTCGCCCCAATTTGTAGCTCTTCTTCATCACTATTGAGAGCTTAACTTCTTATGTGTTCTAAAATCAGGCAGATTTAAGGAGGTAAGTTCATTCCATCATAAATCTCTCAATTATTACTATTTTTCCTACATTCCAGTTCTTCAATGTCCTCCTAATCCTTCTTTGAAACTCCTTTTAAGTTTTTACTATTTTAAATTTCAGAAACTGGTGTATTATGGGTGATTCTTCAAGATCCCTCAAGTAAGAGAGTCTCTTCCATTCCTCTTTCAAATTTCTTAGGGTTTCATTCTATTTTCTTGGAGTTTCTTCCCATTTCCATGAAGTAGCAAATGAAAAAGAGGTAGGGTTTCTAACCTCGGGTTTAACCATAGGTTTTCATAGTCCAATTCTGTGGTTTTAGGTTTGTTCTATGTCCCTCTTGGTGCGGTGGTGGTGTGACATGATTTTCGCACGCTGATTCAAGGGTTTTCCATACTTTGGTAGGTGATTACACTTTTTATGAAATCCTTGTGACATAGATAATTTTTTATTATATTTTCATTTTTAACTGATTGATTTGGTGCTGAAAAAAATGGTTTTAGTGGTGTTTGTAATGCAAGTGAATTTTAGGGGCCAATTTCAGGTGGAATTTGTGCTTTTTTTTATATTAATCTTATATTTGTTGATTAAGGGATGCCTTTTAATTATTTAGATGAGATTATTGAACTGTATTAGGGCTGAAAATTATGCTTTAAATTTTATTATTCTTTGGTTGTTGTAGCGAAATTGGTTTTGGGTGAAGTTTGTTAAGAAAATGGTTTTTGAGTACCAATTTGGTGTTGAATTGGGTGTTTTACATGGGTATTCTATGCGACGCTTATTGGGATTGTTTTATAAATAATTTAATGAGTTTAAAGAAATTTTAAGGGTGTGTTCGATTATGTTTTGATAAATATGAGTATGAATATGGTGTTCAAGTGGGGTTTTCAAAGAGTTTTGGGTGAAAATCAAAGAAAGATTTGGGGAAGTTGTTTTATTGAAACTCAAAGTGTTTTGTTGTGTGTTTTAAATGGAATGAAATGTGGGTAGATATTTTACTAATTTTATGTGACCATTAGTTGTTTTTTATATAAAAATTGATATATTTATCATTCTAAAATTGTTTGAGCACAAAGGGGAAGCCCTAGTACCATGGCGGGGGAGATGTGTACTAGTACGGCTAGTGAACTAGATGGGTTTTGTTCCTGATTCACCTAGAATTTGGATAAAGAAAACTCTAACTAAACTATGTGGATGATGATTAGGTACCAATAGGTTATGGGTATGTTCCCTACTAGTTTCTCATGCATGATAACAGATTTTACTATGGTTACTTTACCCCAAGATATGAGGTACATGGGGCCCGAGACAATCTAGTACCTAGGGGTGTTTCCGATTTTGTTGCTCATTGTGTTTGTGGTATTTTCCAATGTATTGGGGAGTTTTTGGTAGTAAATTAAAGTATCTAACATTTTTATTTAAATTTATCATCATTCTGAAAACTTTACCTAGAAAAATGTTTTCAATTGAATGTTGCATTTCATGGATTTTATCACTGCTTTTCTTTGCGTATTAAAACTGATTTTTTTCACATTGTATTGCATGATCTTCAGAATAATTGGTTGGTATCTTATTGGTCTTAGGCTCACACCCTATTTACACCCCTTGGATGTTAGTATACTTGGTTATGTTTGACTCAGGTAAAGGAAAGTCTAAGGGTTAGGGCGGTTCTGGGTGTTAGTCCCCATCCTTGGGGCGGAGTTGTGGATACATCTTGGGGGTGATGAACCCTTGTCATGTGGAGTCCATGGGGCTGTTTTTATTATATTTCATTGTTTCTTTGGACATTTTGTATTTCATTTGAACTTATGTATTCAGTTATGGATTTTTTAATCAACATTGTTGGTGTGAATTTTTCAGATTCATTTTATCAAATATTTTTGGTGTTTTATGTGTACATCTTTGGGTAAATTGTTCCCAAACCATGATAAAAGATACCTAGGAACTTGTGCCAACCCGTGGGAATAGGGAATGCCCTTCGGGCCTTATCACGGGCTGGGTTTGGTGCCGGTTTTGGCAGCGACCAGATTCGGTTCATGACATAATGGATGCTGGATAGTCATAAGTTTTGAAATCTCGGATTGGGAAGAATCTATAGGAAAAAATTAATAAGGGAAATGGGAAGTGGGATGAACAGATAGAGTTATTAGTTTATCATGATCCTACTAGAGTAACCTTCCACCTATGTGTGAGGACTTGACACTGCTAAAGATATTTCTCTTAACCACTAGTAGAGTGCTATTCTTACTGCAAGACAGGACATCTATAGATTTTCTACAGAACCATGTGACTAATGAAGAGTGACACATGAGCTCAACAAAACTGGGGTGAAGGAAGGGGATATTATTCACCATATTATTATGGCCTCTATATTTCTACTTTCCAAGGTGGTAGAGGAACTTTATGTGGTTCTTCATGGAAAGAGTTCTCGTATTAGTAAATTAGTGCATCTTAGGGGAGTCTGACTACATCACATGGAATAAGTGTAGAACAGTTGCTTGTCGTGCATCCTACACTTTTTTAGATAGAAGTGGGACAATTGATAATGATATGTACAATTTTTTAGACTATAATTTAGGTTGTTCTATATTTGATATTAGTTTCTTTCATTCTCTTATTTATTCAAAACATGTGAATAGTTTGAGCTGGGTAGTGGCGATCGTGAGTGGGGTGTTGATGATAGAAACACCTCTTGGATTATGGTTGAGAGAAATTTTCATATAGAAGGGTTGTTCTCCTAAAGTTGTTGAGTATCATTTTATATGGGATAAATATATTCTTGAGAGGTCGGGATTTGACCTATTTCTCAGAATGGATGGGTTTGTATAATTTCAATACCACATTGATGGTTACCACAAGAGAGGGAATTTTATGTTTCATAAACAAAAAATATATATTCACCATGGATAGTGGGATATCTACTTAGGTTGAGAAGGGACAAGTACTCAGTAACTGGTAGAGATCACAACCTAGTTTTCTAATATATTGATTGAAGCCAGAGGAGTAAATTGAGATTTATTTCCACAAAAAGTGGACATGTTCAGGGATGTATTTTCTAAAGAATTATTAGGGCTTCCACCAGAGATCGATGTGGACTTTACAATTGATATCATTTTGGGGGCTGATATAGTTTCAATTAATATATATAGAATGGAACCGACCCCATGTCATGCTTTCAAGACTTTTCTGGAGGAGTTGGAGTATAAGGGATTTGTCCATCTGAGTATATTTCCATTGGGTTCACTAGTTTTTTTTCTTTGATGACTAATAGAAGTTTGAACTTATGTGTTGATTACCAGAAGATAAACCAGATGATTGTAAAAAACCACTATCCTATATCGGGTGTTGATGAACTATTTGATCATTTAAGAGGGTCATGCATCTTATGAAATAATTATTTGATATCAAGTTATCATCAGTTTATAATTCATACATTTGATATATAGAGGAATTCTTTCATAATCATGTATGGAATGTATGAGTTCCAAGTAATTCCATTTGGGTTGAAAAATGAAGATGTACTACTTATTGGATTGATTAATATATTCTTTCACCCATACCTAGATATGTTTTGGGAAGTGTATTTGGATAAAATCATGGTGTACTACATGAATAATGATGGTCATGCCCACATATTGACATTTCCTAGTGTATAATAAGAGAGAATAATCTATACACAATGTTATCTAAGTGTCAGTTTTGGAATGATCATTTACAATTCTTGGGTGATGTTATCTTGGAAAAAGGTGTCCCAGTGTACTCTAAGATGGTTCATGTTGTGATTTATTGGGATATACACAAGAATGTACTCAATATTTGTATCTTTCTGGGGTTGGAATGATATTATATGAGACACATTCATGACTATTACCATCTATTAGCACCAATTTTAGGATTGAAAAAGAAGGGTATAATGTTTTAATATTGTGTTGCATGAAATAACTCATTATAGGAGATGAATAAGATCTTGAAATTGGCACCAATCACGATCCTACCTAAGAATGGTGATGTGTATGTGATGTATTGTGATGCTTCAAGGATTAGACTCAGAGCGGTGCCAATGTAGGGAGATCATGTTTTGATATATAGGTCTTGGTATTTGATGCCTCATTAACATAACTACACCATTTACAACCTCTGTTGGGTAGTAGTTTTTTATTACAATATTTTTTGGAGACACTATCTATTGGGAGAGAAGTTTATAGTGTATATTAATCATGAGAGAATAAAATATAAATTTTCTATATGAGATTTGAATCTCTAGAAGTAGATATGGGTTGAGTATAAGCAGTTGTTTTATTTTGATATAGCATATATTACTGAAATGAAAACATTGTAGATGATACATTGAGTAGGAAAACTCAATACTCAGACAGTTTAGGAACCTAATGCTGCGTGGAAGATGATGACTTAACTCACATAGATTCATGTTTTGTTATATAATAGTCAAGAGTAAATGACTCCCATGTCATATTTCATGTAATATAACCATTTAAGACATATTATAGACCAAAAGTATAAAGATTCATAGTGTTTAACCATGAAAAAAGGCCTTGACGGTGGATTGACACAATCATATTGAAGGATAGATAGTGATGAGATAATATATTTCAATAAATGGATTTTAGAACCAATGAGAATATGGTGGGAGATGATGTGTGAGTTTCAAGCCACAAAGTGTGTAGTTCATCTAGGTGTGAAAAAAACTATCGTGATCTATGAAGACATTTTTGGTGTTCAGGCATAAAAAACATATAACAGTGTTTGTGACATGATGCTACACTTTTCAACAGGTGAAGAATGAGCATCAATGACCTGCCAGTTAAAAAAATCCATTTCCCATTCTTAAATGAAATTGTAACAAAATAAATACAGAAATTGTGGTGGGGTTCATGGGGATATCTGAAATTAATTCTTCTTTTGGGTACTTGTGGATAAACTGATGAAGGTTTGACATTTCATCCCTATAGAGAAAACATTCTCAGTCTAGAATTTGGGAGAACTGTCTGTTTGTAAGATAGTTTGTCTATATGGGGTTCTGTGGCCTATTTTGTTTTACATTGTTTCATGTTTTACATTTCTCTTCATTCAAGGATAATAGAAGGCACTTGGTACGGTGGTTTTGTTGAGTACACATTCCACCCACAGACAGATGTACACTCACAGGAAACTATATATGTTCATGAGAATATAAAATGAACATATGTTCTTGATGTCAGTGGGTCTTGAGAGAAGCACATAGCTTTATTATAGTTCCCCAATAATAATAGTTATCAGGATACAATACATATGGAACCATATGAGGAAATATATTGTAGGTCCTAAAGATCACTGTTATGCTTGATAGAGGTTAGTGAGATATAGTTGTTGTCGATGTGTTTCCTACACAAGACATTAGATGAGTTATATATGACTCATAATGGTATGTATACTAGTATTCATAAGTCAATAAATGTCGATGAACCCTAGAGTTTATAGAGGGTAACCGTTTAATCCTTCTGGTGTCGCCTAAATTAGGTTACTGTATGATACAGAGGTTGGGAAATCCAGTACCTAGGTTTTTTGGAATGTTTGAGGTTATAGAGAGAATTTGGCCAATGTCATACCAATTGGCTCTTCCATAGATATAAAATGATATGAATAATGTTCTCCATGTGTAACAACATCCACAGTGTCACCCCGACCCTTCTCATGTGATCAATGTGGATGATGTCAAGGTTGATATTGATGTGTCCTTTGAGTATAATATAATATGTTTGTTGGATCATAGTGAAAATGTGTTATGAGGGAAGAATATGATAATATTTCACATACTGTGGAAACATGAGAGGGTGTAGGATGAACCATAGGAGATATATGTAGATATGTGGTCCTAGTGTCCCAAACTTTTTGACTCAAAATCATAGATGTATATTGGATTATATCTTGAGTATGAGTTTTTATAGGTTAGAATAATGTAAGAGCTTGTCCTTTTTTATATATGACTCATGTTCATTTACAAGTAGTATATTTACTTGCATTTTGTAATTTTGGTTTGAGGATACATTTAGGTGTACATTGGTGATTATTTGAGAAAATTGGATCAATACGGGAAGTGCACAGTTGGCACCCAATATTCCTTAATAATATGCCATGCCCAAGAAAACTATAAAACCCATGATAGAAGGTGTGTACATGGATAGTGAAATTTTTTTCAAATCACGTTCTCTCTTAGGATAAACCACACAAAACCTAGAAGAGGCATACATTATGTGCATGGCTTGGGGAAATTATTCACCCAGAGTAGCAAATTATGTGTATGTGTCTTTAATCCTCGGAAAATTATTACATAATTCCCAAACCACATATAATAACCCCAAACACTCTATATCAACCCATAAATTATTTCTCTCAATTATAGAGACTCTTGGAAGTATTCCAATGCTTTATTCCCTACGTTCTTGGTTATTCAAATCCTACTTGGAAGATTTTCATCTATTCAAGTATGTGGTTTCTTCTAGAACGATCTCACATTTTTCTCCCATTTTTTGTTAGGTCGTTATCCACTGTTTTTTCCTCTATATCTATATTTGATTAATCTAGAACTACACTTGTGTATACTAATCTAGAATTAATTGATATTGATTGGTTGGATCTTGGATTTAGGTTTTAGATCTGGATTACATTAAACATCGTTACTCTATTGAAATTGGGGATTCTAATCCAGAAATTGTTCACCAATGAAAAAAGGTTGTTTTTTATAATTCAAATCCTATAGTCTTGATTGAAAATATGTTTATGTAATTGTAGAAATTCTATTCGATGTTTGGAAATTTAGTTCTTGATTGAATTAATTATTTTGATGAATTAATTAATTTTGGGAGATGTGATATTGGGGATATTTCAAAATTATAGATTTTAGATAAATAATTTTTGAATTATTAATGAGATATTAATAAAATATAATTGAATGATAAATTATTGATTTAATTAAGAGTTATGGAGATATTTGATTTGAGATAATTAATTTTTTAATTAATTATAAAATATTGTTATAGTTTATTTGATATAATTAATTGTTAAATTAATTATGGGATGTTGAGTTTGTTGATTTGAGATTATTAATTGAAAAATTAATTATGAGATATTGAGATGGTGAATTGAGATACTTAGTTGTTTAATAAATTATTAGTTAGTGATGAATTAATTGATCAGATAATTAATAGGATTTTTCTTCTCAATTAATTAGTGAATTAAGTACGGGGAATTATATGATGAATATTTTTTGAATTGGTAATTATATTGAAATGATTAATTAATTGGTTAATAAATAAATGGGGTTTTTATAATTAATTTTTTTTAATTATTATTGAAATTGATGAGGATAATTAATTGTCTAATTAATATTATCTTTATTAATGGTAACATTGGTGTTCTTTTATGTATTGATGATAGCAAAAATGGTCATAAAATTGTAAAAATTAAGGAATGGGAACCTTGTCATTCAATTATGAAAATTAAAGAATTAGAACATGGTCATCGAAATCTGTGAGGTATGAATGGTAACATCGGAATTCAATTATGAGTTAATTAATGGTAACACGATCATTAAATTTGGTGAATTAATGGATTGTAACATGGTCAATAATATGTGATTTAAATTACTGAATGGTAATAATGAAATTATTAGATTTTATATTCTTTGTGATTAGTTCATAATCCATCATTTTTCGAAGCAAGTATTGAGAGTATGGGTGTCTAACGAAACCCAGAGGGTTATGTGGTTGAATGAACAATAGTTGATAATGTAAAAACCATTTGCATTTGAATTGTAATTAATTTATTGATACAAAAAAGTACACTATTATTTGAATGGATATTTGTTAGATACCACTTTTGGTGTCCAGCTGAGTTTTACTCCCAACCAACTCATATTGCCTGATTGGTACCCGAATAAATTAAATGTTGTTAAGACATGATAATGGAAGGGGCCTATGATAGATGTATGATCTGGGGTGGAGAAAGGATAATTTATCTAGAATAATTTCAAGATGATATTGGGAGTTTTTAGTGTCTTCACTTTTAATTGAGTTTGAATTTTGACACTTGATAGGTACATTATAATGACATATCTATTGTTTAGTTTTGATATTTTATTTCATGTTTTGGTCATTATGTGATATTGGAATCCATTTGGTTATGTTATTATATTTGGTTATTGTTTTTTAAATTTACACTAGTTTTTTACTCTGAAAAAGAGGCTATGCCCCCCCATGACTGATGTTAGACCCTCAGTGCTAGTCGGTAGTCTCTGATTTACAATAATTCATGACTATGGTCACATAGAGAATAAAAATAGGGAACCAGTGTGTGGATCTGAGGTTGGGATATTACATAGACACCTCTATCATCTAAATCAAAAGATCATGAACCAATAAAATCTTCGTGGTGAATAGGAAGAATGTAAACATCTTATTGTGTCATATCCATCTACGTCCCATTGAACTACATTTTTATGAAGTGGGAAAATCGAATGCCTATCTATACACTAGAATCTATGACCCTCCATCCTTTAAGGGGTAAATAACTGTGAATTTTTTTTATATTGAGCCACTATTTAAAAAAATATATAAAGGTCCATAAAATTAATCGAAATGTACCATGGGATGTCTACTTCCCCCAAACTCAACATACTTATTAGTTTAAATATCCTAATTATCAATATGGGATTGATATCTAAAGATCACTTTGTATCAGAAAATTTTATTTAAAATAGAATGGGTCATAATTATATATTTATAGAGTAATAAAATTATTAATTAATTGTGAAATATATTTATTTTATAGTATTTTATATTTTTGATTCATTATAATCTTATTTAAATTTGATATTTTTTATTTAATAAGATATGAAAAATATATGTTTTACTCTTCTATCCAGTTATATACTATTGTGATGTCAATTTTCAAATTTATAATAGTGATATTACTATTTCTAATGGTTATAGAATTATTATAAGTTCATTTTGTTTTCTACTTAATATCAATACATAATATTTTTACATATCATTAGTGACTTATATTTATATTGAGGTTATATTTTTAATTCTCAATAATGAATATTATATTAATAATGTTTTTTATAGTTTTTCTTAATGTTCTTCAGGTTTATTGATTATTCTATGGGAAAAAATTGATCTAAATTTAACAAATTTAGTTATTTTATTATTCGTTTTATATTATCCCTTTATAACAGTTTAAATATTTATAGATATATATATTACAAAAGTATTTTAATGTTTTCATGGTTTTTTTAAATTATATTTCAAAATATGACCTGTTTATATATATATTCAAAATAGAAATTACTTTTATAAAATTTCAATTCTTCATATATTTCCCCACATAATTCTTCACTCAAAAATTAAAATACTAGGATGAGAAAATGAGTTTACTTCTATTTTAAAACATCCACACATTCATGGAATACCTCATTGTATTTATAGTTCCATCTATATAGAGTGAAAATATCGGTTTCCTTATTAAATAGAACTAACGAATACTACACACAGTCATGAATATTGTGATAAAATTAAATTTTAAAATTTACATTTTCCTACAAACGAAAATATTTGTATCATAATAATAAATAATTTTTAAATTTAAATAATTACATCTCAGAGAAAAACCCAATTGAATGAAAATAAAATAATGTTTTTGAGGATCGAATACAACTATTAATAACTGTAAGATGATTATGAACATTTAACTATAATAAAAGATAACTAGCATCCTATATAGATTTCATAAATTTTATACTCATATTCATATTCATATAAATTTCATAATAAGAAAGGGGCGAGATCAATAATCAATAATGAAAAAGGTCAAAGGGATTTCATATGGTGTTTGATCATCAGAATGTGATAAAACATTAATATTTGTGAAATATTTATTAAATAGAATATGGAAGAAAAATTGTTTTCATGGAGACAATATAGAAGGAATTATAGTCTCAAATGAACAAATATGTAAAATTTCATCAGAGTGAAGAATCACGAGACAATAAAAACGATCGATATTAACATATTCTTGGTATAAAAATATAACATTTCATAAGAAAATAATTATAATTCATAATATGGTTGAGTATGAATTTCAATCTTATTTGTATAAAAATGTGTAATTGGGTTAATAACATGTATAAAATATTGGAATTGGTATTGAAACTTGTGTAACCTCTTGGTATTTATTTCAAAAATTATGTTCCCTTGGGCTTGGGATAATCCTTTTTATACCCTTGTGCATGGGATAATCAAACCATGTAACCTTGAAATTAATATAATCTTCTCATATACCATTGGGCTTGACTTAAACCTCCCCCAAACCTTTTTATCATTGTATAATCATTGCATTCCCCCATGGTATTGGGATAATGTTACCATTTACCAGTTGGAATGTAATAATCCTCATGTTCACCCTTTGGAATGAGCTCACCATCCCTATACACTCAGTATTTGGATCACCACATGTGTACCCATACTCTTCGTATTACCACTCATACACCATTTGAAGATAATGATATATGGACCTTACAATTTCATTGTAGGGTTATAATGGACCAAAAAAACATATAATAATAAAAGTTAATATGTGTTTAATTAGAAAATAAAAAATGATAAATTCAAAGAAAAATAATTAATAATTGGAAAAGAGATGGGTTTTAATAAATCATCATAAGAAAAATTCATAAACCATAAATGGATATTAGGTGGAAAGTGGTATAAGAGAATATAAGAAGTTTAAAGTAAAGAGAATCAAATATTTCTATAGAGATAAAAAAATATTTTCTTGATCAATGGGTAATAATTTTGAACAATAAAATAGAATAACTCTAGTATTTTTTAAAAATATTTTTGAACAATTTTTTGGTAGAACATTTTAAATTATGGAATTGATGTTTGATTAAGAATAATGATTACAATGGTAGACAACATTTTAAACATGGATATGTAATTTTAAAAATAAATAATAAAACTATCATAAAAATGGGATGTTGCTATTCAAATTCATATGTCAATTTCAAAGAGGATAAAGAAATATTTATTAAAACACTTACCTAATAAATGAATTGGAAATTAAACATCCTTGAAAATTCTAATTTTTTTCCAAATGTAAATTTGTAGTGGAAGATAAAAAAATTGATTATAAAAAAATGAAAAATAGTTATTTAATATTTTGAAGTATATTCTATTGAAAACCAAAATCATAAAAAGAGTAATAAAATATAAATATGAAACAGGAGATAAAACACAACTATGTTTAATAATAACATAGAGCATCTGTGTAAAAAAATGTGGAAAAAAATCCCCATTAATGAAGGTCAATTATTGCGTAACATTTCATAATTTTATGGTGAAGGAATCAATCAGAGAAATTTTTTAATTCAAATGTGTCATTTAACCAATATAAAAATATATATTTCCATATATATTCTATGAGTGGAATTAACTAACTATATAAGTATACTGGTCATGATAAAACATTATAACTCAATGAATGGTGTCTTGAGTCAAAATATTCCCTACAAAATCATTGTCGATTCAATAAAAACCCCATGAAAGACATAACATAAGAGATAGTAGTAGATCAAATGTATTTCATGTATAACATTATAAAGTTTATACATAGATTTTTTATATATGAAACAAAATTATTGTAATTAATATGACACAAATCGCAAAAAAATTGAAAATTGATATAAGAGTCCCTGATGCTTTAAAATTTGTTTTTATTAAGATGCTGTTACTGAGATATCATGAAATCAAACATCCAATACAATGAATGAAATTTAATTCATTATATTATATTTTTAATTGGATGTATACAATTGATTTAAGTTAAATTATATTATAAAATGAAGAAATTTATTTAATAAAGGTATTTGAGATAACACACTGAAACCGTAATTCATGATTTATAAAAAAACATTACCCTACTATATAAAAATAAAATTATTTTAATAAATTATTTAACAACCATATTCATACCTATACCATTTTATAAAAGTAATTTATAATAATTAAATACATAAATTTTAAATAGTCACATTTTTATCATTAAACTTTATTACTTGTGATTTTTTGCTTAAAACAATTTTTGAAATAGAAGGGTAAATTTTAGTATATAAATTCCAATTTTTTTCATTACATGATAATTTTATGTACTAGAATTTTTTTTAAATGATTTATATTTTTATAATTTCATTTCATAATACTGGTAATTAAAATTCATGTTGATGAAGTTGTTGACCGACTTATTTCAGTAATGAATATTGAAAAAAATGGTGGTACATTAATAGTAAGTTAAATGTAAAAATAAAATTTCTAAATTAACAAAACAAAGTAAATTTTTTTTAATTAATTTGTAATAATTTCGTAATTTATTTTTATATACTCATTTATGATGGCTATTTAATTTATTAATCATGTTGGTGGTTCAAACATGAAAAATTAGAAGAAGATGTAGTCTCTGGGTTTGTAAGGTTATGAAAGTGATAATTTGACATAATATTTGTTTTATAGATTTATAATGATGTTACATAGATTTTTTAAATGTTAAAAAATATATTAAGACAGTTTTATATTGATATTGTTTTTGATTCTTTCATCGAGGTTCACACATCTGTCCGTGGAAGGCGCGCAGGTGTTTCACTGAATTCCCGTATTCGAAAGGCATGCAACATCCGTTACCTTTTTTGGGACGTTTTATCCATGATTGAAACCGGATGATGGGATGTCAGTTCTTCTTTCTGTGGATTCCTCCACTGAACTCGTCACCTAGTCTGAGTTTCCCTTATTGACTGAGACATCGTTCGTGAAACTCTTCCCAGTGCCATGTCTTCATGGATGCTGGTTAATTACACTACTTCTGTCGGGACATTCCAAGGTGTCCGATTAGGGCAGTATCCTACGGTCAGGGGAGTAGTCATGTTTGAAATCACTGTAATGTTTGGAAGCTAGAGAGCTAGTAAGTATGGGTTTATTCCCCTTATTACAGGGCTTCTCAAGGGCGAGAAAGCCCGAGGAATCCCACATAGAATACAAGAAATTATATGCCATAGGCATGTATATAAGGTTTTCCTCATCTTCCCATATTTAACACAAGGTATGCCGCAAGTTTAACATCTAGCAGCGACTTGTTGGACTGATTGGAACACTGACTAGAGTGGATCAGATGGGTTCAACCCCTAGAGGGAACACATATGCTAGGAGATGAATTGGCATGACCCCACCAGGATGTGGTGGTCCGGGTAAGAATCAGGATGGATGATAGATATTGAATTAAGTAGAGATATAATGGTATGGAAATGACGTGAGGACAACATTGATTTTGGTCCAAATCCTTGAAGATTCTACATATTTCCATTACAGGGAATCAAAGTCCCCGTAGTTCGGTGAGACGATGGTGAACTTGAGGAGGAATCCCATGAAAATGGACCCATAAATGGGACCTAGTGGAAGTGGATCCTCTGGATTGGGGAATGACCTTCCCGAAACAGATAGTCTCGAGGGAGAGATCAGGATCATTCATGAGTGATGAGCTTGAACCTCAAAGAGGCTACCTACATATCCCCATGGTAGGGAATCAAAGTCCATGTAGTTCATATGACGACATCTAACGATCGATTGGGGACATCAATAGCTTACCGTCAGTTGGGTTATTTCAATGGCATACCGTAGAAGGTGGTTAAAAATGGGTTACCACTGACTGGGGTTGACAATGGCTTACCACTGTTTGGGGTGACAATGGCTTACCATTGGATGGGGTTGACAACGACTTATCGCTGATTGCGGTGACAACATCTTAATGCAGGATGGGGCGACAACCTCTTAATACTAGATGGCGTAGACAATGGCTTAACAGATGATGGGGTCAAAATGGGTTACCATTGGATGGGGTCACAACGGATTTCCGTTGGATGGGGTGACAACGGCTTACTACTAGCTGGGGTAACAATGGTTTACCATTGGATGAGGTAACAATGTATTACCACTAGATGAGGTGACAACGTATTACCGCCAGATGGGGTCAAAATGGTTTACCACTAGATGGGGTCACAATGGTTTACCGCATGATTGGGTGACAATGGATTACCACTGGATGGGGTTGATCGTCGTTGAGGCTTCCTACATGCGCTGTCTAAGAGACAAGGATCAAAGCCCCCTTAGTTCAGAATGGTGGATGTAGTTTAAGGTCGTATTGGATGAAAAGGGGGAAATCAATTTAACATAATGGGGGATGAATGTGGTTCGACGTGAAGGGGGTTAGTACAAATGGATGTGGGGCTTGAACCTGTGAGGGTTTTCATATATACCATGCCTTGGAAAGGATAAAGACCATGTAGTTCATGAGGAGTGGGAACTGATGTGAATATGGTCAGGACCAATGGTTGTTGGGCTTGTACCTCAAGGAGGCTTCCTGCATACCATTCCATGGCTATAATCAAAGACTATGTAGTTCAGAAATGGCAGGAACTGATGTGAAGGGGGTTAGAACTGATGATTGTGGGCTTGAACCTCAGGAAGTCTTCCTATATATCTTGTCTTGTCAAGGATCCAAGACCATGTAGTTCAGAATAGTTTTTTGTGAGCTGATGTGAAGATAGTCGGGACAAATGGTTGGTGGGCTTGAACCTCAGGGAGGCTTCCTACATACCATTCCCTGTAAAGTATCAAAGACCACGTAGTTCAGAAAAGTTTTTGGGGCTTACACTCTTGGATTCCCAGGGATGATTGCATACTCAACGCTTACTTTAAGCCCACGTGAGTCATGCTCGGTGTGAGAAACAAGAGGCATAAAAGGCTTGAATATCACATCATGGAAGGTGTGTCCATAGTAAGTGGAATGGGGGATTACACGTGTCTAGTGTCCCATAGATATAGTGATTGGGATTTACTCCAAGATGGAGGCTCGAAGTCGGAAAATACCAAAGGGAGAAGATAGTATGAATCGGGATGCTCTCCCGCAAGAAAGCATCGGGGCTTACAAAAAGGTGGTTTCTATTTCCCAACGGACATACATTTCTCCAATAAAGAGGATCACATTATATATGAGGAATGATTTCACTCCCACAGGAACAAGTGGGTGTGCAGAATGTCCAAGGTGGGAGAACCCTGCGTGCAGTGCATGGGGAGAGGTCACTGTTTAACCTCATGTGCCGAGGACGAAAGAGCTTGGGAGTTTAACATCCTACAACTCAGATGAGGCCGGTACACTCCGCACTCTTAGGAAATACATAACTAATACCCTCCCACCCTTGAAGAAGGGAAGGAATCAATAATTCCATAGATAAGGGGTGTTAAGTTGTGATCCATTGAGGGGTCCATGTTAGCATGGCTATATGAAGGAGCAATATCCATTAGCATGCCTATGCGAAGAAGCATGAGAGGAAGCAATGAAATAGGAAGCATCTCCCAAGGGACCTTAAAATTGATTCATGAAAACCTGAGGGGCCACACATTAAAAGGTGTTGTATAGGAAAGGGGTTCATATGTAGAAGCCTTGGGATGCTCTGGTGCACTATATAGTGGAGGAGCTTCGTGAAGGGGGGTGGGTGCTTCGTGAGGTGTAGTGGCCTAGCCTAGGAATAGGGTATATGTTTATATAAAAGGTGATTTGTGAAGTGTAAAGGCATTCACAGAGCATGGCTTCATGAAACAAGGGTTCCTTGTGAAGCATAGTAGTTTGAAGTAGTGTGCTTCGGGAGGCATAGTGACCCTACCTTAGCATGTGTGTCACATGAGCATGAAGGGTACTTCATGAAGCATGAGTGCTCCGTGAGGGCCTGAGTCACATTGGGGACCTCCTTCCTTCACAGAGGCCCATGGGATCCGCAAAGGGAATCCCTTATTGAAGAGGGTCAGAATTCATGCCAAGGAAAAGGCACTTCGTGATGAAAGAGTACCTTGAAAAAATCATGGTTCGTAGAACTGTAACTGATTCGCGATATGGGAGCTCAAAGGGTTAATGGTCGGACGATACCTCTCTAGGATTGAGGGGAGCCTGGTATTTATAGGCAAGAGGGTACACATAGAAGAGCTCACTTGACGCGAATCCAGAGCTCATTTCACAGTGGGTTCGCGAATGTCAAAGGGGGTTTGCGGAGCATCCCGCCTCTTTGCTCCTCGGCGGGTTCACAAACATCAAAGGAGGTTCCCAGGGCATCCTACCTCCTTTATACATGGTCAGTTTGTGAATGTCAAAGGGGGTTCATAGATAATCTCGCCTCCTCTCTCCGTAGCGGGTTCACGAATGTCAAAGGGGTTAACGGAGCATCCCACCTCCTTGCTCCGTAGTGGGTTCACGAAGGAGGAGTTGGGTGCCGGCCGTAGGGCCCCGGGGGCTCCATGAATGGTCTACACGAGGAAGCTCCAAGTCCTATCTATTCTATCTCATTATTTCTAGATTTTGGTTCCAAAAAATTACCCCCCAAACCCAGACTGGGATTTGAGTGGAAATATAGGGTCAATGTATGAGGGTTAATCTCCAAAATCCCCCGTCCATCGTGAAAATGATTCACGAAAAAGGCTCAGTAAGTGGAGATTAAATGGTGTGGCTGAGCACGCCATGAAGCTCTCAGCGGTTAGATGCACCGCGATGTACCAGGGTTCCTCACCTATAAATAAAGGACCTGATTTCTCTTTTTTTCCTTTCCCTTCTCCATGATTTTGGATTTTAGAGCTCTCGATTCACGAAGCTCAGCGTTCTCCAAAATTTCTCTCCACAAATTGGGCCTTCCGCTTTGCGGTGCATAGTAAGTCTATGACTCCACAACGGTGCACTCCACTGCTGGAATCCAAAGGTTAGTGCAAGGGTTCTCGATTCTGTTGCTGGTATCGAGCACCACGAACTCTCTATGCAAATGAACTCCAAGAAAGGGCTTCACAATCCAAAATGAAAGGTTTCCAAATATTAAAAACAGAATGGATCACCAATAGGTAGCTAGGGGGTCCTTAAATATGCTGCATTATGGGAGGAAGTTTCAAATATCTTGAGTCTTGGGGAGTTGGTATGGAGCCACTCTGACCATGATTCGTTGGAGAATCCTCTATCAAAAAGACAAAGAAATTATCCACTATGTAAGAGGATACATCTGTATGGATTTGGACTGAGGGATGATGTCTTTCTCTCTGAATAATGTAGGGATGAGCTAGATTACTAGTTTAGGAGCACTCTGTGCCAGTGATAGTGGTTCTTTGCAGCTGATGGCCATGTCTTGGAGGACATCACTCATATTATTGCTGACTGTCTGTACATTCATCTGAACAATGTTGACGGGTAGGAATTACAGCTAGAGACATCCCCGCTCTATACCAGATGATCCTAAAGGTATCCCTAAGGAACCTATAGAAGGGATGGTCTGATGAGTGGGATCTACTATAGGTTGGAAACTTTACAGATGACTGGGCCTAGGCCTACTGGGTAGGTTCCTCGTGTGAAGAGTTCGGGGCAGAGCTGAGGAGAGTGGGCTTGTATGAGGTGGCTTGGGCCTCCCAATTCTATATCTATCAACTGAATCAGCTAATGTCAGTTTTGTTGAGAAGGTGGACATCGAGGACCAATATCTTCCACTTACACCATGGGAAGGTTGGCATCAGTTTAAGGGACGTTCATCAGATTCTGGGGGTCCTGATACTAGAGGAGATGTATGATGAATTCCTCCCTATTATGGGTGCATGGGAGGATACAAAGAAAATGTCGCCACTATCTATGGAATTGATGGAGCTAGTGCAGTGAGATGATAAGGACAAAGAGCACTCATACTAGAGGATTGTGGAGGATAGCCAGTGAAAAATTTAGGGATTCAGTGTCAGCACCGAGTAGCAATCGGTAGTCAGGCTGGAAAAATTCATCACGACTCTTTTCTGCAGTTGGATCCTGCCAGCGAGGGATACAAATATGGGTGTGAGACCAAGAACATTTTCCATGGCATCTATGTTGGTGACAGGTGGGTGGGTCAACCTAGGAATCCTAATGATTTCCAAGATGTACAAGTTGTTGTGGCATATCTGCGAGTGGAAGAGGCTATAGAGGATATGCGGGCCCTTCCACCTCCTGTATGGATGGATAGTGGAACATGTTAGGGGGTTCTATGAATATCTAAAACCCATATCCCCTCTAGAATCAAACTTCTACCCATCTATCTAGAACTCCACAGTGAGATTTCAGGCTATGCTTACCATGCAGGTGGTACCGAACCAAGTCTAGAAGGTAAAATAGTTAAACTTTTATCTGTTCTCACTGCCAACATGTGCTTTTACTAATGATGTCCAGGGAACGAAAGAGTGTTGGTCCTATCTCCTAGCCTTTCGAGGTAGAGTCCTGGTGGAAAGAGTGGACCATGATTCTCTCAATGAGTCATACACCCCTCACCGATTCTTTAGGAAATTTTGGTAAATGCAGCGATTGAACCCACATCTCTATTTAGGGGTGTTCTATGAGGAACAATTGTATTTAATGAGGCAGATGTGGCTCATGTTCTCAGTGGAATATGGGAATATGCGAAATGAGCCACCTCCACCCACCGCTAACTTTGGGTTGGTGAATGAGTACGCCAAAAGCTGGAAGGCAGCCTACATGGGGGACATACTGAAGTAGACAACTATTCAGGTCAGTGATGGTGTGCCTCCACAACCTCAAGGCAGTGGTCGGAAGGCAGCAAGGAAATCACGCGGTGGTGGGGCTACCATGGCGGCGAGGCCTGTACCGGTTCAGGGGGAGGTAGCGGCAGTAGATCCAACAATGGCAGTAGAACCAGTGTTCCCAGAAGAAAAGATTCATTCAAAGGGGAGGCCACCGAGAGGATTGCATAGAATATCCACTGAGGCTTTGGGGAAGCAGCTACGCAACATAGAAAAGCTGGAGAATGTTGTCTTCTCGAAGGCTTGGTACATCTAAGAAGTCAACTGGAAATTCCTCGGCCCGGCCGAGATGTGGCATCACTGAAACCATCTCAGTATGGATTTACTGGCGATAGGCCCTATCAGGGCCAGATTTGCAGTGTCCTAGCCATAGGCGGAGAAATACCTGACCGAGTTGGAGGACATCGTGCACTCATGAGGTGTTCCACATCCAATAAAAGATCGAGTGAAGGTTTTGTTAGATCAAACGGCTCCCCCTCAGTTGTCGGATACTGAACTTAGAGAGCACTTCCCTCTATCGGTAGAATCGGAGGAGTCCTCTTGGGGGTATGAGGCCGGTAGAGGCATACCATTGGAGGAGGGAGAAGTTGGTTATCATAACCCGGATCTTGAGGACTTTGCAGAGGCCCTCGAGGTAAAATCTCAATCCCCTTCCTTAAGGATTGCTTCCTTGTCATTTTGGACTCCTTACTAATCATTTGAAAAATGTAGGAGGACCTCGTGCACAGAACCCATTCTCATCCCTCAGTGGAAGTAGATGTTGGTACATCGGGATCCGTTCCAGCTGCTATGGAGATTACCACATCCTATGGGGCCAGAATACCCGAGGTGGCTCCTTCAGAGTTTTCAAACCATCCGACAATATACGGAGGGCCATGCCTTGGGGTCTTCACAGCAACAACCCATGATCATGACTGATAATTAATTCTATGTAAGTATCCATTACAAAAAAATGACTGACACCCAATAACCAGGCTAATTTACATTCGTGCCTTTATAGAATGTATAGTTCTTCAAATGGCGAGGGCTGCCTTGGAGAGGTTGGTTGGTATCCCTGGCAGTTCTTTTCCAAGGGAAATGTCAGTGGTCATGGAAGTGGATATCCAGACTGACCAAGCCGCGGCGCTCCAAATCACTAGTTGGACTGTTGGCAGGGCTGTGCTCGAGATCATTGAAGTGGGAACTGACGTTGATGATCATTCAGACTGCCCGGGTCCTGCCATACCTGATCAGACACCAAATTCAGACCCTGATGATGAGTTCTTGGGGGGTGCTCGCTGTGTATGAGCTTTCCAACCCCGCGGACTAGGAAAAACGACCTCTTCTAAAGAGTATATCAATATAGTCTATCACCAACCATGGAATCTGATCAATCACTTTATGGATGACACCACTCAAACACAAGGGATAGACCGGATGGAGAGACTTGTTCATGACTGCACGAATTGTGTGTTAGGGGTGTAGATGACCAGTTTCCTCACATGCTCGCCTGAGATCTCAAGGTGGAAAAGATTCGAGAGTATGACTGCGGCCTTGGTGTGTTATGGTAGCAGAGGAAATTAGTGAACATCAAGAGGCTCCCAAAGGATGAAAACGGGGTTCAGTAGCTGTAGGTTTGGGTGGATGAGCACACATACTCCCTCAACGCCTGATCAGAGCTAGTATTTTGATTGATGGTCCATCTGGCAGAGGATGAGGAGCACATGAAGAAATAATCTTAAGAAAAGGCCATTATCCAGACTATCATGGAGCATGCGTGGAGTGTAGCCGATGAACTGCATCCCCTCACTGCCGAAGAGGAGCAGGAGATGATTAGGTGGCAGAAAATCCTGGAAGCCACAATCTAGATGGTGGTGGAGCTCTAAAATTCTTTTAACAGGGTGAACACATCTATGGGAGGGATCGATACTTGGGTGTTCTGATACTTGTAAGCCATCAAACATGCTTTCATTCTTCAATCATTTTATGCTAGATACATGCATGGATTTTGTTATTTTTATTGGTTTACTGCATTCTTTTTATATTTGTGGAGCGTCCGACGATCAATACCTAAGATCATGTGGGTCGGGTCTAATGTGAGAAACAAGGGATGACCACCTTATTATTCCATCAAAATGTGAGAGTGCAAACCAAGCTTCAGGCATCCGGGGGTTTGAATAAAGAATCAGGATTTTTGGGAAGAAAAGGGGGGGGGGGCTTATTGGAGGACGAGGTCCATAGAGCAATTGATGTGTCTTCCTCCCAATGTTCTCTAATTTTTGAGCGGGGTAACACCAGGGGCGTTCGAATTAATCTAAACATAGGGGAGTGGGTGGTTTGAATCATGATACTAAAAATTTGGAATGTTGTAGGGATGGAATGAAAATGAAGGATGACTGTTGACCATGTTCGAAACATTGTATCCTTATTTCATTATCCTAAAATGGGAATTACAAATAAGGTCCGACCACTGACCATGTTTGAAACACGGTACATGACTCGAAATTTCATCTGTTAGTCTTCTAAAATGTTAGCCTAGAATAGTAGGAAAGCCATAGGCCAAGTATTTTTACTGTTAGGGTGTTCCATTAGTTGTAAACGAGGATGAGGGTCTGAATAGTGGGCATGTACAATGTGGAGTATGGAGTGATGGGTTTTTTGAATGGATTCCAACACTCTTGAAATTATGCCACCATAATGAAAACACATTAGGTTGGTGTATCTGTCTGATCAGGGATGAAACCAACTTCTGAATAGGTCCTCTCTGGTATGGACCTGAAGGATATGTAGTTTTACATCATACCAATAATAAATATGGATGCATAGTTTAAATGTCGAACGATGAGGACGATGCACATAGGTCAAAATTCAAACTATCTAGATCGAGATCGGGCCCGAGGGGCCAGAAGGGTCAATGACCATAGGGCTGGGCCTGAAGCAGAATGCATGGGCGTCACTATATATCCCATAAGGATGAGAATCAAGCCATATTTAGTTCTTGAAGCATGTCGTAGTCAAGGACCGGCCCTAATAGGGGAAATCCTCTCTTAAAAGGGATCTAGTGTATCCCATGACTAATATGGGGAATCCTAAACTTGTTTAGGGTACAAATGTAGTTTGGTGTTATGCATCAAATAAATATTGTCTTATGACGTTTAATGTCATATGATAGGATGAAAAAGTGTAAGGGAAGATCCCATGAAGAGATAATGTTGGGTGGAAGCTCTAGACCCGATGTGAATTAGGACATAATGAGTCTGCACCACAACACGTATCCCTAGAAACTGTTCTTTAGGTCAAGGGACCAAAAGTGAAGGTTATGTTGGGCCTAAGGAATGTGCTCGGGTGTTCCTACATACCCCATGAGGAAGGGAATCAATACATACGTAGTTCTGAGAGCCCATTTTAACATCATGTGGATAATGAAAGGCTTGTGTGGCTTGACTTCTCCAGTACACGTCCTACTAGAACTACTAATCCAACGTGAGTTGTGCTCGATGTGGGAAACAAGGAGTAGTGATGAGACTTTCCTAGAATATGGATAATCCTAGTGGGGCGATGTAACACTAGGTGAATGATGTCCCAATGATGTTGATCTGCATATATAATGCACCTATATGCATGAAGGGGTAATTCTAAGTATGATGGAATTCCACTTGAACATAAGGAAGCGGAAATATGTGAATCATTATGCTTGATATCTGGACCACAATGATAGTGGCATGATTATAGGGGATATTTGTTGACCATGTTTGAAATACAGTATCTATTTAGTGTTGTCCAGGAATGAGGATAGATAAATGAGGATCAACTGCAGACCATGTTTGAAACATGGAACGTATCTCAAATGTAGTCTGAGGTCCCCATCGACGTTGTCCCACGATGATAGGAATGCTAGGGTATCATGAGACCATGCCATAAATGGGGTCCCTTCAGACATGGAAGCAGATGAGGATTCACATGATGGGTTCACAAAGCATGGACATGGAACGAGGGAATGTCCTTGTGAAAATTACACACATCGGGCACTGCCACAACACATCTGAGTATGAAAAAAAGTCACATCAGACAGAGGGAGTCAAGTCCCCCTCTTAGGAAAAGGGTTCTGAGGTTCCATGCTTCCAAAATTAATGGTCGAAGGATGATCCATTAAGGGGAGACTGATTTAATGGACTGGGGAGCAGGGCGGCGATGTAGCTAAATCCAACGTGTTGTTCCCATAGGAAGATCTTCATTTTGGAATATGTTGGGAAAAGACAAAGGGGGAACATGGTGTGTTTGTTTCAAAACCAAATGTGGATGATGACCCAATAGGTACTCACCAGACCACATGCTCTCAAAAGCATTTGGGCCTAGGGACCGAAAGAGAGAAGACATGATTTTAGATTCTTGGGGCTAGACCTGAGGACAATATGTTTGGGAATTCCTATGTATCCTGTGAGGATGGGAATCAAGCCATACATTGTTCATGGGGTGGAATGGTAAGGTACCAGTTCCAGGGATGAGAAGTTCATGTGGGTCTGGCCCTCACACCAAAATAAGATGCATTTTATTGATCTTTTTTCTTCTTTAGTATGAATGTGTGTGTTTTTTGTGAAGGGATGAAACTAGTATAGAAATCCTAGGTATCTCCACCAGAATGAAGCTGTATGTTGGAATTGTAAAATGGTATGTTGTGTAACCAATACCAAACATAATGTCCCCTCAAATAAGGATACCACGATGCATTGTCATTTTTCATCATCCAACCAGGAAGATATTGTCATGGTTTAGTGTAATGTGATGGGACCAACCATGCATTTTATCATCATGCAGTGTAGATGAAATAGTTTAAAATCATGTGGGACTAGGCAACATAGTTTAATGTCATATTGATCAGACATATACAAGAATGTTGAGGATTAAGAGGTAATATTCATGGTGTGATAAAGAATACCCAACGTGAATAAGGACATAATCCAATATCACACCACACACAATTCCAAGAAATAAACCTCAGGATAAGGGGGCCATAATATATTAGAGAATATGGGGCAGGAGAGACTAGCTCTTAGTTGAGCTGGACCCAAAGACGAGATGTCTGGGCATTCCGACGTATCCCGTGATAATGGGAATAAAGTTATATGTAGATCTATAAAGTGAAGTTTAATGTCATGCAGGACAAGGGATAGGAGGTATGAGTGACTAGCTCATGGAAGTGGAGCTGAGATGGACCCAAAGACGAGATGTCTGGGTGTTCCTACGTATCCCATGAGAATGGTAATAACGTTATATGTAGTTCTAGAAAGTGCAGTTTAACATCGTGCAGGACAAGGGATAAGAGGTATGAGGGACTAGCTCATGGAAGTGGAGCACATGATGAGGACATAATCCAATATCACACCACACAAAATTCCAATAAATAAACCTCAGGCTAAGGGGGCCATAATAGATTAGAGAATATGGGGCAGGAGAGACTAGCTCTTAGTTGAGCTGGACCCAAAGACGAGATGTCTGGGCATTCCTATTTATCCCATGAGAATGGGAATAAAGTTATATGTAGTTCTAGAAAGATCAGTTTAACGTCATGCAGGACAAGGGATAGGGGGTATGAGGGACCTGCTCATGGAAGTGGAGAACATGATGCGGTAATTGTATACCCGACGTGAACGAAGGCATAAGCCCACACATGCACCATCATGTGGCCCTATAAGAGCTGGGGCATAAAAGAAATAACAAAACAGATAAGTTTTTGGGACTCAAGATGGAACCAAAGAAGATATGTTTTGGAATTCCTACATATACCATGAGGATGCGAATTGATCTATACGTAGTTCTAGGAGAGATCCTAGTTTAGGGTCTTGGATCTCATACCACTAGAGAATCAGAACTCTTCCAATCAAGCGCATGCCTCGACCTGGTCCCTAAACCCATGCAACTCAAACTCAATGTGGGAAACAAGGACAGAAGAGTTCCCTGAAATACCTGGAATACACACAATGGGGAAGTCGGTGCAAAGCCCCAAATGATGCCTTACCGCAAATTTGTCCTCCTAACGTCAAAATGCGCACTAAGGGATAATAATGGGAGTGTTGAAATTCCACTAGGACACAATGGGGTGGAAAATGATGTGAATCATGAAACTCACATTTAAGTCTTGAAGGGGTTTCCATGACGATGGTGGATAACTGTTGACCATATTTGAAACACAGTATCCATATAATGTGACCTAAAATGGGAACAACAAATGAGCATCGGCTGCTGACCATATTCACAATGTGGTAATTGTATCGATTTGTTATCTGAGATCCTTGAGAACATTGGCTAGTAATGGTAGGAGATCACTTCGGACTGGCATCCATTCCATTTGGTGGTCCCTTTCAGATGTGAAAGAAAAAGGAATCCCAAATGAAGGGGAATACAAAGTCTGCGAAATAGGTGAAAGCATGTCTAGGCGTAACCCGACACTCCAAGATCTAAACTAGAGTACTCTTGGGAACACTGGTGAATCACCTAAGAGGGTTGAGGGGCCTGAAATAAGGGAATCTGACTCAAAGAGCTGAGAGTACGAAAAGGTAAATAATGATGCTCAGGAGAAATAGGTATGTGGTATGGTTGTTATAATCCCAACGTGAATGAGGACCTTGTCCATACCACATAGTATACCCCTCTCCTAATAGAACATTGACCAAGGGGCCAAGATGATAGGGAGGATTCTAAGAGATTTGAATGAACCTGAAGACTATTTTTTTGTGCATTTTTACGTATCCCATGATGGTGGGAATCAAGGCACATGTAGTTCTAAAAGAGAATGACACACAGTTTATCGTCATGTAACAAAGACACAAATACGGGAAAGATACATCAATGAGGGACATGAACAGAATGATGAGTAACCCTACGTGAATTTGTACATAATACCTTACAACACCGTAAATACTATGTGATAATTGGAGGCAGGGGCCTGAGAAGGCTGGGCCACAGACAAAATGTCATAGACAGCTTGCAGTTTAACAACTTGGAGTAAGGATGATGGTGATCTTAGTTTATGGTCATTGATATTGGACCACATATTCCTAGTATAATGAAATTTTCATGGGATAGAGAGAGAGAGTCATTATGCCTATGGAATGCCACAAAGCGACAATGATGATAGAGGACAAATGTTGACCAGGTTCCCAATATAGTATCCAACCTTCTGTGACCAGAGTTTCAGGAAAACAATTGAGTGTCAACTGTTAACCATATTCGCAACACGGGACTTGTATCAATTCATTGTCTGAGACCCTCGAGGATGTTAGCCCTCAATGTTAGGTGAGACCTTTAGCCAAGCATCCATGCCATCCTAGGTTCCTTTGGGATAAAGAAGTTGATGGAAACCCAAATAATGGGGCTCATGAAGCATGGATGGGCCAATGCTCAGGAGACGGGTGATAAATGAAGGGAGGTATATCTCAAAGGGATATGTTTGTCATAGAAAAATATCCTGACATGAAAAAAGACCTGTGTCCATACCACACCGTATAATCCCAAATTAGAACTCGGGATATGGGGCTAAAGGGTTGAAGGACCTGTGGCTAGGTGCCCCGACCAACTGTAGCCATATAACCTCTCCTACGGGAATTTCCTCACCATAGCTCTTACGCCCACATGAGGAATGCTCGATGTTGGAAAAAAGAAGCAGGACTAGGCTCCCCCATCAAATAAGTTTCCAAAAGCAGTAATTACCCCCTGATTGAGGCAGATCATGGTTTGTAGAGATGATGGGGTAGAATAAACCACTACCCGAAATGATTGGGACATATGGGGTTGTCAGCAACAACAAAGGATGGTTTTTGACCAAATTTAAAACACAATACCTATATCACGTGACCTGAAATGAGAACAAAAAATGAGCATTGACTGCTGACCTTATTTTCAATGCAGGGCCTATATCAATTTGTTGTTTGAAATCTATGAGGGTGTTGGCCCAAACTGAGAAGAGATCACATAGGCTAAGTATCCATTTCGGTCGGGGGCCCTTTTGGATGTGAAAGATAATGGGAACCAAAAATTGAATGAATGGATAGATCATTAATATGCACGTGTAGGGCGAGACTCAAGGGGAGATCTCAGAGTTTGGGGCTGGGCCTATGGACAAAATGTTCGGGAAGTCCTACGTATCCCATGAGGATGGGAATCAAGCTGTAAGTAGTTCTGAAATATCCATTCACTTTAATGTCATGTGGTAAGGACATGGGGGGAGAGAAGTATGAGGAAGGTTACATGGTGAAATCATCATAACCTTGACATGAGTGGGGCCAAATAAGCCTATTCGATTCCATGTGGGATCGTCCAAAAAAACTATGCCTGGGAGGGGATCGTCAAAGATGAAACTGGGGATGGGCTCAAGAGAAAGAATCCAAGCATTCCTACGTATCCCATGAGGATGCGAATCAATCTATTCATAGTTCTTGTGATGTAGTTTAACATCTTGTAGGATGAACAATGCATTTTAATGTCGTGCAGTGTAGACAAAATAGTTTAAAGTCACGTGAGACCAGGCAGTTTAAGGTAATGGAGGAACCTACAGTATAGGGTTGTCCGAGACCATAGAGTTTGAGGGCGTGTAGTACCGTACAGTTTAAGGTCATGCTAAAACATAAATTTCAAGGTCATTGTGGACCATATACTTTATGTTCATGCTGGACCATATAGTTTAAGGTCATGCTGGACCATACAGTTTATGGAAAAGTATTTCTTGAGCAACTTCGAATTGGTGAGAGGAGTCATATATTCACCATCCATGGTAACTAGGGAGTTTTCTCCGTTGGAGTAACCCATGTGTACAATGTAAGGTCCTTCCCATTTGGGCTCTTTCTTGGGTGGTTTCATACCAGGTATTATTGTGCTCTTTAGGGCCAATACCATGTCTTTATACAAGAAGTAACAGAGGTGAACGTTTTTGTTGAAAGTTAAAAATATCTTGTTCTGATGTCTTTCCAAATTGTGTAGGGAATGAATCCTATTCTCATAGAGCACTTCCAACACAGCCAGATAAATTTTAGCTACTTTATCTTTCTCTTGTTGATCATAGACAGTTGTGCTCAATGAGGGAAATTAAATCTTGATGGAAAGTATGACCTACATACCATATACCACAAAATATGGGGTCACCTATGTGGAATTAGGAGTCATCCTCTAATAAGAATAAAGGGCGTTGGGGAGCTTGTCTGGCCAACCCATCTTATTCTGACCAACTATTTACTAAAGAATGTCAGAGTGGGTTTTGTTGAATGCCCCGATCTTTCCATTTTACTACGCATGATAGCAAGAGGTATGGTTAGATAGTGTGTTGTACTTAGCGTACAATTTCGTCAGCTCAGCTGCTCAGAAGTTCATGTTGTTATCGGTGAGGATGGCGTGAGGGACATGAAATCGATAGATGATGTTGGAGCTCACAAAGTAAACGGTGGAAAGGGCCTCGACCTCCTTGAGCGGAACTTCCTCTGCCCACATGGAGAATGAATATGTAGCTATTAGGATGAATCTGCACTAGCGAGCAGTCACTAGTGGATATGATCCCATGACATCAAGTCCCCATACCACAAATGGAAAAGAGTACTTGGTGGAGTGGAGAGGCTATGAAGACTGATGCAGAAAGTTAGCATGAATTTGGCACACATGGAACCTCTTGGCGAACGTGATGCAGTAATGGATCATAGAGGGCTAATAGTACCCCAGTATCTAGATCTGGTGAGATAGTTTTCTCTCGGTCTGATGAGCCCCACAGGAACCGACAAGAAACTTTTTCATGACCTGGGAAATCTCGACTCCATGAATGTAATGAAGGATAACCCCATCAAACCCACATTTGTAGAAAATATTCTCATGATTAGGACAATCCTTTATGGAAAATTTTAATGTGAAATGTCAAATTCGCTCGTGCTCTGCCTGATCTGCTACAAGATTACCATTCTAGATATACTCAACAAATGGGGCTCTCCAGTCAGGGGTCACTTCAATCACTGCATCCATGGGACATGGGAGTCCTGATGTGGAGGCACCGACAATAAGGTGGCTTACCTGTAGGTCATCATCATCATCTAGAGTTACAGTAGAAATGACTCTCCATTGTGCCATGTGGATAATCAGATCATCCTGTTCAGGCTCTCTAAGTGATGGAGCTAGGCTAGCCATGGAATGAGCTCGATTATTTTGAGATCTAGGGACATGAGTAGCTTCTGGCCGAAATGGGAACTGGGCCATTAGCTAGAGAGTGTGCTCCAAAAATGGTATGAGCTCTGGATTTCTGATGACAGAGTCACTGTTGATCTACTGGATGAAATGTTATGAATCACCTTTCATATGAAAATGGGGAACATCAATCTTGAGGGCCAGCTATAGGACAGTGATGAGAGTTTGATACTCTGCCTCATTGTTGGTGCATCCTTCTAATAATAGGAATGAGTATGGAAGAATGGTTTGTGCATGGGTAATAAAGATGATACCCAGGCCTACTCTGTTGTGTCTGGGGTCCTTGAGCCTTCTACCGGTGGGGATCCTTGAAGCACCATCAAAGTGCATTTTCCAGCACAACATGGCTTGGTCCACCGAGAGAGTCTCTTCATCGGGAAAATCAAGGTCAAGGGACTAGTTCGAAGGAGCTAAATGGGTGGTAAGGAAGTCTACCAACTCTTTCCCTTTGATTGCCTTATGAGGGACGAACCTGATATTGAACTGTTGGATGACTACCTCCCACTGATCTAGTCGGCCTATCAACATTGATCTATTTAGGATGTACTTCAGGGGATCAACCTGGGACACCGGTTGCACCTCAAATGCTAGAGGTAATTCCACAATTTTTTTACTATGAATACCAGCCTAAATCATCTCATCTCAATAGGGGAGTATCTGGTCTTTGTATCGAGGAGCATGTTGATGTTGTAGTAGAGGCTATTCTATGTTCCCTAAATTGTTCTTATGGGAGAGAAGGGAAGTGATAGATAATTCCAAGGTAGTCGCATAAAGGACCAGGGGATTTCCGAATATGGGTGGAATTAATACCATAGGCTTCTGTAGATACTACCTGATTACCTCAAAAAAAGTCTGGCACTCTTCATCCCACTCGTAGACGGTGCCTTTCTTCATGAGCTGAGAAAAGGTCTTACACTTGCTGGCCAATTTAATGATGAATCAGTGTATATAGGATATGTGTCCTTGGAAGCCTCAAAGTGCCCAAATAATGATCAGAGGATACATCTAGATAATGTTCTTAATCTTTTCTTGGTCAATCTCAGTGGCCATGAATCAGACAACGATGTCGAGGAACATTCTAGAGGTGACACTGAAGGAACACTTTAATGGGTTCATCTTCAGGTGATGGGAACAAATGAAGCTGAACAGTTTCTAAAGTTCTTCAAGATGGCCATGATGCTAGTGACATTTTACCACCAGGTCATCCATGTAAAATTCCACCAACATTCCATGGATTGAATTAAATATGTGATGAATAACCTGCTGATAGGTGGCACCTGCATTCTTTAAACTGAAGAGAATGAATTGGTAACAGAAAGTACCATGTGGTGCCCTGATGGTTGTAGACTCCTCATCCTCAAGGGCCATTCAGATATGGTTATACCTAGACTAACCATCCATTAAGGGGAGGGATTGGAACCTATTTGTATAATCAGTCAACAATTCTATCACAGGAAAGATAGAATCATCATTTGGAAAATGACAGTTGAGATCCCAGAAGTTGATGTAGACTCTGATCTATCCATTCTACTTCCTTACTAGAAAAATGTTGGCAATCAACATAGAGAACTGGACCTCCTTAATGAAATTGGATCTGCTGGTCTTATCAACATCTTCACAACCATGGTTCTGTGAGAAATGGGGCATTTTCTAGGAGGCTGCATGAACCCGCGATGATTTTCCAAGAGACCAAAGAAGTGGTTGGGTACCTGATTATATAGTCCTGACATCTCATAATAACTCTAGGATAAAACTTCATTTTTTCTAGGAAGTCTATGAACTAATTTTTCTCATTGAGGGTTATGGCCTCACTGATCAATGTGGCTTTTGGTTCTGCCTTTCTACCGGGGTTCACCTGTACCAATTCGTCAACCATGGAAGATACTCCCTCTTCAAATGCAGGGGAGATTCATCTAAATCCTCTTCTTCAGTTATGAAGGGAGGATCCTCTGTGAGAATAGATTCTTCTAAGTTTTCAGCTCCCAATTGGAGGATGGTACCAGCCTGAATAGCTATGGACATTGTATTATAGAAGTCTTGTACTACCGAAACCATAGAGATGAAGGTTGTTGATATAATCTCATATGGTCTTCTGCCCAAGGGCCACACATTATGACATAAAATAAATAGTGGTGTGATGGCTGGAGTTAGTTAATTTCAGTCCGATGAAATAAGAAAGTATGACGTATTGTCATTTCCATGAGGTGTACATCCCAATACCTTATGGGAGTAGGAGGCTCCAAGATCACCTAATCCTAGTTTGTGTAGGATTATGAGGTGATCTCCTAGTGTCTCTTAGTCTTGAGAACATCCTCCCCCCTCTTTCTAGAAACAACGAAGAATTTCCCCATGTATGGAGTTATAGCCTCCAATCAGTGGATTGGAAATATGTAAGCGTCATCTAGATCTGTCCATGAGTCATTCGCAGTCGTGGCATACTAAACATCATCATCCTGAATCATCTTGTTTTTGATCTTGTAGTAGTCAGCATCTAGATAGCGAGCTTCACAAGAGGGAAAGGGAGAAGAATCACCATGAAGCATGTGACATCGACCATCAATGGATTACATGAGGCACTGGTGATATGATGAGGGATCTTCCACATGCAAGTGGAGCCATGGCCTTCCCATCTATGCATTGTAGGAGGTGTCATGGGAGACAAACATAAATTCAGTGCATGATGTAGCCCACCAAACTGGGTCTTAAAGAATATCTTTTCAACCATTGTATGTTTCATCTGGTCATATCCTTTGATTATTAGGTCAGAGAGACTCAAATCATCCTCAGAATATCATAGTTTTTGTACTATCCGAGTTGGGATTAGGTTGATTTCAGAGCCTGTTTTGAAAACACAGCGACGAACCTTCACGTCATTGAACTGGTCGGTGATACAAGGTGGGTGAATGTTTCCCTGTTTGGGAGAGCCTTAATCTTCTCAAGATAATGAGATGTTGGCCTGACATTCAGCATTCTCGACATCCTTAACATGAATGGATTCTATGGATGCTACCTTCATCTCATACTGGAAAGGGCTTCTTAAAGGCTCGGCGAGGGCCTCACAAATATCTACTGACAGGCGAAGGGCCTCCAGGATGGAGAGATTTTATGAAATGATGTAAAGATGTTTGAGAACATCATACTTCTGTTACGGGCATATAATTATACTTAGATAAGGTCTCTCTATGATAGAAGGTATGGTGGGTCATGCCGGCTAGACAAGTGGCTGACTGGTACTGGGAATATCCTGCTTCTCACTAGTCAGAGCCTGCGGAGGGACTACGAAATGAGGGCCATATGACTATGACCGGCCTCTGTCAAATTATGGTTGGTCATGATGTAGACGAGGTGACTCTTCCTGATCCAACAACACGAACAATGGCGAAGGTGGTCCTGGTGTCACAAGATGAGAAGGCTGCGTATACTGAGCTCTGCGCTGGGTCTACTGCCTATTTTCAGTCGCATGCTCAACCTGGTAGGAATTACTGACAGAGGCACTTCAATGGACCATATTTTTGTGGCTCTGTCGACACCAATGACGACTAAGAATGTTGGGGGTATCATTCTAGCTCTCATCATCATTAGAAATCATGTTAGGGTTTACCATCTCTACGGTATTAACCGAGACATACCCATGACTGTCACTCGAAGATTTTTCCACTACTGCATGGATTCTGGGAGGGATCCCCATCTCTGAGGGCATGAATTTGCCAAGTGTACGAGATGATGATGGAATTGGAGGGGACATAGCATTCCCTTATGCTGCTGGCATTTGCCCTTTTGGGAAGAGGACGACTAAAATGATGGTGTAGAAGTAGTTACTGTCACTTCTTAATTCCCTAGAAGGTTTAGGTGTGCATGGATAACACCATGGGAATGGTTGACTCTTTTACGATCCATCCATTTATCATACTTCTAGGACCCGTGATTAGAAACCCAAGGCCACTCGCATTCACTGTCACTACTATTTTCTGGCCTCACGGAGATGCATGACACCTGTGCCAGAGCAGGGCCTAACCAGACTATGTTTTTATATTCCTATTCATGAAGCTAGTCATTGAACACATAGCACTGTTTGAGGGTGTTCCCCACAATCCGGTTTTAGGGGAAATAATTAGGGCCATTAGTGAGGTTTTCCTCTTCTGGCCTCCTGCACATAGGCAAACGTACAATCTCCTAATCTAGTGAACTTCAAAAATAACAAGGGAATTGTGCCTTACTGAATGAGTAGGTATGCTTCCTCATGTTTGGAAAGGGGGGACTCAGAACCTGACCCATATGAGGGGCTGGAGGAGACTACTGAGGAAGTAAATCTTGGTTATCTCACCTAGTCTGTGGAGGCACATTGCACGGGGGAACAAGTAGATTCTAAGGTGGTCACAGTTGGGCCCCATGCTATTCCTGAGGTGGAGGGCCTCTACGCGGCTATGGAGGGGGCTCCTCTTGAAACATGTCTAGTTGCTAGGGGGCCTCTATTTGTGCCACTGTGTCGGGCTCGGCCTAGGAGGCCCTCCTCGTGGGGAATACGGGAGGCAAGGTACATGAAATCTTAGCATGCTGCAAGGATTCCTCTAGGCGCTAGGCCATGTCAGTGAAGTCTCAGAATCCCCCGGGGTAGTTTTGGATGACCATAGAGGGGACCAGTTTTATCTTGATGTTCCCAATGCACATCGTCAAAAATTTCTCTCGAGTCAATGGCATGTCAAGAGAGTATATGAGTCCATTCCATCGAGAAACAAGGTCTGCAACATTCTCATCAGGCATCTTCTTTCACTTGAAGAGATTTTCAATACTCGTCTTTTGAGTGGTGGAACTGAGCTGGTTGAGAAATTTCCTATGGAGGTCTTCCCACCCGCCTACTAATCTGATGGGGAGATGGTTGTACTAGATGAGAACCGACCCTTCCATTGTCTGTACAAAACACCATAGCTTGGCAGCTTTCTACAGCACTGGAGTTCCCAACATGGGACCACACCTGGAGAAAAAGTGGGTCAGGTGCTGTGGTGGGTCCCCCATCCCGTTAATGGGGGAAAAGGTGGGATTCCCAAAACCTGGGGGTGCTGGAATATCACCCACTCATGTCGAGTATATCTTTCCATCAGGCAGGATCGTCACTTATTGATTCTCTAAGGCTTTGAGGTGGGTGATGAGTGATTCCCATGGATCATCCGAGTAGGGGTTCTTGTCTTGATAGGGATCTCTAACCACTAGTGCATTGTTGGGTTCTTCAACATGATAAGTAGGACCAGCTGCTTGTGGTGCGGCTAGTGGAACAACCTTTGGAACATCTCGGGGAACCTGAGCTAAATCCGGAGGATTATCACACCATTTAGAAGGATTTTGTGATACATATAGTTCCCTATTGCCATAAGTTCTGGCTTCAACCTTGTCTTTGTGGGAAGGATTTTCAGGGTCACCTATAGGTAGTTCATCGAGGGGAAGTTGTGCCTTCCAAAACTTCCTCTGCCGAGAATCACCATAGTCTGGTCGTTGCTCTGTAGTGCATTCAGTTAGGATCTCATCTACCATCTTTTTCTGTTTGGTGAGTCGTTGATGAAACATGGATTTTTCAGGGTCGTCTTTCTCCTTTTTCACTGATCTAGATGGGTGGGAGGGTTTGACACCTCCCACGAGTTCCTTTCCATTGTTGGGATTCGGGATGAGGACTAGTGCCTCAGTGAGCATGGGAAGACCTAGTAGATTCCACTATTGACGTTTAATCCTTCTCTAAAGATCCAAGAAATGTGAAAATACATCAGGGGTAGGTCCTCTCCATGATTCTCTATCACATTCTCACCCTCCATCAAGTCAGACTTGTTAATCGCGACCTTTCTTGGAGGGATATCCTCTAGGTCGCCTGGAAAATCAGGCTGATGCTGGATGAGACTGAAGAGGAGGGAAACATACTACCCCCAGCCGTGAATTTTTATGTGGGGAGAAGCCTCATTGATAATCCTATGGAGTACCTTGAAACACTGAATGCACCGTCATGGGAGGGCCCTATGTAGACCTGGTGACTTAGGGTGCTGGGCCATAGGGAGTTCACCCAAATCAACTAGACGACATTATTCACCAATTTACTCGAAATGAGCTTAGATCTAAGGGTATGTCACTCCCTGATGAAGAAGACAGAAATCAGTCTCCCTGAGGGTTTTGAGGAAACACTAAACTTCCTCTTGGGTGAGAGATTATGGTGCACAAAAGTTAGGCACTAGAACAGGAAAAACAATCTCAGGGAAATGGTCCAATAATAGGATATCCCAAAATCTCGTGCGATCTGATTCAGGGTCTATCCCTTCATTACCCCACTCATCTACTATAGGAGGCTGGGGAACTGGTAGTGGTACCGAACCATAATGTTGGGATGGCAGGACGACCGGTAGATAAGAAGGCCATCATGCTAACAAACCGCCGCATCTCGGGATATCCTTTGATGAGTGTTGCTAATTATCCATGACATCATGATAAGACAGTGGAAGGACCTCAGTTTTCAGTGTGGGGACCACGGCTGTTGGCGAATGATCATGCTGCTTCTCTTCCACCATTGGTCCCCAGAATAGCTCTTCGTGATCTCTAAACATGGTATATAGTGATTTTGGTGAGGATGGTGGCGACTCCACGACCATAACCTATGGATTTTCCAAATATTTATCCTCCTAGATATACCTATAGAATGAGGTATGAATCCGATGTGCCTCACATTCTGGAATTATTAGGCTGATGTTCCTTTTTCCAGCCTCGTACCTTGACATGGAGGATTTAGGAGAGGGTTTCATCACTGAGTTGTATTCTACTTATGAATCTGGGAAGCAAACTGGTTTGAAGTCAATCTGAAACTTCTCAGAATTCTTCTTATGGTAGAGAAAACCCATCCTCCTACCCCAGGATGGTTCTTTAGGACAGGGTAGAATTCAGGATAGAAGAGGACCTTCGGCCATACTGGTGCAGGGGTGGAGGGGATTCTGGCCTGAGTAAGCCGGGGTGCGAGGAGCACTAGAACAGATCTCAAAGGGGACATGGGGAGGTCCTCTGTGGGAAGTAATGAAGTGGGTAGGACCTCTGTTGGAACCAATAGGTTTACTGGTATGACCTCTATGTTTTTTCCCTTGGTGACATCAGTGTGAGGAGGGTCCTCACACTGGTGGAGCCAAACATGGGTATGACCTTCGTTTTGGGCCCTGGTGAAGCAAAGATGGCCTCCAATCCTCTAATTTCTAGGTATCGAAGGATCTTCGCCCGCTTCTATAAGAACATGGGGAGGTCCCCCATGCTGAAGATTGACCGAACGTGTAACATCCCCACCCTATAGAACTTTTGCAGGAGGAACAACTCCATACCCAATGTAGTGTGTGTGAGAGAGACTCCCGTACTAAGTGTTTCTACCATGAAGAGGACCCTCGTTCAGATTATAGGTATCATAGGTTGGACCTATATACTGAGCATGGAAGCGGGGGGGGGGGGTGTTCTTCATGGTGGTGGTACGGGGAGGACCTCCATACTGGGGGCGACAACTATCTGCACCGACGGCTGAGAAGGTCGACCCAGCCTGCCTGTGGGATGGTTGGGTCATCAATGACGACTAGGTATACAAGCCCCCTGATCAACATACATAGGGGGTTGATTATATATTTTATCGGTGGCCCGAGCCATAGAAGTTGTTGACGTCGACACCCCTTGGCAGGCGTCCTCTTCTGCCTACACCTGACACTAGTGTCGGGAACATCAGACCGGGGCCGATGAAGCTGGTACATACCTTAACTACTCTTCAGCACGTGGGGCTGGGTGGTGGCGCTGACATGACATAGTGGTGGACATTTTTAGGTGCCTCTATAATGGGATCCTAGTTGATTTGGCCCAAACCTACCCAACATCATTGGTGTATGGGAGAGAGTTGTCGAGGTGTTCCAGGGAGAGGCTCCCAATATTATTGTACGTTAGAGTGGGGAGAAGTGGCTCCTTGCGTGGACATTGGGAGCGATGGTGGCAATGAGGCACATATACCTCTAGATCATGGCGATCCATATCCCGAGTCAGGATAATCCACTCCTCCTTGTATCGGCGTGTGAGGTCATTGATCACCCTCCACTGAGTGAATTCAGACGGGGAGATGGGGCATGGGCACCTGATGTTTTTAGATGTGGGGATTTTCATAAAAGTGGTGGAGAAATGTGGGAATGCCACATGGCATTTCCCCTACCCCAACAACGGTGGATAGGTGGTGATCGAAATCCTGCAGTAGCTTGGTTCTTGAAAAGCACGGAGATTTACCCATTAGTGATGAAAGGAAAGGAATCGACAACAAATTACCCAACACCATACCATATTCCATGGCGGATAAGATGGATACACATTGACAATGTTGTAGACTAGGATGTCCAACGTTTTTACTGCCCCAACATCTGGCGAGTTTCACGCCAGGCCCACTATTTTGTTGGCGGGACCTGGCACCAGATAACGAGATCCGGTGACATGTTGATCTATTGATGCCTATAAATCTACAAATATATACATTGAGGAGAATAAATTCACATTGGGTTCACCAATTCTATTTCAGATGATTTCTCCGGGGCACACGCATCCGTATGGGGTGGGCGCGCAGCTGTTGCCCCACATTCCAACACTCCAAAGGTCAGTGTCATCCGTCACCTGTTCATGGACGTTTTCTCCTTGATTGAAGTGATATGATGGGATGTCAGTTCTTCCTTCCATGGATTCATTCTCGGAACTCATCACCTAGTCGGGGTCTCCCTTATTGACTAAGACATTGTTCATGAAACTCTTCCTAGTGCCATGTCTTCATGGATGCCTATTAATTACACTGCTTATGTCGGGATATTCCAAGGGGACTGGTTATGGAAGCAACCTTCAGTTGGGGGAGTAGTCAGTTTGGGCATTAATAACGTGTCTGGATGCTGGAGAACCAGTGCGTCTTGGTTTCTTCCCCTTATTATAGGGCTTCTCGAGGGCGCAGAAGCCCGATGCATCCCACATAAAATGCGGGGAATTATATGCCATATGCAAGTATCTGAGGTTTTCCTCAGCTTACAATGTTTATCATAGGGTATTCCATGATTTTAACATCCAACGGTGATAGATTAGACTAATTGGAACACTGACTAGTGTGGATTAGATGGGTTCAACCCCTGGAGGGAACACTGATGCTAGGAGATGAATTGGCATGATCTCACTGGGATGTGGTGGACCGGATAAAGATCAGTATGGTTGAAGGAGAGTTGAATTAAGTGGAGAGAGAATGGTATGGAACTGACATGAGGACAATGGTGATGTTAGGATTGATCCTTTAAGAGACTTCTTACGTATCCTCATGGAAAGGAATCAAAGTCTGCGTAGTTCGGTGAGACTATTGGGCACTCAAGGAGGCAACCCGTGAAAATGGATGCAACGATGGTACCCATAGGAAGTGGAACCTCTAGGTTAGGTTATGACCTTCCCAAAACAAATATTCTTGAGGGAGTGATTAGGATGAGTCATGAGTTAGGGGCTTGAACTTCAAAGAGGCTTCCTATATATCCTGGTGGTTGGGAATAAAAGTCCACGTAGTTCATCTGACGATAGCTTACATCGATTGGGGATATCAATGTCTTACTGTCGATTGGGGGATTTCACCATCTTACCATCGAATGTGGTTGAAAATGGATTACCACTGATTGTGGTTAACAATGGATTACTGCAGATTGGGGTTACGATGGCATACTGTAGGATGGGGTTGAAAATGGCTTACCGCTGATTGGGGTTACAACGGCTTACCGCTAGATGGGGTGAGAACAACTTACCATTGGATGGGTTTGAAAAAGTCTTACCACTGGATGGGGTCATAGTGGATTACCTCTGGATGGGGTCATAATGACTTACCACTGGATGGGTTGACAACTGATTATCGTTGGGTGGGGTTATAATGGGTTATCGCTGGATGGGGTCACAAAGGCTTACCCCTGGATGGGGTGACAACGCCTTACTGCTAGATGGAGTCGTAATGGATTACCGCTGGATGGGGTCACAATGGCTTACCGCTGGATGGGGTGACAATGTCTTACCGCTAGATGGGGTTAAACCTCTAGGAGGCTTCCAATGTTCCCTGTTTAGGAGACAAGTATCAAAGCCCACGTAGTTAAAAATTATGGATGTAGTTTAAAATCTTATAGGATGAAAAGGGGGCATGCCATTTAATATCATGAGGGAAGAAGGTCGTTCTACGTGAATGGGGTCAGATGAAATAGATGGTGGGATTGAACCTTAGAGAGGTTTCTTATGCAACTTGCCTCAGACAGAATCAAAGACCACGTAGATCACGAGGAGTGGGAACCGACGTAAAGATGGTCCAGACCGATGGGTGTTGGGCTTGAACCTCATAGAGTCTTCCAACATACCTTTCCCTTGCAAGGATCAAAGACCACATAGTTCATGATCGGTGGGAACTGATGTGATGGGGTTCAGAAATGATGATTGTGGGCTTTAACCTTCAGGAGTCTTCATACGTACCTTTCCTTGGCAAGAATCAAAGACTAAGTCGTTAAGAATGGGATTTGATGAGCTGATGTGAAGATAGTTGGGACCAATGGTTGGTGGGCTTGAACCTTAGGCAGACTTCCTACATAACTTTCCTTGGCAAGGATCAAAGACCACGTAGTTCAGAAAGGCGATTGGGGCATACACTCTAGGCTACCTTGGGAGGATTTCATAGTCGATGCATACTGTAATCCCACGTGACTCATGTTCTGTGTGAAAACAAGAGGCATCATAGGCAGAACAATCACGTCACGGAAGGTGCATCTGTGGGAAGTGTAATGGGAGCTTACACGTGGTTAGAGGCCTAGGGAGATAAAGATTGGGACTTACTCCATGATAGAAGCCTGTTGGCAGAAAAGGCTCGAGGGAGAATATAGGAGGAGCAGGGATGCTCTGCTGTATGAAGGGGTCAGGTCTTACACCAATGTGGTTTCCCTTTCCCCATAGACAAATGCTTCTCCAATAAATATGATCTCATTATATGTGAGGAATGATTTATCTCCTGTAGAGACTAGTGGGGATGAAGAATGTCCAAGGTGGTGTAACCCTGTGTGGGGCGCACGGGGTGAGGTCACAGTTTAACGTCATGTACGGAGGACAAAGGATCTTGGAAATTTAACTTCCTGCAACTCGGATGACACAGGTTTACTCCGAAACCTAAAGACATACATAACTGATACCCGCCCTCTATTGAGGATTGGAAGGCATCACCAATTTCATAAGGAATGGCTATTATGGAGTGATCCATTGAGGGGTCCATGTTAGCGTGGATATGAAAAGTAGAAATAGTCATTAGCATGTCTATGAAAAGAATCAAGAGTAAAATCAACGCAATGGGAAGAAAGAACCAAGGGACCATGAAATTTCTTCGTGCAAACCTAAGTGTCCGCATGGGATAAGGTGTTTCAGAGAAAAGGGGTTCAAATGTATATGCCTTGTAAATCTATGGTGCTCCATGTAGTGGGGGAGCTTTGTGAAGGGGGTGATTTACGAAGTGATGTGGCCTAGCCTAATCATAGAGAATATAAGCATATGGAAGGGGCTTCGCGAAGTGAACATGCATTCACAGAGCAGTGCTTCACAACACATGGGTGCCTTGCAAAGCGTAGAAATGAGAAGCAATGTGCTTCGTGAGGCACAATGACCCTACCTTAGTATGCGGGTCACATATGCATGAATGTTACTTCATGAAGCATGAATTATATACGAGGGACCAAGTCCTTTTGGGGATATCCTTCGTCACAGAGGCCCATGGGCTCCGAGAAGTGCATCCCTCATTGAAGAGGGGAAGAATTCATGCCATCGGGAAGGCACTTCATGATTCAAAATTACCTTGAATAGCTCATGGTTCATAGAGAAAAAATTGCTTCATGATATGGGTTCTCGGTAGGAGAAATGTAGTAGGATACCCCTATAGGATTTAGGGGAACATAGTATTTATATGAAAGAGGTTCTGAAGAGTAGAGCTTTGTCGGCGTGAAGCTAGAGCTCGTTCTGCGGTGGGTTCACGAACCTCAAAGGGGGTTTGCAAAGCATACCACCCTCTTTACTGCACAGCGGGTTCGTGAACATCATTGTGGGAATGCATAGCATCCCACCTCCTTGATCTTTGATGGGTTTATGAACATAAAAGGGGTTTCGTAGAGCATCCTGCCTCCTCGCACCATGGAAGGTTCATGAAATTCAAAGGGGTTCACTGAGCATCCAATCTCATTACTCCGCATCGGGTTCATGAAGGAGGAGTTGGGCACCAGTTGCGGGGCCCTGAGGGATCCACAAATGGTCTATGTGAGGCAGCTCTTAATCCTTTATGTTCATTATCATTCTTCCCAAATTTTCGTGCCAACAGATATCAAGATTATATGATAATTGAAAAATGCAACATTCATGGATGCACTAGTATGCATATCTACATCGGTGGCATATTCGTTTCCCTAAAAGGAATAATAAAACAGATTGTTTTAAAATTTAGTTAAATTAATAAATATAAATATTATATTTAATTATTATATAAATTATTCTAAACAAGCAAGCATTATCATTTTTTGAAATAGATCACATCACCCAGGGAGGTGGTTGTCTGTAGATTACACAAGTAGATTTTTTTTGAATGATTTGGAGGAAGGTGTAAATGGTTATAAGATAACATTTATAACCCTTAATCGTACATATAAATCTATTTTAATTATATTTCCTATTTTGATTATATTTTGAGGTGATATTTGGATAGTTGAGTTGGGTGGAATGAAAGAGTTATAATAAATAATTTCACATCAATATTTTAAAATACTCCATTAAAAATTTAATAATTTGTTTTGGAAGAGGTATATTTCAAATAATTGGACCAATATGAAATTAAGTAGAGTTTTTGTGTCATTTAGTTATATTTAGGTCAAATTTAAGAGTCCACTATTGTTGGGGTAAGTTAGTGGTGGTGAATCCTTTTAATAGTGAGATGAGTGGCATTTTTTATAACATAAAAGAAAATGTAATTATAAAAAAATGGTGTTATTATAATATAGAAAAATAATAGATCATGGAATAATTTCTGTATAAGAAACCTCTAATATTATCATTTTTTATATAAGTAAGCTTAATATTAGGTTTTTTCCTCCTTTGTTTTAACTTTTAATAATAATCACTTTTCAAATGATATTTTTTAATACCCATGGTAACGTATTTAAATAAATATAATAAATTAAAAATATTATACAAATTTCTTTTATTGAATAAAATATTTAACACTATTTAATGAAATAGAATTTATAAGGGTGAAAAGATATAAATTATTATATTACATAACATAACACTTAAAAACCTTTTTTTGAAAAAGTTAATTTTTAAGCATAAATATTATGAAAATTATAAAATTAAAAATATTTTTGTTTTATGTGACTCCAATAAATTAAAAATTAAAAATAAGATTTATATTTCATGAAAAGAAATCTAAAACTGAATTTTAGCTAGAGAATTTTTTAATATAAGTGATGAAAAACATAGTTTTTTTAATATTACTTTTATAACAAAAATTTGGAAAATATGATTTATAAATAAAATATAATTTTATAACATTAACACATAATAAATTAAATATATATTTTAGATCTATTTTTTATAATTTTTTATAATTATTATATCCTAATTGTGTATAATAAATCTAATATATGAAAAAACACGATGGGAAAAAATTCCTCAAAAAAACATTGCATTTTTTTGTAAAAACAATTATTGACAATGTGGGATCAAATAATGAAATAAAAAGTTTCACAATATAGCGATTGTTTTCTAATGCAATGAAATATAGATGAAGTTCAGTGATGGTGGTGTGTTTCACAATAAAGGTTATGTTAAATCATTGATCTTAAGTGCACAAGGAAATTTGCAAGCACAATCTATAGTGTGAATGGTCGACCATGACTATAAATAGGCTTCTACTAAATCATTTGGGGAGTTTAACCATTAGATAATTTGAGGGATATGAATAATTTTAGAGTTACATGAAGTTATTTCACACACAATTAAATAACTCATATATGCATTGCACGAAGAAAGGTGAAATGTGTCTATATTTCCAAGAGAGTTCCCTAAAATTCCATATATTACTTGAATTTTTAGAGTTTTGTGACAAAACAAAAAGTATTTTTAAAGTAAATGAATTATGAAAAAACCATAAATGTTCAATTAATGTTGGTAGATTTGTGCATTAGTCATGAAAACAGTGCACGGAATCAAATATTGTGTAAAAAAGCATTTCCATAAATATTCAATAGTAAAGAGTTAATAATCATGAGGATGTAATTAGAGCATCATGATTTACTAAATGAGATTTTAAAAATATTTATTCAAGTGATAAAAATATGAATATTATGAAGGGACAATTATAAAAAATTTGTTGAGATAGTATTGATATTTCAAATTGTTATTTTCGGTAAACAAGGCAGGATAATGAGTTAACACTAAACCTTAAAATAGTAGTATCCAATAGTGTATTTGGGGAATCAACACATTATCATTGTAAGATCTATGCAAGTATTCTAGTGATGGTGAACCATGTAAAATATTAGTTACTTCTATATGTTATAATCAATAATTATTCAATGATACAAGAAGGAGAGAGAAGATAGATTTGTATAATGATGAAACAATATCAATAATGTAAAGTTGTTTTAATCTATCACACCTGATTCTCTCCACCTATTATGGTATACAACATATATTGACAAAAAAGTATAATTATCATTACTCACATAATAAAATACTTTTAAACAATATACAATGAATTCTTCTTAATATATATTGACCTTTTTAAAATAAAAAATTAATTTTATTATATGAAATTAATAATTTAAAATATAATATTGTATTCATAAATGGTAATACAAAATATAATAAAAATTCCTTTTATTGAGGAATTTTGTTTTTAACTATTATTATGAACACTTCATATCAATTTTTAATTAAATGAATTATAATATATTATTTAATATCTAATAATGTATTAAGAGTCACATGTTTAAATTTTTAGGATGAATTCTAAAAAACATTAATAAATGTAATTGGAGAAAGAATAATCCATTTTGAAAATAAATAATATTATTTTTTTACAATTAAATGTATGAAATTTTAGTTGAGTTATAAATTTCTATTTACTAGAATTATTTTTATAATATTAATTTTTTAATAAATTCCATCAACTATATAAAACATTATTTTAATTCTATGTTACATTCAGAGAAAACTATCAAAAAAATAATATTTATTTAAATAATTAAATATATTAAAATCATTGGGTGTTCCAAGTTCCTTGTAAACACATTCCATGATCTTCAGTAGTTACCCTATTCTAAGAGATCATTCCCTTATTATAACAAATATATGATTAGTAATTATAGAGGTTTTGAAATTTAATTCTATTATAGAGATATGTGAAACATTTCATTACCTTATGAATTTTTTGGTGGGTGTTTTAATCTATAGGCCACACCACCAAGGTGATCAATAATATCATAAGGGAAAAGTTGTTAGGGATTAACATTTCATTTTTGAAAAACACTGGACTCGCTTCAATATAGATGTGTGATGGAACATATTATAACTAATCCCATTCTATATGTCTCATCTATATTTATTATTTTTTCTCTACTAGGGAATCTAAGAAACTCTGATGTGTTGTTAAATGGAAATGTACTTTTCCACTACATCATCGCACATTTCATGTTTCAACATCATGGATCCACAAATATCATTATAGCATGATGGTGTTCTACATACCATCCTATATAGATCTTCATATGGATTATTATATATTTCCATGTGAATGTTAGTGTTTACTGAGAACATGATTAAAATATGATCTTACAACTGACCTCATTAAACCCCTAGAGTATTATCTCAACATATCCAAAGTGTTTGTATTTTCCTTTCTCGAGTATATAATTATTTCATGGTGATGATTAATACCTAATTTTTTCTCTTTATCTGATCCAGGTTGAATAATTGTCCAAAAAATTTATTTTTACAGAATATCTCAATCAGATACAATCAATACATTTGTTTTGTTCCACTTGAACAGAACAATGTTTTTTATCATTAAAATATTATCGAGAAATAATTCCTATTAAATAACAAAAAACTATGTACTTTTTTAAGATTATTCATATTATCTAACATTTTACTATTTTATTTGGATCACTTTGGGAGACTCATGAATAACCCATCGTTATGTTAACCCACTTCTGCACACTAATTAGTAATGGGTTTATTGTTACTTTAGAATTCTTCCTTTTTTATTTAACCTATTTACAAAAAAAAACACTTTGATGCATAATCCAAATTTTTATTATTTATAATTCAACACGATCAATTTCCTCAAAAATATTAATATATCATTTTACTCAGAAGGTGGAAAAATATTTTCTCGGTATGAGACACATTCAATATATCCTTCTTTATCCTAAGAATTGATCATACATAGAGCCATGATTGAACTATGAAAACTATTTATTTATCAATGATTCACTCAAAGGATATCCCATTTAACAATTAATCCATGTTATTTTAAATCTCAAGAACATACCTTTGACATTACTTAATCAACTCCAAAATGGATGGTTGAATAATAATATATGAAATGATGGATGAGGTTTTTTCATTAATTTTTCCCATGTACATACTTTTTATGGATATTAATATAAGATCCTTTTTAATAATCATAACTTATAAGGTATTAAAGGATTTTTACTTTAAAAATCATCTAGTTTGTTAAAAATTATATGATAATAATGTATTTGGAATGCATATTCTGTGATAAAAAATAAAAAATCTGATGGTTCATATTAAAAATGTAATTGTGTTAGTGTATACATTCTTCTCTTATGATATCTATATATTTCAAACCTACCTCTTTACATATAATGTCATAAAATATTCAATTCAAATATTACTATAATGAAATTGATATCAAGATTTAGATATTCATAGACATGTATACTCAATTAGGACGAGGTATTGACTATCTATTTAAAATTTTACATGAATACATTACATAAACCCATATTTGAAACATCACAATTGTAAATTTCTTAACTCGGTGATCCCTCAAGTGACAAAGCTGATTGGATATGAGACCTCATGAGTGTCTCCATGCATACCAGGGGTAGCTGAATAGTAATGAGGGTCTAAAGAATATATTGTGGAGACTATACCCTCAATAAAATATATGTGTTGAAATCAAATTATAATATGTGGGTTCCAAAAATAGTGGAAAAATATTATTATATAATCAAACAACCACAGATGAGAAAGGACCAACTAAATAAAACCAAATAATCAGTGAATAATTTAATCACATTATGAATGAAACTAAAAGTAATGATAAACTTTATATAGATAAAATAATTTTTATACTCAAATAAAGACTCAAAATAACACAATATTGAACCCCTTTTTGTTCCAGTCACTAAGATCCAACCCATATTTCCATTCAAAAACCAACATCTGGTTCTATTACATTTATAAAAACCTATGACCATGAAATCATCTCAGGTTCCAAAAAATGTCTCAAACAGTGTGCGAGCCAAACTCAATAGGTCTTCACCAACATGTATAAAAAACCATTCTGAAAATAAGTAAATAAAAAAGTGATAAATATGTGTATTCATTAATTAATATAATATAATACAACAACTAATCTAATTGGGAACTATGCTGGAGTGTTTCTATGAATGTAGCACAACCATTCACTCCATTACCTATTATCCAGTGCATAATCAAATAACTTTTGGAAGATATCAGTATAATATTACCAACATCTTGACCAAGTCCTTTATATGAGAATTTATGAATCCAGTGCATATCCTTTAATATAACCATTTATCATAATGGGACTATACCTATATATAAACATAACACCGTGAAACTGGGCTAATCGCTATATATAATAATTACAGTATGAGACTAGGTCAAGCATGAAATATAAGCATTAGAGCATTAAACTAGGCCATGTCCACTTTAGAGGCCTTACAAAATGATACTGGTCCAATCAAACTATATAATAATTACTTCATAAAAACCATGACAAGTCATAATAGAAATGATATAGCAATATCATGCCATAAGCCTTAATGGATAATCTATAAATAACCATTTATCTTTCAATTTCAAAATAGTTTTTTATCAAATTATCTCCAATCATTTAGTTAAATAAAATTTCGTTACCAAATTGTATTTATTTTAATTAATCTGCAGAGTACTATGTCACGATAATCACTATAGAAGCCATATTCCAATATTCATTTTTATCTGGGGGTTTTCTTCCATCATATCTAGCCACTGTCCAGGTTTCAACACCCTAAAATCCATAGAAATCCAAGGAGTAATCCCAACCATGATTTAACAACATTCATCATTCCATAAATTAATTCACATTTTGTGTTAGGGATATTTTAATTAAATGCATAATTTATAATTAAATAGACTAGAGTGATAAAATTTTAGACCACCTACATTAAACCGGTGATTGAAAAATTACTTTCTATAGGTGTTAAAAATAATAATAAATGTAATATATTATCAGGAATAACCTCATTCACATATAATCTTGTCCAACACCACATTCCACACCCATAAAAATATTACAGAACTAAAATAATGAACATATGGATAATAGGGGAAAACAAAAGAAAATAAACTCACTTAGGATCAGATGCTTGATTTTGGTGTTCGAAAGGGATGGATGGGATAAATAATTACCTAGATATATGGAGGTCTTCAATGAATGAGTGATGAAAAAAAATCCAAACCCTCATAAAAATTATGGTGAGATGAATTAAATGTCCGGAAATGACTCAATGACATTTAATTTTTTATTTTTAGTTTATGCTCAAAATTGCATATCCTCAGGTAAAAATTACCTTTCACAAACATTACACAATGTGAACTAGCTTGGTGGTGTGTATTCATTTCACACCATTTACTCATTTAATGTAATCTTCTTAGAAATAGTTACATGTCATATATAAATTACAATGTGGGAAAATACATTATAAAAAGTTTTAAACCCACCTTCTAAAATGAACCCAAACGACTTATGAAGACTTCCAAACTCACATGAAACCTTCAAAATCCCATTTAGAACATTTATACCTAGACTAAACCAAATCAAAGAAACATATATTGTTATAAATTAAGTAACTTTCCCAGTAAATGATCGAAATATTTTAATGACACTAGACCATCATGGTTTAATGACAAAGAAAAAACCAATCCAAAGATATTCAATGAAATACTTATAGAGTGACATTCCTGAAAAAAGATATGATTTTACAACCTTGACACCATATAATAGCTCATCCCTATGATGTTCAATGCATCATTTTGGGTCTTAGTGAAATAATATATCCATAGTTTCTACATATCAAATTCCCACTCCTATGTCTCCTACGGAGAACTCACATGTAGAAACTATAAATGAACCATAGGTATTGTTCTAACCCAAAGGTACATATCACTATAGTCCAAAATATGGATCAGATTCTACCCAAATGATGTATTTACACCATTCTTGGAGATCTCAAATTATACCACATGAGACGAGCCAAGATGGTATATCTAAAGCTTCAATATATTGAACATGTCAGGCATTGAACTATAGTGATGTGGAAGGATGAATCAGTACGACATTAGACAGAACCTTTCAACTTCTCAAATGATCTATAAAACTTTGGAAATACTATTCCCTATTTTATAGTAGGATATTGACCCGACCTAGGTGACACCCGATGTAAAACAAGATGAACAACATAAAATCTGATAGGTCACCATTGATGGTCATTATATGATTTCTTCAATTTATATGATATTTCAAGATTCCCCCTAATCAACTACACCTGCTCAGATATCTCGTGTACAAGACTAGTTCCATTCAGTGTAGACTCACCTGCCTCCAACCAAAAATAGGTGATAAGAATTTACTTCCCTAATAATCCTAAAAATTATCCATTTTAATAGATTGAAAGAATATTCTATTATATATTAACTCTATGAATGACATATGGTACTCCCCAAAACCACCAAAATCCAACAAATAGGCTCCTAACATATCCTCTATGAACTGAATAGACCACTCCGACTGAACGTCACCTAGAGGAAGATATGATATGATCAAAATAATAAGTAATATGAATTTGTAATGAATACCCTAACAATATTGAGATGTGAAACAAGAATCCCGATTAGAAAAAATACTCCTCGAAAAACTATGTAACCAAACTATCTTATTCATGTAAAGTTAACCCAAATCATCAACGGTGAAGTTCTACCTTATTGAAAATAAGTGGGATAAATTCATTTTTCAATCCATGGTAACCTATAACACATTATTCTTATGAGGTTTAAAGGTTAATAGTTTCATAAAATCCATAATTACATCATCCCATTTACACTCTAGAATAGGCAATAGTTGAATAAATCTAACAACACTATAATGCTTGGCCTTAACATGCATAACTCTAAAATGTATCTCCCTGAACCCATCTACTTAATTCATCATTTCTGACCAATATTACATTATATGTAGATTAGGATAAATATTCATCAAACCAAGAGGTACCTACCATCTAGACCAATGAAAATATATCATCCTCTCCTCATGCAACCCCATTGGACCCAGTACTCGACCATAGAAAAAAAATAGAATTGACACCACCATGAGATAATGATGATGGTGTATCCACACTATATAAGCTTCATTCAATAACTATTCCCTCCATATCAGATAATTTTTATACCATTATATATTCTTAGGAAATGGTATAATAGATATTGAAAGAATATGTACCCATTCATAGGACAACTAATCATCTATATGCATGTCTTCAAGGAGTTCAATTGTGTACCACTCATTTTAAGACCCTATCACTTTTTATATCTGCATATTTAGGCCTAATTCCTCAAATATGATGTTCCCCTTTATTGATTTATATATTAGTCAGGGTCAATAGACTACATATAATCCAAAAACATCCTCTATGGAAGGATTAGGTCTTAGTGATAAAAGACATAGTTGAGGCTCTTGGGGTCTATGTGAACCACATACCTATCACCCGAATGATAGTTTCTACAATATCTAAAAGCATATAACACTGCTGATAACACTGGTTATGACTAGGATAATTCCAATCATAGAGTCTCACCATTCACGATCTATAAGTATCCACATGATCATCCTACATCAGAACTGCTTCGAGTCTCACATAGGAAGTGTCATAGAATATAGAATATGATTTACCTCGAACATGAAAAGTGAGGATATGTGATGAGTTTATCCTATACATAAGATCCTAAAAATATATCTTATAATCATCAAACCAAAAAAATTTCACTCATTTATTAGTCTGCTCGAACATTAATTATGATAAAGGGAGATATCCTATATAAAGCAACAATAATAGCTAGCTACAACCCAAGTAGCAATGAATATCCACAAAATTCTTGGGGTAATACCAAGAAACCATGATAGAAACCTTATATGGGACCACACAAAATTAAACCTCTATGATTACATAACCCTTGAAGTTTACTTTGTCTATCCAAAAACTACATTTAGTTTGGTTGGCATCAATTTGATGATATCTTAATGTACATAAAAAAATTTCATGATTTTGGCCATGATTCTCGGTGGACTCTATGTAAATGTAGATATAATTAATTAAAGTCACCAAAAACTAATATATAATGGTCTGAAATACCAAATCCATCAAAGCCATGAATAACACATGCACATTCATCATAAAAAATGACATCACCAATTACACATACAAGTCGTACCAAATCCTAAAAGAAGTCTCAGGTATGTTTGATGGTTTAACCCCCAAATGGTGAGATACTGATATAAAATGTATCTAGGAGAAGATCATATAAGCTATTATCTTGTCAATGTGACCGAATATTTATGGAAGGGGATACTGGTTCTTGACAATCATTTGGTTCAACATCCGATAATCGACACATACGCACAAATTTATATGATACTTCTTCAAAATAATAAGTACAAAACCCCATTGAGATGTAAAATGTTGCATGAAATATTTACTTTCCATATGTTATAACTAAAAATTTTACTCCCAAATATCCTTTGGTAACATCCTGTTAGTTGAGATAAATAACATGTTCTCTCCTAGAACCAACCCCATCGTGATATTGATCTCTTTCTTGGGTGGTATGCAACAGAATACGTTTAGAAAGACATCATAAAAGATTTATAATACTATAGGAAATGTATACTACTATATTTCTCAAAATATAGGGATATGATTTCTCTCGGCTCTATGATAAAATATAATATACATTAAATTTGTTGTGAATGATTGGCTTAAGGGTCCCACTCACCATCCTAGGTATATTTTCATCCTTCTGGTGATTGAGAAATAACTATCTTCTTGTAACAGTCGATGTGATGAATTTATTGAACTATAAAATCCATAAAAAATTAAATCAAATCATAGAAATTATAGAACCAATGTTTCCCAAATGAAATGGATACCACTAATCTCTTGATAACTTTCCTTGAAACATATTATATTATTTTAACTATCTCTAAACTGTGTATCCATGATAAAAAAACATTCAATTATTTCCACATCCAATCCCAAACCATTTATAAAAAATAAGATAAAAATAATGTGATGTTCTTATATAATTAAATGTATACATGGATATATGTTACATGAATCATACCATAGATTGTATAAGTTCATGCTTCCATACTATATAGAGTTGCATTCTTATCATGTAGCTGACTCACCCCGCTTCCCTGGGCAAAATTAAGACTCTATGGATCAATTCCCTCAACCTAGTACTAATAATCCTACCCTATGGTACCATTTACACTACCCTAACCATAACATCCTATGGAACTCAAACTACTTAAAGGTTGAATAGTAACTATGTACTTTCATGACTATACTACTAGTCCTAATCCTCTCCACTACTCAACTAATGAATGACCCAACAAATAAATTATTGGTGTTCTAGACTACCAATAATAAGGAACTTCATTGTGGGGTATAGACACTGGGTAACCTTCTGTCGCAATATGCTGCATTGATATCTCTACAAAATAACACAATCTAGAGATGGATACACACTACCTTTACTTCACTATATATTTCTTCTTTTGATATAGCTATCGTAGAAGTTCTTTTTCTACTTGAAGAAGATGCCCTACTTTTCCCCTACTAAAAAAACTATCCACTACTAGAATCCTCTCTAATATTACCTTCATTGTTGAGTTCCAAATTTGTCACATCTTAACATATTTTCATGAAAATTAAACCCACTAATGAATTGTTCTCATAGGTAATCCCATCGATAAAATTTATCTCCCTAGATATATAATCAGTAGATAATGATGGAATAAATTAGTTAATGCTAGTTAAACATCCAACATAGTCAATCATTGACATGTCATCATGCTTCAACTACATCAAATTGCGAGCCTTCTCATCCCTCAACGTATTTGGAATGATGCGTCTTAGCAAAATTACCTCCATTTCTATCCTTTATAACTCATATTTCTTCCCTTATTTCATTAAAATAACCCACAAATACTTAATATTCCCACATATAATTAGAGTGGAATCTTAAACCTCCTATTATTGGGTGTCTCAAGTTGATTGGAATACATCTGGACTAACTAAATAATGAACTCAACTATTTGGGACCTCCCTCCCTAGTGAACATAAGTGGATGATACTGCTGAAACTCTCTCTTCAGCTAATACATCAATGTTATGGTGTGAAAAGTGTCCCATTCCAAGGATCATATGACCCTTGATATAATTTCATGAAGAAGAAAAACCTTCAAATTTTCAAGATCTATAGGAATCTTTAGTTAAGCTATGTTGGGAGCATGCTTGTTTCGGATATCTTAACGCTCAATTCAAAGACAATGATGAAGAATTTCTCTATAGGACAAACCAATTTGATAGAACACAGGTTGATAACATGTTCATCCTCAACATCTGACAACAAAATAGAACCATTAACACATGGTCTCTTTATACATGGATCATAAGTGTTTCATCATGACATAAGAGTTCAATTATTACCATTTTTATTCATTAACTATAACATATATCTTATTTCATATAACATATATAAAAATATATATCTATAAAAAATTATGTCAATATCTTGGAAAATGCATGTAAAAATATATTCATATGTTTTTATCCTGTTGTATGTATACTCATCTCACAAAAATATGCTCCGTGAGTATAAATATCATGAAACCATAACTTCAGACAACATGTGAATCAACCTATACTAAATAACACAAACTATAACTACTGAACAACATGAAAAAAAATTCGACCCACATGCACTAAATTTTTTCCACATACATGGGTCAGCTAATCCCATGGACATGCTCATTTCCAAGGCCAGAAACATCATAATATCCAATATACCTTTCCAAAATATATGAAATCAGAATGAAAAACCTGAGTAATATCTAATACCACCATGTACCATCCCAGGTCTGGTGAAACCTTATGTGACCAATCTGATTAGTTAAGTCACCTTAGAAACGCCACCTCACATGAAAGGGGAAACCAAATGGAATCCATTGTATAAATAATATAATTGAGAGGAAATACACTTTTTTAAATAGTTTCAAAGAAATCATAAAGTAATAGAAGAGTATTAGAAATTGCGAATACAATTTGAACAAACAATCTGACATCCAATTCAATGAAAGGGAAACCAGATAATACAAAATAATAATAGAAAAATTTAATGATATGAAAAATGAAACTAAATTTCATCATGAATTTAATATAGAACAAAGGCTATGTAGAGTCAAATAAATAATGTAATAACCCAAGTCACGAACCCCATTTCAATACTCTCTCTATTATCTAACTTGTTCAACCAAAAAAAATCAAAATATCCCATTTCTATTATCCATCCTTATATCCAGTTAATTTTCAAGGGTACCAAATGATGGACCGAATAGAATATGAGTAAAACTCAATAGGTCTACACCACTACATCTAAATTAAACAAGTATGATAATAACATCATGTCATAAAGATAAAAACTATTTAACTAATTAGTAAAATTTATATATTATAAAAGTCCACCTAATTCGGTACAATTCCATAATTTCTCTCATCTAGTATCAAAATTATGAAAACCATAATCACATATCAGAATAATAATAAAATAATAGGGAAAATCAACTATATAATCATTTCATCATCATGTCAAATCTCACTATATAATAATTTCAACATCTTGGCAAAATATCTCTTTAAAATAATTTTAGTATCCTTGTCATAACCCCCTATATAATCATTACAGCATGAAGCTAGGCCACAACCTCTATATAATCATTACAACTTGAAACAAGGAAAATAATTCTATATAATAATTAAAAAACGAAACAAGGACAATCCCTCTACATACGATTTTAAACACAAAACCTGTATAATTCTTCCATATAATCATTATAGAATAAAACTCAACACAATTCATAATTACATGGAAATCATGATATCATATCATAAGATTCAATAGTAGATTCTGAAATTTTTTATTTTAATTTCAATTTTACATTCATTATTGTATCAAATTATTTCATCCTATTTTGATAAATAAAAATCCAATACCAATGTGATTATCAATCAAAAAATCACAGGAGTGCCATGTCATGATAAACAAAAATTAATACATTTTCCAAAATACAATATTATTAATGGGTTTTCATGCCCAATTGGTATACATACACTAGGTTATAGTATTATTAAATCCCAAATGATCTAATGAGTAATCTAATATGTGATTTATCATCAATCATCATTCAATTACTTAATGTGAACATTGTTTTAGTATAATAACATTTTTTCACACACATGACAATAAAACAGACTATATGGTTAGGTTTAAGATAACCTTCCATAAATAAGTTATCAACTCAATTAGTCCAATGGGTATCACAAAAAATGATGAAGGGGAAAGAATATGACATGATAATATAAGAACTCATAAGATCATAATCAACAATGGATTCCACCTTAGTCAAAATATTACATTGTACATATGAGAACAAGTGGAATAGAGTAGAAAACCATTGAAATAAAATTCAATGGGAGTCAGGTATTTGATTGGAACATATGAAAGGGATGGAAGGGATCTAAATGTCACCAAAATTTATATAGGGATTCAGGGAGAAGGATATTAACTGATTTAATGATAAATTATATTTTTTTCCTTATTTAAATTAATAGGTATATCAAATACTCCGAATTTAATAACCAAACAACATATAAATATCGATTTATAGCTATCAAAAAAATATGTCACGTTTGATTCAAATAACACTTATAGATCACTATAGGATATAAACAACTTTCATAGTGTCTTTTCATTTAATATCATGAATTGATTTCATGAAATACATCTTTAGATAGTAACAAAATGTTGTAATTCCCTACAAACAACATTAAACCCTTCTTCTACAAAAGAAATTGAACTACTTTCAATGCTGTCTAAATTCATAGGGAACTATCATGTCCAATTTAGCGTGTTTATTACTAGACTCCAAAAAATTCAAAAAAAAAAAACATAAACCCATGATGATTTGGTAATTTTACCATAAAATATATCAATCATCGCATGATACATGACATCCACATTTTAAAGTAAACAAAAATCCTAAAAAAGTATTTTAATTAAAATCTCAACGAGGTATGTACCTAAAAAGATACATGATCATACAATTGTAGATGATCAATACATATATATATATATGGGTATTTTGAGTATATTTTTATTTATTTTACACTTATTAAACTCCTTGATTCCCTATTAAAATTACATATTCCAGAAAAACATTACACATTGCATCAAAAATCCGCATAGATGGTTTATAAATTGAGATAATTTAAAAAAAATATCAGATGTGACAATGATAATTTGGGGAAACTAAAGATCAGTATTATAGATTTTGTATTAGATAATTACTTCACGACCCTTGTCATTGATGGGTACAAAAACATCCTCTTGTGATAATATTCCCCAATAATGATACTTTCTCCATCAAAACCTCTCACTCTCTTTATCTATTATATAACATCCCCTTTATCGAACTCCTCAATATGATATTGAAGTGCTCCTCATTTTACTCCTTACACTTATAGTATATGAAAGTATCAACTATGAAGATAGTAATAAAATTTTCAAATTAATATCTTGGGACACTATTCATCAATTTATTGAATTTTTATATAGAATTAGTGGTATTGAATGTGAATTACTATGAAATCATAGTCTTCATATCTTTTCAGAAAAACCATATTTGAAATATTCACAATATTGACCTTTAATTGATGATATCAAACCCAGATATCTACTTTAGAGTATTACTAGGCCCCTTGTATCATAAATATAATGTCACCTATCTTTTTCAAGGGATACTTGATTTTTATTTTGATTTTTTTGAGTTCATGATAATCAATGAACATGTGAATTATACAATCCATCTACAAGAAAAATATGATCAATTAACCCCATTTTGAATCACTTCTATGTATAAAATCCAATCCCATGTTCTCTTGCAGTTTCATCATTACTTTCTATAGTTAAATATGTTGTATTCAATATGGATTCATGGATATCCTCAGAGATCAAGTTATATGTTCAATTGGTAACTCTAAATCTCCATTGGAGGTAGAATAGAAAACATATTATGTAATACATTATCATTTACTTCATAATTGGAATGTTTTAAAGGATGATCATTTTATATTATCAATAATTTAGTTTGATGTAATTTTATATAAATTAGTAATATTCATTCTTGAGAAACATTTCCCAAAGTAGATTCATCCCCCTAATTGTACATGTATTGAACCATAGGTTGATTATTGATATTGAATGTGATTTCATTATCTTAATAATTGATATTGGATGTATATAAAAAATACAATTCATGTATAGTACAACATACAATTTAACAAAATGTAGTTTTAAAATGATATTTTAGATATAGATAAATAATATTCATTGTTGTGGAGTTATATTAATAATCTATTATAACTAAAGTAACTTCTATTTTAATTGAAAATTAAATATCCAATATTCTAGGGGTTGTTTGAATAATTATACTAAACTAGGATTATGTTAAATAATGCATAATAATTATATTAATTTTTTTTTAATTTAATAAAATGTACACCTATTACGACATCATTTACATGATACAATATAGAAAAATGTATAATTGAAGCCTTATTTTTTTCTCTTGTCCATGTAGGTAGTTATCAATGATTATATTAAAAACTCCTTTCCATGGGTAATTTTTTTAACAGTATCAGTGTTCCATAATGTTGAAGAATTATACCATATGTTTAATATTTATTAGAACATTATATTACACTCTCTAATTAGTGGTCATTTTCATTTCCATGGAACATTTGTTAACATGATATCTATCACTTCAACAATTTAAATATCTCATCGTTATATTAATAAATATTTAGATATTCTTCTTAACATGCATTGGACTAGTTGAAAATGTAATTTCTTCCCTCAGTGATAAATATCCATTGATCATATAGAATTAATCATCATTATATGATTTGTATCCCATGTCCTATGAGACCACTGACGATCCCCAATCTTTATCTTGACATTGAGGACACATATAATAGTTTCCACATTGATTCCAAAATCCTAAATCTTCATGGATTTTTGAATACTCAAATATATTATAGCTAATAAGTGATAAATATTAATTTCAGGATAAATGTAAGACATGGTGGAATACTATGAAATTCCAGTAATATTTTCCTCAAATGACTTGATTTCATCATATAACATTTTCTTGTGTCCATGAAACCCCCTCACCATTTTAAGATTGATAGTAAAGGAAAAATAATTATTTAAAATTATTTTTTAAATCATTCAAACTATATTATTTTTAATTTTTTCAGTGGTCTTTTTATTATTTATTTATATACACCACTGATCAACTTCAAAATATTATTGATAATCATTCAGTATGAATTTCACTTACATAGTGAATTAGAGGTCATAAAATATATTCTTATACGAATTAATCCATTCTTCTATTATTACATTATCATATGATATATTAATAAATAGAGGCCTTTTTAATATTACATATTCATCCATAATGATCACTTTATTAGTAAAAAGAGATTACTCCACATGAATAAACATATTATTCATATATTAACTCAGTTGACCATGTATATAAATGATTATATTTTCACCAACTCCCACCAGGTTATGAATCTCAAATAGAAAATCACCACATTACCTATCATATTTTTTGTTTTCATGATTCCTCAAATTTATATTCAAGATCTAATAAAACATTAAAGCAAGTATCATAATTAAATAATTAAAAATAATATAAATATTTAATAATGAAATTATATTTTATTTAAAATAAATATAAAATATCTCATAATTTATGAAATTATAGCATTCAATATAGGTTATCAATTTTATATTTCATATTAGGATTTTTTAAATAATAAAATATATTAAATTTCATCTTAATGGTTTGTAATGAACAAATTAATTAACTAAATAATATCCATTGGGAGTGTCATACCATTTGTATAGTTATTAAAAGTTTTTTTCATTAAGTGGATATTGATTCAATACCTAATCATAATTTTTAGGGATTATTTTGTCAAAGTTCATATATTTCGTGACTTTAATCCACATGTAGTATCAAAATGTGGATGTCATTACTTGGAATAATATAATCATTATAAAAAATTATAGTGGTATCTTATACATAGAATCATCAAAAGGTATATCCAGAATGATGTATTTTCCCAATCTAAAAATTACTAGTAACTTTATCAAAACTAACTACATAAACATGATTGTATTTCACACTATATTTGGTTATTTTTAATACAATGTTTCAAAATGTATAACCATTAAATATATAGGTACTGTGTCTTGGGGGGATTAAAAACATAATAAAATCATAAAAACAAGAAAATCAACTTTATCATTATATTCATAATGTTCTCCTATATAAAATTATACATCAAAAACAACATATAATTCCATGGGGACATAATTAATGAAAAATTTGAGTTAAATAATCCTATTATTAGAATTGATACGTTAAAGCATAATGGAATGTTACTAAATATGATACAAATAAAAAATTATGATAACATAAAATAAAGGGATTATAAGTCATTGAATGGAAAAAATGATGAATATTATATAATATGATCATAACATTTTTTAAATGTTGAAACATTAACAATTATTACATCATAGGTTTATGTCCATACTTTTCACTAACATAATATAACAAAGGGTTCTTAGAAAACCACACATTCAATATAAATTGTATATATTGATATTAAAAAATTACTCAATGAATTATTTTGATGTAAAATTATTTTCTCTCAAATCATATTAATATCATGTATAAGAATATGTTTTCCAAGTAATAAAATGAATCAAGTGGAATAATCATAAGATATCCCTAATAAGTTTTAAATAAGTAACATAATAAAGTCTTAAAGAAAAATAAAATAGAATACCATATGTATGACCATAAAAAGATATTTATCATTTATAGTAATGAACAAATGAATAATGAAGAATATGACTTTAACAATATGTTTATGTTAATTAAATACTGATTTTGTGGTGGAAATTTATGTTTGTAAACAAACCTCTAAATTAGGGTTTTAAGAAACGATAATGAATTGCAATAGAGGGTAAGATAAATTTTTTTTCCCTAAATATATAAATCAAACCAAATGGACATCTAGGAACTTAATTTGAGTTTTAGAAACAATATTATTTAAAAAAATAATTTAATGAGTGGTATATATAATGTGATATAGATTGTACACATTCCCCCTAAAAATGGTTTTCTTAAATGAATGAATTAATAAGGGACCATGAAGAACATGAGTTATCGAAAAATTAATGGAATGGTGCACTAAGTATAATTTTTAGTGTCATAAATATAGAATATAAAATAAGTACATGGGAAGAGGTTGGAAGAAAAATGAGAAAATGAATGATAATTCATAAATCAAATGTTATTATGGTCATTAAGAAGTTCCCTTACGTCACATCCTTTACTAACTCGATGATTTTTTATATCCACATGAATAATTAAATAAAATTTATTTATTAAAACTATTTTAATATTTTTCATTTAACGAAATTTTTATAGGAAATTTTTTATAATACGTTTTTCATTTATGACATTTTTTTTACATTGGCACGTTGGAGTTGTTCTTTCAGTTTCTCTAAAACTGATTTAGTGAGATGAGCATGGATAAAGTTCATATAAAAGAGTTAAAAATATATTGAAATATATATTTATCTATAATTAATTATTAAAATATCATAATAGTGTTAAAGTTTAATAGATTTTCTATAATATTTCCAAATTCCAAAATGTGTCTAGATTAAATGTTTTTTTTCAAAAAAATGTTATCATTTACATTGTATCATAATAAAATTTATGTATTACTCAAATGATATTTCTTATTTGGTAATAGTATGAAAAATTATATATTTATTCATTAAGTATTATCTAAACCAATCGATGAATGATTACGATGGAAAATTCAATCAGTTCTTCCTTGAATAGGTGAACCGACCACAATGGGAACAATGCTTTTATTTTAGAATAATGTGGTAGAATGATTGATATTTAATATTAAATTTACACAATAAATTATATATATATATATATATTATTGAATAAATCACATATTTTTTTATTTAGTAATTATATAGGAGTTAGAATATAAAAATAATTTACAGGCGTAGATTGAGGATGTTACCTCTTCCCAGGGATGTTCACTATTTTGATACACCCTAAGGCACCTTCATTATATGATTTTTCAACCATAAATCCTTGAAAATGGGAAAGATATTTTGGGGATTATTTTTTATATATTTTTTATGTAATGGGGGGTGTTGAAAAGTTTATTTATAAGAGGAAGAGTTTCATTTTTTTAATATAATATTTGATAGTTTATTATTTTCTCTCAAAACATCTAATATTGATTATTTTTGAGATTATATTCTATAATGGATATATATAAGGCTAATATAATGGTTTTTTAAAATAACCCCCAATTTAATTAAAAATTAATTTATCATATATTGTAAAATAGTCTATTTTTCATATTTCACTTTTTTGAAGAAAAAAAATTATCAAATATTTATATAAAATCCCAAAAATGATATTTTTGATGTGTTTCATTGAAAAGTAAAATCCATTTTATTTGTATAAAAATTTATGTATTTAAAAGATAATATTTAAACAAAATTATTATTTATAAAAAAAATATATTTTTATGTATGAACATATTTCAATCACATATAAAAATTAATTATGGTTTCATAAAATCATATTATCATATATATAAAAATATATAAAAATGAGTTTTTTGTAGAATAATTATAATTAAAAAAATTCACTTTTAAAATAGAAATCATATTTATTTTTCCTCAGATATAAAAAAAATTATTACGTCAATCATATCATTTATCTTATTTGACCTTTTTATTTCATTATGTTCTACTATAACTTACATATATTATTATTTCATAAGATTGAGAAGACATTACTTTAATCTTCCATTGGTCATTTTACTGTTTTAATTATCATGTGGATATTCCAAATAGTCAAAAAAATGATTCCTAATAGTCATATCACTACTCTAATGGTCATATCAGTTTTATTATTTACTATAAATACCCTATATATATAGAAATAATAATTCAATTCACTTTATCTCAAGGTTATATTTTTCCATCCCAAGAATGGAAATTATATTAATAATTTTTTCTAATTTTTTACATTTTTGTTCACAAGTATGATTATTCTATGGGATGCGGGTGATCCAAATTTACCCATTCTTTTTATTTTATATTTTTTCATTACTACCCCAATATAACATGTTCAATTTTTATGGATATTTTTTGCCTCTAAATATGATGTTCAGCCAAATATAATAATGTGTTGTTTATTAGTATTAAAAAAATATGACCCGTATTTATATTTATTTTGGAATTTTTTTTTCTTAATTTCCTAGTCATTACATCATACACAATATATTCACACATCATACACACTATGATGAATTCTTATCCTACCTAATTCACACCAACACAATAAAAAACATGTGTTAAGGAATTATACTGTTGGTCGGAGTGGACACTCAAGAGGGGGGGGGGGGTGAATTGAGTTCCAATTAAAATTTCTGTTAAAAACAATTTCTATTAAAATCCCCCAATATCAAAAACAAATTAAACTGTAGTGAATTTATATAGATTATAAAGGTTCAATTAGTTTCTCAATGATTGATTAGTTCTCAGTTAACTTAATCTTATGATTAAATTGACTTTTGAAACTAACTTACTGATTTATAAAAAATATAAACACTTGCGAATTTAATTATCAAAGTAGCTTTGAAGATAAATTATATTTCAAAGTAATAGCAGCAGAATATGAAATAAATATGTATAGTATGGATAAAGTATGTAGCTACAAACACAGAGAATTAACCAAGAGGTTCAGTCTCAAGCTGAGACTTAGTCCTCTCAAAAGTTTATATAAAAATGATCCACACCCTGGATCGGAGTTAACAACAGTGGACACACTGTCCAGGTCACAAGACCTCTACCACAGTTCTACGTGGGAAAACAAACAACAGCAGCCAGCTGTCCAGGTCACAAGACCTCTACCACTATCCACAGTGGGAAATGAAGTGTAAAAGGTTTGCTGAGGATTTACAGATCCTCCAGTGAAAGTACTGGAGTCAGTGTGTGTGTTTAATACAGCAGATAACACACACTGCTCAAAATTTAGAATAAATAAATCACAGAGCAGAGATGTAGAGTTTAGAAATGGCTCTAGTGATTTAAGTGTAGCACTGGACTCGTTTTGGAATTGATCAGAAGTGATTCCGAGTCCTCTTCTCAATTTTGTTTGAGAAGAAGAGTGTCGTATGCTTCAGGTTCACAGGTAGTGAAAAAATGTAGTCGATGAAGCTCTTTGATATTCTTTTGTATGAACAGAACTCTTATTGAGTAGGCTTGATTGTATGTGTGATTCTGTCTTTCTTGGTTCTTCGTGTATGCACAGAGAGCTCTTCTTGAGTATGTCGTATGTCTTCCTTGTTTCTGTGTGTGTTGTCTCTCATCCCTTCAGCAGAGTCTTCTTGTATTTATGTCACGTGCTCCGTAGGACAGAAAAGGTTTCCTTTCTGCAGGTACGATGTACGGTTTCCTGACATCTGACAACCTATATTAATTAATTGTCAGGGTATTAAAATATAACTAATATGACCGTTGGTTAGAATAAATAAAGATAAAGATAAAGAAATTCAAACAGTTGTTTATGACTGTTCAAGTGATCGGTAGGTCATCAGCATTGGAGTAATGATCGGTGACTCAGATAGATCAGCATCGATCTGTCATCTGATCGGTGAGTCATTTTGATCAGCATCGGTCTGTCATCTGATCGGTGAGTCATTTTCATCGGTCTGTCATCTGATCGGTGAGTCAGATTGATCAGCATCGGTCTGTCATCTGATCGGTGAGTCATTTGCATCGGTCTGTCATCTGATCGGTGAGTCAGATGGATCGGTGACTCATTTGCATCGGTGACTCATTTGCATCGGTGACTCATTTGCATCGGTGCGTCTGATGGATCGGTGTGTCTGATGGATCGGTGAGTCTGATGGATCGATGAGTCTGATGGATCGGTGCGTCTGATGGATCGGTGAGTCTGATGGATCGGTGAGTCTGATGGATCGGTGAGTCATTTGCATCAGTGACTCAGATTGGTCAGCATCGGTGAGTCATTTTGATCAGTGCGACCGTTGTCCTTTGATATTGGATCAGGGCTTCCGATGTCTGTTGAATCCAGAAGACTTCCAACATACTTTGTAAGTCAATAAGCATAGACAAAAACATGATAACAGATTCATTTACAGATTGTAATTAAGTTTATGAGAAAACAAACCAGATTAAGCATTAATGGTATGTGATGATTTGTGATTATTAAAACATCAAACATAGACATGAAATCAACAATCTTCCAGAGGGCTCAACAATCTCCCCCTTTTTGATAATCACAAATCTTTATATATATATATATATATAAAATCAATCAATAAATAATAAAAGCATAATGAGAATAAGAGTAAAGAGATATAAATCTCCTTCTTAATTTAACATTCCCATATATATAATATTCAGATTTCTCCCCCTGAGATATTGATCTCCCTCTGAGATATTCACATCTCTCATACATATATAGATCGTTCTCCCCCTTAGAGATATATTTCCCCCATTATATATATCAGATCTTTCTCCCCCTTTGGGATAATCAAAAAGGAGGGAAAATAGATAAGAGAAAGTGAAAGTAAAAGCAGTTAGCAGAGAGTAGAGAGAAGAAAAAAAAAGAGTATAGATTATTACAAGCAGCACATTGTTCACCCCATAAAAAACAAGACACAACTATTTGGTGGGATACAAAGGGACTTTGCCTTTGTCTTTGGGATCAATAGTGGGTAAGTTTGAAGGCTTGGAGACATGTTGGTCTTGGCGAATCTGAAGTGGTGGTAGGACAACTCGGGTAGGTGTAGGAGCAGGTACCACAAAGGGTTGTTGTTGAGAAACAGGAGCTGATTGAGAAGCTTGCTGAGGAACTGGTCTTAATTGAGAGAGAGCTTGAGCAACAGATAGCTGATTTGGAGTTATATCAGAAGCACTGAGAGGTTCAGAAGTAGGGAGTACAATTGCAGTGGCCTGTGCATCCAAATAAGGTTTTAACAGATGAATGAAGTCCTAAATGACTTCTGCTCCATACTTCATAGCTTTTTCAAAATCATCTTTATTCTCCATGAACTGTTCCAAGGAAGGGACAAAATCTTGCAATTGGCGAACTTGAGTTTTGAAGGCCTGAGTGACAGGAGGTAATTTCAGATTGTCTGTCAAGACTTTGATGTTTGCAGCCATCTCATGCTTTGTATAAATCTTGGAAAAGTAAGTATCAAATTTTTCCTTGATCTCTTGCAGGGCTTTCTTAGCATCTGCTGAATATACCAAGGCCATCTTATGACTGTTATCACAGAGTTCTTTCATCTTCCTCAAAGATTCTAAATCAAGAATTTGTCTTACAGCAGCTAACTCTTCACACACAACTTCTTTTAGAGATTCTATCTCACGGGTAGTAATCTTGGTTACCTTGCTTGTACTGGCTTGGCCGACTATGTGAGTTAGTTCAGCTTTCAACTTCCTCAGGTCAGACTTGTTGAGATGTTCAATCAGATTTCTCAAAACTTCCATCATACCAGAGATGGTTGATCGAAATTCGCTTGATAGAGATACCAGGCCGGTGTGAAGATCCTTCATAGTCTGATTCAAAAAGGCTATTTTCCTGCCAATAAGTTCACCAGTATTGGCTAGGTTTGGCTTCACAGCATTAGATACTCTCTGTGAGAAGGCTTCCAAAGAATTTTCAGAAACTTATAGAGACACTTGAGTAAGAGAATTAGAAACTTCTTCTCTAACTATGGTTCTCACAGCAGTTAGCAATTCAAACTTAAACTTATCAAGATCAGCTTGACTGATTCCAGAACCAGGGAAATTTTTATTGGTAGGATCAACAGTAGGAACAGACCTTGCTTCTCGTGGGAGGTTTCTCTTCACAGCTGCAGCAGATTCTGGCATTGCTTCTTCGTCTTCAGAATATTCTAAGCCCAATACAGCATAACCAGGGTAGTCATCCCAAACAGAAGCACACAGGGTGTATTTTGGTTTCTCATAGCTTGTTGTTCCACTGATTTTTGGTGAATCATCCTTTCCACTGATATGTATTTCTTGTACTGATTGAGGTGATTCCATTTGATCTTCAGAAAGACCATCCACTGGTCTGTTTTCACCATCAGCAACAGCCTCAGCTTCATCAGCACGTCCATCATCACCATCATGATTGTCATCAGCATCACCTTGCTCATTATTACTCTTCTCAGAGGCTTCACTGTGATATTCTTCAGTATCAGAATCTTCTTCATCACCAAGAATAGGTTCTGATTCTGGTAGGGCTAAGGGTGGACTAGAAGGTCCAAATTCTACTCTTCTTTTGGGACTGGCAGTGTCAGGATCACTCCTATCATCAGGAGAAGACACACTTCCTTCTGCAGTAGCAGCTTCTTCTTGCTCATCATCATCAGAATAAACTGGTTCCTCATCTAGTTTTAATCCAGGATCTCTCAAATCCTTTGGCCTCTTGCCATGATCTATGGGATTGTAGGCTTCATACAATTTGTCTTCATCTGCAACCCAGCACTTCTTCCATGGATTCCAATTTATTTTCATCCTCTTGCAGATCTCTTTGTTAAGACAGAAGGTATGGTCTGTTTCATTAACTTCATCATCTTCATCAAGACAATCTAGATTTTTGAGCATGGTAGATATCATCTTTGAGTAAAACAAGGCAGTGGCTTTCTTGGATGGTTTTATCATTCCAGCTATGTGTACCATCACATATCTACACAAATTGATTTTCTCATGTGTTTTCAGAAGAAACAACAGGAAAACATCCTGGTATTTTACAGCAACAAAATCTCTTCTCCTATGGCAAAGTTGGTGCTGAATAAACTTGAAAAGAAGTCTGCACTCACCATCTAATTCTGAAGCTGTGATTCTTCGTGACTCTCTGTTTCCTGTCAGAAGCTCCAGAACTAACTCATAAGAAAAGTAATCAGATGTCGGAGGAATATTCCCAGCATAATCCTCATACCGACCTTCATGAGGTACGTTCAGGCACTCAGCCCACTGCTTAGATGAGAAGGATATTTTCTTTCCCTTTACCACAGACGACATCCGGGCAGCCTCCACACCATCTAAAGTGATTTTCAGATTCATATAGAACTCATGTACCAGCTTCGGGTAGTCTATTCGAGTGTTGTCAGAAAACCAGTCTATCCATCTTTGCGATTCAAGAACTTGCAGCAACAGTGACTTACTTGACAAAAGCCAGGCAGAGTTTACTTCTTTTTCTACAGCAACAATCCGAGTTTCCAGGTTCGGATTTACTGATCGTTGAGAGGTACTGCTCGACTTGCCTCGAGCACGCTTTGAAGGTCCAGGGCTATCTGGTCCTTTTCTCGGTCTCTTTTGCTTAGTCATTTAAAGATTTTGGGAAGGCAGGAGTTCGAAGGTTCGAAGGTTCGAAGTAGAGGGGAAGAGATGTTGAGAGGTTCGGTGGGAAATGAAAGGTCAAAAGGTTTAGGGAAGATAAATAGATGCGTATCATTTATTTTATCATTTAGGGTTCCCATAAAAAGTAATTTACTAATTAATAAAAAGTAATTGAAAAAGATCGGTTTGACAGAACAGTGTGACAGATTGGTTCCACAGATCGGTTTCACAGATCGGTTTCACAGATCAGTTTCACGGATCAGTTTCACAGATCAGTTTCACAGATCAGTTTCCTAGATCAGTTTCACAGATCAGTTTCACAGATCGGTTTCACGGATCAGTTTCACAGATCAGTTTCACCGATCAGTTTCACAGATCGGTTTCACAGATCAGTTTCCCAGATCAGTTTCACAGATCAGTTTCACAGATCAGTTTCACAGATCAGTTTCACAGATCGATCATACACAACTCTTGTTTAATAAATTTCATTCTTTCAGAGCATAAGGGCTTTGTGAAGATATCATCTAATTGATTTTCAGAACTAACAAATTCTAGAGAAATATCACCTTTCTGATAATGATCTCTTATAAAGTGATGTCTGACATCAATGTGCTTAGTTATAGAGTGAGAAACAGGGTTCTTAGATATATTTATTATACTAGTATTGTCACAGTTAATTGAAACATGTTTAAAATCAAATCCATAATCCAATAAAGTGTGTTTCATCCACAAAATTTGTGCACAGCAACTACCAGCAGATATGTATTCTGCTTCGGCAGTAGACAATGCAACTGAGTTCTGTTTCTTACTACACCATGATACTAGGGATTTTCCAAGCAAATGACATGTTCCTGATGTGCTTTTTCTATCTAACTTACAACCAGCAAAGTCAGCATCTGAATAACTCATTAACTCAAAGGATTTTCCTTTTGGGTAAAACAAACCTAAGTTAACCGTGTGTTTGAGATATTTAAAAATTCTTTTGACAGCAAGCAAATGAGATTCTTTTGGATTAGCTTGAAATCTAGCACACATACACACACTAAACATAATATCAGGTCGACTAGCAGTAAGATAAAGTAAACTACCAATCATACCTCTGTAATTTGTTTGATCAACTGGTTTCCCAGTTTCATCTGCGTCCAATTTACAGGTAGTACTCATAGGAGTATCACTTTCCTTAATACTATCCAATCCAAAACGTTTTAAAATATCCTTTGAATATTTACTTTGATTCAAAATAATACCATTTTCATTTTGAAATACTTGAAATCCAAGAAAGTACTTAAGCTCTCCCATTAAGCTCATTTCAAATTCATTTTGCATACTTTTTGAAAAATCAGTACATAAAGAGTGTTTAGAAGATCCAAAAATAATATCATCAACATATATTTGTACAACTAAAACATCTTTAGAAATTCTTTTAATGAAAAGAGTTGGATCAACAATCCCTTTAGTAGAACCTTTTGAAATAAGGAAATTGCTAAGTCTATCATACCAAGCTCTTGGAGCTTGTTTCAAACCATAAAAAGCTTTAGAAAGTTTAAAAACTTGATTTGGAAAATGGGGATTAGTAAATCTAGGTGGTTGTTCTACAAAAACATCTTCAATTATAAAACCATTTAGAAATGCACTTTTCACATCCATTTGATATAACTTGAAATCCAGATGTGCAGCATATGCAAGTAAAATCCTAATGGCTTCTAGTCTAGCTACAGGTGCAAAAGTCTCCTCATAGTCTATACCTTCTTCTTGACTATATCCTTGTGCAACTAATCTAGCTTTGTTTCTAACTATATTTCCATATTCATCTACTTTATTTCTAAAAACCCATTTTGTGCCTATTGTTAAGGTGTCCTTAGGTCTGTCAACTAATTCCCAGACTTTGTTTCTTTCAAACTGATTTAATTCTTCTTGCATAGCCATTACCCAAAACTCATCATTGATAGCATCATTGATATTTTTAGGTTCTGACTGTGAAAGAAAGGCTTGATGTTCAACCTGATTTCTTAGAGAAGCTCTAGTCTGTGTTCCTCTATCTAGATTTCCTACAAAAGCATCTAAAGGATGGTTCTTTAGAGTCCTCATTGATCTGGTAAAGGTTGGACTAGAAATTTTAGGTTCATTTATAGATTGAGGTTCAACAGAAGCAGGTTCTGGAGAATTTCCAGAGCTGGATGTTTTAACTATAGGTCCATTGTATTTATCATTGAGATTCAAACCAGAGAGATCATCTTCAAGAGAGATTTTAGGTTCATGTGGATCAGTTTCATCAAATTTGATGTGAACAGATTCTTCCACACATTTGGTTCTTTTATTGAAAACTCTATAGGCTTTACTAGAGATAGAATAACCTAGGAAAATTCCTTCATCACTCTTGGATGCAAATTTGTCAAGATTGTCTCTAGTGTTGAGAATGAAGACTTTGCAGCCAAAAACTTTGAAGTAGTTAACCTTAGGCTTCCTATGGTTCCACAACTCATAAGGGGTCCTCTTAAGAACTGGTCTGATCAAAACTCTATTAATGACATAACAAGCTGTATTTACAGCTTCAGCCCAAAAATAAATAGGCAGTTCATATTCATTGAGCATGGTTCTAGCAATTTCTTGCAGGGTTCTGTTTCTTCTTTATACTACACCATTCTGTTGGGGTGTCCTAGGGGCAGAAAAGTTATGAGAATAGCCATTGAGTGAGCAGTAAGATTCAAAATCTTTATTTTCAAACTCACGACCATGATCACTCCTCAAGGTTTTAATCTTAAGTCCACTAAGGTTTTCTACAGACTTGGAGTATTTAACAAAGTAAGAACAAGCTTCACTTTTGTGAGCTAGAAAATATACCCAAGTATATCTAGAAAAGTCATCTACGAGAACATAGACATAGTGCTTCCCATTTAGACTAGAAACTCTTGATGGTCCAAACAAATCCATGTGAACCAACTTGAGAGGTTGAGAAGTTGACACTTCTTTCTTTGATTTAAAAGAAACTTTATGTTGCTTTCCTTTTTGACAGGGATTGCAAACTTTGTCTACTGGAAATTCAAGTTTGGGTAAGTCTCCAACTAAGTTCTTCCTAGAAAGTTTTCTAAGTGAGTGTACATTGCAGTGTCCTAATCTTCTGTGCCAAAGCCAAGACTCTTTATGAAAATCCTTTAAGCAAGGAATATTCTGTTTAGCTAAGGAATTTAAATCAACAGCATAAACATTTTCATTTCTTAAAGCAGAAAATGCTAAAAAATTTTTAGATTTAAAAACATTGAAAGAATCATTTTTAAATTTCACATAAAAACCATCATCACACAATTGAGAAATGATTAACAAGTTATATTTAAGTCCATCGACAAATAAAACTTCAGAAACCAAGATTGAATCAGTGTTACCAATCTGGCCTAAGCCGATGATTTTTCCTTTTGAATTATCACCAAAAGTGACAAAGCCTCCATCAACTTTTACTAAGCTCTTGAAACAAGAAAAGTCTCCTGACATATGTCTTGAACATCCACTGTCTAAGTACCATATCTTCTTGTGACAGCTCTTCAAGAAGGTCTCCTACAAAACAGATTTAGATGGGAGATGATTTTGGTACCCAGATCTTCTTGGGTCCAGACAGGTTAGCCAATAACACTTTAGGTACCCATATTTGTCTAATGGGTCTCATATAATTTGTAGAATTATCATTCTTTGAAAGATAAATCTTATTAGATCCATAACTATGAATATAACTAGTTGAGGCATATGAAGTTCCAGAATTAACTATCTTCTGTCCAGATTTAGGAATGAATCTAGTTTTGGAAACTTTCCTCTGTCCAGGTTGGTATCCTATACCAGTAGTATATTTAGGTGAAACTTGCTTTCCTAGAATCTGTGTTAGAGTATTCTTGCCATTTGTGAACTTCTCTAAGTCTTTTCTGAGTTGTTCATTAGACAATTTTAGTTCAGTATTCTCTTTAAGCAACTGAGCATTCTTTTCTACTTCTATATCCAGATCAGATTTATGCTTAACACTTAAAGCATACTGTTTCTTTAAACCTTTATATTTATCCTTAAGCTCATTACAAGTTTCTTCTATCATATCACAATATTCAAACAGTTCAGATTTAGACATGTTATCACCTTCAGAATCATCTCCAGAATAATATGTATTTGAAGCAGGATTTTCTGATGTTACCTCAGAAGTGTTTTTCATAAAACACATGTTGACTCTATTCCTTTCAGAGTCTGAAGATTCAGCTTCACTTGTGCTGTCTTCTAAAGCACTCAAAGTAGCCTTCATGGCTTTCTTGTACTTGTTATCCTTGTATTCATACTTCTTTCTGTATTTCAGCTTTGGACAGTCTTTTTTTATGTGCCCTTTTCTTTTGCATTCATAACAGACAACTTCATCAGTTCTGTCAGCCTTCTTCCAATCCTTTGTTCCATTTGCCTTGTTGGTCATACTTTCCCTTGTAATTTGGTTTCCTAAAGAATTTCTTTTTCCTATAAAACTTTTTGAATCTCCTGGATATTTGAGCCATCTCAGCATCACTGTCAGAATCATTCTCACTTTCCTCACTGCTTGAACTTTCATTGATAGCTTGAGGCTTTTCTTTATCCTTATTCTTTGAGGTTGTAGTCTTGAAGGCAATAGACTTCCTTTTAGGTTCATTATCTTCTTATTTATTTACTTTAAGCTCTTCTTCATACATCATCAGTTTACCAATTAATTCCTTGACAGGCAGTGTTCCAATGTCACAGGATTCTCTAATGGAGACAGAGGTTCCTCTCCATCTTTCAGGTAGACATCTCAAAATTCTCATGATTTGCTCCTTTGATGGAACATCCTTTCCCAGAGAAGTCATTGTGTTGACAATTTCATTGAACCTGAGATACATATCAGAAATGGGTTCATCAGGCTTCATTTTAAAATTATCATACTTGATAGTATAAGTGTTCAATCTCATTTCTTTAACATTCGTTGTTCCTTCATGAGAAACTGCTAAGGTATCCCAAATTTCATATGCAGTTTTACATGAAAAAATTCTATTAAATTCTTCATCTCCTAGAGCACAGTACAGAGCATTCATAGCTTTACAATTGTTATTGTAAGTAGTCTTTGTAGGTTCATCCCAAGTAGATCTAGCAGTAGTGGGAATTTTGTATTCTGATTCGATAGCAGTCCAAATATCAAAACCTATGCTTTCTAGATGGATTTTCATTTTCAGTTTCCACTGAGCATAATTGGTTCCATTGAAGAAAGGTGGCCTGTTAGTAGCAGCACCCTCAAGTCTATTGTCCATGATGAGAAAATTTTAAAGAGATAAAAATTTAGATATAACAGAAATTTTAAGAACTTTAAAATACAACTAAAATCACAGTTCAAAAGCAGAGTACTTTTAGAGAGTATTTTCAAACCTCTGATACCAAGTGTTGGTCGGAGTGGACACTCAAGAGGGGGAGGGGGGGGGGGGGTGAATTGAGTTCCAATTAAAATTTCTGTTAAAAACAATTTCTATTAAAATCCCCCAATATCAAAAAGAAATTAAACTGTAGTGAATTTATATAGATTATAAAGGTTCAATTAGTTTCTCAAAGATTGATTAGTTCTCAGTTAACTTAATCTTATGACTAAATTGACTTTTGAAACTAACTTACTGATTTATAATAAATATAAACACTTGCGAATTTAATTATCAAAGTAGCTTTGAAGATAAATTATATTTCAAAGTAATAGCAGCGGAATATGAAATAAATATGTATAGTATGGATAAAGTATGTAGCTACAAACACAGAGAATTAACCAAGAGGTTCAGTCTCAAGACGAGACTTATTCCTCTCAAAAGTTTATATAAAAATGATCCACACCCTGGATTGGGGTTAACAACAGTGGAAACACTGTCCAGGTCACAAGACCTCTACCACAGTTCTACGTGGGAAAACAAACAACAGCAGCCAGCTGTCCAGGTCACAAGACCTCTACCACTATCCACAGTGGGAAATGAAGTGTAAAAGGTTTGCTGAGGATTTACAGATCCTCCAGTGAAAGTACAGGAGTCAGTGTGTGTGTTTAATACAGCAGATAACACACACTGCTCAAAATGTAGAATAAATAAATCACAGAGCAGAGATGTAGAGTTTAGAAATGGCTCTAGTGATTTCAGTGTAGCACTGGAATCATTTTGGAATTGATCAGAAGTGATTCTGAGTCCTCTTCTCGATTTTGTTTGATAAGAAGAGTGTCGTATGCTTCAGGTTCACAGGTAGTGAAAAAATGTAGTCGATGAAGCTCTTTGATATTCTTTTGTATGCACAGAACTCTTCTTGAGTAGGCTTGATTGTATGTGTGATTCTGTCTTGCTTGGTTCTTCGTGTATGCACAGAGAGCTCTTCTTGAGTATGTCGTATGTCTTCCTTGTTTCTGTGTGTGTTGTCTCTCATCCCTTCAGTAGAGTCTTCTTGTATTTATGTCACGTGCTCCGTAGGACAGAAAAGGTTTCCTTTCCGCAGGTACGAGGTACGATTTCCTGACATCCGACAACCTATATTAATTAATTGTCAGGGTATTAAAATATAACTAATATGACCGTTGGTTAGAATAAATAAAGATAAAGATAAAGAAATTCAAACAGTTGTTTATGACTGTTCAAGTGATCGGTAGGTCATCAGCATTGGAGTAATGATCGGTGACTCAGATAGATCAGCATCGATCTGTGATCTGATCGGTGAGTCATTTTGATCAGCATCGGTCTGTCATCTGATTGGTGAGTCATTTGCATCGGTCTGTCATCTGATCGGTGAGTCAGATTGATCAGCATCGGTCTGTCATCTGATCGGTGAGTCATTTTCATCGGTCTGTCATCTGATCGGTGAGTCAGATGGATCGGTGACTCATTTGCATCGGTGACTCATTTGCATCGGTGACTCACTTGCATCGGTGCGTCTGATGGATCGGTGAGTCTGATGGATCGGTGAGTCTGATGGATCGGTGAGTCTGATGGATCGGTGCGTCTGATGGATCGGTGAGTCTGATGGATCGGTGAGTCTGATGGATCGGTGAGTCATTTGCATCAGTGACTCAGATTGGTCAGCATCGGTGAGTCATTTTGATCAGTGCGACCGTTGTCCTTTGATATTGGATCAGGGCTTCCGATGTCTGTTGAATCCAGAAGACTTCCAACATACTTTGTAAGTCAATAAGCATAGAAAAAAACATGATAACAGATTCATTTACAGATTGTAATTAAGTTTATGAGAAAACAAACCAGATTAAGCATTAATGGTATGTGATGATTTGTGATTATTAAAACATCAAACATAGACATGAAATCAACAATCTTCCAGAGGGCTCAACATATAAAATATTTAGTGAAACTCATGATAAAAAACTCTATAAAAACCTTATTATAGAAAAAACTCTTGAAAATGTATTTAATTTTAATAATAAGATTAAAAATATAAAACACAATCCATAGAACATAAAGCATAAATATATTAAAAAAATAGAACAATATGAATTTGAAAATAACAATTTATACCTCAAAGTGGGTATCCAAGATCCAATTTAGTGTTCCTTGGTTAATTATATGTTCTGCATGCAACATGAACCACACCTCCAAACACCAATAAATGGATCCACCTATGAAAAAATAACTTCATCAACCTAGATTTCATGTTTAATTTATTAAATTGGTATACTATTTAAGGTATCACACAATGTAGTACCGATCAGTTTATTATTTGTTGTAAACTAGATACAAACATTATTCCTAATGTAAACTTGTAAATATATAATAATAGAATAAGAAATATTATTTAATCCTTGATATCATTCATAATATAATTTGAATAACCTTTGAAAAGGAAAAAAACAAAGGGTTACCTATAAGGTTCAATAATTGTTATGTATAGTGGATTCTATACTGAGTAACTTAAGAATAATGTATATGGAAAAGTGTATATTCAAACCAAATTATATTCAATCAACAATTTGAGTTCAATGAATATCCATGTCTAATATAAACATAAAAAATAAAAGAATAATTAAATATTAATTATCAAAAATGAATATTAAAATTATATAAATTAATTATGAAGCCCTCTCAATTTTGATATCATAATTATAAAGATTATGTCTTTTCAACCAATAAATCAGTCTTAATAAATAAGTTTATTTAAATTAAATAACATTCTTGTATTAATGGATGATTGTTTTTTATAGTGAGGCATGTCGATGTATCAAAGTGTTATATTTTACTAGGAACATCCCATCAATGATATATCCAATAAAATAATATTATTTTTAAATATCAATACATTCAATTGTCAAAATACATTAAATTTCACCAATAATATATTTTGAATAACGAATAGTGAACATCATTATTTCATCATTAGAAACCATCCACATTTAAGATTAAAATGGTATAATTAGATCATAACCCCCAATAACATCAATGGATATTGTTATAAATTAAAATACATTTCAATGTTCAATAATAAATTTCTAGAGGAAAATAAATATACAATCTTATTAATTAATTACAGAAAAGCTATAAATTTTGAAAATACTTGGAAAAAATATTTTCAATTAATATATCAATGAAATATTATAATGGATAATTCAAAGTAAAGAGTAGTCATGATGATAGTGAGAACCATTTATGGTATTTTTGTTAAAAAAAATTTCATTCACCCTTTTGAAAAAAGTAAATCATTTGTAAAATGATATGAATTTTTTAAATTTTTTATATAAATTCAAACATGGTAAAAATGAAATTAATGATTTATTTGGAAATGTAAATTATTTTTCAATATTTGTAAAGAATATATGAACATTAATTAAATAATATAATAGGAACTACTTTTTAAATTATTATTAAATTAAAGTCATTAAAAAAACATATTATATATTATTGATAAAAAAGAGAAAAAAAAACAAATCATCACAATATGAAAGAAAAATATATAAGTCTTAAGAAATCAAAATCTTATACTTTTTCTATAGTTTCATTTAACCCTACCACATTTCTTACTAGATTCATAAGAACTTTTAACAACCTGTATAATACATTGAAATTTAATATAAATATATTATATAACTGTATACATTCTAATAATTTCAAATAGTATCAAACTATAACATTTCAACATCTTTTTATTATTAATTTTTTTTAAAATCGTTATTTTGAATGGTCACCAAAAGTTATTTTAGGTGTGTTATGTATGATAGAATAAGTTATTTTATATTTATCATGTATAAATAATATATAAAATAAAAATTATGATTTTAATATAAACAATATTCAGTATATATATAATTATATATAATTATTCATGAATGGAGGAAATGAAAAAATTTGTTATATTTTTTAGTGGCAGCGGTAGTCTACATGTTTGTATGAGAGACATTATCAATTTTTATTGGTGTAATTGTTAGATGGTAAGTAATAAATAATATATTAAGAATAAAAAATAAATCATAAATAATAATATATATATATATATATATATATATATATTATCCTTATTTATCTCTCTATGTCGATCCTAGTAAAGTAGTGTTGAATAATGTATTACACCATTTTGTGGAGATGGTATATTGTATATATAAAAGTTCGATGTTTTCCTTTCACATATAATTGAAATGAGATGAATAAGGGTTTTGAAATAGAATAATAAATTTTATTAATATGTATTGCAATTATATTATCATATTCGGTTTTATATGTAGTTTTTTATGGTTGTAGAAGAAGAAATGAAATTAAAATACAGGGTAAAAATTTTACCTACTCTTCAGACAACATCCTTATGTTGAAACCTAAATCCATCGTTGGAATGTATTATAATAAAAATGTGATCTCTAAATAATTCGGAGGAATTTTAGGAAATTATATATATAGGTATTGGCCAATAAAATAAGATCTATAAGTGTGAGGAATAAAGGATAAGTGGTGTTGTTTTATATGTGTTGGAGTGGTTATAAATGGAATTTTTAAAAACAGTAAAATATAATAACATGTTACTAAATAAAAACTACTCCAAGAATTATCATATTAAAATAATATGTTGTTGTGGTAAAAATAAGTCCATACAATGAGGTTTAATAAATTATTTTTTATTTTTATTCCTTATCCATAAATTTTAAATCTTTAACCCATTTTACTCTTAACCAATGTGATAAATATTTACCATTATTTCTATTTATTATGAATAAAAATTATTTTATCATTTTTACATAATATTAATTATGTTAATTAGAAATATGTAATTCATTTTAAATGATTCATGTTCTTGAAGTGTAATAAATTACTTTAAAAATGGGACGAAAATAGCTTTTTAGAAATATGAATTTTTATGTATATAAATAATTTTATACCTCCATTATACAAATTTTCAATTCCAATGTCATTAATTGTATTATAATTTAGATAAAATTAACTACATGAATTTTAATATAAATTCAAAAACTAAATGGAGACCTTTAATTAATTTATTGGGAATGGTTTTTTCCATTTAAAATAGTTAGTTTTTACCTATTCAATTTAAATTAAATCATTTTATAAAAATATCCCAAAAAATTAGTATAAGATAATTTTATTATATATATATTTAAATGATGAATATTAATTTATAAAATTAAATTTTTATTATTGTAGAATTTTAGATTTAATAAAATTCATGAATTAATATACATTCAATATTTAAATATTTCTTTAGAAAGAAAAAAAAAATACATAACATAATTGAAACTCATGTGTTTTATTATTTCATTTTCTAAATATTTTCATCCAAAAAATTAGAATAATTTATCCTCTTGATGACATATATGTATTTTCACGTCCAAATATCTTTAATATCCCACATAACCTCTTCAATTTTATGATTTCTCCCAAGTACCTTTACCTATTGAGTATTCAAATTATAAAATACTTGTTTTATAGTATAACGAATCAAAACAATCACTTAAATATAATATAAATTGAGTAATAATTTTATTTCTTATATGATTTAAATATTTTTTTTATACACTTTATTTTCTCAAAAAATAAATATGTACCAAATCACGAACATTCAAAAGTCTAAGTGGAATTTTCAAATATTATTATATAGAAAAAATTCATTCCAAAATATCAAAAGGATAGATGTTTCTAGAACATGTTATTCATTTATTCCATAAACATATAACAATCATCAACAGAAATTCCATGATGAATATATATCCAAAAATTCAAATTCTAAACCATTTAATTTTTATCACCATAAATCTTTTTCATTTACATATCTCCTTTGATATGATCTGAAATAAATCTCAATTTCACCAATATCTATTTTAAAAGTTATTATCCTAAAAGAATCTTTTCAAAAAAACATCCCCAAAGATTGTTTTATTCCATCATTTCCTATACAATTCATCAAATTTAATCATTTTTATTCATTAATATATTTTATTATTACAATAAAAATTCCTCCGATGTTAAATATTTATCCCTCATACACAGAATTTCATGTGATCACGACCCCAACATTTATAAATATTATATTGTCTTTTTGGACTATCCAAATGTGTGATGATTATTATAAGGTATCAAATACCTCATAATGTCTTGATAGTTTTTGATGAATTTTCTAGAATTTCAATGTAAACCATGGTTTAGGGCCTAATATAGTTGAAATTTGTAAACCATGATGTCTCCCAACATCATTAATATTTATCCAATTTAGGGTATGAAGTGTTAGATATTACCATTGGATGAGAAAATTTGTTTAATTCATATGTATATCAGTAATAACACATATGACATCATTATTTCTTGGTAATGTTTGAAATCTAGTAACAGTGTACAAAAGGATATTATCTAATTTACACACAGGATTAGTTATAGGTTTGATGGATCTTTTAGTGTGTTAACTCTAATCCCTTTCCTATTTATAAAAAATTAATAATGATATAGAACATAAAATTTACCATTTCATATTACCCCACCAAATGTGTTCTTTTAAATTGATGTATATAATGGTGATATCATGTGTTTATAGTGAAATTAGAGTTATAAGATTTTTCTAATAATTCTTTAATCAAATCAGGTATATGATTAACACAAAATCAAATAAATTTTTTATTAATACCATATTTTAATATTATTCTTAACAACATCACATTATTCATGTCTTCACTTTTAATTAGAATATTTTTATTATCTAGATGAGAACATTTTATTTTCCTCAATAAAGATTATTTGGAAATCATTTACAAAACGAGTGATGTTTCCCCTTACTTAATGATTCTGAAATCCAAAATTACTAAATAAATTAATATAAGATAATTTTCAATGATCAGGACAATTAAAATCCCATGAGATTCCTATATAATGTATTATCCTTCCTATGTTCCTTAATAGGGTGGTAATATGTTATTAAATCACTATAATTGAGTGATTCATTCCATCATGTTTTTATTTTGTTTTTTATCATTCTATGAGAATATTTATTATAATATTTTATGATCCCTTTGTATTTCCTTGATAAGGAAGACAGAGGTGCCGACTACCTTAAAGTACAAGGGCTTGAAGGGATTATAAGTCATAATATGATATTCCTGTCGAGGGCTTACCCTAGTTTGGGTATAACAGACTTTCTTGAAAGTATAAATCCAGGGACCTTTATCCAAGCTTGTTGGGTACCCTACTCCTTGCGATAAAAGATTTTATACTTGTTACTTGTATTATTTCTAGTTTATTTTATGTTTTATTTTGATTAATAAGGAAATTATAACGATCTTATACTTTCTTGTATTTGTATACTATGATTAGTAAGATTCTATATTCTTTAAGGTAGAATATTTTTCTATGTGATCTTTTCCTAAGTCTCATTTCCACAACCATATTTTTGGAACCTAGCAAGTTTGTATAACTAAGAGGTCTTGTGAATTTAACTTTTTTAACTTTGTTAAACATAGTATTCCCCAAGGTTAAAAATTTAATTTTTATACAAAATTTAATGGTTCTAATTTTTTTTAAAGAATATAATTCACCCCCTATATATTGAGAATCTACAATCATATTTTGATCCTATAATGGTTATATAAAATTAACTACATTACCATCACATATATGGTGGGTCATACATATGCTTGATATATGTTTCCATAAATCTAAAATCATTATGAAAAGAAGTTAAATATTATTTTATCCTTAATAAATATCATCATATCATAAATAAAACATTATTTATTTATATATAAATTTCTTATTAAGAAATTTCATGGCACTCCTTGATAGGATCAAAATTTTCCAAAGAGAACAGAGAAGTATATAATTTTAGACATATTGAAGAGATAATTAAGGTAAATGATTTTATGATGGGTCACTACTTTTGTTCCATGGGAAGAGGCTTTGGGTTTCCACAGTTAATTATTATGGTTGGTTGAAACATAAAATGGGTCATGTATCCAAAACTGAGTATGAAACAAATTTCCAAATTTAGGTGGCTATTTAGTGTTTTAAGACCCAATGATGTTTAATAACTCACATTGGATGATATGATGGGAGGTTGGTCTCATTATACCATTTTTAGTGGATGAATTATCTCCTACCGTAGGACTCCCTTATAGATTATTGATATGTTTGAGCATCTATTTCTAATTTGGATATGGGACTAGATACCCTATAAATAATCATAGGTTAAATCATATCATATGAAATAGTGATTCTATTAGTGGATCCATCTTTAGGAAAACAAGTTTCTTTATTCATCATCAATTATTGGGAAACTGGTTATATTTCAATGAAATATAACCATGAACATTGGAGATTTTTGACTTATAGGGAGGTACTTAATATTTTAGGGATGGGATTGAGATGTTATGAAACATCTTAAATATACAGGTTATAATAGGAATCAAAACTCCCATAGTTAATCAAACTTGTGAATTTTAACTTCATATAGAATGGACACATATGGGGGTACTTAAGGACCAATGATTGATCTCTACAATTATTGAAGTATCCTATGTCTCCTTATTATGGAAGGAATCAGAGTCACCATAGTTCAATCCTTACCTTGGGAATTAACTCGAGGTGTATACCCATATATGGATTCAATCATATCAGGCCACAGATCCTGGCTTACATAATGTGGTTTCCCTAGATTATAAAGATTCATGATGTGAATGATATGACCAGTGAAACTCCCTAAGGCTGTGTGAGCCATTCTCAGTGTGGGAAACAAAGAATAGAAAGTAATAAGTTTCACTACAAATGTATGTGGGACATAAATTTTGATTTAACCATTTTTATATTAATATGGATATTAGGACTTTAGAAGGAATCCAATATATAATGGATATTTTTGGAATTAGATTTCTAAATGTTCAGTTACCATTTGTACCTAATATAGGATGAGGAATAATGATCATCCCCTGGTAGTGATGGGTCCCAATGGTTAAAATGTCTGAGACATAGAAGGAAGTAAACCCATGATAATTCCTATTTTATCATGATCCATAGTAATTATTAGTTTATATCCTAGTTATAAGAGGAATCAGAGTTCTTTTAGTTCACTTTTATTATGGATTATGCGCTAAGGCTTCCCAAATATGGGGGTAGTCATATCATTCCACATATTTGGGATTACACATTGAGGATTCCCCAATATGGGTGTCATCATATATTTCCCCTTATATGGTCTTAACCACTATGGTTCCTCTAATATGGGGGAATTCATGTCATTAAACTAATCAAGACATACACTTTGAGGTTTCCCTAATATGGGGAATGTAATATCAGGCCACTGAAAAGCACTCACACTCTATGGATTCCAATATATATACACTAGATTATTTTACCCTATCTTGGGTTTCTACCATGAAATTTTTTGATTTTCCACTTGAAATGCTCAAATTACATATCTGGAATGTTTAAGAATTTCTGGGCATGTTCTGACATACAAGTCGACACGTCCAGATACAATCACAAAATCTAGATAACATGTCTACTGGATGTCGCATAACCACAATGACATCTATGATGTCTGTTTCATGATAATGATTGACATTTAAAGATATTTCCCCATGTCTTGGATGAAGTGTTCTGAATAAATCTCATGATCTAGCTTTACATGTCTAGAGGATTCTGTATGATCTACGATGACAAGACTAGAGGATTCTTCTTGATCCAGGTTGACATTTATAGGGTGTGCCACATGATAGGATTAGTTTTTGGAAGGGAGTCATATAATATAGGATTTCATGACTTTTTTTATCACAAAACCTAGATAACTTGTCAAGAGGATGTCTCCTAATCATGACTAGAATTTATTAGTATTAACACAAGACCAAAATTACATGTCCCGGTGGTACTTCATAACATTTGTGAAATGTCTGAAGGGAATTGAAATATTTGGATGGTATTACCATAGGGAATCATGTGAAATTATATTATCATTCAAAGGGACATCTCATGGTCTAAATTTTCTGTCAATGGAGCATTGCATGATTTGATATACATGTTCGAATATTGTCACATGATCATGGTGAGTCATGAAATTTTCCTAAGGGGCGACTGGTATGTTATTTTCCAAAGTCTTATGTTTCATTGGTCATTATTCCATATTTTATTTAATATGTACATATATTTTGTAAAATTTTAGATTACTATTAGGTTTTGTGTGATTCATAAGACATGTGAGACTTCTTTCTCATAATAAAACTTAATAGGATATAAGTATTTCACGTGAACTATGTGTGATCATGTGATTTCCATATACATGTTGTGTGATTACTTAGCTAATTAACATGAATTTTACCTGGTGGATGACCTTACGATTGGGTGATTTACCACTTTGATAATACCTATCCTGATCTCCCATGTGTGAGATACCATAAATGGATGATTTTTTTTCTGTTGGGGTAGGTTTTTATAAGCCTCCCCAAACCAATTATACTCTTCCTTAAATGGAATGTATTTAAAAGATTTTTTTTGACTATATAGGGGGACTTATTGTCCCATAGTTTGTGAGATCCTTCCATAGGTTATGCTAGTGGAATCACATGATTTTCCGTGATCATAATATCATCCCATCGATTCCTCATCTACTGAGCATTGGATGATCAAAGGGGTCTTTACTAAAAATTTTAGCATGACATGGAGAATCAACATGATTACGATGAAATATCTATGGGACCTCACAAGATCAAGATTCATATGGAAAGGATTATGTATTAATAGAAGTTACTTCTCTAGGAACATACATGAGAAAAATGTATCATTCTTTGGGAGCCTTCTTCATATCAATCTGTCATGTGTAAATGCTTTTGTGAGGTCAAGATAAGTTGTTGATATTTGTGGGGAGGAGGGTTCACATTATTGATCATTAGCCATTATGACATTTAAACAGTTTTACATGAAGTCAGTAATATCCTTCCTTTTCAAAAAGCCTCCTCATTTGACCAATTTATTTCATTCATTATTTTACAGGGAAAGGATATCTCATACAATTGTGTGATTTCTATCAAAAAAGTCACTCATCTTTACTAAGATGCATCACATGACCTATAATAGTTTATATAGTGATTCATGGGAATTATCTTTTACACCCCTATTCTTATCTATGGATCTAAATAGGGATCAAAGAGTTTATTAGACCTGTGTAAAATCATTCATATGATAAAGGTTAAATGTGAGTGAGATCCTGTGTGGCATGGTGGGAATGTCTACAAATATTTTATGGCATCTTGTGAACTATTAGGAAATATCACATGATGATCAATGACTAGAAGAGGCTTCCGTATTTTTCATATTTTTATCAATATTTCCTAGGGAATATTCGATTGTTTCCCAGGAGCTAAAAATTACAAGTCACGTGAGTTGGGATACATCATCTAGAATACATCACATGATTAACAGGTTTCTTAGATGACATCATAAGAAAAATATTGTTTTTAAAGGGGTCAATATTATCTGAATGAGGTTATTCAATACACGTGACCCATTCTAATGACCTCATGATGGTTTTACGATCACATGTACTATGGGATTTCAAACAATCCAGATGAACTATATCCCCCTCAGATTCCATTATTTTAGATAAAAGATAATACATACATCATGTATTTATTCCCTCATGGATTTTAAGATCATTATTTGGAGGGTGTAAACAAAATCTTATCTCAGGAGCAATGTCCACAATAACAAGGGCTTTTTTTGTGGAAAGTAAATATACGCCTGATTATTTTTTTAACTTCAATCAGTATCTTAGTTGAAATGTTTCATTCCAGGTGTCATTTGGTAATATTTGGATGAACAAATGTTTTTTTGAATGCAGGGAAGATCGTTTATAAATACTCTTACTCTCCAGATCTCATGAAATATTTCTCTATTTCATGAATACTTCGTAGTACCTTCCTCTTGAATCTGATCATGGGACCTTTTCACAAGACCTCTTCTTGATAACTAGTCATATGATCAATTTCTATTTTAATCTACCCAAGATCCATTTTAAGAGATCTATTTTTCCATAATATTTTTAAAGAAAACCACATGAAAAAATCAATAATCATTATTGAGTCCTTGATCAAAGTGTTATTGGATGTATGGTTTTCATTGTACATTTTTATGGATTTACTGGATTGGTCTCATGATCACTCGACTATTTTGAATATCACATGACCATGACATGGGCATGAAATTAAAAGTATCATGATTGTTCATGTATTTTTCAGATGTCCTAAGGGGTTAGGGGGTATGCGAGATCTTTATGGGAAGGTTTGAGAGACATGTATCAGGCCATGAATCCATTATTCCCCTTATGGGTAATGAGACATGAATGATTCTTCAAGAGTTATCCATTTCTTTTGATGGGTTTTCTCACCCATCTAGCTTATTTTTTTGCTTTTATGTATATGGATTCTCCCTCCCATGCATCTTTCATAAAAGTGGTGTGGACTAGTCTACTATTTTTGACCCTTAATCCTAGTGAATATGTAGAAGAAGTGTGTTGGGTGAAACTATGATTCCCCACCAATGCTTCTCCTCATATTATTATTTATTTGGATGTCTCATTCTATAATCTTTTTTTATAATTTGATCATTTGTTTTTTTGATTAAATTAATAGAGAAGCTCTAAAATGTATAGATTCATATTTTTTGAATATTTAAATGAATATATCTTTTGACCAAATGTGTATATTTTTTCATATATCTTGTATTCGTGATTTTCGTGATTTTTTTGGATCTGATGTTGTATGAATCATCAAAAATACCAATCCTCCATATATTCTCATAGAATCCTAAATTCCTAGATTTTCATCTTCAAATAATAAAATACTCTTATTTAGAAATTATCATGAGTTCCCTTCAATAGGAGATATCTTATTGATTTATCACTTCCATCTATCTTGAGAATACCTAATTCATAAAAAAAGAAAATATGAGAAGATTACATGTCTTGGAGGGAGGTTTCTCTTATCTTTGTATGAATTCAGTGGAATTAGATATCATTTCCTGAATTTTGATAAAGACATATGACAAGACTTACAAGATTCATATATTTTTTATTTATATGCCCCATTTTTTTACTATGATTCATATAGGGTAAATCATATTTGTCATGGACCCCAAATCTTCCATGATTCCCTCACCAGGTTTTAATCCTAGAAGGTATTCTTCATTTTTCTGATCTTGCAAGCTAAATAATTTTTTTTGATATAGTTAAGGGTCAATAGATTTGACATTATATTGATGTAGATTAGGTTATATATGTTTGGAACATCAACTACTGTTGTTTATGGTCTTTTAGTTCAGTCATTTTTTTCCAATAATATACCATTTTCATTTTCACATTCTCTATATAATTTAACATCATGTGGTAAAAATATATGTCATGCAGTTTAACGTATTGCGACAAGTACATCTATCAAGAAGTTTAATTTCATGCAGTTGGTACGCATAAATGTTTTTCAGTTTAATGTCTTGTTTCCTAGATATAAAATACTATAAAATTTAATGTATTTTGTATAGGAAATCATGTGTAATTATGGATTATGGTGTATACATTATAGGGACAACCCAAAACACTCAAGGGTACAGAGTTCCACCGTGGTGTTGTTGAGGTCCATAATGATTATATTTTCTTCTTTGTATGGAGAAGATTTATCTGGTTTCTAGGCCAAATACCTTACGCATAGATAACATGGTAAAATTGAATTTTCTCCACTCTTTCACAAGGGACATAAAAGGTTAATATGATTAATATTGGTTGATGGATAACTTATAGTGGAGGTTGGACCTCCAAGATAGTTTGAGAATGTGTTGAGTAAGTTATGACCCAAAAGTATGAGTCTATGAATATGGAATGTGGAATAAATTTAGGGGATAAAACAAAACTCATTGAGGTGTTTTGATTTTACATGGTGTTACTAGGGCTCACAAGAATAGAAGTTCCTTTCATGAATGAAGATAATTCCGCCGGTTGGTAGGTTAAAGCCCATATACATTAGTAGAATGGTCAAAAAGATGTTTCCCCAATATTTTCCATGGGACATTAATGATTTTAGAAGACCTGAACATCTGTGAGATGATGTTAGATATGGATGGAAAGTTATCCAGGAGGGTTTCTAGGACTCTAGGGTAGTTTAGCTCTTTGATTATAAATATTGAGCTTGGCCTCTTATAGTTTTGAGTCATGATATGTGGACTATAAAAATTATTGGGAATGGAGTGTCACATTACTAATTTGAGAAAGGATATAATTCATCATGAAATAACATCATGGATGTAATTTCCACAACAAAATCCTAGATATAGAGATTATAATTCATGGATCAATGTTATCAGCTAACGAGGATGGTATTGGATAATCATTGATGGAATGGACTATAACACTCTAAGGTGATGAGTTCTTCCATAGTGATTTCACCAATCATAAGTATTATGACTCCCTTTTGTAGAGTTATATATTTTTCTGACGACCATAAGTCCACATCAAGGAGCCATAGGCATACATTCATAGTCAAACAATTGGTCACTTTAAGATAGGTTTCCACTTTTCCAAGATCAGTGTAAGATTTATGATAATCTAGTATTGTAAAATCATGAATTTTGATTTGTTGGAAGTGTAATAATAAATAAGTGTTTGAGCACCCAAGAACATGTTTCACTATATAGTTAATACGCTACCTAAGTAAGGATATTCAACAAATCATTTTTTTAACATCTATCTAGACCATTTGATCTGGTGAGAATAGCACGGATTTTAATTGGGATATAGATTAAGACCTATTAGATTTATTACGCTTTTTATTTTGGATCTACTTTTTTCCTAATATCTGGTGTTAAAGAGTTTTTCAAGAGAAGACTTGAATTTTTTTTATCCTCCCTTTTTAGGTTCTCAACCTACAATTTATTCATTCTTTTATAAATTAGTTTAAGATATTCAAATTTGGACCATCAAGGGATAGATTATAAAGTCATACAAATTTTACCAATGTGTGATAATATTATGTTTGGGACACACATAGACCTAATCTATGGGGAATTCTTCATGAGAATCCTATTAAGATACATAGGTTAACGAGTATTCCAACAACATTACTAGATAGATATAAATTTATTGTAAATAATGGATCAAGATTCAACATCCACGAGTAATGATATTAGAATATAATGTTGGAGGTGGCCCAGATTATCCTCAGGTGTTGAGTTCTATCATGATGATTTCAATCTAAAAATGATCAGAATTACAGTTATTCAATGGAAAAATGATTTGGTTTATGAACATAAGTTAATATATTGAATCCATAGGAATAAATTCATTGTCAGCAAAAGGTTCCCCTTAAGATAAATATTCTTCCCTGTGGGATACATAAGATTTTTGTAAAATCAAGTTGTTCATGATATGAAGTGTGATCTATTAGATAAGGGAATTAAAAGATGATAAAATAAACCCAACTCTCTAGTTTCCCATGTTCATTTTTATATGTTATTTTAATAAGGGATGATAATATGTGATAGAATATAAATGTTAATGAAATGTGGTGGGGGATTTATTTTATTCCATTAATTTTAAAATCATGAAACAAAGACCATGGAACCAATGTTTATTATTGTTAAAGATGTATGTGAAGGATATGTGAACTTTTTGGGGGGCAGGTAGATTTTGGGAGAGTCATTGATATGTGTGTAGGATTATTGGTGGATATTCATATATAGATCCCTTATTTCATATATTTTTCACATGAACATTAAATGTGTATGTAGACCTGACTCCGGTGTAGTAAAATGATCATGTATGAATCAAACACTTTTTGAAAACATGTGCATACTATATTTGGGAGTAGTTTAATGTCATGTGGGTATGAATTTAATTGTGTAAGACTGGACTATATGTAGTTTTCAGTGTATGGTTAACATTTTGTATTCTCTGGATGAACCTAGGACTAGATATATATAGGTATCTATGTATCACGTGATGTGAAGAATTATGTTGTACAATGTGTTTGATTTTTCCTTGCACTATTTTAACTCATACAAATATATTTGGGATTTATTTGTCATGGATTGACCTAAGAATTAGGACTCAATGTGTCACTAGATATCTTGTAATGATGTAATCATTCCACACATATTTCTTGAATGAAAATCACTTTATATAGGTATAAATTATACATAGAGGATGGAGTTGTTCCAATTGATGGTTGTGGATAGGAAAAAGGTTGGAGATCTAGGAATCATAGTATATAATGTAATGAATTTAATCATGTCACATATAGTCCTTAAATGGATGTGTCGTGGGAGACCAACAATGTTGATAGTGGTCCTACCATGTGAGTTCCGTAGAAATGTGTAGTTTTATTTCATTGAATTGATAAACGCCATTCAGTTCATGTCATTTGTTGAGGACTGATGGTGTTCCTTTTATGGTCATGCATCTGGGACTATTTTAACTCTATCTTACACTGATATCACATGATTGTGTAAGTAAGTCATTACCAAAGTTCTAAAGATCATGTGATCTATCCTCAATGTTAAAAATGATGCATATAAAAAATTAGTCACACTATATAAAGGTGAATATGGAGAGTATGTGGGAATTTTTTATAATGTTGTGGCAAGAACATGATATAGGAATGTGGTGTCCCTATTTATATCATTAAAATTATAATTAGTTAAGATGTTGTTATTAAAAGATATGTAGTTTATATTCATTCTAATAAGACATCATACATGCAATTTAATGTTTTGTTATAAGGATTAAGGTCATTTGACATGGATGAAAATGAATTTTAGGGATCTTTGTTGTTTTACATCAGGTGGTTAGGATATTTTCCATGCATTTTAATGTCATTTTGCAATGAAAAAAAATTTATATTTTGTTGTCTTCATTTCATGATGGGAAAATATATAGTTTAACATATTGCATTCTGTATGAGAGATTCTTGTTGGTAGATATGAATTTTTTTAATGATATCATTGTTTTGGGTGTGGGGGGGGTGTGACACGTTTCCAATCACATGAAGACATGTACTACATTCCATTATGATAGATATTATATATGACAAAGCCACATCTCAGTTAGGTTCTAGATTTGGGTGTATCATTCCTGGTATTTTTGGGGTTATAAGAGTTATTACCAATTCTCCTCGGTGGAATGAGAGGAGGATAACCTTTTTATTGAAGGACCATGAAATCTGATTTGGATAGACTTAAAGCTTCAGAAAAGTATGCAACCTATTCTCGTTGAACTATTCCAACTCATCCAACCATTTTTGAGAGATGTCATTATTTTTTATTTTCTCAAAAATAAATATTCAAATTAAGGTAAATTGCACTTATATGGGCAATAATCCCTTAGTCCAATACACTAAGAAATATAGTGATTATTGTGGAGTAGTATGTGTGGTGGAATGGTAGACCCACAAATCATGGAGGAGTTTGTTTGGATAGTTTTTCTTTTTTTTATTCATCGTCTACTAGATTATATTTGATATAGTTTTTTAAAGGAATATGTCTTTAAATATTTCATTTCATTATATGAGGATGAGTGATTGGACTCATTGGTGTACTCCTGGTATGATTTCATCAACTCTGCATCATGTAATTCCATTCTATTATCATTCAATATCTTGTGAGGGATTCTGAACCAGATGATGATATGGTACTTCATGAAGTTGATGATATTCTTCCCAGTGACTTCTTTGATGTGTATTTATTCATATCATATAGAAAAAATTTCAATACCAATAAGGATATACGTAAATTTCATAGATCTATATTGGTGATATGTCCCCAAAAAATCAATTCCCCATACTATGAATGGATAAAAATACTTGGTTGTATGTCAACATTACAGGGTTTCGTGGATGAATTATTCATGAATATTGAGTTCTTGAATTTTTAGGGTGAATTAAATATAGTAATACAACATGGTTTTCTCGTACTAACCTAGCCTCTTAATTTGATGGGAGATCATGGACCCAGACTGATGAACACCCCAGGATCATATGGGTGCCTCTTCCATGATTGAAGGAATCACCATTTCTAATATGCATCTGAGGAGGATTCCATAAAAGAATCACTTATATAAGGTTTTTTGTAAATTTGGACCAACCTAAAGGTTAATGATCACATATTAACACTAGATCAGTTCCCAATCTAATTGGTCTACTGAGAGAGTATCATTTTGAAGAGATCCATATATGGGCTCCATCTATCCAGCTATGGATATCGTTCCAGCATGCTCTGGAATGGTGTTGACCTAATTGATCTTTTCCATGATGTAGATGGTGCTTGATGATACCACACTTTAGTCTGTGATGTACAAGAGAGTTTCCTTGAGATCTTCATTGGCCCTGATTATGGTTTCATTAGACAATGTGAAAACCCAAACATATTTTGACCATGGAACATGATTGAAAGTGGCATTAAGAGGTGACATTTATATTAGTCCAATGATGTATCCAATGATTGGGCCACTTATTCATCTTTGATGTAACATTAAACACTGTTATGATTTATCACTAACACTGAATCTTGTTTTATGTTTCTAAAGTCTATCTTCATCTATAAGGCTAAATCCAAGTCAATAATTAGGGATTGGTATTATGAATCATTATATGTTAAGACATCAGATAGTGAGATGGAGTTGGGATAAATATTTATTGTCTGTAGAAACAAATAAAACCCCTAGGACAATTGAATTGAGATTCACGTTTTCTAATTTATTATAGATAGTACATTAGGAGGAACCATAAAATTAAATATCCTTTGTCTGAGGGGTTTCATGGATGTAGAAAACATTATCTTCTTGAAGGTTTATGTATACTGTTATGAATTCTAGAGAGGGGTGTGTCATGAATAAACCTATCAGGTCTAGACTATTCAATGAATTTGGTGAAATGAACTAAATGTCGTATTGATTCAGAATGACCACCCATTATGAAAATTTCACATTCATGATTATATGGCCATGAATGTGCATGGAAATATCAATAGAAGTAACTAGGTGGAATTCATGGTGATACATATAATGCCTCCAATTTTTAACTACATACATATGTGATAGGTCTTTATTCATAATAACAAAAAAACATATATCAATATATATAATCATTCATCTAAGGTAGACTAGACTATTATCACCCCCATCATTTCTATTGGTGATAAGGGTTCCAAGTGACCATTCCATGGGTCCACATATAACTTGAGTGGAATTCCATCCACCATCGGCTTGAGGACTAGTGGGATCAAAATATCCTTTTTGAGATACTATAAGAATACATAGAAGTTAGCATCCCATTAATAATTAAATCCCTTCATCATTAGATCTGTGAATTGGAGACATTATCTATCCTTGTTGGCTATGAAATTATGAATCTAGCCACAATTCCCTTAGATCCCTCTCAATTATTTGAAATTTTGAGTGCGTGGAATTACAAATATTTTGATGGTCATTGTAGGGTCAACATTGATGGCATGGTGGCATACCCCATTGCCAAGGAACATCTGTAATACTACCTAAGAAAATTATTTTAGAGGATTCATCTTCTGACCATATTGATGGGTCTTTTCAAAGTCTATTTGAAGGTCAGGGAAGTCATCACCCTACTTGCATGATTTGACCACCATGTCATTAAAATAACAGTCGGGTATTTTTCCCAATATATGATTAAATATATGATCCATGTCGCATTGATATGTGAAACTACTATTCTTAAAGCTAATGGGAATGACATGATATAAAAATATCCTCTGAGGCACTCTAAATGTGGTGGCTATCCACATTTTATAAGGCCATTTTTATTTTAATGTACCATGAATACCCATCCATAAAGAAGAGGTATTAGAAGCCAAAATTTTCATAAATCATGAGTTTTGTTATCAGAAATTGGAATTCAACCATTGGTATGCGCCAACTATGTTATTTAAAATTAATCCAGGCCAAAAACATCACATTCTTTTTCCTGACTGGGATGTTCTTTTTGATTCATCATGGGTATTTAACATCTTAGATAAAATTGGATTTGATAAATTTTTCAACTTCAACTTCTACATTTGTAGCATGGGTGGGGTGTAACCACCTGGCTTCTTTCTTGAAACCATAACAATCATTGAAAAAGAAGTGATGGTGTGTAGAGATATCTAGATTCGTTCAAGGAAATTTTTATATAATTATAATTTAAGAAATATTGTTTTTTATTTAGGAAGTTGATATTCATATATTACACCTAGAGATCTATGGTTTTATTGTCAAATATAGGAATTGGGTCTTCTTATATTCCCAGATTTATCGTTATTATGTTAATAATGGTGTTGGGGAAACCTTCTAAAAATATAGGATGGGTGTTCCTGAGGTAATACTCTTCTTCTAAAAAATATGATTATATTGAATAATTTTCAGGTGAGGTACATAATATGAGGGAATAATTTCCACTATTAGGGTGGGAGATGAAATGAGAATAAACATTGTCATCCATTAATTCTAGAGTCATTTAATAGATATTTCGTAGATGATTTTATTTTACAATGACACTAGGAAAAGAAGGTTTTGTGACTTCTAGGATTAGGTCAATTACCTCAATTAGGTTTATTATAAGCACATTATCACTATCAAGCATGCTTTAGGGTTTCGTAGGGGTGGCCCCATGATGTTTGGGTATGTAACCTATATACTATCATCACCATTTTCCTTCTATTTTTTAGAAACCGTCCATAAAATGTGTGTATTATAATATATCATAGATTTGATCTATCACCATGTAGTATGGAATCCTTTACATCCATGGTGTATTTGAAATGCTGATGGAATATGGAAGGAATCACCACTTGGTTTTCTAGACAAATACATATGAGAAAGATATTTGTGTGGTGTATTGCAGGATATCCATTAATACTGTTTCATATATGAGATCCCCAAACTAAATTATGATCTTGATATTCCTAAGAAGTATTATATCACCATTATTAAACCCTTGGATGGTCACTTATGTGGGAGATAAATCCACTTATATATATATCTCAAACATCAAAGGGTCTAGATAAGGATGAAGTGGATCCAATTACAATTTTTAATCAGAGTCCTTAGGATGTTGATATTATTGAGTCAACCTTAAACAAATAAGGGTATGATGTGTCCTTGTATGACCTCTTCCTGATGATACTTTTTTAACTAGATTGTAACATAAAATTATGACGGAATGGTCTGAATATGATAAACCTCAGCTATAATGAAATTTGTATCAAACATTTGTAACTTTGAAGGGATTCAACATGTGCCCCCATAATTTTTTTTGAAAAATGAAGCGCATCAAAAATTGAGATCATTGTTGGGATAACAAAAAGTTTATTTATAATGTCATACATTTTTTCAAGTGATCTATTATTCCAAATGTGGGATTAATCCAAATTCTATAGTTTAAGTTCATAGGAATTTGAGGTATATAGTGTCAATGCTTTTCAAGAGGTAGAGGTAAATTTTATACAAGTGTCATAGGTTATGAAGTCCTTCCCCATTGTCTATGATTAACTGATAATCCCACCCGCATAAGAACGTCATGTAAGATGACTGGGGGTAAATGATCACTAGAGTGTTCTGAGATACCTTCATGTCTTTATTGAATTCGTTACAATTATTTCATAGGGGTAACAACTAAATATATTACTTATGTGGGTATGTGGCTAAAATATTAGGTCCAACCATTCCCACATTATCCCCTATATTTTCATTACTTGTGCATCTAGTCCCTTATTCCACAAAAATATGTTGATAAATCCTATTAAGAATAATATTTCTCATCAGATAATGGGTTGGTCAAGAGTTTCATATAAACAAAACCAAATATTATCACTTCATCTAATGAGTGTTCTATTAGGTGGGGTGGTTCACTAGCTTTATAGGTTTTAGGGAATAAATCTCCATGTTTTAGATCTTGCATCAAGGAAGAATATGAATATTCCTCGTAAATGTCTTATTGTATCATATGGTCACATCAACATTTGTGGGGAATGTTTTATGTCCCCTACCTAGGTGGTGGAACCATTATGGGTATATGAAGTTATTATATTCAGGTAAAATGTTATCATTCAATAGTTTTTTAGTCATCCAATTGAATAATATCTATTCATGCTGGGTCAAACTTTTTTTAGTCACTATTTTATTAGGAAGGGATAATGGTTATACAGGTCACATATCCCAGGGGATTATCCAATATCCCATGTCCCAAATCGATCATGCATTTGAGAATGACTTTTATGATGATTAAGGTATAGATATTTTTAGACATACTTATAGGGAATGGTATGTAGTCGGGACACATGTTGAGGATGACCACCTAGAGATTCATGGGATTTTTCATAATGATTAGGTCATAGTTCATGGATTCAAGGAAATATCAATGTACTTTATCATTTTTTAATGGTGTTTTTAATTCATTTTCTCCACAAATACCATGTGACTCTAATCTATTTTTTACATCTACCCAAAGGAGACATTGTGGTTGCTACCTCTCAAGAGGTGGAACTTCGGAATTTTTTACATTCTTTGGTTCTTATATGGAAACTGCTACTGGTCTTAGAGAAATGGTTGTCATCCCAGATATGGTTATCCTTTTCCACTATTTTGAGGGATGGATCTAAGATTTTTCTTGGGTCTACTAAATGGATTCCTAAAAATAGTTTTTCTTTTATTTGATCTCAATAAACAATCCTAGATACACCTTTGTGATAAAAGTCATATTTAACTCATCCCACATATTTTTATCATGGAGATCCAACAATTTCTCTTAGAGGAATGTGACATTGGTAAAATTGATTAAACCATTCTATATGACATTTAAGACAGATAAATTTTCATCTTTTTTTCTTATAGTTATCCATGTAAAAAATTGTTGTTTAACACCATATGAAGCTGAACTAGTAGAGGAATTGATGATGATGGCCCTCCCATCCAGAAACTAATCCTGTTAGATGGATATTGTACACAGAAAAGGTTGGCCCTATTAAAGTATGTACAAAACACCTTTGCTTGGTTTCCTATTATGGATCTCATGGACCCACCATCAGACTATGTTAGGATACAATATGAGTGAGATACTTTTCAGGGTATCCCATGACATCAATGGTACAGAAGGTACAATTTAAAAAATTAGGTGGGGGAAATGTTTCATCCGCCCATTCATGACATAGTTTCATATCATGATGCACAGGTGTGTGTCTTCAATCCATGGATTAAATTCTAGTAGACAAGGACTCAATGGTGTTGAATAATTCTAGAAGAACTAATTTTTGACCCTCCTCCCATATATATGTTGCAGGAATAGATATATAAGGTGGTACTATTTATTTCTTCTACTTATTCTCAATTAATTTGAGGATTGAATGATTTCCCTAATAAAGAATAGGATATCTATAAAAGCGAGTAATGTTATGATCATCTTACACATCCTTATTTATGTAGACCAGTTTCCTAGAACCTTAGCCATTCTTCTGCACATATGTTTCACTTTTTGGTGGATTGGCTCTTTATAAATGTATAGGATGAGAGATATTTGTCTTTTTATAAATACAATACCCACTCACAAAGTCTTCCTTCATTAGAACCTCTTTGAGCTATCTGGTATTTTGTTTCCCATTCTCGTATTGTGACATTTTTTCCATTGTGAATGTAATTTATTCTCATTTGGTAGTTATTTGGATATAGAAACACTTTTATCATTATCATTGGAAGTGTTATTAAATAGAGGTGGAAAATTAATATTCAATGGTTTTGGGTTTTGGATTATACATTAATTTTAGGACCATGAAGCCTTGATATGAGAATCTAAATCAAATTAATCTCGAGTAACAATTTTCGTATTGAACCCCTCTACTTTTTCATTTTGATACACAATATTTGTTGTGTTGACTATGATGAAATTCACATAGATATATCAAGAAATATTGGTTGTCCCATTAATCTCAATGTAATAGCATTATTATGAACTACATGAATTTGAGTTTCTTCTCAAACCATATCCCATATTAGAAATTTTTTCCTATAACCCTAGTAGGGTTTGATTTAATTCACTGCAAACTCCTCCTATATGACCTGTGAGTAGGGACCTTGAGTGTTTTTCATTTCATGATCATCGAATGGGCCCCAAATAGTATAGGATTGAAATGTTTTAGTGAAAATTAATCAGATACAAACCATTAATATTTACTGCCATCATAGAAAATTTTGGTTCCCTCTACAGTGATGTTGATGATGAAAATTACACCAGCCTTAAAAATGAGACCTATCCAGGTCCACAAATGAAATTGTTTTATCCTTTTCTTGAGGATTCATTGACTCTAGTCATGTATATGTTGAATCATATTATGGAAAATAACATATAAATTCTCTCAATCAAGTATGACTTGGTAGATATATAACCTTTAGTGTTTTTCCAAGGAATATCTCAGAATATGATGAAATTGGTGATGATGATTGAGATATAAATTCCCCCAACACAGTTGGTTGAGATTTGATGGCAGTTGTTTCTAATATTTCTTGAAATCTCTTAGGAATTTACTATCTTAAGGGTAAAGGAAATGTTAGAAATTATCCTAGCCCATTGGGCCTGGTTCACTATAGGAAAGATGTTATGAAAACCTCTATTATGAAAATTTTTATGTGGAAATTTTTTGATTGTGTAGGAGCAGGGTAAAGTAGTCACCCATAAAGGGAGTTTATTTTGATGAGAATTTGGGGGTTTAATTCAACATTGGTTTATATGTTTGAAATGAATTCCCATAATTTTGAGTAGTTTAGTTCAATGACACGTGGGATATAATCTCCCTCCTATTATGATGGCTTGGCACAATATAAGTAGGGGAATTCTATTGTGGTGACCAACATGATCGAGCATTGCCTGGTCCCCTAATTTCACTGAAGGATATGACATTACATCAATGTTTTATCTCAAAGGATATATTTTTCTATGGTCTCGGTGAAGTTCAATGTGCCATAATTTTACATCCTATAATATGGATCCATGACATCACTTTAACAGTCTGTTGGAAAAGTGCTTTGGTTCAATGGAAGTAAGTGTGTTGTATTTTTATATATGACTTTTTAGTTTTGGGTTTTGATCCTTGGAAATAAAATTTATCTCTATATAACAACCTATTATATTGATTTTTAGATGGAGACCCTCATATATAGGATAAAGGGGGTGTCTAGCCTTATTTTGTTCATGATTTTCCCTAATACTTTTTATGTAGATAAAAAAATTCAATCCCTCTCACATTAATCTATGATCACAAATTTCTCGTAGAAATGATCCAAAACATGAAAATGAAGTTATTTCTAACACACTTTGTATGTAAATTTTGGATTCATATTCATCAAGCTTACATTCATCCATTTGGACAGACCAAAGGAGGTGATTCTTGATGTCACTTAAAAACCATATTTATGTTCTTCTTATAGTTGATGGGGAACCATATTCAGTTGAACTAGATGTTTCAAGAACCTCTATATAGAAAATGACCTTAATTTTGAGAAATTGTCTCTATGTAAGTGTTTGTGAAAGTGGATTATTTTAGTTTTTGGAGGAGATATCATTATGGGGAGGTTGAAAATGTAGTAATTCACGAGTATTTTTATAAGATCCATCTCTACACCACCCCTATGAATGAAAATTGTGGTAATGTATACTTTCAAAATATATTTAAGAGTCTCTAGAACATTGGGTTGTTGATAATTTTCTTGAAAACCTCATGTTAACTGGTATTTAACAGATTAGGGATATCGGGTTCATCATGTGGCGTGACTAAAATATGTCAACCTTCATTCTAGAATTGTGTAGGGCCCAGATCCTATAATATGATGACCAAAATAATTTTTTGATAACCCTATGATGATGATTGAATATGATCCATCTGTCGAGAATCTTAAAGCATATTCTAATGAGCTTCTTCACTATGGGAAGAAATGTGAGCCTTCCTTGAGGAATGTTTCACTCTTACTCAGTGAGCCTCAACTAAAATGGGCATATGACCCTGATATATTATAATTTGGAATATATAACTGGTCTATTACGATGGGGATATTATCCTATCTCTAGGAATATGAAACTCTCACATAGTGGGCCTCGATTGAAATGAAATTGTGAGCTCAGTTAAAATATAAATTCCCCCTCAAAAACCCACCAACAAACCTCCCAAATGGGAGATATTATATGAGCCTCCTCTTATATAGAATCTAATAGATTAGTGGGTTGTTGTTCATTGGAGGAGGTGGGGATATTATTTTGGATTATATAATTTAATATAATATTCCATGTAGCTCCACAAATTGGAAAATGAGCTTGTCCGGAGGCATGTTCCACTATCACGTTGTGAGACCCCTCCATAATGAGGATTTTATCATGATCCTATGATTTTGGAGTATGTCACCAGTATTTTCTGATATGAATATTATAATTTCTTGAGTAATGTGTTATTCCCACTTGTTGATCTCTGTCTTGAGTGTGGTTATGGGACCAATCTCTAGCCTTTAAAATATGCCACTGGTCATTTTCAATAGGAATGAAACCCTCTCCAATGGCATGTCCCATTCTCACCTAGTGATCCCCGGTTGGAATGAGGATATTGGCATGGTCCTAAAACTCATCATTTATAATAATGGGGTGATAATACTCTTTTAAAGGATAAATAATTTGTTCTTTCTTTAGAGAAACCAATTGTTCATACTGATCATAGTTTTTTGTTTCCCATGTCGTAGGGATAAGAATATGCACTTATAACAACCCAGTATTTTAATACATAGATATTACATATTATTTAGATGAATATCAATTAAATTTCACAAACACATGCCCAATGAAAATAATAGTTTAGTTAATTTGGAAACATGGAACCTAATATTCTAGTCTAGGGAATGGTTTTCAATGTTTCTGAAAAAGATTTTCCACTTTCATAATCTAACATAAAACCATTCTTCTTAACATGTTAAAAGGAATCATTAGATAAGGGTGAGCTCTGATTCTCATTAAGGTTAATCATGGATGATATAAATTTATTATCTTATGAAATCGTATGATAAAAAATTCAGTATGTGTTTATGAGAATGAAATTAAAATTTCATACCCAGACATTCAAGGATAAAAAACAAGATTCACAGCTTTAGAAATTAACATTTCAGAAGACATGAATCTTTAGATTGAAACATCATCATAAATAAATCAATAAATATAATTTCATATCTGAAATGTGTGTGGCATCGTCAATGTATTAAAAATGATTTCATATGATGTTCTTATCTACCAAGACACTCATACCAAACCTTATCACGTTTTCCCACTAACAGATCAAGAACATAAACTTTTTTCATATCACAAATCAAACACATCGACTTATTTACCTTAGTTATCCCATTAGATATAATTCATTACCCAATTCACTGGAGAGAGATATATTTCACACCCTTCAATTAACAAAATCTATAAATATGTGTCCCACTGGACAAAAAATCATTCACCATCTCAAAATCCATGTAAATTATTGAGTTTCATGAACTCGTTATCATAAAATAAATCATGTAAAATAAATAGGTTTCATAAATATCATTCCATCAAAAAAACAAGCCATAAATTTAAATAATAAAAATATTATCCATGTTTAATTTCCTTAGAAAACCATAATTAACATTAAATACTTTCATCATAGATGGAAAATGACTTTTTGAAAGTTAACATGAAATGATTTTGTGTAAAATATTCATTCCTTTATATAATATTTTTTTATGAGACACAAAATCATAAAGGAAAATAATAATTTGAAAATAAAATTATAAAATTATAAAGGAATGTTGAAATAATTATGGTTTCATGATGGTGGAAGATTTTATTCATTCTATATAAGATAAAAAACTCCTTTTATATTTTGTTTTCTGTAATGTCTGAAAATGATTTTAATAGAAAATAAAAAAAATTATATTCAAAACCATTTTATAAAAATTTAAACATAGGAAAAAATAAAATTAAATATATTTTTTTAGAGAATAGTAAAAAAATAATTTTTTTTACAAAAAATAGAAGTGGATGATAAATATTACCCAGTGGATACCTAAAACGAAATAATCATAAATATTTATGAGAATTTAATAATATATCATACCAATTTATAATCTATTGAATAATATTTTCCATGAAAGAAATAAAATTCTATAAAAATTTAAACTCTATAATCATATGTATAATACTCATAATAGACATTCATGGTCTGTATATACACCATGAAAAATAACCAAGTAGTGTATAAGGCACGCGTCTCCCAAAAATAAAAGTGACAAAAATATCCCTTACCTAAAGTCTCAGCTTTCCTTGTTCTCATTCAAAAATCCAGAATAATAAATATAGATATATTATAAATTTATTTCATAACCACATATCAATAATTAACATTATTACTATTTTTTAAATCTTATCAATAGTTTATTTATAATTTTAAATCATTGTTTTGTGTGATATTTTCTTCATTTTCCATGCTTGTTTTGGCTCGATAGTCTAGGTCCTTATACTTTGATAATTGTAAAATATTTTATAGAATCATTATTATGTTATATATATCATATATATTCATAAAATTTATCCTTTTGAACATCCATGTTAAATATAGATGAAAACTAAATCACATCATATCATGGAGATTGTAAGCCCTATGTACACATGAGCAATGTTATCATTTTCCCAAAATAATATATAGTAAAAATATAGATATGATATTATAATTATCGAAGTATAAATATTTATGAATATATTATATAAAATTTAATCCCATAATAAATCCAATTCAAAAAATATCATTATGTAAAATGAATTGTAATGTTCCGTGGAGACGGTAAGTCATATATACGCACATGTGATACATACACTTATTATTAAATAGGAAAGGAATTGTATAATAGTGTGTTAATAATAATAATAAAATAAGAATATTTAGGATTATGGGGTTCCATTTTTATTATATATATGATAGAATTATATGACATATATTAGAGTAGAAAAATAGAGTTATTTGTTAGAGAGATTACCTCTTCTTAGAAACTGCTCATTTAGATCCCCTCTAAAGGAATCGAGAGTTTGCACGTTTCTAAGGCCACCACCTAAATAATGATTAAATAAAATTTTATAAGATAATATAGTATATTTTGGTCAATATAAAGGACTCAATTTGGTGTAAAGACATGATGTATGAGGTGCCCTTTTATAAAATTAGGTGAGGGCACTTTTGGAATTTATCAAAATATTAACTTATAATAAATTTAATCCCTATCCGTGTACCTGTAAATGGAATTTTATTATGATAATGTGATATAGGTTTTTAATACCGTTGAAAAATATATTTTATAAATTTTTTTGTTCAAATTAAATTTGTATCAATTTGATAAACCATTAATTAACATATTTTTAATTTAACTATCGTAACAACGTTTTCAATATTAAAAGGTATATATTTTCACATATAATGTGTAAAATGTACCATAAAAGGTCAATTTATTATCATTTACACTATAATTATTCCATTTGTTTTGTTATTTATTATTATTTATTTTTTTAATATTATTTAATAAAATATTATTTTCAAATAATATCATTAGTCTAAATTTTGATGCAATTATTTACTTGACACTATGAAAATCAATAAATAACGATAACATCAATCCAATTAAATTAATACAACTCTACAATTTCATTCTCATATATAAAATTCTTGTATAATCTTACATATTCAATTATATTTCATTTAATATTTTTTAATCTATCTTAATAAGGTTTTTATTTAATTGAATAATTATTTCGTCATCATCATGTATTTATATATGATAATTATTTCTTCAATAAAAATTAAATATAAATTTTCATGATTTAATCATTTTATATTTAATAATAATATATTTAATTAAGAATATATTCTTTTTATCTCTATATTAAAAAGATTATACTTATTAAAAGTAAAAATATAACATTTTTTTACTCTAATTGAATTTAATAATATCCCTGACATTTCCCTAGAGAAGTTTCCATTTAGTTATTAACTTTCAAACAAATATGTGGTATGTGTTTATATAACATCATTCGATAATATTTTTTCATGTTCTCTGGTAATTTTATATTATTTATAATATTATTTCTTCCCTTAATTAACTGATTTACACCGAACCATGATAATAAAAATTACTAATGTTTCTTTTCATATGGTCTAGAAATAATAGAGAAATATTAAATATATTTGGAACTTCTGATTAAAAATATGGATTCTATTATTTATAATTTGAAACAAATAATATGATAATATTGAATTAAAATTAATCTTGTCAATAGAACAAGAAAATGATTTTTTAATGTGAAAATGTTAAAAAAAATTAAATGTTTTTATATCTAAATTAATTTTCAAATTGATTCCAATGACACAAATTTTTTTATGTGATATAAAATTGATCTAATTATACATTAAAAATATCCAAAATGTGATTAGCATGCTAATTTTCTATAAAAAAAAATCAATTTTCAATTAAAATTATATACGTCTCACTATTCTTCAAAACAAAAACCCTTTTAGAAAAATTTAACAAAAAGGCCAATGTAAATTTTATATTTCACTTCAAAATAATAATTTTATTAATTAAAATATAATTTATAAAATTTTCAAAATATATTTTTAAAAAAGTGAACCATTGAATATCGATAAAATTACATTTAGAAAATTTATTGTTTTTATGCATAAAACAATGATTATTTTTAAATTATGTTTATAAAACACATAAGATGAATGTTAAAAAAATATATTTAATATTATATATATATATATATTTATTTAATATAATTCAATAATAGTGAATTTTTAAATTTATAGGTACAAAACATAGTTGTGGGTGTCTATGTAGTTTTTCAGAAAAACATTTCCTTTTTTTGAAAAATGATTTTATTTTCATATATAATTAAATGGTCAAAAAATAATTAACCATATTTTTGTAATTATATTTATGATTTTCATACCATCCTTTAAATTTTCTACATTATAATTATATTCTTAAAATAATTATAATAATACAATGATGTTTTGTAGAAACTCTATGTTGCATGTAACACAGGCTGAGTAGATGTTTTGTATAGCACATGAATAACATCGTTAAGTGTGAAAGGATTTATATCAAAATAATCAAATAATTTAATAAATTTATTTCATAATATTCTAATTTTGTTAAATTTTACTCCCCTTAAAATGAATTTTTCCCTCAAAATTCATTAGGGTCATCAATGTAAGAGTACATGACATTGGCTTTCAGAAAATCCCAAATCGTAAAAGATTATACTAAAACATCATTTAAAAAAAATTAAAACATAATGGTTTCCAAAAGAAACTCATAACAAGGTTTTTATAAAGGATAACATATGTGGTAAGTGAAGACATGGACATGTAAGGGAAAAATAACTATCAAGTTATAATGAAGAGTGATATTTAACATATTCAAGATAAATTTAATGAATAGAAAACCATAAACCAAATAGGTCTAAAAAGATCAATGATATCATAACAAATGATGATAATAAGATATCATTTTATTTAAAAAAATCATTTCAGAATATATACTAACCTGATGAAATATAATGAGTTCAATATCACATTATAGACGTTCTTTGATCAATTTATGCATAATCACTAACTATAAGAAATGTTGAAGTTGTAATTTTAATTCCTAATGAAATAGTGGATCATAAGATCCATAGTGGAGTAATAATTAATTCATTCTACATCTTCTTATAATTATGAAAAAATGGTTAGCATGTGTTATCCAATATACCTAAATATTTATATTATGAAACATTATTCTCTATAACAACATCCATGTTTAAAAGTAATATATTTCCAAAATGGTTACCCATATGAACATTCCCAAAAATTATTATCCATTAAATTAAATATAAGGTCATTAAAATATCATTTATCCCATTTAAATAGTATGTATCACATAATTTTCACATACCAAACATACGAAAATGATTATCATGTGTTCTCTTAAAACATGGTAATAACATGAATTACCATAAAAACTTAGTAAAAACATGAATTCTTTAAAAAAATTACTATTTCCTCAAACCATAAATCAAAAAATTCTATAAAATCAATCCATGATATCATAAACCACATTTTCATCTTATTTGTAACACACTAGATTTTATGAGAAAATTTTTGTTTTTATGCATCACCAAAGGAATCTTTCACCACACACAACACTATCTTGGCTTGCGTTACATGCAAGAGCAACCTTCCTCTATAGCTTGAATTGTATGCAATATTGAGTTTTACCAAACAATGATACGTTATTAAAATATTATTAAAACTAGCCTTTATGTATAGTAATACTCACTTTTTGAAATTTTATAAATTTTATCTTTCAAAATGATTTTCATTTTTGGATTCGGAATACCGTATCCATGCCGTGGTGTAATATGTTTTCCACCACCACCTTACTTGTATGGGTATAATGGTGTAGATAATAACTATATATGATTATTGTAAGTTTATATTGATTCTTAAATAGTATACATACACTTCAATACAATTTCACGATCATGGGAACAATATCATCTCTCGTGCGTACGTACGGCCTACCGTCTCTACTATGTGATGCGACTCGTTCTACATGATCTTCATTGAATAATGATTATATAAATGAATTCAATGAATAAATATGATATATATTACACTAATACCATTCTGGAAATGAGGTATCTATAACCTAAAAAGAATAATAAGAATTTATTCGACAAAACATGCATAAGAACATAAAGCAATGAACACCTGAATAACAAATATCAATAATGTATTACTAATAAGAAGATAATAATATGACCATATATGAAATCATAAAAATTAATATGATTCTGTAATAATTCAATGACATTATTTAAATCATTATACAAGAGGTACGGATACGTACGAAGAAAATCGGACCTAAGGTAAGGGAAAATCTCGCAATCTCATTTTTATCTGAGATTGTTTATACTTCAGAATTTAATGGGAAATATTTATCATAAACATCCATATTTCCTCAATATTTAATATTATTTCTATCCTCTTATAATTTTTTAAATCCAATTTTACCCATTGGTGAGTTTTTAGTAAAAGATATGAAAGGAATATTCTTTCATTTTTAGTACGAGGTAATTTTTTACTTTTCTAGCCAATGTACAAAAAGAATGTTTTTATCATATACAGAATGAATGAATTTTTATGACTTCATTGAACAATATTTCCATGAAGCTTCCTTTAAAAGTTTTCAAGTTTATTATTAATCAACTTCTTTTAGTTTTAAATCATATGACATGTTAAGAAAGGAAAAATATTTTTGTAGTAGAAAAGATATTTTCCTCAAGAATGGAGTCCAAGTGTTTTATCAAAATTATTTTCCATCTAAGATAATATAGGGTTCTGTTTATATCCCTATTTTTTACATTGATTTGATTATGTTATGATGGAATTAATTTTATGATGTCCTTTTATTTTATATGGATTATGTTATGATGGCATGATGTATAAGAATCCCATTTTTATTACATGGGTTATGCTATGATTTATGATTTTGTGGCACACATGAGAATGGTTTAATTATGAGATCGGTGGGACCTATATCTCCCTCCAATGTATTGGGTAAATATTTATATCTCATGAGATAGGCATGGCTGGAATGACAAGTTAACCCTATTCAGTGATACAGGACTGGAACGAGGAGTGAACTCGGTTCAGTAATGGAATTTGGTCACTATGATGGTCTTGGAAATGAGCCTTGACTAATATGAAATTATTTTCTATGATTATGTGTGTATACCACAAAGTGTCATGTTTTAAGTTATGATTATTGGGGTCACATTTCACTGCTATGATTTATCCCGTGTTATGATATTATGATCTATTTTGCAGGTTAATATTTTCAAAATTTTATGTTCTTATGAATATGATATGATTGACATTTATTTTTTTTACCCTTATTGAGAATTTGAGGTCACCCTTTTTTTGTGTTTTATTTTCCCCGGGTAAGGAAGAATGGTATTAAGTAGGATATGCCAAAAGGGACTCTAGATATGATGAAATAAACGGGAGAAAATGTAGATGATTTATGAACCAGTTGTTTATCTTTCCCAGTTTCGAAATTTACTATACCTATACGGTCCTATCATAGTTTTTTTATATGTTGTAATAAGTATGCTTCAATTCTGAATTAATAACCTTGTATGTAAATTATGGGTCGTTCTAGTTGGTATCAGAGGAAAGGAATAGTCATCCTTTGGAAACTAGGATGTGAAAACCTTAGTAAGAACCCTAAGGATTTTTTCGAAGCATAGAACACAATATTAGTGTTTTATAAATGGACATGAGTAACCTATGATAAGACCTAATGTGTGAAATTTTATTTCTGATTATGTTGTTTTCCTATTATAATTAGTGTTTCTCACACTATTCTTCTTTGTTTTAGTCAATGGATGGAACACGAAGGAACCATGTTAATGCGGAATGCGATGGGAAATGCAATTATTGTCCCCATGAGCAACCAAATTTTATGGGATCTAGAATGAAAAGTCTTGTAGCCATGATCACACAACTTTCTCAAGCTATGAATCATGTAGGACATCCAAACGAGTAAAGGAAGGAGCAAAATTCTATTGAATCCTTCACGAGGCTGCGTCCACCCTCATTCAGTGGGTCTACTAATCCATTAGTGGCTGAATAATGGATTAGTACCACTGAAAAGATATTTTTAGTTCTACAATGTTCTGAATGTGATAAATTCATCTTAGCAGTATATCATTTGGAAGGTGAAGCTGATCAACGGTGGAATATTATCATGAATACCAGGCCCTAAGATGAAAATTTAATCCATGGAAAGGGATGAGTTCAAGAACTTGTTTTTCAATAAGTAATTCCCTCATATTATTCGAACAAAGATGGAGAAGGAGTTTCTTGAACTAAAGCAAAAGGATGATTAATCTTTTGGTACCTATGAAGAATATTTTACTAGACTTTCAAGGTACTCTTCTGGAATTATAATCCAACCTGAGAGTAAGATCGATCGATTTTTTAGTGGCTTAAAACCAAGTCTTCAAAGGGGGTTATCCATGATGTTCTTCAATAGCTATGAGGAAATTTTTCGATGTGCTCTCAAGGTTGAGATGGAGATTGGAGTTACCCATCAGTCATATGGGTTTGATAAAAAGAGGAAAATGGAATTCAAAGGGAAATCTAAATACCACACTAAAAAGAAGATGAGTTTTCCCTTATGCTGAAAGTGTGGAAAGAAACAAGGAGGGAATTGTCTTAATGTGACAAGTAAATGATTCAAATACGGAAAATAAGGTCATCAGGATTTTGAATGTCGCAATGATGGGGAAAAGATGTCTATTGATGCAAACAAAGAAAAGGCTACACATAATTCACCTCCTACAATTCAATTTTACAAGTGCAAAGAAATGGGGCATTATGTTAATCAATGCCCTAATCAAAGGGTTGTTGATGATGATCGACATCAACAAACTCTTAAGGCCAAAGATAAAGGAATGTCACATTCAATTTCTATTGGAGATGTGGAGTACAATAACAAAGTGGTTAAAGGAACAATTTCCATCTAATCTACAGTAGAAAATGATTAATTTGATTATGCATCCACCCACTCTTTTATTTCTGCAGAATTTTCTAAGGGTATTGCCATTTTACCTCCGCAGTTAGATATTGAGTTAGCTGTAACAACCCCTAATGGCACAATAGTCACATCAAAATTTTAAAATTCTTCTCCTATTTATGTTTGTGGGAAATTGCTTCCTGCAAATCTTGTGATCCTTCCTATAGTGGAATTTTATGTGATTCTTTGCATGGATTGTATTTCCTTATATGGAGATCATATCAATTTCCAAATAAGCGAAGTCACATTTCATATTCTAGATCAATCTATGATCATCTATCAATGCAAGGATGAACATAACCTTCCAGTGGAAATTTCTTCCATCTTATGGGTCTTGATTCCACTAAATGAAGCTTATTTATCTCAAATGGTTGGAGAGAAACTCACAATTAAGAATATTACCATTGTACGGGAGTTTTATGATTTCTTTTCGGATGAATTGCCTAGTCTTCCACCATATCGTGAAGTTGTGTTTTCAATAGAACTCATACCGAGTGCTTTACCTATTTCAAAGACACCTTATAGAATGGATCCAATTGAGTTTCAGGAATTCAAGAATCAACTCCAAGAGAATCTTGATAAGGGATTCATACACCCGAGTGCATCACCTTGGGGAGCACCTGTTTTGTTTGTTAAGAAGAAAGATGGCTCAATGCGACTCTACATTGATTATCGAGAAAATCACAAGATCACTATCAAGAACAAATATCCCCTCCCACGCATTGATGAATTATTTGACCAACTACGTGGAGCTCAATAATTTTCCAAGATTGAACTTCATTATGGGTATCATCAATTAAGGGTCAAAAGGGAGGATATACAATAGATGGATTTCCGTACAAGGTATGGACACTATGAATTTATAGTGATGCCATTTGGTCATACTAATTCACCAGCTATCTTTATGGATCGACTGAATAGAGTCTTTAGAGACTATCTTGATCAGTTTGTGGTAGTATTTATAGACGATATTCATGTTTATTCAAAGAGAAAGGAAGAACATGAATATCACTTGAGAATTGTATTTAATACCCCGAGAAAGGAGAAGATTTATGCCAAATTTACCAAGTGTGAATTTTGGATTAATAAGTTACATTTTTGGGTCACATAATCTCAAAAGAGGGGATATCTGTGGATCCATAAAAAAGGTTATAGAAATATTGTCGAGACCAACAACCGTAATTGAGATCCGAAGTTTTCTTGGTTTAGCTGGGTACTATCAATGTTTTGTGAAAGATTTTTTAAGATTATCTAACCCACTCCGCCAATTAAATCTGAAAGCAGTTAAGTTTGTTTGGACTGAGGAATGTCAAGAGAATTTCAAGGAGTTAAAAAGAAGATTATCTAGTGCACCAGTGCTCACACTGTCTTGTAGTGGAGAAAGGGTTGGGATCTACAGTGATGCATCCAAGAAGGGTTTGGGGTGTGTTCTCATGAAAAATGATATTGTGATAGATTATGACTCACAACAGTTGAAAATCCATGAGAAAAATTACCCAACTCACGATTTGGAGTTAGTTGCATTAATCTTTGCATTAATGATCTGGAGGCATTATATTTATGGTGAAAGGTGTGATATTTATACTGATCCTAAAAGTTTAAAGTATATTTTCACACAAAAGGAGTTGAATATGTGCCAAAGAAGATGGTTGGTGTTGATTAAGGACTATGACTGCTCAATTCATTTTCACCCTGGGAAAGAAAACAAGGTGGCAGATGCATTAAGTCGACATGACCATGCCAGCTTATCCATGATGAGGATCACAAAAGATCCAATATTTATGGATTTATAAAGGATGGATCTTGGAATTATAATGGATGGGGAAAATATTATCTTTCTCAAATAAATTTTCAACCATCTATACATGTAAAGATTAAATAGGCACAGAAAGAAGATGTAGAGGTACAAAAGAAGGTGAGAAATATTCCTAAATTCAACCTTGATTGTGATGGGATAATAAGGTTCAAGAAACGGGTTTGTGTTCCTCCCATCCCATAATTAAATAAGGATCTACTATATGAGGCTCATAGTTCTTCATTCTCTATTCATCTTGGAAGCACGAAAATGTATAGAGACCTGAAAGAGTACTTATGGCGGGATAGCATGAAAAGAGATGTTGCAGAATATGTCTCTCGATGCTTGGTTTGCCAACAAGTTAAAGCTGAGAGAGAGAAGTCTAAGGAAATTTTACAACCATTACCCATACTAGAATGGAAATGGGAAAACATCAATATGGACTTTGTCACTAGACTTCCTAAAACATCCAAAGGCAATAATGATATCTGGGTTATAGTTGATCTTATTATGAAGTCGACACACTTCATTGATATTATAGAAGATTTTTCTCTTGATCATCTTGCCAGGATATATGTAAAGGAATTGGTAAGATTGCATGGAGTACCACTATCCATTATATCTAATCGGGATCTGAGGTTTACCTCAAAGTTTTAGTGAAGTATTTAGCATACTCTAGATATAGAGTTGAGTTTCAGCACTGCTTATCATCCTCAGACATACAGTCAGTCTGAGAGGACAATTCAAACTCTAGAAGACATGTTTAGAGCTTGCTCTATGAATTTCAAAGGTGGTTGGTATCAACACCTACCTTTGGTGGAATTTTCTTATAATAATAGCTTTCACTCTAGTATTCAGATGGATCCTTATGAAGCTCTCTGTGGAAATAAATGTAGAACTCCAACTTCCTGGGATGAAGTTGGGGAAAGAAACCTATTAGGACTTGATCTTGTTGATGAGATGGTAGAAAAGGTCAGATCTATTCAACAACACATAAGAGCAGCTCAGAGTCATCAAAAAAGTTATGCTGACAACCGTAGAAAAGACCTAGAGTTTGAAGAGGGTGATAAAGTGTTCTTACTAATATCTCATTGGAAGAGATTAATGAGATTTGGAAAGAAGGGAAAGCTAAGCCTTCAGTATATTGGTCCTTTCGAAATAATGGACCGTATTGGGAAGGTCGATTTTTTATTGGAAATTCCACTAAATCTCTCTCAAGTTCATGATGTGTTCCATGTATCTCTCCTGAGAAAGTACATACCCGATCCTTCACATGTACTCAACTTAGAAGTTGTACCGCTGGAGCAAGATTTTTCTTATGAATAACAACTGATAGAGATTCTGGATGGTAGCGAAAAACTCCTATGGAACAAGACCACTTGCTTGGTGAATGTTTTATGGAGGGACCACCAATTAGAATAAGCTACATGGGAACTTGAGGATATGATGGGGGAGAGGTATCCTCATCTATTTGTTACAATGTGATGAATTTCAAGGGAGAAAATCATTTTAAGGGGGGTAGAATGTAACACCTGATATTTTATGAGAAATATTTCGTTTTTATGCATCACCAAAGGAATATTTCACCACACACAACACTATCTTGGCTTGCGTTACATGCAAGAGAAACCTTTCTCGATAGCTTGCATTGTACGTAATACCGAGTTTCACTAAACAATGATAATTTATTAAAATATTATTAAAACTAGCCGTTATGAATAGTAATACCAAATTTTTGAAATTTTATAAATTTTATCTTTCAAAATGGACTTCATTTTTGGATTCGGAATACCATCTCCACGCCGTGGTGTAATCTCTTATCCACCACCACCATACTTGGATGGGTATAATGGTGTAAGTAATAACTATATATGATTATTGTAAAGTGATATTGATTCTGAAATAGTATACATACACTTCAATACAATTCCACGATCATGGGAATGATATCATCGCTCATGCGTACATACGGCCAACCGTCTCCACGATGTGATGCGACTCGTTCTACATGATCTTCATTGAATAATGATTATATAAATGAATTTAATGAATAAATATGATATATATTACACTAATACCATTCCACAAATGAGGTATCTATAACCTAAAAAACTAATAAGAATTTATTTGTCAAAACATGCATAAGAACATAAAGTAATGAACACCTGAATAACAAGTTGCAATGAAATATTACTAATAAGAAGACAATAATATGACCATATATGACATCATAAAAATAAAAATGATTCTGTAATAAGTCAATGACATTATTTAAATCATTATTTAGGAGGTTCGGATACGTACGAAGCAAATCAGACCTAAGGTAAGGGAAAATCTCGCAATATCATTTTTATCCAAGATTGTTTATACTTCAGAATTTATTGGGGAATATTTATCATCCAAATCCATGTTTCCTCAATATGTAATATTATTTCTATCCTCTAACAGTTGTTTAAATCCAATTTTACCCATTCGTGAGTTTTTAGTAAAAGATATGAAAGGAATCTTTTGCCTTTTTTAGTATGAGGTACTTTTTCACTTTTCCAGCCAAAGTACGAGAAGAATGTTTTTTTAACTTATACGGAATGAATAGATTTTTATGATTTCATAGAACATTATTTACATGAATCTTCCTTTACAAGTTTTCAAGTTTATTTTTAATCAACTTTTTTTAGTTTAAAATTGTATGACATGTTAAGAAATGAAAAATATTTTTGTAGTAGAAAGTATATTTTACTCAAGAATGGAGTTCAAGTGTTTTATCAAAATTATTTTCCATATAAGATAATATAGGGTTCTATTTATATCCCTATTTTTACATTGATTTTATTATGTTATGATGGAATTAATTTTATGATGTACTTTTATCTTATATGGATTATTTTATGATGGCATAATGTTTAAGAATCCCCTTTTTATTACATGGGTTATTCTATGATTTATGATTTTGTGGCACACATAAGATTGGTTTCATTATGAGATGGGTGGGACCTATATCTCCCTCCAATTCATTCGGTAAATATTTATATCTCATGAGATAGACATGGCTGGAATGGCAAGTTTACCCGGTTCAGTGATACAGGACTGGAACGAGGAGTGAACTCGGTTCAGTAATGGATTTTTTCCGCTGTGATGGTCTTGGAAAGGAGCCCTGACTAATATGAAATAATTTTCTATGATTATATGTGTATGCCACAAAGTTTCATGTTTTAATTTATGATTATTGGGGTTACATTTCACAACTATGACTTATCCCATGTTATGATATTATGATCGCTTTTTTAGGGTAAGATTTTCAAAATACTATGTTCTTATGAATATGATATGACTGATATTTCTTTTGTTTACCCTTACTGAGCATTTGATCTCACCCCTTTTGTATGTTTTATTTTCCCCAGGTCAGGAAGAAGGTTATTAAGTAGGTTATTCTAAAAGGGACTCTAGATATGATGAAATAAACGGAAGACAATGTAGATGATTTATGAACCAGTTGTTTAGGATTCCCAGTTTCTAAAGACACTATACCTAAATGGGAGGCAATGTTCTTTCAACATTCCCAAAATAATTATCTAAATCTTTTATTTCAACTCTTGAACCAATAAAGGTCTGACCAATGAACATTCACTGATCTCCAACCAACACAACACATATTTAACAAAACAATCATACTAGGCCTCAAAAATATCCATTATGTTTATAATATGTTAACTATTTTAATTATAAAACACAAAAAACCTAATATGGTTATCCCAAACTCCTCAAATATCATTAATTCATGAATGGAGGATATCCTCAAGAATATATATAACTATATCTATCTGGCCATCCAATGATGGATGTTATACCCTACTCAAACGAACCATAGATAACAGTACCACTTGAAGGCATCCCTAAAAACGACAAGTAAACTGATGATTTATATCATATACTAGAGAAAATGTAACTCTGTGCAACAAAAAAATATCGTTCACAAAGAGATTTCACAACAAATCTACTTTGGCTGAATCGTGAATAAATATAATGTGATTGGATTTCATCCTCCTATCAGTCAAAACCTATATCACATTCTTCAATCTCCAGGTATGCAGTCACTAAGACCAAAAATCCGGATAGATCTCATCCCACTTACATGTTCAGACTATAACAATCTGATGAAATCCCAAAGTTCTCTGATGATCGATCATGAAATATTAGAACGAATAACAATGAGATTCAAAATCATTAATTCTTCATCTCACATTTTTCCACCATATCAACCTCCATATATTATACTACATATTCATGGATCCTGGGTGTACTTTCCACTAATAATTATATCAATCTTCCATCATATAAATTCTAACCAATCATGGCACAACAATGTGATTCTGATAGCATATAATTCCATCCTTGCAGAATAAAAAATTAAAAATTTTCTCCCTAACATTAATAGAGGCCCTATTTTATGGAAATCATCATCAAGTTATTTTTCTTCTATAACCACTATAGAAATATTGGATTTCAACATAACACTAGTCAAGGAATTCTCAACCCCTAATTCCTAGAATCCAATATGAAATTGTGAAAAGAGAGTAGTAATGTTCTAATTATTCAATGATTCCTTCATAGTATAGGTTGGATGTTTCCTACTCATGTCATTCGAGATAACATTATGTTTCCCCTATTTATAGGTGATGTCAAATTAAAATTATTTAAGTACTCAACCTAATACATCTAGAAGAGAATAAAATAATTTTGACGGAATATATAACTCATTCTTTTGAGGTCAAAAAACTTGGTAAAATTTTCACTAAAAACGTAAGGTTGCAACCTCATAAGTGTGTGCATCACATATTCATGTTCAAGATAATTTTTGGATAATTATTTTCATGCGACCTAATATGATGTGGTCCATAAAAAAATGATATGATCCCCTAGAAAAAGAAATCAACTAAAACCCAAACCTGATCCATCATGGAAGACCACATAGTACTTACCGTCCTCTCGAAGTGTCAATAATGGAATAATAGTTAAAAGAAATTTTATCTCAACAAAATTAATTGGAAATTTCTCATTTCAATAAAACATTACCTCCTTCCAAGTTAGTGCACACATCAAGAAAGACATCATTGATAATTCCATCCCATTATGGTGATAATACCTATCCAAACTCAAGAATATCTAAATCCCAATAACATTTAGGGGTTGTTCCCATGTAATAACATCCTTAAACATTTTAACGCCAACTGAGATACCATGTTTTTGACACCACATGCCCCAATAAATTTATTTCTGTAATCCAAAAATCATATTTCAATAGACTAGCATAATGTTGGTTATTCTTCAAAATTCCATAACTTCTCTCTGATTAGGCACATGATCCACCACAAACATTGAGTAAAATATGATTTATTCCCAAAATACTACAAAAAAAGGGTCTAGTTACTCATGGGAAATCATAGTCATTTAATCCATAAAGATAGTATGACCCTTGGTTAGGACAAAAGGAATGAATAGGTATACATAATGGAAATACATACTATGAACGTTGGCTTCCTGAATCTGAGATTCACTTATCCTAAACTGGTAGTAACCCATTTTTTGGGAAGAATCCAATTTCACTATGGTTTTAAAAGGTGTTGATGTTCCTAATTCACAACAAAGAGTGGATTAAATATGGGATAACTTTTGTATGTTACCTGAGAATCTATAGAAGCCATGGATTTTGGGTTCCTCAGTGAAAATACTATTTGAGTTCCAAGGATTTCTATATTGGTAGAAAATAAAAGGAAATATTATAGGCACTGTGTCAGGTCTAGAAAACCCATTTTATTAGGATCCACCATGAGAATCATCTCGCTTCATATTTACTTTAGATTAATTCACACTAACATTGGGAAAAATGAACTCCCTTTAACCTTGACTTACTAGCCAGGTAAATTTCAACCATCAATGATCTATATAGTACATCAACATAAGAGGGAATAATCAGTAAGAAAACATAAGAAAAAATATCAGATAGAAATCATAGATCAACCAATTAAGTTTTATTCTTTTCAAATGAGAAAAATCTCTAGTAAAAATTTCACAAACTTAGCGAAATGGTTCTCATACTCTGCTACGGTCATTTAAGCCTACTAAAGTTTTATAAACTCAATATCCTTGTATATAATCATTGAATATTTCTAGAAATGGTATGTGAAAATATCTTTTAATTCATTACACTCTATTTCTTCATGATTCTTCTCTATTACCATATTTTCCCACCATAAATTTTTTTGTCCATATAACATAAACTGAGGAATTATTAACCAGGATTCCATCATGTGTATCGAACAACTCAAACAAATGATTCATCCTAAAAATACATTCCTTATCCACTTGAGGATTATCAGAGCCATTAAATGCTTATGGATTCTGGTGAAGGAACTCCAGAGAATTATTCTAGAGAATAACCCTTTGAAGCTCCATGACTTAATCTTGAATGAGAATTGGGGGTGATGCATGTCCATGTTATCAAAATGTAAGAAAAATCACCTCAACTGAACTTAGCTCCACTAAAGTATTCCCTTACTGAGGTTCATCACTATCTACCTCCTAGATCCATTTTTCACATCATCTTAAAGTCATGATACTGCCCAACATTAGCAGAAAAAATTTATTACATCGTATTAAAACTTGAAAAAATAAATAATGGAAATTATTACTATTTTATAGGAATGAATGATTTTTAATTTGTCCTAACCAAATAAAAAGCGAGTAAAATACTATAAATAATCCTCAATATGTCTTTCTGAAACCACCCATTCTAATATAAAACATTTCAAGTGAGAGATGTCTAGTCACTCTATCAGGACTAGGCCCTATATCCCAAAAAGAATACACAACTACATACTACATCTAATTATGATGAAAAAACATGCTCCATTCATACCACATTATCACGAAACAACCTCAATACCATGGTACTGCAATAAATTGGGCAGTACTAACCTATATAGAAGGGTGTTTCCAATCCCCATTGGTCGGAGAATCACGCATGGCATTATATCAAATAGGTTCAGGTTCTAGAAAAATGTATCCCTATCATATAATAAAAAACTAAAAAAGTGACAGATCAAGGGGGATTATAAAGGCGAGTGAAAAAAACACCACGTGCATCAAGATCAACTAGGTGTGAGAAAAGAATCATGTGTGACAAATGGCCAACTCTAGGATGCTCTATAGTATTTTTCTAGGACAAGGAATTAGTGACTATGTTTTTCTCATTATAGGAATGAGTGACATCCAAGAGAATAAATTTATAATGATGTAGTCATGTGGTCCACAATGGATGAATTTTACATGGGACATTCATGGACCTAGTATTCAAGATGTGAACTATGGTGGTTGAGTCATATTCCACCCAAACATGCCTCTATCCATAATGGATATCATAGATGACAACATTGATCATCTCCCATAACACATCATCAATTTCAGATCTAATTACGATGTAATGGTAGAAACAACCTTTAATATGGCCTTAATGTTTACAGAAGTCCCCACTACATCATGAAGGTCCTAGTGAACTTGATTACACACCATCCACATTCACATTTATGCATAGTGATATAGGAGGGATCTGTCTAATTGATTTCAACATTAAAGGGTTCTTGAACCTCTTAGAAATACCAATAGTTTTTCTGTAATCAAATTAGAGATAATATTATTCATGGAACCTATTTGTATAATGGAAGTTGATTGAACCTCCCTATAAACAGCACTCAGGAAAGCCTTAAAACAAGGATTACTGTTATAAATTGTAGCATAATTTCTTTCCATCCACATATAAAAAAATACTTCCGCCATAATAGTGATAAATTGTGAAACAATATTCTCACATTGGTCAGTATTAATGAAACATTTCATGAAGTCTTAAGGCTGGACATCCACATGGTAATGTTGAGAACATTGGGGAGATTCCTCAAAAACCATCATCATAAATTGAAGGAGAAAAAAATTTCTGAATAGATTCCCCACTCTATACACATAGATAGCAGACTAGAGCTAGTTGGATAATTATTTTATGAATGAGTGGTTGTAAAAGGATCCTTACCTTCTAGAACCTCCATAATAGAAATTAGTTTAATGAGAAAATGAAGGAATTTTGGGATTTTTTCAGCCACATGGGATGGGGAGAAGTACTATCACACATATTCTTATAATAATCCCTAAATTTAAACCTATGACTCTGGTTGGTGGTCCAGATAAGGGTGACATAATACGTGAAATAGTAATGTTAAACATAATGTTTAATATGAGTGGGAAGGCAGCCCAATAGGTTGGGAGTACGTTGTATGTCATCAATTGATAGAGTGTCTAGTAGGAGAGGCACTTCAATTCATTCCATCAAAGGTATATCCATCCACTTCATGGTCCATAGATTTATATTAGATGATCTAAAAACAATCCATGTTACACCATGCATGATTTCATTATTTTTATGTTTCATTGCATTCTAGATGTAGGAGGTAATATATATCGAATAGCCATTATGAAACATTGATGAAAAATCATGGTGCCATAAATTCTACAGAAACATTATTGGTTGTCAGAAGTTCTAAGTGAAGTTTCCAATAAGGGATTTTTTGAAAAAATTTAAATCCTTATTGCCCATGCCCCCACGTTAATGGGTTTGATATAGTCTTTACCTTCGAAAGTTATGTGAATATTTTACTATATGGAGAAAATCCGAATGAAATTCATGATCAGTAACTTCTTATCTTTAATAAGATATCCAGGCTACCTATAAATTGAAAAATAATAGAAAATAATTGAAGTGATAATAGAGTTCATCAATAAAATTCTCTCGTCTTGAGAGATGGGTTTCCCTGTCGCGATGGAAAATTGATTAATTATTCTATAGTATATGTTTTCAAGGTAGCATCTTTTCACCCAATCCCAGAACAAGGGTACCCCAATTTACATGAAAGGAAGGGTCTCATTCTTAACTACATGGTATGTAGAAATTTAATTCCTCTTGTATAAAATCATTACATTCCCAAAAATAACAGATGATTTTTTTCATTCTTAATACACGTCCATATACATCCTCATAAGGAGAATAGATTTTTTGAATGCATGAAATTGTCCATTTATTAGACTGTAAAAAAATAATAATTTCATCATCATAAAGAATATGATAGGATGTGAAAATTCCCCTTCCAACCTTATTTTTCCAATAATTTCCATCCTAAAATCAATCATTCAAGAAAACACTCAAGTAGTCTTCTAAAATATAATAGTGCATCCAATATATGGGGTCGCCTTGTCTGACTCCCCTAAATCATTGAAAATAACCCCTATGTGATATATTAATGAGGATAGAAATCCTAACACTAATAAATATAGTCTTGACAAGTATGATGAATGAATCAGAGTAGCCATGTATTCTATGAAATAAGAAAATGAATCTTCATTTATCATTTCAATGGCCTTAAAATTTTACATCTTAATAGAAAAACATCTATTCCTGATTTTCATTCTCAAAACACTGACACATTCTGATGTAGTGAAAACAAAATTATGAATCTTTCTTCTAGGAAAATGACAAATTTATTTGGTGTTATCATAGTACTAACAATGTTCCCAAGCCTTAGGAAAGTGATATTTATAGTTATTTTAGGGATTATGTTCCCAATATCCACTTTCCTAAAGAACACGATGTCCAAGGCATTCTCTTTTTTGCGGTAGTTTAATAAAATAGGCATTGACCCCATGAGGCATAGATGCATGGTTGAAAAAATCACTCATAGAATAGTAGACATAGATGCTCACAATATCCAAGTAGAATATAATTAATTTGTTGATAAATCTAGCTGGCCTTTCCACACCATCAATATTCAATGAAAAAAGAGCATACATGATTTATTTCTCTGTTGGAGCTTCAAAAAGATTCTTGTTATGAAGAGTACTAAAAGAAGGTTCAATATTATACATAAAGTTGAAAATTTCATCAATCACTTTCTCAGAGTAATGATCTTAAAAATAGTTCACCCTAGCATTAGAGATTTCTATCCCAGAGCTATGCAAAGACCCATTCACTTCAATCATATTTACACCTCTTAGTGTCCTCTTTTCACTCTATAAAAAGTGGAAGAACTATGAGATCATATCTTCCTCGTCTAACTATTTACCATTGAATTGTATCTTCCTAATATGTTCCTGAAGAAGGAAAAGATCATAGAGAATGGAATGGTCCTGAATCTTATGTTATGAAGGGGAATATTGATTCTGACATGATTTTTTTTTCAATTAAGGAGATGCTATCCAATATCCAGAAATCTCATTTTCCTAGTTGGATAAATATTCTTTGATCTATTCATTGAACATTATATTTGTTTTTTTTTCAAATTGCTTGAAACATTTATGTGGCTTGCCAATGGATTCAGTCAACCAAGAACATGAGATGTCCTCCTTGAATCCAGGCGCAATAATCCATGCATTGTTGAAATAAAAATGAAGGGGAGATGATCTCATCTTTCCACTACAAATATCCAAAAGGATCTAATTATAGTCAAAGTTACACATGGGATAGTTGATACTAGATATGGATATAGAATCATTCTCATCAACAATTTTAAAAAGGTACCTATCTAATTTACTAGTATGACACCCTTTTAGAGTGTACCTGCTCTAAGTGTCTTCCGGTCTAGAAATTGGGGCTTCAGAAAAAATCATTTATCAATACACAAAAAAAGAGTCAGCTGCTTCCATTCTATTGAAATGGGTACAAGTATTTTCATCAATTTTGAGGATTGTATTTATGTCACATAAAACCACCAAACTTGTAGATAGCTAATTAGAGAAGGAGTCAAGATCTGTTCTAAGATCCCTTATTTTAGTGTAAATATAGGAAGCATAAACAAATGATATATTGATGAAGAACCCTTCAATCCAATTTCATCCAAGAACATCTATTGTGTCATAATATATTATTGAATACATGTGTTTTCATGATTTAGAACCCAAGGATCAAAAACTATTTCCACCTCTGTGTGGCGGCATACACTTTCTCGAACTAGAAATAAGATAATATACAAACATCCAATGGAACAAGAAGTTTGCGAGCTAAAATACAAGTAGGTTCACACCAAGGATTCTTTAAAAATATGCCACATTTAATTGAAAATATAACCTGTTACATTCCAAAAAAATATGAAATAGAATTTAAAAACATATTTTTTGAAAATCCTTCTCTACAATTAAAATTATGGTAAAAAATTTTAAAAAATTGATTGATAATTTTTTATATAAAATAGTTCATATATATTCACATGGAATGGAATGAAATTCCAAAATTATTAACATATATGTAATATAGAAATTTAGAAACATGTCCATCTTCCAAAACGTATTATAGTTCTAGGTTATGGGACGCCCTCAAATAGAAAAAGTGATTATAGTGATATGAGTACACACATCATTTAGACATAGGACAAATAGGACTCATCAATACCCCATTAGGTATGTGACCTTCTCCATATGTATTGTTAGTGTTGTAAATCATACAATGATTTCTTGAATAAATAAATAACTACATAGGATTTCATGAGATCTAATAATTATAAATTATGGGAAATTTATTTTAAAACTGTTTAAAATAACATTCACCCCATTTCATCATTTCAAACATGTCAATTTTCCATTTTGAACCCAAAATGGGTTGAAAATAAAATCTTTCAATTTTCAATATAAAACCATATTGTTTCTATCGAAACCATTTTATTCCATTGTTCTCAAATACAACATTGAAATTAATTTCATCAAATAAATTTCATAATTTTAAATTCTACAATTTATATTTCATAATTTTCCATCAATTTCACAAACAGACCACAGTTCAATGGAATTGTGGGGTTTTCATAATTTTAGTTCCAAATCAAATGAAAATCACCCAATTTAATAAAATTTCGTTTTTAATAATACAATTTAATGTAATTTATATAGAAATTTAATTTAATTCAACATTTTAATTTAAATCAATATGGATAGGGTAAAATAAAATTGGCTATCATAAATGGAACAACCTACCTAAGGATCGTAAGATCACAAAACATAAATACCTAATTGGGAAACTCTAACAAATAATGTTGGAAATGATGATTTGAGTGTCAACAATATATTTAATAACTAAAATAATGTATATTAGATCATCTAACAATATAGTGATCTATAAAACCCTAGAGGGAAAATAGGGGGGATTGGTTGAAAAAGAATGGGATGGGAAAACATGTTAGGAATGGATGAAACATCATTATCTTATATTATGATCACTTTTTAAGTGGTTTATATGGTCCAAAACCAACTCTGGGGTTCTTCCAAGGATGATGAAATCGTAATAGGTCAAATTTAGTCAATCGTGGACTTAAAAATAGGGTACCAATATTTGTAAGATAATTTTCAAATTAATTATTGAATTTAATAATGGATTCCTAGGTAGATACTCATGGTTATCCAAACCATACAACCTAGACATACACACATTTTTCTCTATGTGCATGGTTTCTTCTAAGTGGTTACCCAGTTTGACAGACTGTGCATTATCCAAGGAAACCCCCACTATACTGATTTGTATGGTTACAACTGACTTGGTGCACATATTGGGAAAACAATGTACCAGTAGTGAATATCCTAGAAACATCCAATGTTTCCCAAAAATGTCACCCCAACCAACCCTAAATGAAACTCAACCAAATCATGATTAAAATATGGGTTTCGGAATTTATAAAATAGTAATAGGGTTTTAGATCCACATATTTCTCCTTTTCTTTTTATTTAAGAGGATTATAACATCAATCAGTGTCGTTAAACCATCGATTTGAGTACTGGTTAACACAATTCTCATTTTCATTACACATAAATCACTGATGTTTGGGTAGGGCATTAGTTGTTGTAGTCTATCCATCCATTTCATTAACATGCCTATAAATAACCTCTCGACATTCATGAGCATTATTTCTGACATTTACACATTAAAATAATCTCCCAGTTACATTAAAACACTTCCCTTGATGTTTCTTACAGTATTTTTGGCACTTAGAAGGTTTCAATTTCAATCCACAGTCTGATTTATTTTATTCTTCATGATACTTGATCTTTTTTTCTTATTAAAACCAATAGAATGGTGTCTATCTCTACTATCTATTTCCATATTAAGATCACATCAACAAATTTCATCATTTATACTAAACTCACTTATGGATAATTCCCTTCATTGAATTGGTTTTAATACACAAAAAAATCAATCAATAATACATTCATATTGGAAAACAATACCATAAAAGAACCCCACATGGCCTGTACAATTTTCATCAAAGGTGTCAACCAATTCATCATCCTTTTTATTTAACTCATGGAGTTAAATTTCCTTTTTTGTATGAAAAATAAATGAAAATTACTTATTTGAAAATAATTTATTTAACTCATTCCAATCCATGGAGTAATTTTTTTCCCATTTCCTTGTATTCTTAATAAGATTCCACCACTGATCTTCTTCACATTTCGAATGATAGGAATCAAAAAAATGAGATTCTCATGTTCTGAGCATTGGTGAACCAAAAATTTATATTTATTTGTACTAATTAAATACTTAGATACTAGTGAATTATAAGACCCACTGAAAGAAGGTGGACGCTACCTCATAAAGGACTAAAAAGAGTGTCGTTCAATCTATTTCTTAGTGGAAAGTCTCGTATGATTTATTTCATGAAAAAGTTTTCTAAACATAACACCATTATATTCCATTCCTTGTCTCATGAAATTAGGTTTCTCTAGGGAAAAATCATTCTGGTATAATGACACAATGAAGGTAACTTTTTTATAAAATTTCAATCTATAACACAATAGGTTTAATCATATGTTATTAATGATCATTATGAGAACTCTCGGATATTAACCAATATGTAGACATATTCTTAGGTATGTTACTAAGGGTTTACAATTGTAATTTCCAATGTATGAGAAAACCTTTGATGTGATACAATCAATAACAAATCAGACTTTTCATACATGGATATTACATATTTATTTGATGAATTTCCATTAAATTTCACCCACAAATGGCTGGAAATCATAATTGTTTAGTGGAATTAGAAACATAGAACAAAAAATTCTAATCTGGTGAATGATATTTGATGTTTACAACATAGATATTACCCTTTAGTACCAATACATAAAAGAATTCCTCATTAACCTATGAAAAGAACCATAAAAAGGGTGACATTAGATGCTCAGTATGGGTAAACATTACAGATATCAAGTTATTATCATATGAATGAATTACTTATGAACTATGTGTATGTGATCATGATCATAAAAACAAAAATTCATATCCAGCCTATCGTGGATCAAAAACAAACTACTCATGAAATAAATCAATACATATCAAAATTCAAGATCCAAAGAATGAAAATTCATCATAACACAATACAAAACATATTATCATATCATAAATGTGTGTGGAATCATCATAAGTATATAAAACCATTTCATATGTCAATGAAAACATCCAAAAATATCATATCAAAAATTATCTTCTATTTCCCCTAACGGATCAAGCACATCCACTTCATTCCCATCATAGATCAAATATATTAACATGATTCCCATGGATATCTCATGAGATATAATTCATTAACAAAATAATTGGTGAGATATATATTTTCCACCCATCACATAAAGTAAACTATACATATGTGTACTACTAGACCATAAAACCTTAACCATCTAAGAACCCATTTAATAAAATGAGTATAACAATAATCATTATAGACCTTGAGACCCCTGAATAATTGGTGAGATATATTTTCTAGTGAATATTTTCTATCATTTTCCCAACACACTATATGTGTAGGTGAAGCCCATGTAGGGGTGATTATAAAAATAATCAGTATAGACCTTGATACCCCTGAAGGTATCCCTGTAATCCAGGGAGGAAAACATGACAAAGGAAGATACCACATAGGTAACACCACTATGAATGATATCAAACACATAGCACAAAGTAAAATATGTTGCTCACAAAAAGTATTACTTATGTGCAGAAGTAAATATGATTAGTAATATAGCCAGATCAGCTTATTCTGTCGATTGTCTCTGTTGGTGAACCTTATATGGTTTCTAGGTACTAACCCACCGAGGATCACTAGATAATGAACCATAAAGGATCTATAGGTGCTGACCCACATAGGATCTCTAGGTGTTAACCCACACAAGATCTCTATGTGCTGACCCACTTAAGATAGAAAGATTCTAACCCATGTAGGATCACTATTCATTCTTCACGTCATATCCATCCACTGGATTCCCACACATAGCATGCCTAATTCTAGGGGGATATGCTTATCAAGCCATCATTCATACATAAACCTCTATAGAGTCCCACATAGAATAAACCCAAATGATTGTCTCATCATAAGGGTACCAATACAATAGACTGTGCGTCGATTGGATGCCAGTTTTTTTACTTATTGGAAATTTAATAAAAGGTCCCTATTGTATTTGAGTCCAATTCAACCTAGATGTACTCCAAAATAATCCAAAACTCAAGTGGAGTATATAATAAGGACCTCTCTATCGTAAAGGGCCAAAATCCACTGAACACACGTCAATCAGACTCTCAGTCTGAGAGATACTTGTGATTTAGTATGTAGGGGTTGGTTGCATTTGGACCAGTCTGACCCAGCCGTACTGACCAGAACAACACGGCTTGGGTGTCCCACTTACAATAGTTTAGTTAGATGAACTTTACCTGACCCTGTTCTATTCATGGTTGATTTGGTCTGGCCGGGCCAGTGGGCCAGGCCCAACGAGCCTTGTAGGACCTGTCACAACTTGGTTGAGGGTCCAACCCGCATGGTCGCCCAGTAACACTGTCTAGTCCTACCGAGATAGAAGAGCATGGGTCTAGCCTGCTGACGTGAGTCCTTCCTACTGTTTGGTTCATGCCCCACCAGAGGCAGACTGGTCGGCCTTAGTGGGACGTGAATGGATGTCGGGTCTGGTCTGCCACCATCACCTCACGGGTTTCCACAGGGAAAATCCTATATTGTGGTTGAACAATTGAAACCCATTGCATGGGACGTGAAATGGTGCCTTGTCCCTGGATAGAGCTGGCCACGGTCATTCCTCCTGCATTCCACCACATGCATGTGCCCACCACCACGGGCCCATGGAGTTCGGCCGACATACACTTCCTGGGACCATCGGGTCCACACCGGTGGTACATTATTTGCACCACATTCAATTAATCTCTCTATAGAAGTTCTTCTCCATAGAAAAGCTCTCAAATACGTGTTTCCCTTGATTTGAGAGTTTTTTTAGGAAGAACACCCATGTAGGAGGGGATCAGGCCTTGTTCATTCTTCTCATTACCTCCACATTATAAGTTTACAACCATGGGAGATCATTAGATTTTAATTCAAATAATAATGATGATTCAACCCCAGATAAAGAAATCCCAAATTAAAAGTCACCCTCCTACATAAAAGCACGAATCATGGATCAATTTTTTCCTTTGATGATCCATGTTCGTTGTGTCAAAATAAAAGGATAGGGAAGAACTTTATAAATTATACAACCCCTACCTTGTTGATGTTTGATGAAGATGTTCTCATTCTCAAGGTTTCATGATGTCAAAGTCGCTTCGGGCTCCGTTCTTCAAGGTACGTCAAAGATGATGAAGAGTCACCGACATTCATATTTCATTATTGGATTGGAAAACTGCTGGAGGTTCATCGGAGAATCTCTATTGTTTAATTCTCTGTTCTCCCATGTGTTGTTTTAATAAAAATTATCACATCGCAGGGTTTATATTATGTTGCGATGTTGGATCGTTACATAGTTTCATTTATGAAACAACATTTCCATTAGGATTACTTTATTTCATTATTACGCCACGTGATACGGGACATTAATGATCCTCATTAATGTTCCTCCTCTCCACCTGGTCACTTCACCGTAGTGTCGTTGTTTTCCAACCATCGGTGAGTAAAGATAAAAATAATAGATTTAAATTATTATTTTTATTTTTTTCAAAAATTACAAAAAATAAATTTTCTAGTCGACCCTTTGTAGCTAATGTTATTTCACTTCTAGGAGAATCCCATCATTCTGATTTCAACAGTTCCATCTAAATTACGATCCTAGCACCAATTCAAATGATATAAAATCATGCCTGCACGTTTACTAAATGTACCTTAAGAAAATTAAAAAATTTCATTCTGCACACACCAGGCCTCCAAATCACATGTTGTTAGAGTGTTTTGTCTTAGAATAATTCATATAAATAAAAACATTACATAGAATTTATTAGAAATTACATTCTACCCAATATAGGGCTTTACATCTTCAAAATCCAAAAACAAACTAAGAAAACCAATGGTGGTACTGACCATGAATTTGGGCATCTCTCTCCCATGTGCTCTTATGAAGATTCTTGTGCTTCCACTGAACTCACACTAGATGAATCTACTTAACACAAAGGACTTACTCTTATTGGTCTTCTATCACCACTAGTAACTCGACAAACTTCGCCCAATATTAAATGTCCAGCTCGCCCCAGTTGATGATGTGAGATGGATCATTAATTTATCTCCTCAATGGCGACCCATGGAAATATTATACCCTTGTTTCATCTGTGGGGGAAGAGCTGGGAGGTACGCCACCTCACCAACTCTACCCAGTATCTAGTAAGGTACAATGAACCTCAAAGATAGCTTTACTCCCAGGCCAAAACTCTTCAATCCTCATCGGGGTAAGTCCCGAAGGAATACATGATCACTGTCCTCAAGCTCTAAGGGTCTCCATATCCTGTAGACATAAGACTCTTTCCTACTCTATGCAGTCCTCAATTTCTCTTGGATATTATGATCCTTCTCTATTGTAGCCTATACCATCTTCGTACCCATGAGTTCTAACTCCCATGGGTCTATCCACTACGGGGTGACTTGAAAGGCCTCCTATTCAAAGCCTCAAACGGTGACTTGCCAATGGGGGAGTGAAAGATATTGTTGTATAAAATATTCACTAGTGTAAAGTGGTCCTCCCAACTATGACCAAAATCCAAGACACATAAAATAATCATGTCCACCATGGTCTGTATGGTCCGCTCCATCAGACCATCTGTCTAGGGATGAAAAGCTGTGCCCAAATGTAGCTGAGTCCAGAACACCTCTTGAAAACCCTTACACAATAAATATGTAAAGTGTGAATCACAGTATAATACAATAATTGATGGTACCACGGGGAGATGGACTATCTCTTAGTCATAGAGGTATCCCAATCCCTCTACTGGTCCTTGTTAATGGATGGGTAGAAAGTGAGAAAACATAGTGATTCGGTCAATGATCACCCAGATGGAATCATATACCCTGGATGTATATGGTAACCCTGTCACAAATTCCATAGATATACCATCACATTTCCACTCTGGTACCTTGAGTTGCTGGGTGGATCTGGCTAGAACCTGATACTTAGCCTTCACTTACTGACAAGTGAGGTATCACAAAACAAACATGGACACTTTTTTACCTCTTCTCGGGACACCATTACTGATTTTGGAAGTCCTAGTACATCTTTTCCACCCCAGGATGTACTACCAAAGAGGAATTTTGGAACTCCATCAAAACCTCCTCCTGAACATCACAGGTACTAAGGTGTATCCTCTAAGAAGGGTGAAATGCTCCCCACCAATGAAAAATACATCAAGAGGATTCCTTTGGATATCTAAGCACATAAATTCTATTATACAACATAAATAAGTTGTGCCTCTCTAACTCACTGTAATAGTGGGAGAGTGACAATCATCGACTAGTGGTAAGCTTCTCCATCACTATCCACAAAATATATCTACATCGTGGTTAGCTATTCTATCATGTCACTCGATAGTTGTAAACCCTAACTCCTCTTGAGTGCATATTCCACCACATTCATCCTCCCAGGATTACATACTATATCAAATTCATAGTCTTGGAAGAACTCCAGCCATCACCGCTACCTCAAGTTTAGGTCCTTCTATGAGAAGATATATCTAAGACTCTTGTAGTCAAATTAAATAGTAAACCATTCAATCATCAAGTATTGTCACCACATCTTCAAGGAGAAACCTAATCATGCTAACTCTAGGTCATGGGTTGTGTAGATCCACTCATGATGCTTCAATATCCCTGAGCCATAGGCGATCACTGCTTGCTTCTACATCAGGAAACAACCATTTCTGGTCACTTATGTATCATAGTAGACACAGTACCCAACACCCTCTTATGGTAGACTAGTTATGGGGGAACTCTCCATTCTCCGTATCAGCTCTTCGAAACTCTGATGCCAGATATCTGTCCATAAGAAGGGTTGTACCTTCATTCTCAAAGCTGAATTCTATGCTGCGACTTTGTAAAAGTCAGGTACAAATATCAAGTAGTACCTAGCCGACCCCTAGAATCTATGTACCTCAGTCACAATTTGGGGTGGCTCCCAAGAAAGAAATTCCTCTACCTTATCTGGATCCACTGCAACTCCCGCCTTTGAGATTACGTGTCCCATGAATTGGACGTCCTGAATCTAGAATTGGATCATTGAGATCTTACAATAATGTGGGTGCTCTCAGAGTGTGTTTAGGACTATTCTCAAGTGTGTAGCATGATCCTCCTCTGATTCTGAATACACTAAGATGTCATCAATGAAGACCAAAACCAAACGGTTAAGGAAATGATGGAATATCTGGTTCATGAATCCCATGAACTCTTCTCGGGAATTGGTCATGCCGAAAGGCATCACCAGGAACTCATAATGGGCGTAATGAAACATAAAGTCTATCTTCAATACACCCTCATCTCATGCTTGAATTTTCTGAAATCCCGATCTATGTAATATCTTCAGGAACCACCTCAATCCCTTCAGTTGTTTGAAGAGGTTGTCAATCATTGTTAGTGGATACTTGTTTTTCACAGTGACATGAATTTGGCATCGAAAGTCCATGTATAGGTACAAGATCTTATATTCCTTCATGTAAAATAATATAGGGGATGCCCATGGATAAACATTGGTGTATAAAAACCCCATCATCTACAAGTCATCCATCCATACACACAACTAAAAATGCTCCGTAGCAGCCATATGGTATGCATGTGTATATATTGGTGACTTCCTTGGGTAAATGTCAATGTGGAAGTCTACATATCTATGAGGAAGTAGTCCTAAAACATCGTTAGGAAAGACATCCTCATATTCGTCAACCACTAATGGAAATCTCGGACTCCCCTCATCCACCGTAATGAGGGTGAGGCAAGCTAACTAGTGAGTGCTCAAATTTACTCTCCTCTGAGAAGGTCAATACAGTACTTCAAAGGTTCCCTTCTCACCAGTGATGAAAAAACTGGTCCCATCCTTATAGACACGCTGCACTTTTCACCAAAAATACTCGATCTGAGAATGGACTGGGGATAACTAGTATATACCCAATATGACGTCATAAGGCATCGATGCTACTACTAGGAGATCCCTGTCGAAGCTCTCACCTCTTAATGTAAATTCACAGTTTTGGCACCAGTGTGTAAAAGTTGAATCCCCTCTCTTAAGAGTCTCTATTTGTAAGGATCGAGCCAACAACTCCACCAGAATCTCCGAGCCTCGAACAAGGTCCATGGAAAGGAAAGAGTGATTGTCACCTATGTCTATAAGAATTACAACAAAGGTAGAGTAGACATAGATTATACCTCTAATCATCTCTACAACATCATGTTTATAGTCTTCCATCACTTGATGGTGGAACCACACCTATCTGCTTACTATTTGAGCTCATAGTGGACCTCATGGAGGTGGTGGTGGTAGTAACTTGAACTGTCATCTACTACATGCCACTCGGCTTACTCCCATACCACATCTACCACCCAGCAGAACTCCTCGCTCAAACCTCTGTCACTGTCTTAGTGGTCCCTCAACTACCTGTAGCTCATCTGTATGGGGAGTTAGATAGTCATAAGGCATGTTCTCCCTTTTCAACCCAAGAGTAACAAACTCTATCACTCATATGACCTCCTCTACCTCTCGAGCTCTACACCTTTAACCATGAGTCCTAAGGTCATCCCCTGGATGTTATTGCATGTTTGGTCCATCGTGCTATCTTCCTACTGCCTGTTGTAGATTAATCGACTACCTTTTTCTTAGTGGTATCCCCCACCATTGGTTCCTACTCATCTAGGATGCTATCCTCTAGTAGGGATCACTCTAGTACTCCAGGATGCATCGGGATATTGAGCATAATCATCGATTCCCTAATCTCATGTCGGAGTCCCTTCTCAACGGTCTGAGCCCTGAAGAAATGGTTTCATACCATGTCGGTGGAGTAGCAGGATAGGTCGGTAAACCTCCCTAAGCACTGGGCCACAGTCAGACTTCCATGCTATAGGTGTAGTGGATCCTAAATACACACTGAGCGTAGTGTAGCTTGTACAAACTCCACCCAGAAGAGTCTCTTGATGTCTATTTAGACAAGGGTCACCTCCTCATGTGTCTAGAACATCAAGCTCCACCACCCCTTACCATTCCATGAAAAAATTTAACATCTAGAACTACCATATGGTTTTTCATTGTCTCTACTAGGTGGAAAACCAGAATAACTACCTTCAGCCAATCCTTACATACCTGAGGATCTCTCTCACCTAGAATCCTTAGAGACCTCTATCATTGGGACTTATGTAGCATGCTCAGTAAGTGTGTATTGTCTGCATGTGGGCTTGTTAGAAACTTCTACTATCTGTGTGGGGGTGGTGCTGGGACACCACCGGAAGGTGCTATCACTATAAGCAGTCCCCACCCCGACGCCTCATTTCTCTGTGTACCATCCCCATGATATCTCACTGAATCCTGACTAGCTGTCTTCGTGGAGGTGTCTGGTAGAGAAACAAATGCACCAATGTCAATAAGTTATACTCAAAGAGCTTAATCAAAAGAGATATATAGAAAAACATTTCCAAAACACATGAAACTAGTGTTTTCATGTACTGAGTTGGAAAACAAAATTTAGGGTCCTAGTGTATGAATTTTTCAGATGCGACACCAACACTGGGATCCTTGGACTGAAATCCAAACTCCAAACACTTGACACATTTTTCCCCCATTGAAAATTACATACTCTTATTTCATATGGTAGAACTGACCCTTTTGATACCTCTTTTTCATGACCCATCCCCCAAGGCCTGTGCAGTGACTACCCGAAGCCCACCTTCCATAGGCTTGGGGCTAGTGACTAGCACCATAAAATAATAACCCCAAAAGAGAATGAATATCTTTTAAACCTATACAAACACATACAGGGAATACCGCACAAGGAAAAGAAAAAAACAAAGAAAATAGCACAACCACCCCAATGTGTCAATACTAAGAGTAAAGTGTGTAATCCAAAAGTAAAGGGCCCAGAATACAATCCAAACAGAAAGGAAAGTACAACAATAGAAGTACAATCTCAGGAGGCTGTATGCCAAGAATTTTACATGAAGGGTAATTAGAGATCTCTATTGAATGTCACTACATCACACCACGTCTATCTATCCACATCCAAGCACCATCTAGTCTTGGCCCCCTAAAGTCATAGTCAAGGTTGTCTGTCATCTACACAAAACAAAATCGGTGTGGGCGAAGCCTGTTCAGGGGTGATTGTAATTATACTCAATAGGGACACTGATACTCATGTAGGTATCTTAGTAATACATAATGAAAAACACCAAAAAGGAAGACACCATAAATGTAATACAACTAAGAATGATATCAAACACATAGCTCAACGAAAATGATGCAGCTCATTCTAGGTACAACATAAGTACCAAAGTAAATATGATCATTCCTAAAGTTAGATCATATTATTTTATTGGGGGGCTCTACTACTGACCCACATAGGGTTTCAAGGTGCAGACCCATAGAGGATCACTAGGTGCTGACCCAAAGGGGATCAGTAGGTGACTAATCACAGAGGATCACTAGGTGCTGACCCACATAGGATCTCAAGGTGTTGAACCACATTGTATCACTAGGTGCTGACCCACTTAGGACCTCTAGGTTCCAACCCACGCATGATCACAATATTTTCTTCACATCACAGCCAACCAATAGATTCTGGCACTTAACACACTTAAATCAGGGTTGATCTTCTCCTCAATCCACCGGTCTTTCCTCAACCACCATGAAGTCACACATAGATTAACCCCAAAGGACCATCTCATCGTAAGGGTCCCAATATAACAGATGGTGCATCAATCGTACACCTGGTCTTTATGTTACATGAAATGTAGATAAATGGGTCTCATGGGATTTGAGTTAGATCCAACCCATCTGTACTCAATCATATCCCAAAAATCATGTGGAGGATATCATAAGGACCTTTCTGTTTCAAGGGTCATAATGACACTAACGGGACACCAATAGGATGCATGGTCTAATAGATATAGGCATTTTTCGTAATCAAGGGTCGGTTATATCAGGGCCCAGTTAGACCCAGTCATACCAACCCAACCCACTTGGCCCTCTGTTCCCATGCACCACAGTTTAGTTAGATGGACTTTACCAGAATTGGTTTAGGTTGGGGTTGGTCTTGTCCAGCTTGGCTAGTAGGACAGACCCAATGGTCCTCGCTAGGCCCGTCCTGGTTTGGGAGAGGGTCCAGCCCGTAGGGTCACTAGGAAACCCTGTCTAGTCCGGGTCGACCATCCGGCGTGGGACTCCCCTGCAGGGTGGTGTTCGTCCTGCCCATTCCGCCTCTTTTGGACATGGATGGATTTCGCCTCTAGTCTACCTCCACCAACCAGCGGGTCGTCGTGGGGTGCCTCCTCTGTTGCGGTCGAGCAACCGCAACCTGCCATGATGGACATGACACGATGCCACGTCTACAGCCCTATAATGAAGTCGAGTGATAGTGTCTACTAATTCTATCCATCAGACAAGATGAAGGCTCCTCACACTATTCCGTAGCCTGAGCCGACCGTGACCAATCCTCTGGAGCGCCACCACCCACCTGTGGCTGCTGCCGACACCGGTGTGCCGACTGACTCTTCCACAGACCACCGGGTCCACTCCAGTGGTCCATTCATTGCGCCACTTGTGCGTGCACTCTATGGGGTTTGTCTTCACCATTGAAAAGCTCTCAAATCAATATTTTCATAGAATCTATTTTTTTTTCTATGAAGAAAACCCACAATGGAGGGGTTAGGCCTTTTTCATGTCGTCCCGCGCCATCCTCTTTATAAGTTTATTATCCAAGGGAGTTTGGGTTATTTTAATTCACACAATAATGATGATTCAACCCCAGATAATGAAGTTCCCAAAGAAAATTCACCCTCCCACATAAATTCATGAATCACAGATCAACCCGTTCTGGGGTTGTTCTATGTTCTCCATTTGGAAAAAAAGAACGGGGAAGTAGTTTTAAAATTAAACAACCCCGATCTTATTGATGTTTGATGCCAAAGTGTTCAACCTCAAGGATTCACAATGTCAATGTCTCTTTCATCTCCATTCATCGAGGCACATCAAAGATGATGAAGTCTCACTGACGCTCTTCATTCTTCAATGGAGAGGAAAACTGATGGTGGTTCATCAGAGAATCCTCGTAGTTTAATTCCCCATTCTTCCGGGAGTTGGTTTAATAAAAGGAATCACGTCGCAGTGTTTCTATTACGTTTTGACATTTTGTCATTAGGCTTTTTCGTTTATGAAACAACATCATTGTTGTGATTATTTTATTGAATTGTTTTGTTGCGTGATACAAGTCATTAAAGAGCCCAATTAATTTGCCTCATCACCCCATTTTCGCTACACCACAGCGTCTCCGTCTTCCCCCCATTGGTGTGTAATGAAATAAATTAATACTTAAAATTATTTTATTATGTTTCTTAAAAATTATGATAAATGGTTTTCCCTCGGCCCATGTATGCTGATTTTAAGTACTTTCTAGGGAAATCCCAATATTTCAAGTTCAACAGTTCCCTTAAATTCAGGACCTGAATGTCATTTCTAATGATAGAGAATATTGCTCGCACATTTACTGAATGTACATTATAAAATTAAAAAAATCTCTTCCAGGATCACTGACCCTCATAATCACATGCTTTTAGAGAGTTTTGTCTTAGAATACTTCTATATAAATAAAAAATATTACATGGAATTTTGGAGACATTACATTTCACTTGATATAAATAAAATAATGTGGATATTAAAATAAAATAATATGGGTAATACATTCATAAAATGCATTCATAGATTGTATATAACCCACACAGAAGAAACAAGTGGTGTATAAGTTATATGTCCCATAGAAATAAAAGTGATACAAAAATTTCTTTCATGTAGTATTACCTTCACTTTTTCATGTTACAACCTCATGTATAATAAATATGGATTTATTGTACATTCATTTTATTAACATATATCTATCATACCATGTAATATTTTTTTACAAAATCTAATCACTCGTTTATTAATTATTTAAAATCATTGTTCTTGGATATATCTACATCCTTTTTAGAGCATGTTTCTTTTCGAGATCCCCAATAATTATAATATGATAATGGTCCCATCACATTTTGAATAATTATTACATTTTATATATAATATATATTCTCAAAATTAATCCTTATTACAATCCATGTGAAATATAGATGTATAATGAATCACATCACATTGTGTAGATGGTCATTCATGAGTACACATGAGAAAAAAAATATCATATAGCAATATATTAGGTGGAAAAGGTAGTTATGATATTTTCATTAAATAAGTACAATTTTATCATAAATATAAAATATAAAAATTAAACCCATCATAATTCTCAATCATCAAATATGTTTACGTAAAGTTAATTGTATTTCTACGTGGAGACTGTAATTCATACATTTGCATGAGAGATACATTCACTTCTTGTTCGATGGGAAAGGAGATACATAATGGTGTGTCAATAATGAAAATAAAATTTTATCACATTTAGGATGATGTGGTTTTTATTTTATTGTATATTTCATATATTAATAATAGGTATATAAGAGTATAAAAATAGAGTGATCATTGTTGTACCTCTCGAACCCCTCGTGGTTTAATTTTCATGATCACAATCACTCTCTTATTTATCTAATCCTCTTTCAAGTGTTTTTGGATGATAGGCATGATTTCAGGTGGCCAAAGAATTGGGCCAAGAAGGCCAAGAAGGCAAAAAGCCAAAATGGACTGAAATTCAGTCCACCGGCCAACCGGTGGCTTCACCACCGGCCAACCGATGGACCCTGGGCAGAAGGCTGAGCTACTGCCTCAGCACCGGCCAACCGGTGGCCTCAGCACCGGCCAGCCGGTGGATCCCAGACAGAATGGCAAGCTACTGTCTTGCCACTGGCCAACCGGTGGCCTCCTCACCGGTCAGCCGGTGGCGCCTGGACAGAAGCATCCACCCATCTCCAAGGCACCGGCCAACCGGTGGCCCTGTACCGGTCAGCCGGTGGAGGCAGTCAAACTAGCCGTTGGGCTTTTGACCAGCCTGTCCACTTGGCCTCCAACGGCTCCGAAAGACTCTCCAACGGCTCCAAAGGCCTCCAACGGCCATATGAGGGTTCCCCCTCTATAAATAAAGGACCTTGAAGCCCCGGAACAATGTGACAAATATACGGAAGCCCACGGGACATATTTAACATCATTTGGCGAACCTCCGACGGACTTCCTCCAAGGAACCCCAACTGATCCAATCCAATTCCATATCCAAGGAGCACCACCATAGAAGCTTGAGAGTGCACGTCTTCAACTCCAATCATCCATTGGCGCCCAAGGCCTCTCTCCAATTAAGGTTTTTATTTCTTTATTCATTTTGAGCATCAAATTGGGTTTGTGACTACAAACCCCCATCTCTTTCATTCCTCTCTTCATTTGGGTTTTCACACCACCTTTAAGGTGTGAAGAGGTTAGTCAAGCCTTTCCTTTTAAAAGGCTTGAGTCAAAGGTGAGCTAGCCTTCACCCGTAAAAAGGCTAGTGGGTTTCTTGCTCAAACCATTAAAAATAAATCTGTAATAGGTGAGCTAGCCTTCACCTGTAAAAAGGCTAGTGGGTTTCTTGCTACAACCATTGAAAAGCAAGCGGTAGTAAATCTATCAACGGTTGAGTTGGGAGCGGAGACGTAGGCCGGGTTTTAGGCCGAACTCCGTTATCAATTCTTGTGTCTTGCCTCTTTATTTCCGCTGCACTTTAACTTTGATTTTAATTTGTTAATTAATTTTTTAAAAGGAAATTCACCCCCCCTCTTGCCATCACTCCTTTCTTTCTCCGCCTAACAATTGGTATCAGAGGGAAATTTGAGTAATACCCTAACTGGATTCAAATTTAAGATCCTTTGTGATGGCTTCAACCTCTTTCGCCCCCGAAGGCTATTCCTTGGGTCGTGCTCCATTTTTTGATGGAACCGACTATAATTATTGGAAAACCCGCATGACTACTTTTCTTAGAAGTATAGGTTATCCTATTTATAAAATTTTCATGCAAGGTTACACTCTCTCTTCCCCCGATGAATCCAAATGGACCCAAACCGATATTAAAAATTTCGAGCTTGATGGCAAAGCCATAAATGCTCTACATTGCGGCCTTGATAGTAATGAATTCAATCGAGTTTCCACATGCACCTCATCAAACGAAATCTGGAAACTTTTGGAAGTTACCCATGAGGGGACCAACAAAGTTAAGGATACTTGATTGGATATGTACCGTCAAGATTTTGAGTCTTTTACCATGCATTCATCCGAATCTATTACTGAAATGTTTACACGTTTTACTGATGTTTGCAATGGGAGAAAGTCCCTTGGTGATGATGTTTCTGCAGAAACGATGGTTAAGAAGATCCTTTGGATCCTACCAAGCTCATGGGCACTGAAAGTCACGGCAATCCAAGAAGCAAAAGACATCAAGAACATGTCGGTCGAAGAGCTCATCGGATCCCTCATGACTTATGAGATCACCATGAGGAGGCAAGCTGAAAAGGAAGGCAAACCGATCAAAGTTCCAAAGAACATCGCCTTCAAAGTTCAACAAGAAGAAAGCTCCTCCTCCTAATCATCTTCCTCATCAAGCGGCGATTCCGAAATGGAGAATCTTGCCCGCAAAATGCACAAGTTCATGAAGAAGAACAAAAAGAAGAAATCCCGCAAGGCTCGAAAGGAAAAACACGACGAAAAATCCGAGCCCGAGGTAACATGCTACGGGTGTGGCAAGAAAGGCCATTACAAGCCCGATTGTCCACTCAACAAGAAAAGGTCCAAACAAAAGGAAAAGAAGAAGGCTTTCAAGGCCACATGGAGTGATAGCTCCACTTCCTCCTCCTCCTCCTCGAGCGACAACGGTAACAAATGCCTAATGGCATTCCATGAGGTAACCTCTTCCGACTCCTCCTCCTCTTGTTCTTCAAATTCAAATTCTATCAATCACATGTCTTATGAGGATCTCCAACATGCGAGAGATCAATTGGAGGAAGGTTTTCACGAACTTTCTTCCAAATTTGTCTCTTTAAAAAAGAATTTCAAAAAACTCTCTTCCGAAAAAGAACAACTTCTCAAAGAGAAGGAAGAGTTGACCCTTAAAATCCAAAATCTTCCCGATGTTGATTCTATGGAATCAACCATCAAAGATCTAAGGGAATCCCTAGCTAAGTTCACCCAAGGGGAACAAAATTTGACTAAACTCCTCGGTTCCCAATGCGTAGATAGAACCACCGAAGGGCTTGGATATTCCAAGCAAGCTTCCTCTTCCTATGCTCCAACTATTTTTGTAAGGGGGAGCTCTCAGTTTAAATTTTGAAATTATTGTAAAAAACCCGGGCACTTAATATATGAGTGCAATTGTAAAAATGCCCGGTATGGCCGCCCCAAAAGTATTTTCTTTAATGATGAATTTTTTAGGAGAAGACCCGCCACTAGACAAGTGTGGATTGAAAAATCCCTTTTAGCGAGTCTCTCCGGGCCAAAATTTGTCTCGGTTTCAAAAACCTCTCCCCGGTGATTTGTTGTTTTTATTTAGGGGGAGTTAGGATCGTTTAAGCCTTTTTGTGTATTCAAATTCTTATTCAATTCGTTCAATTCAAACTTTAAATTTCAACACTTGGTATCAAAATTTTCATTTCAAAATATTCAATTCAAATTTTTCATTTCAATTTTCTTTTCAAAACTTTCAATTCAAACTGTTATTCATTTTTCATTTCAAACTTTCAATTCAAACTGTTATTCATTTTTCATTTCAAACTTTCAATTCAAATTGTTATTCATTTTTCATTTCAAACTTTCAATTCAAACTGTTATTCATTTTTCATTTCAAACTTTCAATTCAAACTTTTATTCATTTTTCATTTCAAACTTTCAATTCAAACTATTATTCATTTTTCATTTCAAACTTTCATTTCAAAATTTTAAATTTCAAAATTTTCGATTCAAAACTTTCAATTCAAATTTCAAAAATTTCAACTGGTTTAAAATCTCTTTTTCCCTCAATCAAGTTTTAAGCCCCGTTCTATTTTGATAATCACAAAGGGGGAGAAATTCTTGGTTGATTGGAGGATAAATCCTTTAAATCATGCTTTTCATTTCATTTTCTACATTGTTTGTTTTGGTGATTGTGATCATCAAAATAGGGGGAGATTGTTGTACCTCTCGAACCCCTCGTGGTTTAATTTTCATGATCACAATCACTCTCTTATTTATCTAATCCTCTTTCAAGTGTTTTTGGATGATAGGCATGATTTCAGGTGGCCAAGGAATTGGGCCAAGAAGGCAAAGAAGGAAAAAAGCCAAAATGGACTGAAATTCAGTCCACCGGCCAACCGGTGGCTTCACCACCGGCCAGCCGATGGACCCTGGGCAGAAGGCTGAGCTACTGCCTCAGCACCGGCCAACCGGTGGCCTCAGCACCGGCCAACCGGTGGATCCCAGACAGAATGGCAAGCTACTGTCTTGCCACCGGCCAAAGGGGGAGAAATTCTTGGTTGATTGGGGGAGAAATCCTTTAAAGCATGCTTTTCATTTCATTTTCTACATTGTTTGTTTTGGTGATTGTGATCATCAAAATAGGGAGAGATTGTTGTACCTCTGGAACCCCTCGTGGTTTAATTTTCATGATCACAATCACTCTCTTATTTATCTAATCCTCTTTCAAGTGTTTTTGGATGATAGGCATGATTTCAGGTGGCCAAGGAATTGGGCCAAGAAGGCCAAGAAGGCAAAAAGCCAAAATGGACTGAAATTCAGTCCACCGGCCAATCGGTGGCTTCACCACCGGCTAGCCGATGGACCCTGGGCAGAAGGCTGAGCTACTGCCTCAACACCGGCCAACCGGTGGCCTCAGCACTGGCCAGCCGGTGGATCCCAGACAGAATGGCAAGCTACTGTCTTGCCACCGACCAACCGGTGGCCTCCTCACCGGTCAGCCGGTGGCGCCTGGACAGAAGCATCCACCCATCTCCAAGGCACCGGCCAACCGGTGGCCCTGTACCGGTCAGCCGGTGGAGGCAGTCAAACTAGCCGTTGGGCTTTTGACCAGCCTGTCCACTTGGCCTCCAACGGATCCGAAAGCCTCTCCAACAGCTCCAAAGGCCTCCAACGGCCATATGAGGGTTCCCCCTCTATAAATAAAGTACCTTGAAGCCCCAGAACAATGTGACAAATATACGGAAGCCCACGGGACATATTTAACAGCATTTGGCGAACCTCCGGCGGACATCCTCCAAGGAACCCCAACTACTCCAATCCAATTCCACATCCAAGGAGCACCACCATAGAAGCTTGGGAGTGCACGTCTTCAACTCCAATCATCCATTGGCGCCCAAGGCCTCTCTCCAATTACGGTTTTTATTGCTTTATTCATTTTGAGCATCAAATTGGGTTTGTGCCTACAAACCCCCATCTCTTTCATTCCTCTCTTCATTTGGGTTTTCACACCACCTTTAAGGTGTGAAGAGGTTAGTCAAGCCTTTCCTTTTAAAAGGCTTGAGTCAAAGGTGAGCTAGCCTTCACCCGTAAAAAGGCTAGTGGGTTTCTTGCTCAAACCATTAAAAAGCAAGCTGTAATAGGTGAGCTAGCCTTCACCTGTAAAAAGGCTAGTGGGTTTCTTGCTACAACCATTGAAAATCAAGCGGTAGTAAATCTCTCAACGGTTGAGTTGGGAGCGGAGACGTAGGCCGGGTTTTAGGCCAAACTCCGTTATCAATTCTTGTGTCTTGCCTCTTTATTTCCGCTGCACTTTAACTTTGATTTTAATTTGTTAATTAATTTTTTAATAGGCAATTCACCCCCCCCCTCTTGCCATCAATCCTTTCTTTCTCCGCCTAACAATCATTTAGAGTATTACCGCTTCTTCGAAATAACTCATCTATATCTCCTCTAAAAGACCCTAGAGTTCCTCCTTTGGGAATAAAATGACTTATAGAATGTATATTTGGGACTGAATGAGACTAATTCTTAGATTCTAGTGAAGATATAAGACTCAATGTGGTGTAATGAAATGAGAGAAGACGTGTATATTTATAATAATGGTGACGTTCACCTTTGGAATTTCTCCAAATATTAATATACAAAAAATTAAATACCAATCAATGTATATCCAAATGGAAAGGTATTCGAAGATATTGTGGCATTGGATAATAATACCATTAAGAAATTGATTTTATAATAGCTCTTTTTTTAAATTTTATAGTTATCATTTTGATTAAACTTTATCTAACATATTTTATTATTAAATAAGTTAACAAACTTTTCAATATTAAAAGGTATATAGTTTTACAAAAAATGTTTCCATTGAACCATAAATGGTCACTTTATTAGATTTTAGACAATAATTTAACCCCTTGGTAATTTTTTTAGTATTTTTATATTTTTTATGGAATTTAATAATATTTTATTTCCATAAAATATCATTTGTTTCAATTTATACACCACTCTTTACATTCACTTTATGAAACTCAATACAATAAGATAAATTAGAAAATTTTAATTTTATAGACCACTAATATCTCATATTAAACTACAATATTTTGGGATTACTTTAATTAATTAAAATTATATTTATTTTATAATATTTAACTATCACTTAATAGAGTTTATCACTAATTGAATAATTATTGCATCATTATTGTGTAATTATTTATGATAATTATAAACTCGCTATAATTTTAAAATAAATTTCCATGATGTAATGAAATATAAGCCTTTGAGTTTTCTATATCCATTATTTTCATGAATATATCATCAATTGAGAAGGAGATATTATCCCACTTATATCCTCCTTTTGTTGTAATAATATATTAATGGATGACATGCTTGGGGGTAGGGTGATGTGCCTCCCCCTTTATTTTTTCGAGAATACTCCCAAAGACATCTTTTGAAAAGTTGGGGATATAACCTTGGTCATTGGATATCACTGGGACATTACCGTGGGATTCATTTGTGGAAGTAGGTATTTGAGCCCACTCCATGTTATCCATAACATTCAATGTCTAATGTGTATTATTGTTTCCCATGGATGGGTATTAGAGGTGGTAGGGTTTTGGATATTTCCCTAAACGGGAAACTGAAGGGAACCATCAGGATGGTTGTAGAAATAGTGGATGAAAAGGACGATATTTTATAGATCCTTAACTGAAATTTATTCATAGATTACTCCTTGAAAAAACATCATAAAATACTGGAGGTGATGACTATTATGCTATAGGGATTTGGTTTTGAGGTAGTTGGAGATGGAAATGAGTGCAACTAGCTTACTATAGCATTCTTTGGACAATGTGGACTCCTTGATTTTAGCATTTTGAGACCCTCACATGTATCCTATGTTGAGACAACTTTGTGTATGAAGATGAATTTTTTATCAAATGTTGTCAATGAATATCAAAATGATGAAGGAGATGATGAAGATCTCTAAATTTTTTTAGATAATTGCATTATTTTATTAGTGACAATGTGGAGATTTGAAGATTTAAGAATGATCATTCAAAGATAGAAGATGATGTCAGTCATATTCAGGGTTTACTAGAAAGACTGATTTTTCTAGAAGACATAAAAGTTGGTACACTGTAGTATATTCCCCATAGAATCTGATGATGCTGAAACTAATCACTCAAAGAGTATATATCATGGTGGATGGAGTTCGTGATAAAATCTACTTACTGTTAACGAATAAAGATGACAATTAATTAACATGGGTGTTCTTTCTGAAGCAGATATTTATAGTGGGGTCATTTTCTAGTGTTTCTCAAATTGTTGGACCTCAAAATTCGGATTTTGTTTTTTTGGAAATGGATGGATTTCTACATATGAGTGAACAAGATTCAGAATGGTGAGGTAAATATGAAAATGAAGTAAATTGTGTACCTTGGAACATGGAACATGTACCATGTTCTTGAGGAAAGGTTCGAGACTATGTATCTAGAAGTAGAAACAGTATGTGTCACAGTGCACAGAACTGAAAATGGTTTGATGCGATGGTATGCGGTGAATGCTTGCAGTAAGAGGGAATGGTACACAAAACAGTTCGTGGAATGGGTCACAGTTCCAAAAATGGTTCTTAGTGTAAGGAGATGTGGTATGTGGAATGTATCTTCATTGGTGGAAGAGATATAGTACGTGGACAAACAGACACACGATATGAGGTGAAAGTTTTCATTTTGTCAGATGGTCGCAGTATGCCGTGGAGACTCACTTTATGCAGATGGAGTTCAGTATGCATTGAAATTTTTCCCACATTAAATATTTGGGTAAATTTAATTTGTTAAATTTGAGTACTTATTTTCTTATATAAAGTGTGAATCCATTCATTAAGGAGAGCATGAATTTGATAAGAAAATATCATCACTATGAAAGATTTATGCTATGTCCAAAAGTGGATTACATGAGTGATTTTTCATAGGAAGAAGTGGTACATGAAGGACAAAATAGTGTGCAAAATTGGAAGGAGTAGTCTTCTGAAGAAATTTTGCCTAAGAATAAATATAATATGCGAGAGAGGAAATAATTCACATAATTTAAAGATAAAGTAAGGAAGAAAAGGTACGCCATGTTGGTACGCATCGACGGTGTGCTAAAGTAGTACTCGAAGGCGGTATGTGAAGGTGGCATGCATAGGTGGTATGCAGAGACCTTAAGAAGAGGAAAAATGCAGAAGCAATTCACAAAGCAGGTGCGGTGTGTTGAGTAGGAATGATGCACAGATCAGGAACGATACATAGAGTAGGCATGGTTCGTTAATTAGAGGAAGTACATGGAGTATAGGTGGTACGAGGAGATGGGGTCGTAGATGCTGTAGGTGTGGATGGCGAGTATGGGTGGTATGTAGAACATGCATGGTACGTAAACTAGGTACAGTACGCAGAGTAGGTGTGGTAACCAGATCAGATACATCTCGCAAAATTACGGACAGTTCACAGAAATGAAAACATCATAAAGTAATCTTAATATTATAATGAATAAAAAGGGAGGAATTTATAGTGTATTCAGTAAGTTCACTAAAGGATAAAATTGAATAGAAAAGAGAATCAATTCGGGACTTCGATGAAAACACCACCTCAGGCTAAATAGTGAGAAACACTTTTCATGAAAATCTATTGATGTGACCTGAAAGTAGATAAAATGAATAAGACCTCTTTCAAGGTAGTGAGCCATGGGGAGTCCACAGAAGTGATTTAGGGGAAGCATTGGGCTATTCCTAAGCAAATTTAAAGAAATTGTGATTGGAATAGAGTGACTGTTATCGAACCTTTGTCATCCATAGCAATAGAAGAATAGTGGAATTTAGTATGACTGGAAACTTGTCAGCATATGCTCCTTGGATGTAGTCCTTAATGGTGAACCAAATAAAAATTGATTTTATGCATGTGAATGATTTAATTACTACACATATACATCATACAGGTTTAAAAAAGATCCTTATAATGTGGGAATATGATCATGTAAATAAGGAAAAAAGGTGAAACCCTTGTCCCCCCCCTCAGAGTGGTCTTTGGTCCTTTATCCTCAAGGTTTGGTATCACCCCATGGTGATAGTATTCTTGGAACATTACATTCTTTTCTTGAAATAGATGGTTACAGGAATTTTTTGTTTCTCTGTGACCCACTGGGGAAGCCGCCATAACTGATTTTCTAGAAAGGTAACTATATGAAGACATTAACTCATGTTAGGTGTTGTTTGTTAGAGAAGTATTTTCAGTCATGAAGGTAATATATAACACGATCACTAATTAGTGAAACACCACAGGCATGATATGTCTTCAATCATATAATCATGGGTAAAAATATTTTACATTATTATTCATAATTCCTACACTATTCTCATGTGAACATTCCAAATATAAAAAGATCATATTTCATGGGAAACCCGACAATAGAGTATCATCGTTAAGATTCATGTATGTTTACCGACTATTTTGAGATTGATATACTATCAAAATAGCCTAATGCATGGTTAACCAATATTTTTTTATTTGATATATTCACATCAAGTTCAACATTATTATTTTATCAGAAAATATTATGGAACACCATTATAGGAACAAAATGGTATGATGAGAACCATTTAGTCTATCATTTTCAACATATGAAGGTGATTTTGTAGTTAAATGATTTTATTTAAATTTCACCACTTTTCAACCTTGGAATGATATTTTGGGTTTTCCCCTTGATAGATTGTGCAGAGGGTTGAATGTATTTCCCAATCCCTCATTTGGATTTCACCATTCATATTTTTATTAGATATTATTAATGTTTCCCACATCCATTTCTATGTACAAAAATTCTTCCCAATGGCAGTTGGTTATTTTGGGTTTTTGAGCAATTTATTTTTATAAACTCACATTGGTCTAGAGGTTGGGTTTTTGATCTCCTCGCACTCTTTGTTGGGGGGATTATTTCCTACTCCAAGACTTTCTTATCGAAATATCATATGTTCTAGATTCTTATCCTAATCTCTATGCATAACTTGTTATCTTGAAAAATTATCATTGGTAAATTATTTTATATGAAAAGTTGAATGTATTACTGGATTGATTAGTATGTATCTTATTTTTTAATTATATTTCCCATTAATGGAAGCATTATTATATTTTAAATTAATATAACCATGCTCTTCAGAGTTTATTGTGGTCTAGGGATTAAACTACAAATTCGCTGATGGAACTGAGTTATTAGGATAATTCCAACATATTCTTCTTATAATATGAATTGAAAACCATGACGTTCGTTAAAAAATTATTATTTAACAACTTAAGAAAAGGAAATATTTTGGGGAATATAGCCATAAAATGTTGAGGTCTATCCTCAAGGAGGCTTCCTACGTATCCTTGATATGGAGGGAATAAAAGTAATTATAGATTAATCATACTCTTGGGACCTACACTGATGTGGATACAATACTATTAAGGAATTCATATCATGCCACTGATTCGATCATAGACACTGAGGATGCACTGGTTATTAAGGATTCATATTTAAAATTATGTGGCCAATGAAACTCATTATGATGACATGATCCATGCTATGTTTCATAAATTAGGGATAGAACATAATTAGTTTTAATTCATATAGATGTGGGACTTATATGCTGATATAATAAATAATATGTTAATATAGAGCTTGGGTCATAGAATGGTGTCCTACATATCCTTGTTGTGATGGGAATCCGAGTTCTTGTACCTATGTTACAAACTCTTTCAACAAGTGAATGCTGAAGAATGGACAGTCCATATGAGTGATGGGGTATCAATGGTTGAAATGTAGGATACATAGCGGTACATACACCACTGTGAATTCCTATTCAATCCTGAGACTTAGGAAGGTGTCCAATGTATCCAGTTTATGAATTAGTGTTCTCATAGTTCACTTTGATCGGGGAATATGCGTTGAGCCTTCCCAAATATGGGGACAGTTATATCTTGATACTATTCAAGGCATACACTCTAAGGATGATCTAACATGGTGTAATTAATGTCATAATATTAATAAAATATTACACTTTCAGATTACCCTATAATCGAAGTAGTCATTTCATGACACTGGTCACCCATTACACTCTGTGGTTTCCCTAATTTGGGGACAGTCACATCATTCCTCTGATTGAAGATCTCCCTTGAAGGATCCAATTATATATCCACAATTCTAACAAATCATGTTCAATAATAAAATATTTACATGTCTTAAATTTTATATGACATGCTCTAAATGTCACCCTAAACTATTTTAGGATGTCTGGGCATGTCATGGATGACTAGGGGGCACGTTAAAAGACAATCACATGATATATGTGAATTTTACATAGGACATGGCGGTAATAGAATGAAATTTTGGATTTCTATTAAATAATATAGTTGTAAATGATTGTTGTTGTCACATGGCCTAGATGAATTGTCTGGATGACATCACATGTTCTTGGTCGACATGTCTAGACGACACATCATGACTGAGTTTGGCATTCCTTGAGGACTCCGCATGATCCAGGATGAAATTATTGGAGGAAGTCGTATAACCTAGCTAACTTCACTGAATGATTTGGAATGGTATGGGTTGACATGAATTGGTGTCATTTAATCAGCTCTATGTCTTGTTGAAAGGATTTAGAATGATTCTAGCTAAATTGTAATGGTGTTAACATGGGACCCAACTGACTTTTCTATGGTTTGTTTCATAACTCTGGTGGTATTTCCATTGGGCCACATAAGATATGGATGGAAAGACGAAAGAAAATTGTGTGACTTATTTTGAAAACTCTAATGAGCATCACATGGACAAAATAATATGTAGAGGGAGCGTCACATGGTTTCAGCAACATGTCCCAATATCATCACATGATCTTGGTGATTCATGAGAAACAAATGTGGGTTTATTTTTATGTTCTTCACATAAGTCTCCCATATATTTTTTCATTATTCCATATTTTATTTCATATGTGTATCAGGTTTTTCTAGTGTTATATTATTATTACATTTCACATGATCTGGCCGACATGTGGGACTTCCTTTGTATAATCTAGCTCGATAAGCTATATGTTTTTTTCATGATATATGAGTGATCATGCAAATAATTTATACGTGATACATGATCCCTTAGGTTATTGACCAGATTTTTACATTTTTTAATACATTGTGATGGAATGATTTACCGTTCTAAGAATTATTTTTTATTATTTTTTTCATGATGAATCATCAATGAAAACAATTAAAGAGGGAGGGGGTTTTGTTGGCCACCCCCTCCCACGAATATAAACAACCTTATGTGGTATGTGTCTCACAAAGGTTTTACAAATTTTTTGTACATACCTAGTGTCATGCATTTTTTGATATCCGACTATAGCATAACCTGGGGGTCAAACATGATTTTTAACAACTTCAAGAGCATCCCATCAGTTCCCAATTTATTGGACTTTGACTGATCAAAGGGGTATTTTATAACAATGTTGATCTGATAATGATATTATACGAGGCCATTACAATATATCTAGGGCCCTTCATGAGATCGTGATGTATATTTAATTCATTATGCATAATAATAGATGACTTTTCTATGATCTTCCGTGAGACAATGTTAACATCCTTGGGGGGGCCTTCAAGAGATCATGTCATCATGCCTCAGTTCTTTTTTGAGGTCATGATGGAATTTTGTGGGGGTAAGGATTACATGATAAATGGCGATCATCCAAGATATATGACCCCATTTTTATAAAGTGAAGTGTATCATCATTCCACAATAAGCCTCTAACTTTTCACTATTTATTTTATTTTTTATTTTACTATGGAAGAATAACACTCAGTATTGTGCTTGTGTTATTGAAAATAATCATTATCACCATCTATGATGCATCATGTAAAAAATAATTGTTCATGTGGAAATAAATGTAAATTTTAATGGAAAACCCGTTTATTGTTTATGGAGTCTATAGGGGAGCCCAGAGTTGACTAAACATTCCCAAAAACCCTTCAGAAGATGAAGGGGACATGTCAATGAGTTCTTGTGCGACAAGTTGGGCATGTCACAACATCTTTCATGGTGTATTGAAAACCAAGGGTATTTGTACCATGAATATCAATGAAATCAAGAGGATTCTACATATTTTAAATTTTTATACTTATTTCTCATGTTTTTTCATTTTTTTCAAGCACCCATTGACTGCCATGTTGCGTGACCTGCGAGAGCTCATCTAACAGTCACTGCACGATCAACAAGTGTCTTGGGTACCCTTACCAGAACAATGATGTTTTTCAAGGGGTATCTATGTGATCTTATGAAGTTTATTTCCTAGGAAATACCCAAATCTATAATCTTATAAAGGTTATTCAACCAAATTTTCTTTGGGAGATCACGCAATCCCTGTGATCTTGGAAAACATCTCTTCCATTTTTGGTGTGTGGTGAATATAAAACCATACTCTATTTATTTATTCCCTCTTGGATTTTACAATTATCATTTAACTATAATAAACAAATAATTATACATATCATCCATCTTATGTTGTGATGGAAAAGTAACTACATCCCATCATTGAGGTGGTAGCCAAAATATACTCACAAACTATGTTATCATTTTTTTATGAATGGAAAGTTATTGATGTAAATGTTATATAATATATTTATATAGATAAATATTTCATTAATATAACATAAATTTTTATTTTTCAATCATTTAAACTATAAATAAGATTAGGTGATCAAAAATTTATTGCTTCAGTTCACATGGCTGCAATCTGTTGTACAAAGTAAGGATGATTTTGATTCTCACTTGATTGAATAATTCAGGGATATAGTTTATTAGGTTAGAATCATAAAATAAAAATATATTGAAAATAGTTTGATTGTTATTTAATCATGTTTGAAGAACATTTTAATAATTTAGAAAAAGAAGAAGATGGAAATATCTCAGTTGAGAACTATGCATATTCTTCGAACATCCTCTTAATGTTTACACCAAAAGCATTTCATGGTTGGTTTCATGATCACAAAAATAACTCAAGAACATGAAGAGTGATTCAAGGAATTTATTTTCGCTGGTATTTTCTTAACTAAATGTTTCTTTATGTCATAAGAAAATAAAATATGAGTTTCCCTTTTATAAGAGAGGGGAAGATAATTCATGTAAATTCATGATATAATAAATTAATATAAAAAATTTATATATAAACACAACTAAAAATCATTAATACTAATATAAATGATGAGTTTGAATTAAAAAAATATTATCCAATAATAAATATAAATATTTAGGTGATTTTATCTCCCATATCATTTTATTTTAGCCAGCATTATCTCGTTTTTATAATTACAACGATATTAGTATTTTTAATTTTAAGATGTTATGATGTTTCTATAAAAGGAATAATGTTCCAAAAAAGGACAAATGTTGATATTACTATCCTTATACCTTTTAAATGGATGAATATGTTATTTCATGTAAGTTTAAATATGGCAATAGACCATTATTTATTCTGAATTATCATTAATGTCCTTTTTTAGAAAATTCATTTAATTTGTTTTTGAAAGAAACATTATAAAGAATAAATTATAATATTTACCTTTCCAACTTCCCTAAAATGTGCTAATTATGAATAAAATTCCAAAAACAATAATTTCTTAAAATTATGTTAGTTTTAATATTTTGAAAAACATTGGTTTTATTTTCCATTTGATTAAATAATTATAAATTTTTGGTTGGGTGATAATTTAAGGTAATTATAAAATCACAAAGAATTAGAAAAATATCACCATCCAAAAAAATTTAATTGTATTTAATACAAACATTTCCAACATAAGTTACATTATTTTTATCATTTATTCAAAAATTGAATAATAATAACACATAGAAATGATATATTTTTATTTTCTTTATATTCATGTTAATAAGGTACTATTGATGGACTTATGTTAAAAAAATGTCATATATATGAATCATTAATGAATATGGATTAACTATAGTCATCAAAAAAAATATTCAAAAGCTAGGTTCACTTGTTAGTCCTCAACGAATTTTTTTTACCCATAATGAAAACAATTACCTATATCATGGTAATAGATATTTACTATAGTGATTATTTATAATGATCAAAAATAAAAATAATAATTTTAAATAATTTTAACCTCCAAATTAAAATTTCAAATACCATTTTCCTTAATTCAAATCAACGATTTAAAAAAAATTAACATAATTCGAAAAGGTCAAAAGCTGAAAAAAAAATTTATAGACACATTTTTTATGTATAATAATATTTTTGTTCCAAAATAAAGTATAAAATTAATTCTAATGACCATATTTCGATTATTTATTATAAAAATGAACTAAAAGAGATTTACAAGTAACCCAAAAATTAATATGTATTTTTAACCACAATAGATTAAATTCAATTTTAAATAAAACATTTTTGATTACTAATTATTAAAATATCAAACTAATCCATAAATTCTCAAAATTTCAATATAAACTAATTTTGAAAGGATTTTATAAAAATTGATATAAATTATAAAAAAATATATTTTCTAATGTGGGAGAAATTAATTATATTAACCACTCAAAATGGAAATAAACATCTTATTTTATGAAAAAACTATTTTTATAGAATAAATTGAATTTACAAAAAAAATGAGTGATTATTTACTTATATATAATAATATATATAAATTGAGTATAAGAAGTGTATATAAATATATTTCATAACTAATATAATTGTATTTAGGACCTCCAATTTAATGGAAAGCATAAAATGGTTGTATTTAAATAATAATATTTCATGCTTTGTTTAAGAATGTTGTTGCATGTCGTATATGAAATGGAATATAGATTTATTTTTTAAATAGCATGGAGTTACATTCCATAATTAATAATTTTCTCTGAAATTTTGAATTTATCTTCGAAATAAATGGTTTGATATATAAAAATATTTTTTTTGAAATCTCATTTTAAAACATGGTTACTAAAATATCATAAAAAAGATGGGTAAAATAAGTATGAAAGTTATTTTGAAAAATTTATATCATGGTTTCTTAATCGTAAAACACTTATGGGGAGAAAAAATATGGATATTTAGGAGAAATTTATTTTCAAAATATTTATGGATATTGGTAGAGAACATTGATCACCTAAAGGATATTATCATGATAGTGTTATCTAGCACAAATACATAAACCAAAGTGACTTGGAAATGAGAATAAATTAATTATAAATAAGTTTAGTAGGAAACTTTTTTTATTCAATTTTTCTTATACATTATTTGAGGAATTATATACCTTATAGACTTAAAAATATCAGAATAATTGTTAGTTGAAAATGATAATTTCATCCTTTATTCAACATCCACGAAAATATGTTATTTTTTACAAAATAATAGTATTGAAGAAGATTTTTTAATTTATAATGCACTAAATCGACCCCTAAAGGATAAAATACTTTAAAAAATGTAAAATAAGATATAACACTAGTTTATAAGAATTAACCAAACCCATAATGTTCATCAAAATTTAACATAAACTCTAAATGTAATAAACCATCATATAGATAAATAATACAATTTCTCCAAAAAATAATTTATTTCATAAAATGTTTAACATACATTATTCCATAAATAACCATCTATAAATATCATTGAGATATTCTTCACTATACAATAAACCATTCGTTAGAAACATTTGATAACATTTTCTTGCATGATAAATTTAAAATATATATATATATATATAACCAATCACTCATAAGGAATCATATCAATTAAATATATTCCCGAACAATATAATATTAATTATTTTGTTTATATTTCAATAAATAACCTAAATAATCATATAACCACATTAATATAACACATTCTTCGAAAATATAATTAAAACATATTTCATAAAAAATAATACTTTTTCCTTTATTACATAAATTCAACCAATTATTGAATCCTTGTTATAAAATAAAATTAATCCCTTACTCATAATATCTATTTGCAATCCCGTTATTATATAAATGTTAAATAATATGTCCCTAAATTATAATGACCCTTAATTACATCATTATCAATGATTAAATAAACACAAATTTTTATAAATTACATCAGTCTTATGTCCACAACATGTAATGAATTTATTCCTCAAATAATACTTCATGATAAAACATAAGGCTACATATACCAAAAAAGAATAAAAGTCCTCCCAAAAAGTGAAAAATATCATTAAAATCACATCACATAAAAGATCAAAATGGATGTACATGAAATTTTAATTTTGACCAATATTAAACTCATAAACCCATTACTGTATCCATAACTCTTAACATAACCTATCAATGGAACATCATAACTACTAATTTTATCAAAACCATCCTCTAATACCAACTATATGTACTTGGACATTGAGAAACCAATCTTTGAATCCTTATTAATGAATTTTCCCCTTTCATATTATAAGATCCTTGAGGATTAATGTTTTATAGATTTTTTATAGCCCTTTCCACCATATAGTCGTAACATCCATATTATAACAAATTTATTCACAAAACAACCCATTTAACATATGATCATTTTTCATTTCCTAGAATATCATCAAAATTTTAATAATGACCATATCATTATCCCTAATTTTACATAAAAACATGTGGAAAAATTATAATTTTTTTATGATTACAAAAATCTCAATAATTTAAAACAAATATATAAATAATTCATTTTTTCATAAAACCAAATAAAAAATTTTCTTTTTAGAAAATAACCTTTGAATTTAAAATAAATATTTTATTACCCCTAAAATCTTCCAATATGACCACATATTATAAAAAAAATTTCATTGGTAATTTAAAATTTAAAATAGAGCTCATAAAGGTTTAATTTAAATAATTTAAAACTTATGAAAAAATTGTTAAAAAGTTATACTTTTCATGCATAAGAACTATCATATAGATTACAATAAAATTAATCTCACAACATACCATTGAGGAATCCTAATATTTCTATAAAAATGTAATGATATCATAGGTAAAACATACTGTTATCTTTTGAAATCATTTTTGTATGATTATCACAAATGTAATTGTCTTATAAGTTATATATGGACTTTATTTCATGGTTAAAAATAATATAACCATCATTGTTAGAATGAATATGTATGGTTACAAGTGGAATGACCCTGATGGTTATCCTAAAACATAAATATTACCCAAATAATTTGAATTATATTTTCAATGTAAAGTTTACCTAATTAAAAACCATAAATTATTATTTTGAAAAAAATTGGAATGAACGAAAAATATATAAAAAATGATATTTGATAACCATTAAAAAAAATAATATTGTTTTTTAAATAATTACAATAACATATATATATATATGGAAGGAAATAATGTTTTAAGATAATCATTAAATGATTATTTTGAAAAGAAACCAAATAACATGGGCCTGAATCATCATGTAAGTTCTATATTATCTATAAAAATAAACAATTTTTAGTTGTTTTCTTTGTCAATAACCTTTATCATTTTTATTATTTCTTCAATTTCTATTTTATACTGTTGTATATTTGGAAACATAATAATTTGAGTTTATGTTATAGGTTTTGATGATATTCAACTCATATGTAAAAAATTACTTAGGAAAAATGACTATGTTAATAAAGATAATCATTAAATAATATACATAATCATAATCAAATAGTTATAATTTTTAAACATAAATTATACTTTTTAAACCAGCCATGATAGATGGTTATATAAAATATCTACATTACTATCATGAAAATATTATTCCACATATATGCATGTGTAACGTTTCTATTTTTCAATGATCATTATGAAAATGAGGAAACTATTACTTTATAATTCTACAATGATAATAAATTAATAAGTAAACTTTTATTTATTTAAATATATTTATATATATCATACATGATATTTTTTTTATTGAAAAACAAATGACATCACTTTGTGGTGGCACACATATATGCACAAATAACATTTTCATATTTCAGTGAATGTAATGGAATAGAATTAAACAATTTTTTATCTTTTCAAAAGGATAAATATTTCTAGAATAATAAACACACACAGAAATATATATATATATATATATATATATATATATATATTAAATCTATAGTTACCACCATCCATGAGAGTATGTTATAGAAAAAAGAACAACATCAGTTTGAAAGAAGCTAGTTTTCCTTACACATGAATAATGGTTATGTTTCCAATTTAATTGTAAATAAGATTGATATTGGAAATTACATTATTAAAATAAAATATAATTATATTGAATATATCATTTATTATTTCATCTAAATTTATGAAGTCTTAAGAAGTTATTAAAATAACCCAACTGAAAATAATTGGTGAATAACTATAATATTTTTTTCGATAAACTCTAACATTTTATACAAAATTCATTCCAAGGATAGTTTTCTAGTAAAACCAAAGATTATTCCAAATGGATTACAATATAGGGAAGGTAATAGTGATGTTTTTAACCACTTTTTTATTTTTCTATGAATAAGGAAACAAGTGGTTCCATTTTAAATGATAATGTTGGGACACTCTTTGAATTTATTAAAATTATTAAATAAATTAAACTTATTTATCACAAAAAAATTATCCAAATAGAAAATAACATTATATAAGAGGGGTTTTTATATAAATAAATAATTTTAATAAATATTGTAAATTGTTATGTGATTTAATAACCCTTATAATTTTTAGTCATGTTTTAACCCTTTTAGAAAATGACCTTGGTAGTAACGTTTTTTATCGTTATGGGTCAATAATGTTACTATAAAAGATAAAAAATTATATTACTATAACACACATGATATTAAAAAATATTCAAAATTTACTTGGATATGGATAAGATATTATGTAATTTAATTTCATTTTGTAACTTAATTGTTTTTATATATTATTATTCTCAATGATTACACTATTCATTTAATTTTACATTAATAACATCAAGATAAATATTGAAAATATAATATTTATCTTTAAATCACCAGAAAAATTTTATATTGATCAAAAACAAAATTGGGGGAAAATTATATTTTATAAAAATTATAATAGTTTTAATATTTTTAAAATAATTTATTTTAGATTTATTTAAATTAAAAAATTAATACATTGGGGTTTTATAAGAATTTAAGGTAATTATTTCATCACTAAAAATTAGAAAATATTTTAAATGTGAAAAGAAAAATATTTATCATTCAAATAAAAATTTAGAACAAATAATATTATCTTATTATCCATATTTTAAAATTTTAATGTTAATAAAATAAAAAAATTGATAGTTTGATCTTTCCATTAAATAAATTATTATAAAGGTTATAAATATTTAAATATTTGAAAAAAGGTCATATATTAAAATCATTGATGATAATGTAAGAAATATTATTATTCAATAAAATTAAGGAATATTTTATGGATAATTTGACAACAATTTCAAATTATCTTTACCTTAATTAGCTTATTTTAACTTTACCATGTTAACAAATATTTACAGTCAATTAATTTCCTAATGAGAAAGTGACCTTTTACGAATTTGGGCTTCTTAATTATAATTATATAACCCAGTTTACCTGATTCAAACCAAGGATATTTCATTATTTAATTTAATATTAAACCTGAAAAACATACGGATGAATAATATTCTTGAAAACCCCCATTTAATGTCTTAAAATATTCTCATATCAAATTCAAGTATAAAATTATTTCCAAGGTACATATTTTGATTATAACAAATTAAAATTTACTAATTAAATTTTAAAAAAATATAAATTGAATATGGATTTGTAAACACATTACATGATAGATATAATATTCAATTAAAGTAAGTATTTGTCACTATTCAATGAAATATTATTCTTTTCAATAAAATATCAAAAATAAATGATTTGATAATTTTGACATGTAGAATTAAAAATGATATAAATGCTTTAAAATAATCCATCGAAATGAAAGATAAATTCAATAAACTATCTACTAAAAAACTTTTTTTTAAATTATATATATTAATGAAAAATAAAATAGAATTACTAAAAATCGGGTAATGATTTATATGAATTTACCTGTTAATTTTACTTATTATAATATATATATATATATATATATCAAAATTCATTTAATTATATTTGTACCTGCCAATTTAATGACTATTTTATAATGTTTTAATTTGAACAATAGTATTTCTTATTTTTTTAGGCTCAATGTTGTGTGTCATATAGAGTATTTATCATAAAATTAATTTAAAAATAAATAATTGAAATAAAATAACTAATATTGGTAGATCATGACATGATTCTTATAATTTATAATATATTCTAATGAAATTGGATTCCATGTCTCCATCGGGAATCATAATATCCATATCTTTGAAGAGAATTTTTCATTATAATTTAAAATATTATATGTATTAAGGATTATAAAATTGTCACTAATAGTAATAAATATCATGTTTACTAATAGAGTATCCTTATTAATTATAATGGAAACATACATACACATCTTTGTTGTAAATTTACAGCTCTCTTCTTATGGTTCTATGAAAAAGAAACTTTTTATAGAGAAAATGGGTGGTATTAATGTTTAAAAAGATACATAATCTGGTAAATGATTAGAATAAATGAAGGATAAAATAAAAGTACCAACCACCACATCATTGAGAACATCAAATATAGCTGTATTAGTTATATCATATTAGAATTCAACCCTTGACCACTTTTGTGGGAGGTTGCCAATATTTTTCAGAGATTGGTTTGAATAATTCCCCATCTATTTACTGATGAAGAACTATATAGTAGTGGTTCAATTATTTTCCTTGAATTAAAGAGCCTATTAAACCAATTATCCATAATTAAAAAACTCATGTTTTCATTAATCATGAACCTGTGTGATTCATCCCACAATTATCACATATTATAAATCCTATACTCGATATCTTATTCTTTGTCCCATTTCCTTTTCATTTTTTATCAATAGTTCATTTTTCCATTATTTTTATTAATGTTATATAACCATAGAAATTCATTTTTTTATGAATAATATTTGTAGTATATTATAATAAGAAATGTGGTTTCAATAAATAATTTCCCATTCTAATCGAATTTAATACTGTCGGAAATGAATTCAATCATACCTAATGGATAATGTTTGTTGTCTAAAACATTTTGGGTATTTATATTAATGTTATACTAGTACTATAAATACCATTCATCTTCCTCCTACATTAAAGTGAAGAAGTTACCTTACATTTAAACTCATTTTCATAGATAAATCTATTTCTCAATTAAATTCTCATTAAATGTTCGATGTTCTATATTTTCAAATTTATCACACTTTATTGTTCTTGATTAATGAACATAATTGATCAGTATTTATCCCATACAATATACAGCATGAGTATCCTTTTGTTTTAGATTACTTTCTAATTATAGGGATTTTTTTAGTGGAATTAATTCATTTTTGGAGATACCAATGGATTTAAAGATCCTTCAAAAGTTTAAAGTTTCTATCACATTATGTAATCCAATATTTTTAATCATTTTCGTGGAAAATAGGGTTTTCAACCAATAAACCATGAATCATACCATCAAGGCCTCTCAACTAAGACATCATTATTAATAAATAGATAGCTGTAAAAAAATTATAACATAATATAGTATTCTAGTTTTTTTCTCATGATATTTATATATAAATCTATGGTATATATATAAATGGATCCACACAACACATTCAGGTTCAATGAATTCCTTTAATTTTGAATGATCAATAGAATTATTTCTTATAATATCTTATATGTCAATAATTATCCATACTAAATAATTAATATGGAATGTTTGTATTTAATACTTACAAACCATCTAGAGAAATAAAAAGATATTTTATTATTGGATCATATCCCAAGTAATATCAATGATAGTTATCAAAGTTTAAAATACCGCTAAATTATATTTCAATCATTACATGAGGGAAATAGAATTTTAATTAAGTTATTATTATTTAAAATCTATGTATTTATTGATTATTATAAAAACCATTTTATTTGAAAATAATTATTTCATATTGTAATTGAATCCCCAAAAAAATTATTCTTGATGGAAGGAAAAAAATTCATTCCACACGTGTGAAAACAAATATTCTGATTAAACCATTATGAAAATGTACCTTGTTTGAAAAATGATAAGAATATTCAATTTAAATATAAATTATATAATGTCAAATCTGGGAAAAAATTATAAAAATATTTTTTTATTAATAAAATCTATATTAAGAATATTTTAATTATAATATTTAATTTGAAGAAAATTGTTGGAAGTAAATCATTAAAACATTACTTTTGAAATAATTTCCCATATATGTAACTTATATATTGATGATTGATCCAACACGATGTTAAATAGAAAATAAATAAATATAAAATATATATAATATAAGGAGAGTGAAATATATAGGGATTAATATGTTAGGATAACATTATTTTTTCAAATCAAAACTAAGTATAAACAATCCCGACATAAAATAATATAGAAAAATAATTCAATACCTGATGATCGACTTGTTTAATATGTGATTATAACCTAGAATATTGTAAAGTTATGTTTATTATACTATATAATCCCAAAATATGTACATACTAATAATATCATATGTGATCAACTTATAATATATGAAAATTATTTTTTTAAAATACCTTATTGAATTAATCATGTTTGAGTTTGGTTGTTTTGATCCTTCACTATTTATTATAGTCACATAATCTAAAAATTTAAAATAATTAAATTATTATAAAATATATTCATTATATTCATATTTATATTCATTATTTTATAAAATATAATAACAGTTAATCACACCACTTTATGGAGGTGGTAGTCCACATGTATACATGTCCGATATAATAATTTTTAATGGGTTTACGACTAAAAATATAAATGAAATATTATATCTAAAAAATAATAATAGCTTCATAAATTTCTTATTTATTCATTATTTATATATTTTTAACCATCTATGCAATGTGGTGATTTAAAATAAATCATATTATTAAATATAGATGGTAGGTCATACATATGCACGAGTGATGTTTTCATGTTCCATAGGATAAAATGAGATGAGTAAGGGTTTTCAAACTATCAGAATAACATTTATTTTTATGGAAGTTGGGAATTACTTTGTAATATAACTAGTATTGAATATATGATGTTGGTATAAGTGTAAAGAATTGAAAATTCTCAGTTATGAAATATAGATGTTCTTCTAAAAACTTCCTTATCTAAAGTGTTCATATTACGGAATTAAGATAAATTAAAGAAAAATTGGATTTGAGGAGATATACTTTGAAATTCTTTGGATAGGGTTGGGAATAACTGAGACAATCTCTATGTGTGGGGAAGATAGGAGTGGTGGTTTCCTTTTATTAGTGAGAGAGAGAAAACACATGGAATTTTAAAATATATGAAAATATATTAATTCATTACGAAATAAATATTTATCAAAATGAATCATATTGAATGGTTATTATCTTATGGTCCAAATTAAACAAAAAATATTTTTTATAAATTTTATGTTATATCCTGATGACTTAACACATTATTTTTACCCCTATAAACCACTTTACCCTTAACTTAGGTGATAAATATTTACAAAGGTAACTATTCATTAAAAACAAAAAAATAATGTTAAAACAATTACATAATTTTAATTTTGGTTTTATTAAATATTTAATTCTTTTTAAATAATTAAAATATTATATGTTTTTAAATTTTATTTAATGTTATTATAACAAAATTCAAAGAAAGATAGTTTTTAAGAAATAATCCATTTAATATGTAATAGTTTTTTAATAAATAGTAATGTCAAATAAAATGAAATTAATTATATTTTATAATAAAAATTAAATAAATATTTTAATAAAATCAGTTAAAAAAATAGAACCTTATAATTATGTTATTTGAAATGAAGGTTTCTTATTAAATAGGTATTTTTAACTATTTACGGGAAAAAATAATCTTTTCATAAAAAACATCCTAAATTAATTTTTATAGTGTGAATCCATAATTTATATGATTATATATAAAATAAAATTATTTATTTTTTATAATTTAGTTTTTAGTCATATTTATAAAAAGGTTATTTTTGTTAGACAATTATTCTAGTAGAAACAGATTCTTACATACAATAATCGAATCCTTGGTGTTAAAACTCTTGATCACCTCATCTTCATCATAATTTCCTCATAAATTAGGGATTGGGGGAAGTAAATAACTACCTTTTCATATATTGAGACGAAAGAGTTTTTTTGATTTTTAATATTACTAAAAAAATTAATAAAAATACCAATTGAATTGTATAATATTGGTGCTTGGGAACCTAATGTAAATTACACCTCTCTTAGGTAAAACCCACTAATCTAGTCTCAAAAATTAAGGATAAATTAAAATATTTATATCCATTAGGATATATTCATTTTCAAACCAACAATGAAAATTAATATTTATTTATTAAATATTAAATATCACAAAAAATTATCTAATATTGTAATATCATCAAATTCTGTTCGAAAGTTGAAATCCACATTCTAGATTCAGTGAAACCATTATAAGTTTTTTCTTGATAACATTTTTTTGATATGAAATTATAGTTTTATTATTAATCACACTTAGTGATCTATAACTCAAATTCGTGCTATGAATTCCTCATGTAAAAACTATATTTCAATATGGTCCAACTTGCAAATTATAATACAGATAAATATTGATAGGGTAAAGTTTTCCAATAAAAAACAATATGAATTCCATTTATGAAAATTTTGGACTGAAATTGATCTTGTAAGTTCCATTATTATAGTGAGTGAGTGATGATAAACTTCATTTTAAAATTATTATTTCACTAAACAATTGGATTTATTTAATATTTATAAATTTCAACACATAAGATGGATTCATGATAACTAGATGGTATTAAAATTTTATTATATTTGAATGATTCAATATTTATTTAATTATTTACAGTGAAAATATTTTCATATAGTTTATAATAAGTGAAAAAATGGGAATTACTTACTGATTTTTATGATCATGCCCTATATGTGCACGAAAGGGGATGTCACGTTCTCATGTAATCATATTTACATGAATATAGAGGCCAATATATTATTCCTTGATATAGTGTATATAAATTATTAAATATAGGTATTTCTATTGTTTGTTTTATGAAATGTATTAGTGTTTCAACTATTTATTTATTTTCTTTTGAATTATTATTTTTCACCTGGTAAACACTCTTGGTGATTCAAACTATGACATAAAAACAATATTCTATGACACATATCCATATTATTATAGGATAATTTTATTTTTCTTTTAGATGGATTAAATTTATAACCACATATGTTTAACATTGATGGTATACCTGTTTCATGGATTATTTTCATATATATCCACTATATTATATAATTATACTCGGGGTATAATATAACTATAATATATTTTAAAATCATCCCCACTAGTCAATAAAATGATGTATCTAGGGATGAATACATATGATTATTAGGGTTTTAATGGCACTCTCTAGGTACAATAGTCTTTTTTGGAATGATAGAAATTTCATCTAAGTATTTTTTGTTTATTTTTAAACTAGGGTCTTAAAAAATGGAGTTATGATAAAAAAATGACAAGGTATAGAAGCCATATTTTTCCCTAACAGATAATATTATAAATATAAATACATTTTACCAATGTATAAAAAACATTTTTTGTTTTTCTTGATAGATATAAGTGAGTTATATTGATAAGGTGATGTGTATGTGCTTATGATTTAATTTTTGGATCTTTGTTAAGTGTGAATATATACTTATGTGCATATATAATATATTTATTATAGTTTACTATAATCATATCTCCATTGTTTGTGAGTGATGCATTTTTTTGAATGAAATGGAATGCTTTTTGGATAACTAAAACATCTATAATATTTCATTTTATTTCATAGAAAACAACATTATGAATTATTTATTATCCAAATGTAATATGTTATAATTATCCTAATATATACAATATTATAGCATTTTATTTTTATTTGCATTGATATAATGATTGTGACACTAGAGATTGTTTTTTAGAATTGGAATACATAATGAGTATGAATTCCCTATAACTACAATTTTAGTATATCGAATGAATCAATTTATTTGAGATAGAAGAATTGGTGTTGCTACTTGAGACAATAAATATAAATAACATATGTCCCATAACAATGTGGTTATCAGAAATAATAATTTAATGATACACAATATTGTGTGATTTAAATGTGTGTAATGAGTATCATGTAGATTTTTTCCACATGATGAGTAGTGATATTTAAGGGTATCCTAGGATAGAGGTTCATCCTAGGAACATAACATGTTTAAAAAAATAAATAATGGTAAGATACAATGTTGGGAATGAAAATATAATAATAATTAAGAGAAAATATCGGGAATATTTTGGGTGACATCGACCAAATGAAGAAAATGAGAAGGATAATTAAAATGGAGAAATATGTGTAATTGAAATGATAATAGCTTCTCCAAATATGTAATAATCTATGAGAACCCATCATATTTTCTTAGTAACATAGAATAAAACAAAAATTTTGCATGAGTTGATGACTCGACCCACCCCCTGTAAATGAAAATATTTTATTCCTTGAAAAAATCACTCTAATTCACAGAAAATGAAAATAAATTAAAGATAATTCATGGATTATTATCCACTGCATATAGTTATATATGATATAAGATTCTACATCCATAGATAGATAGTAATCTTCCTTCATTTGTAAATACCTCAAGGATTCCATGATGTAGGGGGAGAATGTGGAGTTAAAAACCAAGAGGTGAAACAGAGAATGAAGGATAGACAAAAACCCATGTAATTAATTCACCATAAATGGAATTTAATTCCACCACAATGGAATCCTAAATCTAAAAGGATTTTCTAAAAAAACTGATATATTAAAATAGAATTTTTTTAAATAGTATAACCCTATAAAATATCCCAATAGCATATTGATGGGATAATACATGAAATGGTTTACCATTACGATATTTACCCCTCTTCTCTCACAACATTTACTCAATGTAGAACTCTGAGTCATATTTTACCCTCAATAAATTATAAAATTGGTTGTATCTATGAAATTAAAAATCCCATGGATGGCCAAAATTATACCTCCTCCATGACCTCATGATATATATGACCTGGTAATATGATAAACCAATTTTTTCCCTCATTGGTTATAAATTACTATTTTCAGGGAGTCATTCACATAAAATTTCTAATAAATAAGTTCCTTATATTTTATTCAATTAGAAATCCCCTTGTGAATGGGTCACCAATCCTAGAGCTAGTAAAAAAGTTTCCCTTTTTAGGTAGTTTCAATCACATCAATATTTCTTCTTATAGTGTTATGAAAATACAATATCATCTATTTTTTAGTATTCATATAAATAGATATGAATGTACGTGATTATTGTGTATAAATATCCATTAATATGAGAATAGTTATGGTATGTGTTTCTTCATTACTGCCCCCATATAAACACTCCCTCATCTACAAATGAACGAGGAGAAAATATATCCAGTAGGAATCCATCCTAAATTAATCCCCAATACATTATTATATGAAATAATAATATTATTTCCTTTCATATTCCTACCATCCTCCACTATATTATGATTAATGGAATTAACCATAAGCATTAAATATATGGGTAACTCCCTACTTGATGTGATCATGTGACATTGAGATCTCTAATAGTATCTTTTTTTTCATACTAATCTTAAATAATGTGGGATTATATATCAGTGGTGATCATGTCAATATAATTGACATGATATCTAGTGGGATTCTATTTTTGGTGAAAGTTCCAACAAATATAAACTATGTTCATTTTATTCTCATCCCGATGTTATATGTAGTAATAATCCCCTGGGTTCGAATATATAAACATAATTTCACCATCTTCTTAAATAGAACACATAAATTGTAATATCATACCTTGACCTAGACGGTCTATTTAAATAATGGTCATGTCATCTCATAAACTTTATCATATACTGTCAATTATTTTTATCTTCCCAAAACCATAACCCTTGTAACATCAAAAAAAATCTTTCCATATTCATAGGGAATCAACAAGAAATGGACCCTAATGAATAATAACAATAATAATTCTCTCTAAGAAATATTTCCCAAAATTTTATCATTGACGATGATAAATGTTATGTTGTACATCTTGTAATATGAACACGATATTTACAACATGTATCGTTAAGTGGAACCAAACTATGTGGGTATTCATTCCTTTCAAAAGGATACATTGGAAACCCGTTTCATTGGCCAGATCCCAAAAATTTATCCTTAGATGAAGATAAAAACCAGTGTTCCCAACCAAATGGGTTGGATCATGAATTAGAAATAATAAAAACACAAATTGAGAAAATTTTAAAATATAGATCATTTTATGTGATCAAAATTCACTCACTGGATGTTAATATAAGATATATTTGTCCCTCACATGGTATTTGGGATAGAATCAAGAATATTTTTTAAATTTATAAGGGATTACCATAGTATGAAATAATTACCCTAAAAGGGTATGATGATACTACACCCCCAATTCCTGACCAATTATATATCTAAATAATTATTGAAAATATTTCCACCAATGACCTACCTTTGGAATGTATTTGTTTATTCTATCATATATGTGGGAGTCGTTTGGTGTTTTTGGTTCCATGAATAGACTCATTTAGAAACTATCTAGAGTTTATCACAAGTATAAAGATAACTATTAAATCATTCACTTACCATGTTTCAAAAATAAGTGGAGACCCTGATGTGAAACATTCATTATCCAAAACAACAAAATCACCCACATACGATGACATTTCATATCACATACTTCTATGAAATGGTAGTGAGCCCAACATGGATCCTATAAGGAAATTAATCATGATTTTTTTTGTTAAAAAGTGGTTCGAAATTTATGGTATTTGTTGCTTGTGTTTGTTAAATTAAATATGTCATATTTCTAGATATACCAACTATTCAATATATTATATTAACATCAACAACATATTCATTTATCTATCATTACATGTTATGGGCTCTCATAAAAAAATATAATACCTTCACCCACCATGTATCAGTAACATTGAATACCAAACATATTAATATTGAATTAACATGTCTATAAAATTGTGCAACCAACATAGGATGTTGCACGTGATGATATTTTTAAATGAAGCCTAAGAAGAAGTAAGCCCATTGACGATTCGTTATGAATATTTTAGAGAAACCGATTTCCATTTTGAATCCTTTTTGTGAATCTCCCTAGAATAGATTGGATTACTATAACCATATTATAGGGAGTTATGTAAGGATTATGATATATTCCTCATACCAAATGTATATGAGCCATGATGGAAAGATCCTATAGGAATCCACCATCACTAATGTCTAATGGTATCAATGTCTCATCCTACTTAAGATGAATCCCCACAGGCTCCGAATATGGTTACCCACACCTAAGAACCTTAGAAATCTCATTACTAGAATAAGATGACTTGAAATCAAAAAATGTCCTAAATTATCTCTTCTATATAATAATTAATCAGATATACCATGGAAGAAATGTGTGATCAATATTATATTTTAAACATGCTAATAATTAATGATATCATGGTTTGGAAGAACCCAATGAAATTTTTCAACAAATCCTATAAATAAATAGGGGAATAGAATATCTTCAAACATATGCATAAAGATCATTGGTATATCCTTATAAGAATTAGAGGATTGTAAGATGAATAAATCCCTACTCTAATAAAGAAATTTTTTTGTACTCCCATTCTGGGGGCATAAGTCTATCATCAAAACATTGTTTCTATAAAGGGGAAATCTTATATCCCTACCTAAATTCTTCAAATCCATCATAAAATTTTAATTACAAAATTATCAATAATAGATCATTACCAAAACATCATACCCACCAAAATATTAACTAATAAGCATCAAGATAATGATACTTAGTCTAAGGCAAATATTCATACTCCTTAACAAGAGGATCATCAAAAATATCTAGTGATAAATAGGTTTAAGTATCAGGCACAAATTATTTTTCAAATAAGAGATTATTTTTCCTTTTTAAAGGCCTATCTAAAGATATTGAATATCCCTTCCAAATCCAATAATTTTTTAAATAGTTTCTAGTAATAACACATTACTTAATTTTATGGGATCATAGAAAAGATAATCACAGTTTAAATCATGAGCCTATGACCTCTTAAGGGAAAAAATAAAATATAAGATACCACCTAGGGTTGTATAAAGTCTATAAAATGGATCATAATCTTAGTTTATTTAATAATAATGTTAATGAGGTCCAAAATTAACTACCAATAATATTCCACGATCTTATGAGCTAAATAGTTAATCATCGAATCAATAGTTGAAATTGGAAGTATATTCCTCCAATATTGTAATCAACAACTATCGAGGTCCTCGATATGACATTTTTTACAATTTTTTCTTTTATGGTCATAATAATATTTATCATATGAACTATTCTTTTATTATTTACAATGGAATACCTTAGCATGGTCAGAATATGAAATTTAAAGAAGTGAATCCCCTTCCAATTTTCACCTTGAAGTTCTTCATAAGGGTAAACTCTATCCGATTCCTCCCTTTAGTCACACCTTAATCCATGATTTAACTCATAAATATGATAGTGGTCACAATTAATATCCTCCCCATTGTGATATCTAAAATATAAAGGATTTTCTTTTTATTGTCGAATCAATTATGAAGGGTCAATAATATCATGAGCTTCTCAGAAGGAGAAGAAATCCATTCATGCTGATTTTTAATGATACGGGGAAGAGTTTCTAGTTTTCACATTTTGATCAGCCATTGGATCACATAAATTTATGGACAAAAATTTTGACACATTCCAATCAAATGTTCTATATTAAGTAATTTTTAAAAAAATACACTTTTCACAGAACTTGTGGAAAAATATCTCACGGTTTATGAATAGAACTCATTTATTATTCAAATATAGTTAAAAAACACAATATAAAGATTATTATCAAGATTTTGGGTACTAATAAGTGCGATTATTCCAAATCAATGACTGTGCGATATAAACATCACATTCATCTACATATTTGGATGAATATTTTCAACATGAAATAATAATTATTTCCTTATTATAGATATGAATGTCACATTAAGACATTGTAGGAATAGTTCTTCTTGATTTAACTATATTTAAATTTACCTATAAGATTCCATAAATTTGGAAGGAAACATAATAGTCTCTGATGAAAATTCATAATTATTTACAAAATCTCTCTCAATTGTTCTCTAATTCCCAACTTCGCATCCCTATTCATGGGTAAGTGAGAAAAAAGAATAATATTTCACCTTGATACCTAATAATAAATGCTAAAAAAATTCTTTAATGTAATATCATTTCATCCCACCTCGATTAATATTAAATGCCAACAACTGATGGTATAATCAACATGAAAAGATAATGACAAAATCATTGACTCATGAGGCCTGATTAGAGTGATACATTGAATGACTCTTGAATCGTGAATATAAAAATAATGAGAAAGATTCTAACATCAAAAGATCCAATAATTAAGTTCAGGTAATTACAATGGAAGATAGTACCTCATGGATATAATGTGTATTGCATCTAACTGATAATTAAACCATGATCCTCAAGATCATCATATATGACATGTTAGCTACATTTGTTAAAATGAAATATTTTCTCAAGCTAGCATGGATGAGGTAATTGATATCACAACCACCTCCCTAGAGGATACTAAATTTTTCGTGAGACATTGCTACAATAGATTAGGATAATCCATAGTACTTAAGGGTAGGAAACATTTTACCTATACCTCCTCGATAGAAATACATATTTTTCCATTTAGGGGGTATGGTGTAAAATGAGTCATCATATCATACCACATCTCATGACCAATATTTCTCCATGGGAATTCAAATGATGAAATTATATAGATATTGTATATCTATTACACTTTACAAATTTTTACATGGGAAATCCTTAAAGGATAAGATGATCCCTCGAAATGGCCGTATATCAAAATGACTCATCGAAAGGTCTAATACTCATGAACATTGTGACCTTAACAATGAACATGATAATGGTAACTACCCTCTTACTATTTCAATCATGATTAGATACTAACAATGCATTATTCATTAGTAAATATCATCTGTATATTCCATAAATAAGATATATATTTTGATATCAGTGTTAGAGATCAAGAGGAAGAAGCTTTCATTACAATCATGGTCCAATCAAAAAATAACTAATGATAGGCTATATGTTATTTTTTTTTTCAAATTTTGGTTTTAGGTGAATATCGTATTTTTACCTCCTTAGTAGGATTCATTCAAATAAAATTGTAATCATGTAACTACATCCCACCCACTACCCAAGGAGGATGAACCTCTCGTGCTTAAGGAAATATTTTCATTAAATGAAGTGGAGATGAAGGATATAAGGAATCTAAACCCAGAACCACAATGATGAGGTATCCCTACTATATTTTTACCTCATTCAAGGACTCATCCTACCCTTCTAGTAAAAATGTATCTATAAGAATACACTAAGGTTCCAACCAAATTACATGTAGGGAACCACTTAATTTTGTATCCATTTAAAAAACATATAAATCTTGTGGAGTAAGTGTGTTAAGAGTTAACTCCCATAAGGATAAAACCAATGCATGTAATAATAGTGTTCTCAATAAATTCAAATAGTTTAAGAACAATTTATATAGGTATAACCACAAAATATGGATCCACCTATTGAGGCCTCTCATCAAATACCTTCTCATCTAGCCATCCCTACAGAGCATGTTGACACTATTGACTCATTGAAAATGTGATTAGAAGATATTAAAGGAACAAATTCACCATTACCACCAAAAGTCATGTCTAACCTTGAATTGGTGAGTGAAAATGTTCCCCTCAACAATATTTTGAATCCTATATTTCTAAAAACAATGGATTAAGGGATCTATAATAACATCTGATGAATTTCTTGTAATGGTATGGTCCCTTGGTGTGAATCTTTGAGCAGTAATAATCATCCAAACTCATGAGTTTTATAAAGGCCATAGAGGGACATCACTTTGTTTGATATGCCAGTTTACCAATATGGTCAATCAAGGGATGGGAAGATCCTCACTGAAAATATAATTATAAAAAAAACACTACTCCATATAATATATTAATACTAGACCTATTAAATTGAAAACTATGAGTGAAAAAAGGGTCTAAAATTTCATTTCTAGGTCTAAGGACTTAACTTTTTACACCCCAAATATTTTGTGAATTATTATTTTTAATTAATTAAAACTTTTTGATATTTTTCATTTCATACAACACTGAAAATTGTTATTTTAAATATATTAAATAATTTTTCTTGGATTGAGTTAATATAAATTCCATGTTAATCATGAATTGTAAGTAATATAAAATATATCATTCTATATACATAACACTAAGGTTAGATTATATTAAAAACATGACTGACTTTACTTCATGGCTTGCATAACATGCATGACCAAGTGTAACCGAACAATAATATATTATTATATATCTAATTATTTAATATAATAATTTATATAAACTAGCCTTTAAATTATATTTTATGTATATTATTAGAAAAAATATTAATAAATGTGGTTTTAAAAAAATTTAAATAGAAATAATTAGTTACAAATTTTTTATAATAGAATATAAGAAATAATTGAATAAAAATGGAATATTTTTAATAAAAATAATTTTTATGATCACAATGTTATTTTAAAAAAATTACAATAAATTAATTATAATTAATGACTGATATTAACATAATATATATATATATATATTACATATCCAATTAAATATTTTTTATATTCAATCAATATATTTTATAGGCATAATAAAAGAATAACCCAATATAACACATATACCCCAATATTTTTATTAAGGTAATTTTAACACCTTTTAAGGGATATCCTATATAAAATTTAAATATTTGGCCCTATTATAAATTTTATATGTGAAAGTAAACATTATATTTTAAATAGTATCCTAAAATGTAATTTAGGATGAATTGTTCTTGTAATTCTATAATGTTTCACTTATTACTAATTAGTGAAAAATACATAAATTTAACTCAAATATTGTTATTAATCTTAGTTAATTATACAGTCAAATTATTTGTTTAATTTATTTTAATTTTTAATTAGATTAATGTTTTCCCATTTATACAATATATGTTATTTGAATTTATTTGACATTGATGTTGGTTATAAAAACTAAGAAATCTTTTGTAAGTTTTAGTATTGAAACCCCCTCTTTGTAATCTCATATGAAAGATTAAATTTAAATTTATATCTTACACTTCTATGATTGGAATTTCAAAAAATGGATTCCATATTTTGAATTAAGATAATTTAAAATTTCTAATAACATCAACATAGTTTTTTACAAAAAATATTATTAAAGGAAATTAAAATGAATTAAAATGATTAAGATTAAATTAAGCATAACAAGGGGCTAAACCATAATATTATGGTCTAATATGAGGTAGAAAATTTTCATAAAATTCATTATATAATCAAATATCAACCATATATCTAATTTTCACAACATTATATTGTTATTGTATCCACATTCAATTATTAAATAGTGGATGGGGTTTCCCTTTTCCAAAATATTACATGAGTGCCACTCATCCTCCAATATTAAAGCCCTCCTCTCCTCTAAATTATTCACACCTCTCAAAAAAAATACAATCAAAAAAATATTCCAAAATAGATAAAAAACAACCATTACTTACTCATTTATGTGTTCATTTTTTAATAAATAATTCCAAGGTTTTCGTTTGGTGAAAAACAATTGAACTTAACCAAAGTAGAGGCAATATTTTCCCTCAAGGTCATTTATCTTATTTTTATTGTCCTTCCCCTCAAATATATTTTTCCATTATTAAAAAAAATCACCACTATCCAAAAAATTCATAAATGTTTTTAGGGTAATATTTATAACTACACATACACACACTTCCATGTAAAGGGTAATGAACATGTTGTTTATGTGTACGATGAACTGTTGCCTCATAAATAGATGATTGTTTGTTTGTCATTTACCACCTCCCATGGTGAGAATTATGATGGAAAATATTTTTTAATGTAATATTACCAATATTTATAATGTCTTAAATATTATTTAATTATTTTAAAATACACTTCATTATAATTTTTTTCTTGTGTAAATACAATAATTTCATATGAGGATGTGTGGACTACCACCCCCTCAACGCGATTTGATGCCTTAATATGCTACATGGAATGTTTTAAGGATGTGTTCAATGATATTATATGATATATAGGATATGATAATTCAACAAAAATGATAATATATATACATATATGACATTCAATTTCTTTCTTACAATAAGATAATAAAATACAAATTGTGTACATGCATACATACAATCTACCATCTCTATGAAAGGTGTATTAGGTTGTGTACTTATATATCATGTATAAAAAACATATATTAAATATATATGATATTATTATCATGTTTAAAATTTTATAAAACTTCTATATATGTTTAAGGGGAAAATATATAACAAATTAAGACACATGGGAAGAACAAAGCAGATATTTCCCAAAGTGAAATCATAACATAGAATTGTTAACAATAATGTTATATAAAGTCTTAATAAAACAATATATGATGTTATATATATGAATATTATTCTTTAAAAATTTATAATAAACATTGATTTATTATACATGAATCTTTTAGGAGTATGATTATAGTCAATACATAAGGAAAGGAAATTTTATTTCACTCTTTATTTTCGAAAGATAATTTCCAAATTCACCGCTCACATATTTTTTTTAGTAAATATAATGACCAGGAATATCTTATATATATATATATTAATTAATTAATTAATTATATTTTTTTTATATAAATATTTTATCATATTTATTTCATGGTATTTACGATTCAAAAGTTACCAAATCTCTAAAGTAATTTTGTCTCAATTTTCTTTCTTTTAGACAAATGCCATGTTATACACATATATTTATATATGAGGTGTATAAAATTTCATTATAATGTTATGACAAGAATATAATTATTTTAATTTTATTTTCATGCACTATGTAATATCGTTATCTATATGGGGGTATTATTCAATATTACCATGGGGTAAGAGTTTATTGAAAAAAATATCACTACTTATTGAGATTGTTTGTGATCAAATTATCATTAATGAAATAATATGATGAATATTTCACAAAAACACATTAATTTTAAAATATTGTGGTTATTATTTATGTTTTAACGCATTATTACCAATTTTTTACTCTTTGGTACTTATGATAATTAAAAAAATTAATAAAATATGACCATACCTCTCTCTTTAGTTGGAAATCAATATTTAATAAAAATCATGTTTTGTAAAATTCCATGAATATTATACTATTATATTAGGATAATTTAGAGACATTTTAATCATTATTTTACCATTTAAATAATGTATTCCTAGAAAATGAGTCTTCTTGTCTTTTTCTGGTCGAGTTAATTTTTTAATCATTTTATAGAGAAAATAGAATGCTCAGCATATATGAATTTACCTGATGTCATTTCATTGAACCTTATCTTTCATGTTTAATATCATAATTATTTATAAAATTTTTTAAAATTAAATTTTAATATAAAAGGTGTTAAAAACATTAGGGATAAACATTTATAATTTCTCACGGAAAATGGATTTCTAAAAGTTTCCAATCCCCTATAACTGTATTCATAGAAAAAAAGATTGATTATTTTTAATGGTTTTGGTAAATATTTTAAGTTTTATTTTCATGAAAATGGATTTTACCAATGTTTTTCATTTTATGAATCGTTTTTTCAATGGATAAATGTATAATTTCCCTATTATTATTTTTTAAAAGATCATTCCAAACTTATTTCCCACATAAGATAACATTAGTTTGTTTTACTCATTCTTATCGGGGGAAATTATTCAATGTTTACATTCATATTATTTCCCTATATGATTTTAAATTTTATATTATTATATTTACGAAATCTGTTTCCTTTTCATAGGATATATTCTTATGAAACATTATTCCTTTCATGGTTTATACATTAATGAAATGATTATGAAAGCTATATATTTTTTGTAGGTTAAGATATAATTACATGTTTATGACACCTATAGTATTTCATGGTTTATGTTATGATTGTTTACTATCTTGTGGAACATGTACATATGATTGGATTATGAGATGGTTGGTACTTCTATCTCCCTCCAAAGAATTATGTAAAGATTTATATCTACTTGGATTGAATAAGATGATCTTGGGAGTGAACCTTGACGACTAATATAGACATGGGAGTAAACCATGACTACCGATCTAGTAGGGACTGTGATCAAATAATAATAATAATATGGATATTGAAGTAAATCATGATTACCATTATGGTATGGGTATTGAACCCTTTCTACCTCTATGGTCTTGGCTGTGATGGTGTGACCATTATTGAAATCATTATATATTCATATGGGTCTTCCCCAATTCCTTGTCTTATTCTTATTTTATGCTTCCATGGATTATGATATTTTTCTTTAAAATTAAGGTCTTAAAAACTATCATGGTTTATTCTGTGATTCATGCTTATGATCTTTGATATGTAGGGAAAGATCCTCAAAAGTTATGATCATGTTCCCATACCAACATGGTCATGTTTGTGATTACATATCTTCTTTGATTACCCTTACTGAGCATCTGAGCACACCCTGTTTTAGGTTTCCTTCCCCATGTAATGTAGATTTATATTAAGTATGAATTTTCCAAGAAGGGTTCCATTCATAATGAAACTAATGTCGGACAATTTAACTCTAGTATGTACGAGTGTTTATATATCCACGATTCCAATGGATCTAAACTAATACAGTCTTTGGGCTTCTATTTTGGTAATTTTTTATGCATTCTGAAAAACTTATGTAATGTCTATGTACATTAAGATTAAGTATTTATATATGGTTCTATTGAAAATGAAATCATCAAATTTATGGGAACCCTCATGTGTTACTATTGTATGAATCATGGATCTCCGTCAAAGGGCATCATGAGGAAAGGGTTTCCATAGGCGATAGTTGTCTCTCCAAACTAGGAGGTATATCCCCCCATGGAGTGGTTTAATAGGTATCAATTATAGTAAACTAGATATAAGTAAAGTCTATTTTAGATGATATTAGAGGAAATGTTATGTTATCCTTCAAAACATAGGAAGATAAACATTAGTGAGAACTCTATGGACTCTGGATATGTCTTAGGATGAGGATAATTATAGGAAAATTTAATAGAATTTTGGGAAAGGATAGTATAAGTGGATTCCTAAAAATACATCCTTATCTTGATAATAAAAGAGGATGTGGATCTATCATAGATATATCTAGGGGTATCAACTTCGACAAGATGCCTCAGTCCTAACACAAGGTAATCTGGTACATGACAATGGACCTTGTTGTACACCACGTTTAGCACTATATGAGGATACGATTTAGAAACTCACAAACTCTTAAAAAACCATTATAAATTAATTGAATACAATTTTACTTTTAATAACCAATGATAAACCTACGGTTCCATCAAATAATATCTAGCTGTCATTATTTAGACATTATATAATTAATTTTTCATGATTATGTGGTTTAATTCTATGATATTTTTATCTCATCCAGTAATATTTTGTTTTAGTAAATACAGAGAACTAGAAGGAACATAGTTAAAATTAAAATTTTCAGATGTGGAAAGTATCAGATATATAAAAATACTATTCTAAAATGAAAATATCATAAAGAGAATAAAAAATGTAGTATGAGTATTGAATATACTTTTGAAGATAAAATTACCACTAATGACAAGTTAAAGGGATGTGATTTTCTTCTAGAACATTTTAAATTAATCATAAGAGAAATTATTAGATCTAGTTTGATGAACCGTAATAAATTATTCATATTTCATATTATAATAAATAATCATTAAGGAATTGGTTGATTAATCATGAGTAATGGTTTAAGAACAATGTTATATTATTGAAGTACTTGTGTTTTTTAATTCAAAGATTATGATATATGAATCATTTAATTTATAATTATTTTTAGTATAAGTTTTCATTAAGGATTTAAAATTATATGTTTAATGGTGATGATGTCCTAGAAAAGTAATATTTTAATTCACGGAAGGTATCCCTTAATGTGATTAATATTTTTAGAAAATTGTGTTACACTTGGTTAAAGATAATATTGATTTGGATAATATAAATTTGATAAAACAGATTACCATGGATCTGCTTATTTAATGGTTGAAATGTGGTAATATCCTAATGGATGAAGTTTATGAGTTCTTATATGTAACAAATATATCTAGTAAAATATATTATAAGTAAGCATTATTTTTTTCAAAAAGTATTTAGGTAAATTCATGTTATTACCATGATTCTAAATAATATATAATATGATTATTCTCATATTTGGAATGAGAAAACAAATAGATAATTTTTGATATATGGTGTGTCAATGTGAAGATTATTTTTTGACCATATTTCTAATGTTTTGGATCTTCATCATTTTTAAGATTTATAAGGTTATCCATTTTTTGGAATGATTAAGTTAAGTGTCTAGATGGAGTTTTATAGAAAAAATTATTATCTCACGACATGATTATTTTTTCACCATCGACAAACTATTATAAATTTTTTTTTTTAATAACTAATGATATACGGTATGTCATATCATTGATCTCATGATCTATTAGCTCTTCAAGAGTGAAAAATTTACTTTTAATTTTTGAGATATTGGTGTAGTGGATCAAGAAAGAACGAAGGGTGAGGTTAACCTAAAATAATCTTTGTATATCTTCTCATGAAAATTCATTAACCATAGAAAAATGGTCTTGAAAACAAACATTTTATCATAGTACCTCTACTTTTGATGAATTAGATGGTCCTTTAGTTCATCATAGATTTATTGTTTTGTGATTCTTAATATTCTCTTAGAATTATTATTTATCGATCTCCATTAGAACATGATGAGATTACAATTCTATAACCATGTTTTCACTTTCAACCTATGCTCTTCCATGTGAAAAACTAATTATATGTCATGTTGGGTGACCATTATGATTCCAAAATTCTTTTTTAAAAGGTTGTTTTAGTATTTATGTTTATGTTTTTGGTTTCTAAGAAAATATTTTTTATGTATGAAACCATTAATAACAACAATGAATTTATAGGTTTAAATTCTTTTAAAGAGAGGTATAATTTACACTGTGAGATTTTATAAATTATTTTTGTCATATTAATTTATTCTTTTTGATATTTTACTTTTCACACAACACTAAAAATATTTATTATTTATATATTAAATCACTATGCTTGGATTTCAATATATATAAATCCTAGTTGATCACAAACTACATGCCATTTATAGATTAGATAAATCTCTATAGAACACTTAGTTTCTCTTATATTACACAGTAGACTAACATTCCTTAATGTCTTTTCTAACATTTAATACTGAGTGTTTCCGAACAATAATATGTTATTAAAAATATTTTTATTTAATATATTAATATATGACATTGCTAGTAAATCACTTTTTATGAAACATATAAACTAAATTATTAAAAAATGTGGCATAAAAAACACATTAAATTAATTAATTACTTATTAATTATTTACAAATGAATTTAAGAACCAAATGAATATAAAAGGAATATTTTTACTAAAAACGTGTTTTATATCACAAAGATGTTTAAACATTATAATTTAAATTAATTAAAATTAATGAATTTAATTAATTTAATATATATATTATATATACAATTAATTTTTTATACGCATCTTATATATGTTTGAATAAAACAATTAGAATAAATCCAATTTAACAGGTAAAACCCAATATTTATATTAAGAAAATTTTACCACCATTTAATGGTGGACATGTAATTATTATCAATTTTTGTACTTATATAAATCATATATGTCAAAATAAACATCATCATTGAATGTTAATCAGAAAATTTATTTTAGGGTGATTTTTTGGTATTTTTCTTTGACTTTTAATTTTATCAATGAATAGTGAAAAAAACTAAAATTTGACTCCAAAAATGATTTATCATATAATTTTTTTAAGGATAAATTACAATTATATATTACTTTAAAATGTTAATTATATAATAGTCTTATCATTTTATAAAATTTACATCATTATAATCAATTTCACATTGAAATTTGTTATAAAAACCTCGTAAAATTTTGATCTTTTTGAGTTTAAAAACGCTCTTTATTGTCCCTTCTGTGAGATTATATTTCAAAATATTGCTTCCACTTCCATGATTTGAATTTGGAATATTGTATTAAATGTTTTGAATCATCATTACTTATAATATCTAATTTTACCAACTTAGTTTTTTACAAAAAATTATATTGAAGCTAATTGAAATTAATTACGATGATTAATATTAAATTAAGCTTTACAAGTGACTAGACCAAAAAAAAATAAGGACTTATATTACCTAGGAACATGTAAAAAATCAATTTGTGATCATATCTATACACTATAAACCATTTTATCTACATTGGATAATTATTTGATCCATTTTAAATAAAGAAACATGGATGGGGTTTCCCTTTTAAAAAGTATTACAAGAGAGCCACTCCGCCAACACTATAAAAGGCAACATATTCTCTAACTTCCTCACACATATCAAGAAAATTTGGATAAAAAATGACAAGATATCTCACCCAAATTCCACACTTTCTTTGGTAATCCTTCCTTTGGGATAAAATCAATCTGAGGAAGTCGGTCGGTCAAAACCAAAAGGAGTTATCCAAATAAGAGGTAACATCCTCCATCAAGTCCATTTATCTTATTTTTATTCTACGTCCCCTAAAATAACATTATTCCATTCATATTAAAAATGTATACTCAATATACTAATATTTTATAGGATGCGATTTTAACTTAGAGATACACACACTTCCATCTAATGTGAAATGAACATATTTTATATGTGTACGATGAACAACCGCTTAACAAAATGGTGATTGAACATTATTCCTTTAATACCTCTCTTGGGAGAAATTATGATGGAAACTCAATTTTTGTTTAATATATATTATATTTATAATTAATTTTATTTTATTGAATTATTTTACAACACAAATCATTATAATTTAATTCTTGTGTAAATATGATAATTTTGTTTGAGGATGTTAGGACTATTGTCCCATCAAGGTAATGTGATTCGTTTACATGCTAAATGGAATGTTTCAAAGATGTGTTTTGTGAAATTATATCATATATATTTTATAATAATTGTACTATAATAAATAAATAAATATATATATATATATTTTCTTCAATTTAATTTAATCTATTTCTTAAAATATGATAGTAAAATATAAATAGTGTTTATGTGTGTGTATGACCTCCGTACCCATGAACGGTGAATTCAATTTACTACATAGATATCCTATAGATTTTTATAATAAATATATAATTAATAAAAATGATATTTATATATTGTTTTAAATTATTTCAATCATGGTATTATTTTAAGGACCAAATTTAAGACAAATTAAGACACATGCAAAGAACAAAGTGGATATTTTTTTAAGTGAAACCATATCATAAAATTATTAAAAAGAGAGTAATATAAGATCATAAACAATCCATATATGGTAATATATATTATAATTTTATTCATTAAAAAATGAAAAAAACTATTATTTATTATAATGGGATCTATAATGAGTACGAAGAGATTCAAAACACAAGGTAAGGTAATTTCATCTCACTCTTTATTTCTAAGAGATACATGCATTATTCGCTGCTCACTTCATTTGTGTGTTGCATATACATCCCTTTAATGTATTATATTCCTCTTGTTATTAAATATATGGGTATTTACATTACAATTTTATAATCTTACCATAATGGGGTTTAAGTGTCAAATATTCCCAAATTGGTAATGTAATTTAGTTTCAATTTTCCATTATTGAGACACATGCCATGTTATACACCTCTATAACTATATGAAGTGTTTAAAATTCCATTAACATGTAATAACATGAATCTCATTCAATTAATGATATGTTAAATCTCTATGTGATTTCTTTTTCTTACATGTGGAGTATAATTCCAAGTTACCATGTGGTAAGAGTTTTTTGAAACAATCTCTCCATTTATCGATATTTTTTATGAGAACATTTTCATTAATGAACTATTATGATCCATAGATCAAGAAAAAATGAATTTTATTTTCCTCTAGTTAGTAATTATGGTTTTATGTGTTCATATAATGTTGCCACTCTTTAGTACATAAGATAATTAATAAAAAAATTAACAAAATATGACTATACCTCTCTCTTCGGTGGAAAATATGTTTTCCTTTAAACACATTTTTTCTAAAAATAATCCCAAAAATATTTTAATATTATAACAAGATCAGAAAATATACATTTTTAACCATTTTCACCTTAAAATATGCATTTAATAAAGGATTCTTCTTCTCATTTTCCTATTTAGGCCCCTTTCTAAACTTTTTATGATCCAAATGGAATTTTTATAAAATATAGATTTACCCACCATCATTTCTTTGGTTAATCCTTTTCATATTTAAAAGGTACATTTTTATGATTTTTTTAAATTGACATTCAAAAAAAATTAAAATGTTTTTTTGATTCTTTTATAAGTTCTAATGGAAAAATTGTTTACATAATGTTTTCAACCTCCACTACAAGTTTTTAATGGAAAAATTATTTCAAAATGATTCCAATGTGTACTTTTTAATTTTTCATTCTTATTTCCATAAAAATGGGTTTTAAGTAGTTTTATATTTAAGGAATCATTTTCCAAAGGAGAATGGATAATTTCATAATGACATCTTTTTAAAATGGCTTACCAAAATTATTTTCTATATAATATATCATCTACTGTATTAACTCATTCTTTTGGGGATAAATATTTCAATCATTCCCTTCCTAATATTTCATTTAATTTTTTACATTTTTTGGAATGAAATATATGAAATCTATTTCCATTTAATGGTTTTTAAACATATGGAACTAGATTATTACCATGGGTGATTCATAAATAAAATTCTTTTGAAACCTATCTCTTTTCTAGAGGATAAGGTATGATTTCATGTTTATGACACCAAATTTCATGGGCTATGATATAATTATTTATGGTCTCGTGGAACATGTATGTATGATTTCATTATGAGATGGGTTAGACCTATATCTCTCTCTAATGGATTGGGTAATTATTGATATCTCATGAGATATACTAAGATGGTCTTGGGAATGATCCTTGATAACTAAGATGGCTATTGGATTGAACCATGACTACCGAGATGGTATGAGTTGTGAACTCATAATACTAAGATGGACATGAGAGTGAACCATAACTACCAAGATGGTATGGGGAGGGAACCCATACTACAAAGATGGACATGGTAGTTATAACTTGACTACAATGGAAATAATTCTATTTACTTATGTGTATCCCAGAATTCCATGTTTTATTCTTATTTTATGCATTCATGGATCATATTTTTTCATGTAATATGAAATATAAATATTTCTTCCATGATTAATGTTTATGATCATTGATAAATAGTTTGAGATCATCTAATGTTATGATCACATTATCGTACCCATATGCTCTATTTTTTTCTTACATTTTTCAATTATTTACCCTCAATGAGCATCTAATATCCCCCCTTTTTATGGTTCCTTACCCATGTTATGAAGAATTATATTATGTTTATTTTGAATAAGAACGGTAATAGTCATGAAAAACCTAATTGGTGATACTTTTTCTCACTTATGTACATGTTTTTATGTTTCCATGTTTCCAAAGGAAATAAACTATAATTGTCTTATTGTATATATTTTTTAATGTTTTATGTATTCCAAAAAAGTGAATTAATGTTTATATATGTTAGTATGGGATTATTTATATAACTTATTCCCAAAACATATATATTCCTTAATATGACTATTTTTCATAGATATATATAAAATTTTTCATGACATTAAAACTCCACTCAATCTAATATAATGTTCTAATGGTTTTTTTATCTTTAATCACATGTAAAATTTATAGAAGATTCAATTTGGTGATCAAATGAACCTTCTTAACCAATGCTTGTAGCTCGATGGAATTCAACAGATGAACTGAAAATTATAACCATCATTAATAGTGGGGCACCATATTTTAAGATCATTACATATCATAAGTATCCCTATATATAATTTTATTGAATAAAATACAACCTTTAGAATGAGATATATGAGAAGAAATTTATTCAATTTAAAGACTGAATGAATAATATTTATTATTTCTATGATGAAAATCTTCCATCCAAATTAATATAAGAAATGGAAAATAAATTATAGAGTCTAACAAATCCTAAATGGATTATTCATGTTTCTTATAATGTCTTGTAGAATATTTACCCATTAAATTAACATCGGTGCAAACTATCCTAGATATATTATATATATATATTTATTAGAGGTTTTGTTTATTATGGGTTGGAAAATTTAGGTAAAAAACCAGAATATGTTGAATGTGCTTCTACTACCACCCTAGAGAAATATCACATAAATAAATATGTTACATGTGATCGAGTAAAAAATATACATGATTGGATTATTTTAATGATGATCAGTCAAACACATGATATCCACATTTAATAGTTAAAAATATATGATTGTTCCCCAAATCTCTTCTACCATGGTGTGGAAAATCATATAATAACCCAAATACTATAAGATTTAATTATTCATGAAATATATATAATATAAAAATAAATTAAATGTAAAAATCAATGAACCTATAGTGATTCTAAATATAGTGTTTACCTTCAGGGACAACATGGATCTAGTTCCATGGGGGTGGGAATTGTCCATCCAAATAAATTCTTATAAAGACAACTCATCGTCGTATAATTATCATACCATGAATAATTAATCATTATTTAAATTATAATAATTAATTTAATGGATCCATTATTTTTTGGATGAGTATTATTTTGAATCAAAAATCTATAGACATGATATGGGAAGAAAATGTATAGTCCAGAAGAGCTATAAAAGAAGCGGGATGTGTAATTTTGAATAATTCCAACATCCTAGACACATATCCTCCAAAACTATATATATTGTAGAAACCCACACACAACTACATAAATATGATTTAAATAATTATGAAGTAAATAAATAATCTATCATGTTTCATCCAAATAAAATTATATTGGATAATCGATTGATATGTTTATGAGAGCCTAATTAACCCATGAATGTGGGAAGACCAATTAGACCGATTATAATACTGAAAATAATTCCATAAAATTCTACTCAAATTTTACATAAGTCTACCTCTATAAAATCATATCCTAATATTCCTAGTAAATAAAATCCGACCATACAGAAACCTAAACCTTAGCCTTAAAATTATGGAATAACAAAATTGTTGTAGTAGTCATGAATAAAATTCCAATAATGGATTATATTTATTTCTCAAATGATATCTATGAAGATATTATAGAATCCATTTTAATCCCTAAATAATTTTAATATTACATTAAAGAAACTAATTTGTATCATAAAGATAATTATTTCATATGGTTTCATTAAGTTATTAGTTTCACATATTAGAAAATTGATACTATTATAATGGGACATGCCATACCCTTGTATATATCTATTTAATAAGATGACATTGAAATTTGTTGATCCATAATTGATAATATCTCAGTATAAATTCTCATTCCAATCCTAAAACTCTAATGAATGAGTATTAGTGATTCCAAATTATCCTCTTATTCTCTAGAAATTTAGTTCTTTCGGAGGAGTGTCAAAATCTTCTCAGAAAAATCAAGTACAAAACCAAATTCAGGGTCATTGTGTTTGAAATGGAATTCAAGGTTATACAAATGGAAAAAGTATTTATTATTATTCGTAAAAGGACACAGATTTATAAAAATGATTATATCCCTTCCTCTTATTATCAATATCTCAAATACTCTATTTATGGAAATATTAGGACATTGCACCATGGTAATTATAAATTTAACTATTATGATTCTCAATACATCGATATAGGATTTTACTAGAGGGAAGTAAAATTAACCATGAATAATGGGGTCATCAATTTTTTTTACCAATTTATCTTGATGTTTCTTTGAAAACCAATTTATATATCATGTAAATGAATATATACAATCCATCAAATATATTGAAAACATATGTCTCTATTTGGGTATGTAATCATCAACTCTTGTGATTTAAGTTAAACAAGTTTAATCGTAATATAGGAGAATAATCTCAAGCCATCATAATATAAGAAACACCTCATGTGAAATGTAACGCCCCGACCCCAGTTACCCAGAGTCGGTGCATTATTACATAACATTGGCATGATCATAAGAAAGATCAAATCTCGAAAGACCGATTGGTTTAGTAGCCTTGGAAACACTAGATATATTCATAAGTTTTACATTACATCATAAAATGAAAAACTAATACAACAACATAATGTTTCCACAATCCACACTATTAACTCCTCATAAAATCCCTGCAGGTCATTCATAACTTACTTCTTCACATCCTGGGAGAAATAAAACATAAAAAAAAGGGGTGAGCTCAAATGCCCAGTAAGGATAACAATAAAGTGGAAACTTTCATAAATAAGAATAAACATTTAAGGCAATGTATAACTAAAACAAAAGCCTTTTAAATACGAACTTTCAACATGGTATGGCATAAATAAAATGAAATAATGCCATTTACATATTCACATGGATATTCTACTAAATGAATAATCACATGCAAAAATCAATAACCACTTTCATAATGTTGGAATGCATAATGCCAGACTATCATAACCACATAGCCAAGGCCTCGTGCCAAGACTACAAATAAGATTTTGTCAAGGCCTTGTGCCAAGACACTAGTTTGTCTCATGAGACCTACCGATGCATCGAGGAGCTATAGCGGGCTCCACCCGTCACTTATTAAGTCCAATGCATTCCCATATGAAAAGGTTTAAACATAACATAAACATTCGTATTAAAACTAGCATACGAAATGTCAATACTTTCACCATAAACTATGAATGGTATAAAAATAGCACATCCACAGTCAAACATATCACAAAACCTTCAATACAATATAGAAGTTTTGTATCATAATAAATCAACTTCAAATAATCTTAAAATCCATCAAAGGATGTTGACATAGATGAAATCAAAATTCTTTTTTAAAGAAATGTCTCCTTTTATTTTGAAATCATTTAAGATCCATATAAAATAAAACATTTTCTTGGAAAATATTCTTATAAGCTTGTAAGGGAAGCTTCGACGATTTTATAACGGCAGAAAATAACCGCACCCGCCGTATAAGTTAAAAAAAACATTCTTACCTCAATTCTGTCGAAAAGGTTAAAAAGGACCTTGTTTTGAAAACGACGGAAAGATTCCTTTATAAACCTCTTAAAAAAAGTCAAACAAGGGTATAAATGAATTTAACCCATATTCTTGTAAATAATAAATATGTTTTGAAATACATTTCGAAGAAACATGGATGTGGATGATAAAGAAATCCCAGTAGATTATTACGTATAACAACCTCGGATAATGAAGAGATTGTGAAATAACCCTTACCTTGTACTTTTCCTTGGTTGGGGTAGGTTAACCTCCTGTATAATAGTGAAATAATTGTTACTAAATTATACAAGAATCATATACATTAATATGATATCATATATGATCTTTTAATATTGATTTGATAATAATATCTTAGTATTATCGCTGTTTCGGGTGTGAACTTACTTGTTTGCTTTTGTATGTTTTGTTACGTAAGACATGTTTGTAAAGGATAAGTTGTATATTATTCAAATCCAGAATGGTATCAAGTCCTTAAACATCATTTTTAAATCATCAAATGATAATTATACTTGAATGGATACGATGGAAAATGAATCTCATCGCGTTCGTGGAGACGGTAGTCCGTACGTACGCACGAACGCTACTTCCATTTAATTTTTATTTTAAAAGAATCGAATACAAATGATACATAGGTATATTACTATTCCAGTATAATATAATATTTTATATATGTTACTTAAGTTCATTAACACCATCCTTTATACGTTCCATGTGTGGTATGAACGAGTCATATCATTTTAAGGGGGCGGTAGTCCGCACTTCCTCAAATGAAATTATCGTATGTATATACAACATGAAACGAATAATCGTACGAAATAAAATGGAATTACAGAAGCTTATATATAAAATATATATCATTAACATCATATTTAATTATAGTGCCATCATAATGGCCACCATGAGAGGCGGTAAGATGTATTTGAACAATCATCGTTTCGTGAGGCGTTAGTTTGCCATCCACAGAAACATTATGTTCATCATCCATTAGATGGAGTTGTGTGTATGTGTAGTTTGAATCCTTCTTATAACAACATCCTAGTATATTGAGGATACTGGTGTTGTTACAAAAGAAAGGAAATAAAAAGAGTTTGGGGGTTGAAGAAGCAAAATAAATGAAAATAATTTAAGAGAAATCGTTACCTTTAATTTAGGTAACTCACTTTGGTTGGAACCAAAGGACTTGTTGAAATGCTTTCTGCCTAAGGGGAAGCTTCAAGGAGGAGGAGAGGGATGTGGGGAGCTTAGTTGGGCAGAGTTTGGACGAGCCAAGTGGCTTGAGAGGTGTGAGGAATGAGTAGAAGTGGTCTCCTTTTATAAGGGGGAGGAGGGGCTCTTTAGGAAAGAGTGAAAGTATTACTTTATAATATAATTATATTCGGTTTATAATGGTCCAAAAATCATTGAGGTCGAAGATAAGATGACTCATATTCTAAATAACATCAACCAATAATAATTGGACAGGTTTTAGATAATATTTTAATCATTATAATCTTATTTATTTAAATGATTTATTAATGAGGTAAACATTGCATCATTATTGTGTCATTAATAATTTAAATTATTTGATGTCTAAAAATTATAAATAAAATATCATTATATATGAAATCTTTTTAGCTTTCTAATGAATATTTATAATCGAAAATTCAACATGTATAACCCTATGTAAAAATTGTTCTTCTAAAAGATGTAAGCTTATGCCATTTTTATTTTTATTTTAACTTTATTAATATAATGTGTCCCTACCACATACAAGTGGATCCAAGGGGTCCCCAAATTGACCCAAGGATGCCCATGGTCGGGTATGTGTCCACCAATAAGGTTAGGACACATTTTAGGGTAATTTTGTATTATTATAATATTATTTTTTAACCCTTATTTACCGGATTTACCCTTTAACCATGGTAAATAAAATATTTACCACAGTAACTATTCAAAATGTCTAAAAATAAAAGTTACCTATTTACACAATTTGAACATCCTGATTCCAAATATGGAATCCATTTTCCTAAATTCAAAACACAGAAGTGGCAGAAATTAATTTAAAATTAATTCCCGCTGTCAAAACAAAAAGCGTGTTTTTAAGAGGTAATAACTATCAAAAGATTGACACTTGTTTATGTTCGGTTTAATTGTAAAATTATGTCCAATGACCAACATTATATTAAATGGTAAAAATATATTCTAAATATACTTTAAAACCACTCAAATTCACAATTTATCACTATTAATTATTTTGATTAAAAAAGTTGTTTTTAATTAAAATTTAGTAATTTTCACTATTCATCAAAATATAAAAGTTATCCGAAAAGTACCAAAATTTCACCCTAGGCTAATTTTGATATTCCGAATCTAAAAATGAAGTCCATTTTGAAATATAAAATATATATTATTTCAAAAAGTAGGTATTACTATTCACAACGGCTAGTTTAATTAGTTGTGGTGTGTGTTAGAACTCGAGGTTGCGTACAACACACGCTATCGCATTATTCGAAGGGAAACGTACCGTAGAAGCTTGGGGTGTTACATTCTCCCCTCCTTTAAATAATTGCGTCCTCGCAATTTCTAGGGTATTACTGCATAAAAAGACTCGGGTGGTTCTTCATCATAAGTTCCTCGGGTTCCCACGTTGCCTCTTCCATCTTATGATTTCTCCACAAAACTTTTACCAGACGCGTCGTCCGGTTTCTCAGTACTTGTTCTCTCGTATCAAGAATCTTGACGGGCTCTTCGCAATAAGACAGATCGGGTTCCAGTTCTAATTCCTCATAGGTGAGTACATGCGTTGGGTCAGGCATGTATTTTCTCAACAGAGATACGTGGAACACATCGTGAACTTTGGAGAGACTTGGCGGCATTGCCAATCGGTAAGCTACAGCCCCAATTCGTTCTAGAATTTCGAAAGGTCCTATGTACCTGGGACTCAATTTACCTTTCTTACCAAAACGTATGACTCCCTTCCATGGAGATACCTTTAGGAAAACATGATCACCGACTTGAAATCCCAAATCCTTCCTTCGATTATCGGCATAGCTCTTCTGCCTACTTTGAGCTGCTTTGATGTGATTTTGGATTACTTTCACCTTTTCCACCGTTTCCTCCACCAGTTCTGGGCCTACAAGTTTTCTTTCACCAACGTCATCCCAACAGGTTGGTGTACGACATCTCTTTCCGTATAACGCTTCATATGGTGCCATCTGAATACTCGAATGGAAGCTATTGTTATAGGAAAATTCTACCAGAGGTAAATATTGATCCCACATACCCTGAAAGTCAAGTGAGCAAGATCTCAACATGTCTTCTAAGGTTTGAATAGTCCGTTCTGATTGTCCGTCTGTCTGAGGGTGGTAAGCAGTGCTCAAATGAAGTTCAGTATCCAGGGATTTCTGAAGACTTTTCCAAAATCTTGAAGTAAAACGGGGGTCACGATCAGAAACAATCGATAGGGGTACTCCATGAAGTATCACAACTTCATTAATATATAGTCTTACTAGACGTTCCAGGGGTAGATCTTCTCTTATAGCAAGAAAATGTGCTGACTTGGTAAGACGATCAACAATCACCCATATTGCATCATTCCTTCTAGGAGTCTTTGGTAGCCCCATGACAAAGTCCATCGTAACATTGTCCCATTTCCACTCTGGTATGGGAAGAGGTTGCATGACTCCTCCAGGCTGTTGCCTTCCAGCTTTCACTTGTTGACAAACCATACATCTTGACACAAAATCAGCAATCTCCCTCTTCATGTTGTCCCACAAAAAATGTTCCTTCAAATCTCTATACATTTTGGTGCTCCCAGGGTGTATAGAGAAATTGGAACTATGAGCATCATCCAGCAATTCCCTTTTTAGATCAGGTATATTGGGAACACAAAGTCTCTTCCCGAATTTCAAAATTCCATCTTCATACACAAAGTCTCTCAATCTCCCATCATTCACAGCTTTAATCTTCTTCTGAAATTCTTCATCATCGTTCTGAGAACTCTTAATCCTTTCTAGTAAAGATGGTTTGGCAACCATTTGAAAAAGCATTGATGTTTCACCTTCCCTGGTTATTCCCATGTCCATCTTCACTAGATCCATGAAAATTGGATCCCTTTCAATTCTCATCATGTTCAGAACTCCATGGTCTTTTCTGCTCAAAGCATCTGCTACTTTGTTTGCTTTCCCCGGGTGGTAGTGTATCGTGCAATCATAATCCTTGAGTAATTCAAGCCATCTCCTTTGCCTCATGTTGAGTTCTTTTTGTGAGAAAATATACTTCAAACTCTTGTGATCAGTATAAATCTCACATTTTTCACCATAGAGGTAGTGCCTCCATATCTTCAAAGAAAAGATCACTGATGCTAACTCGAGATCATGAGTAGGATAGTTTTGTTCATGAATTTTCAACTGTCGTGATGCATAGGCAATAACTCTATCATTTTGCATAAGGACACAGCCAAGTCCTTTCTTCGATGCATCACTATAAATAACGAACCCATCATTCCCCGATGGTAAAGTCAATATAGGAGCATTGACTAATCTTCTCTTCAGTTCTTCGAAACATTCTTCACACTCTTTTGTCCAAACAAATTTAACCCCTTTACGTGTGAGCTTTGTTAATGGGTTAGCCAATCGGGCAAAATTCTGGACGAAACGTCGATAATAACCTGCCAAACCAATAAAACTGCGTACCTCAGTTATACTCGTAGGTGCTGGCCATTCTTGGATTGCTTTGGTCTTAGAAGGATCAACAGAGATTCCATATTTAGAGACAATATGGCCAAGAAAAGAAATCTCCTGAAGCCAGAATTCGCACTTGCTAAACTTCCCATATAATTCATGCCTCCTCAGAGTCTTCAAGATAATGCGCAAGTGATTTTCATGATCTTCGTAGGTTTTGGAGTATACCAAGATATCATCAATAAATACCACCACAAATTCATCGAGATACTCCTTGAAAACTCTATTCATCAGATCCATGAACACAGAGGGTGCATTAGTCAATCCAAACGGCATTACAGTAAACTCGTAATGCCCGTACCTGGTTCGAAATGCTGTCTTCGGAATGTCTTCCTTCTTCACACACAACTGATGGTATCCAGATCGAAGGTCAATCTTTGAAAAGTATTGAGCTCCATGCAGTTGGTCAAATAAATCATCAATACGAGGTAGGGGATACTTGTTCTTTATTGTTATAGCATTGATCTCCCTGTAGTCGATACATAACCTCATAGATCCATCTTTCTTTTTAACAAAAAGAACAGGGGCTCCCCATGGAGAAACACTAGGGCGAATAAATCCCTTATTACTCAATTCCTCTAGTTGTTTCTTTAGTTCGACTAACTCTACAGTGGCCATTCTATAAGGGGTCTTCGATATAGGCCTTGATCCAGGAATCAAATCAATAGAAAACTCAACTTCTCGTTCTGGAGGATGTCCAGGTAAATCTTCTGGAAATACATCTACAAATTCTTTCACAACAGGTACATCCTCTATTTGAACATTCCTTTCCTCACCCGCAGTTATTTCATTCTCTTCCTCCCCAATAATTGAATTTAGTTGAGCTATTGAGGGTGGATCTAAATAAGAATTAGGTGGTGATGATTCTGCTCTAAAAATAAGGTGTTCCTTATCATTATCATCAAGAATCGTAACCTCTTTCTTCTTACAATAAATCTTCGCATCATAGTCCGAAAGCCAGTCCATACCGAGGATTATATCAAACTCAATCATAGGTATGACGATGAAATCAGCAGATAAAGAAAATTTATGTGCTCTAATGGGGACTGATTCACAAAACTTTGTTGCAACGATACTTCCCTTAGGAGTTTTAACAGACAACTCCCTTATTAAATCAAATTGGAAATATCTAATTTTCTTAGCAAACTGGGAAGATATGAAACAATGCGATGATCCAGAATCAAATAATGCATTTGCTAAACTTGAGGAAACCATTAAATTACCTGCCACCACGTCTTTCGGAGCTTCTACCTCAGCAGTAGTGATAGCATAAGCCTGGCCTTGATCCCTTGGCCTTTTCTGAGGTAAGTTATCCTGACGCTTAGGACATGCATTTGCATAATTCCCCATCTCCCTGCAATTGTAGCACTGAACGTTGGTAGCTTCCTTCTTCCCCTTGGAATAATGAGCTTGGTGGCCTTTTTCACCACACTTGTAACAGACTCCCATTCCCTTCAAGCAAGTACCAGGGTGTTTCTTCCCGCATTTACCACAAGATGGATATTCAACCTTTCCCTTCTTCCCCTTATTTCCATTCCCAGATTGATCAGCAGGTCTCTTCTTCTCTTGCTTTGCTTTAAAGTCATAAGACTTAGAGAATTCCTTTTCGGTCTTGATAGCACATGAGACAATGTCTTCGTACGATGAAAAGGATTGTGAGACTAATGCTCGACGGAGAAATGGTTTTAACCCATCAAAGAAACGATCAATCTTACTTCTTGGGTTGCGAATATAATCTCCAGCATACCTCGCTAACCTTGTAAAGTTATCCTCATACTTTGTGACATTATCATCCTCCTTTTGTCTCAGACTCAGAAATTGCCTTTCCATATCTGCTTGATGGTCGCGAGGAAAGTATTTTTCTAAAAACAGATCTTTGAACTCCCTCCATTCCATGTTTGATACTTCATCATCTTGCTTCATGTTTTGAATCAATGACCACCATTGATCAGCATCTCCAGTGAGGCGGTAAACTGCCATGGTAACTTTTTCCCTTTCACTACTCCCCAAAGCCTGAAATATTTTCTCTAGGGAAAATATCCATTGCTCAGCTACTAAGGGATTTGTACTCCCATTGAACGTTGGTGGTTGTTGTCTCATGAATCGATCTAACATTGATCCTCCACGCTGCGGATCAGGGTGCTCCATACGGGTAAGGTTATTATTCATAACCTGAGTAAGTTTTCCCAGTATGGTGATTAGCTGATCAGCACCAGTTGCATCACTAGCCCCACTATAATTATCTTGAGCAGGAGGGCAATCCCTACATGGGGTGAGTGCATTGATACGGTTTCCATTTCTTCCACTAGGCGCCATTTCAAAACAATGGCATAAACTAGATCAGTTTATAAATCAAAATACATAATCCCATACTTATAAAACACTTAGCATAAATTGAACTATTTATGGATATAATCCATAATCATAAAAATGTTTTCTTTGAGGAAGTATATACTCATAAACCCTTCATAATGATTTGTAAAGATAGTGAGAGTTATCCTAAGCATATCCCCCGGGAGTGTCGTAACCAAGAGTGCAGCAAGGCCCGTTGTCGTGCACCAGTTCCCGTTCGAGTCTAGCTCAAAGCGGTGTTTTCGGGTTTTACCCCTAGGTACATCTGTGCCAGAGCCGCCTCTACCTGCTCGTATCCAGACAGGGATGTATTGCTCGGAAAACTCACAAAGTCTCTACAATACCAAAATTCTAGGAAGTTCTTCTATACTAATCCTCAAAGTTCATCTTAGGTCTATGTGCTCTAATCAGAGTTTATCTAAATCTAGCTTCCAAGGTTTGTACTAAACTTCCTTTGATACCAACTGTAACGCCCCGACCCCAGTTACCCAGAGTCGGTGCATTATTACATAACATTGGCATGATCATAAGAAAGATCAAATCTCGAAAGACCGATTGGTTTAGTAGCCTTGGAAACACTAGATATATTCATAAGTTTTACATTACATCATAAAATGAAAAACTAATACAACAACATAATGTTTCCACAATCCACACTATTAACTCCTCATAAAATCCCTGTAGGTCATTCATAACTTACTTCTTCACATCCTGGGAGAAATAAAACATAAAAAAAAGGGGTGAGCTCAAATGCCCAGTAAGGATAACAATAAAGTGGAAACTTTCATAAATAAGAATAAACATTTAAGGCAATGTATAACTAAAACAAAAGCCTTTTAAATACGAACTTTCAACATGGTATGGCATAAATAAAATGAAATAATGCCATTTACTTATTCACATGGATATTCTACTAAATGAATAATCACATGCAAAAATCAATAACCACTTTCATAATGTTGGAATGCATATTGCCAGACTATCATAACCACATAGCCAAGGCCTCGTGCCAAGACTACAAATAAAATTTTGTCAAGGCCTTGTGCCAAGACACTAGTTTGTCTCATGAGACCTACCGATGCATCGAGGAGCTATAGCGGGCTCCACCCGTCACTTATTAAGTCCAATGCATTCCCATATGAAAAGGTTTAAACATAACATAAACATTCGTATTAAAACTAGCATACGAAATGTCAATACTTTCACCATAAACTATGAATGGTATAAAAATAGCACATCCACAGTCAAACATATCACAAAACCTTCAATACAATATAGAAGTTTTGTATCATAATAAATCAACTTCAAATAATCTTAAAATCCATCAAAGGATGTTGACATAGATGAAATCAAAATTCTTTTTTAAAGAAATGTCTCCTTTTATTTTGAAATCATTTAAGATCCATATAAAATAAAACATTTTCTTGGAAAATATTCTTATAAGCTTTTAAGGGAAGCTTCGACGATTTTATAACGGCAGAAAATAACCGCACCCGCCGTATAAGTTAAAAAAAACATTCTTACCTCAATTCTGTCGAAAAGGTTAAAAAGGACCTTGTTTTGAAAACGACGGAAAGATTCCTTTATAAACCTCTTAAAAAAAGTCAAACAAGGGTATAAATGAATTTAACCCATATTCTTGTAAATAATAAATATGTTTTGAAATACATTTCGAAGAAACATGGATGTGGATGATAAAGAAATCCCAGTAGATTATTACGTATAACAACCTCGGATAATGAAGAGATTGTGAAATAACCCTTACCTTGTACTTTTCCTTGGTTGGGGTAGGTTAACCTCCTGTATAATAGTGAAATAATTGTTACTAAATTATACAAGAATCATATACATTAATATGATATCATATATGATCTTTTAATATTGATTTGATAATAATATCTTAGTATTATCGCTGTTTCGGGTGTGAACTTACTTGTTTGCTTTTGTATGTTTTGTTACGTAAGACATGTTTGTAAAGGAAAAGTTGTATATTATTCAAATCCAGAATGGTATCAAGTCCTTAAACATCATTTTTAAATCATCAAATGATAATTATACTTGAATGGATACGATGGAAAATGAATCTCATCGCGTTCGTGGAGACGGTAGTCCGTACGTACGCACGAACGCTACTTCCATTTAATTTTTATTTTAAAAGAATCGAATACAAATGATACATAGGTATATTACTATTCCAGTATAATATAATATTTTATATATGTTACTTAAGTTCATTAACACCATCCTTTATACGTTCCATGTGTGGTATGAACGAGTCATATCATTTTAAGGGGGCGGTAGTCCGCACTTCCTCAAATGAAATTATCGTATGTATATACAACATGAAACGAATAATGGTATGAAATAAAATGGAATTACAGAAGCTTATATATAAAATATATATCATTAACATCATATTTAATTATAGTGCCATCATAATGGCCACCATGAGAGGCGGTAAGATGTATTTGAACAATCATCATTTCGTGAGGCGTTAGTTTTCCATCCACAGAAACATTATGTTCATCATCCATTAGATGGAGTTGTGTGTATGTGTAGTTTGAATCCTTCTTATAACAACATCCTAGTATATTGAGGATACTGGTGTTGTTACAAAAGAAAGGAAATAAAAAGATTTTGGGGGTTGAAGAAGCAAAATAAATGAAAATAATTTAAGAGAAATCGTTACCTTTAATTTAGGTAACTCACTTTGGTTGGAACCAAAGGACTTGTTGAAATGCTTTCTGCCTAAGGGGAAGCTTCAAGGAGGAGTAGAGGGATGTGGGGAGCTTATTTGGGCAGAGTTTGGACGAGCCAAGTGGCTTGAGAGGTGTGAGGAATGAGTAGAAGTGGTCTCCTTTTATAAGGGGGAGGAGGGTCTCTTTAGGAAAGAGTGAAAGTATTACTTTATAATATAATTATATTCGGTTTATAATGGTCCAAAAATCATTGAGGTCGAATATAAGATGACTAATATTCTAAATAACATCAACCAATAAGAATTGGACAGGTTTTAGATAATATTTTAATCATTATAATCTTATTTATTTAAATGATTTATTAATGAGGTAAACATTGCATCATTATTGTGTCATTAATAATTTAAATTATTTGATGTCTAAAAATTATAAATAAAATATCATTATGTAGGAAATCTTTTTAGCTTTCTAATGAATATTTATAATCGAAAATTCAACATGTATAACCCTATGTAAAAATTGTTCTTCTAAAAGATGTAAGCTTATGCCATTTTTATTTTTATTTTAACTTTATTAATATAATGTGTCCCTACCACATACAAGTGGATCCAAGGGGTCCCCAAATTGACCCAAGGATGCCCATGGTCGGGTATGTGTCCACCAATAAGGTTAGGACACGTTTTAGGGTAATTTTGTATTATTATAATATTATTTTTTAACCCTTATTTACCGGATTTACCCTTTAACCATGGTAAATAAAATATTTACCACAGTAACTATTCAAAATGTCTAAAAATAAAAGTTACCTATTTACACAATTTGAACATCCTGATTCCAAATATGGAATCCATTTTCCTAAATTCAAAACACAGAAGTGGCAGAAATTAATTTAAAATTAATTCCCGCTGTCAAAACAAAAAGCGTGTTTTTAAGAGGTAATAACTATCAAAAGATTGACACTTGTTTATGTTCGGTTTAATTGTAAAATTATGTCCAATGACCAACATTATATTAAATGGTAAAAATATATTCTAAATATACTTTAAAACCACTCAAATTCACAATTTATCACTATTAATTATTTTGATTAAAAAAGTTGTTTTTAATTAAAATTTAGTAATTTTCACTATTCATCAAAATATAAAAGTTATCCGAAAAGTACCAAAATTTCACCCTAGGCTAATTTTGATATTCCGAATCTAAAAATGAAGTCCATTTTGAAATATAAAATATATATGATTTCAAAAATTAGGTATTACTATTCACAACGGCTAGTTTAATTAGTTGTGGTGTGTGTTAGAACTCGAGGTTGCGTACAACACACGCTATCGCATTATTCGAAGGGAAACGTACCGTAGAAGCTTGGGGTGTTACATGAAAATTCCTACAATTCCTCCCGATATATCTAGTATAACCTTATGTCGTATGATGAATCATCAAAATTATCATGTCACTGATGGATAGTGGAAATTTTTATAATTTATGTTCATGATTTTACTAATGACGATTTTTTGAATAAGTATATAGATATAACTTTATCTTGCATTCATAATATGGATTGTAGAGGGGTTGGTCATAATAATAAGAGGATCTCAATAATACCACTCATGAATTTGAGGATGGTTTCTTTATCTCTATTGATGAGGTCCAACATATAAATCGGGGTACATAAGAATTTTTTTGGCCTATAATAATTGGTGTGTCCATGACTGCTGAGGAACTGGATTTATATAATTCATTTCCAAAGTATAATATAGATTTAATTTCCTTTAATTATAATATATTTCATATCGTAGTACCGATGTATCCCATAATCACTTAGTTTTACTAAAATATCTTCATTATAGTTTGGAAAACAGAAGAATGCATCCAACAAATACTACCGAGCTTAAATAAAAAAATTTCAAAATACTAAATGTTTCCAGTATTTGGGATTCAAATACCTAATATATATTTCTCCCATCATCTCAGTTAAAAATATAATTTCATAATCATAGTTTTCATCAATTCTAGGGATCTCAACTTGCTTTGTCCAAGAGTTGATTTCTCAATTCCAATTATAAAAGTACTGATCAATAAAATAGATATATATCAATACATTTCTATTAAAAATGGTTATTATAGATATAAAAAAACAATATGTCCCCCAAATAATTAGTGTAATATCATTTACGGTCAAACCAAGGGATATACTACTATTGGGTGATTTTCATTGTATTGAAAAACTTTGGAACAAGAAATCAAAATTCCATGTATCTATTTTTCATGCCCTTACTTGGATGGTCAATCTTATTTAACTTCAATGTTTTTTTGTGAAATAAAAAAATATTTCTGATAATATTGTTGATATTCAAAATTATATCAATAGGTTTCGATAATATACTATAAAAATGATTCACATGCATTTCTATTTCGTTCTTTCGTTGGGTATGTTTCATTGGTTTATAGTATAAAATATTTTCATTGAAGTTTATCTTGATAAGAGTAATGTTATCTTAGATATGTCACCACTAAAATTAAACAAATCATTGAGTTGAATACATGAATTTGTAACCTACATTCGACTCTTTAGACAGAATATTTCTTGAAAAATGTTTAAACATTACTGGGACATTAAATATGAGAGTAATTCATCGATGGAAGAAATATTTCCATGATCCCTTTAATAGTATCATGAAATATATTTTCATTCCTATAATATTAATTCCTTAGTTTAATGGAACTAAACTAATTAGAAATGTAATTTAAATACATTGATAAAAAATATTATTCTTCTAAAAATGATTCTATAAATGATAAAAACCTATTCTGCATTATTAAATCCTTACTCTATACAGAGATACATTATTTATATATCAAGAAGAGTTACTTTTCATTAATATTTGTAGTTCTGAATTGAGGAACTACCTATATCCCCATGAATTAAATTTCGTTTATTATAATGATATTTTTATTATGCAATTTAATTTTCTATTCATATGGAATTATTAGCATGGTGGGTGGTCATTTTGGGGTAGATTGTTATTTTATGAATACTAAGAATTAAATTGAAATTATAGGTATTATAATATTTCCTTGCATTTTTTTCATCTACCTAAATATATATATATTTAAATATAAGTTGTGTGATAAATATATTTTACGTCTTCATGATTATCCCCATATTTGGGATATGAATTTTCATTGTTTATCTTGAATCATAACATGGAATATAATAGATGACCCTAGAATTATCAATGTCTATTTTGGATTCATTATCATTTCTCAGTCCAAGGTATTTCTAAGTTGTTATTTCATATTGTTGGAAGGATGGTTTAATAATGTGGTAGAAAAGAAGGTCATCATTACAATATTTTTAACATAATTGAATATACTATTAGACCACATAGAAAACAATGGTGACTTATATTTGGTAATCAGGAAGATAAATTGTGAATATTTTATTATAAAAGAAGACTAGATCCCACTTTTTGACATTCCGTGAGGTTTGATAGTGGAATTACATTCAAAGTGAGTGTTTAATTACTTCTCACACTCATTGTTTTCCTAAGATGATTTATAAGTACGAAGCCTTAATAATTACACAACCTTTACTATTAGTCATTAAATTACATTCCATAGCTTTGTGGATCTATTCAAATTTAGATTTTTATATAATAAGGCCTTAATTCATATATAAGAAATCAATAAATTACTATGTGGAAACTTCCTAATACAATCAATTTCATCCAAAATTTAAAACCATTAATATAATCTCGATTTCTATGCATGTAAAATGTCAATTACATCCAACATGAAATCTTCTATTCTTTTACCAATCCAAAAATCATGAGAAAAAATTATTAAAACATGATATGAGATTTAGAATCCAAGTACTAGACACAAAAATGATAAAATACCATTATCCCAATGAAAATTAGAACACTCATAAAACATTTAACAATACATTCAATGTTTTTTAGAGTTTATAAAATAGAACATTTTCACATGAAAAATAGTCACAAATGTTTTTTAATGAATGTTTTTAAACTGAATAAAGATAAATATAAAACCCCTTTCTTGGGACATAGAGAAAAATATTCATAAAACAAATTCATAAACCATTTAACAAAAATAACCATATGGTCTACGTCTATTATAATAATTACATAGTGAAATGGACAGTTAAAATGGGGTTCACCCTTCATATAAGCTATATCGGGCTCGTCCATTTTTCATGAGCAATAATGGGAATCAACCATTTTTATTTTCTATTTTGGGATCACATATGAATTATAATAGGGATTAAATCTTCATATATTCTATTTTGGGCTGACATGCTTCATATATTTCTAATTTAAAATTTCCTGAATAAAACAATTTAATCCTAAAACCCTATGAAAATATCTATTAATCACATATGAAAAAATACATTCATTGAAAAATAATGTTTCCTTTCAAAAACACATTTTAATAAAACTACAATAAAATGAGATATATTTATTATTTGGGAATAAAAATGGATGAATTTAATTAGATCAATAAAGAAAATAATGACCATAGTGAAAGAAAATATTTTTTCACCATGTACGTTCAAAATATAACTTTCAATTTGTTGTTAGTCAAAAAACTCTATATAAATCACATAAAAATATTTTTTTTAAAACATATGAAATGATGTTAAATGAGAAATAAAAGATAATTTATAAATATTTAATCCATATAAAATTTTTTAAAAAAAATCGTAAAGAACATGTAAAATAAATGAACGAGTTAAAAAACATTAAAATTGGATTTTTTTTAATGAAATTTATTGTATAAAATTGTTAATATTTTAATCATAAACCCCATGAAAGAGTAAAATTTAATCAATATATTTCTTCCACGATAATAGAAAAATTAAGGACATTCCATGAAAATAGGGCGGTATATACACCTCATGAAATGGTATATGTGTATAATATCAAAATATTCCTAAATGTAATAATATTGAGATGAAGTTGCTTACCATGAGTCCGACATGTAACATGGTTCTTTATATTAATAAATAATAAACTATGAAAATTATTTTAATTCCTGAGAACAATATTCAAATTTATTATTAATTTCATTTAAATTATTATAATTTTATATAAAATTACATTATTTATGGAGTTTATGTCATATGTTTGGTCCATTTTGGCTTATGTGTCAAAAATTAATATGATAGGTCAAATATGGGAAAAATAATAATTATTAAAATACATAAAGACAATAATCCTGAAATAATTCTCATATGTATACATTAGTTATACATTTAAAATCAATGATGATATATGGTTATGTAAACATACATAATTTTATGATCATGGATATGGAAGGTTGTATGTACTCATGAGTAACAGTTCCATTTGATCATGATCATTATTGGAAGAAGGTATGTAACATTGTAACACTAAAAAATATAATAATATCAAAAATAACACTATATTTAATTATATATAATAATATATATCATTCTAGTTATGTGATGATTAATAAATCAATCACATCTCTTTGGTAGTGGTAGTCAACCTGTCTATGAGTTACATTATCACAATTTCAGGGAATGCATATGTAAAAAGTAAACATGATATATAATATTTTAGGAATGATTAATATTACATTAAAATCATAAATATATCATTTGTATCACATATACTAATTTTATTAACCCTTATTACATTCTATGTAACACATTTTAGAAAAAAGAATCACATCGATTCGAGAGGTAGTCCTCTATTGTGCACACAAGAGACACTGTCATTGACACTATGGTTTGGAATGTAAAAATATATATATTATATAATGAATCATGGGGTATAATTATTTATATATATCATATAAAAACTTTTTATCCATCAATATACTCAACCATGAGAGGTGGTAATGGAAACATGAATAACATCGTTGTGAGAGGCGATAGTCTGCCATAAACTTGAATACAAATTATTCAACAAATTGGATGGATGAGGGATTGAATTTATGTCCTTATTTTAACATAATTTAATCTCAATATATATAATATATTGAGTATGTTAAATAATATTGGTTTAAGAATAACTTAATGGGGTGAATAAATAAACAAAATATAAATGCTCGTTGAAGAAATTAACATTTTCTTCAGGTATCCTCCTTGTATATGAAAGAAAAAGATTTCCAAGGTGGAATAAATTATGAATATAAGGATTCCAAGATGAGGATATAGGAAACTTTTCAAGTGATGTGGACTAATATTGGTTGAACCATGTTTGGTTGATGGTGTGAATCGATGAGTAGTGGGTGAAGAGTCTTATATGTTGGGGGAGAGGACACACATGAAATTTTTGAAAACAATTTAGTAATAAAACTTTTTTTCATATGATATAATTGTTTGAAATATACAATTATAAACCCATAGAATTTTAATGGTCATGATATGGAAATAAATTAGTTTTTATAAAATTTTAATGGTAATTATTACCCTTATCTTTTAATTTTAACCATTAGTAATCCAATTTTTACCTCAGGTGTGGTAATTAATTTTTACAGTCTTCACTATTCATTCTGGTAAAAAATTATTTAAACCATGTCAAAAAAATAAATTATTATGAGTCCAAATATTGATTCTATTTTTCAAATTAATTTTAATGAATTTTAAAATTTTATTATAACATTAATTCTTCAGACAGGGTGAGACAATGAACATTAGTAGAAAAATAGATTTCAACGTCATCAATTTGACATCGATTTCTTATAATCAAAAGTAAAATATGTTTTTGGATTCATTTTGGCATCGGTTTTTTTGAAAACCATCCCTTAAATTTATAAAAATTTTATTTTTCGCATCGGGTTTTAAATAAACTAAAACCAATAATTAGACTTTTTTTACCATCTTTTTGATTATTTTTTGAGATTCAATTTTATTAGTCATGGAGAAACAATTTATTTTCATATTTAATGTTTTAGATGTTAGAAGTCGATAATCTATAAGAGAATTCTAAATAAACAAAGGCCATAAAATTTAATATGTAAATTTGTTTTAGCTCCATGACTAGTCAAATTAATGGTTAAGAAATTATCAAAAACATCGTATTTTTTAGAAAAAATTGGCATCCGTTTTCATGAAAACTGATGGCAAAAATGATTTTATTTTATTTTTTGTGTTTTTTTAAACTTAAACAAAAATTATTTTGTCAGTTTTTGACATTGGTTTTTATAAAAACATATATAAAACGTATTTTTTAAAATTTTTAGAATCAATTTATTTAAAAACTAAAGCAAAAAATATTTTATATTTTTTGGGTGTCGTTTTTTGTAAAACCGGAGCGAAAAATATATTTTTAATCATTTTAGCATTTGTATCCTTAAAAAATAATGGAAAAAATTATATAGAATGGAATTTTTGGAGACATATTTCTAAAAAAATGCTAAAAAACAAATTTAAATCTTCTATTTCACCAGTTTCAAAAAAAAAACACCAAAGAGTATTCACCAATACGCGCGAACAGAATTTCAATTTTTTTCAAAAAAAACACTGTTATCTTTCTAAAATAACACCAAAATTTTCATAAAATGTTATCAAAAATATTTTATTTTACTATATATAAATTCATTTTATCCTTCGTTAATCATTTTTATTCTGTTTTATTCAATCTAGTTTTTAATGTGGCTTCAATACTTAATTTTAATATGGTACCTATTATAATACATTATTTTCTTTATTATTATTTTCCTTCATTTCTAAACAACTCAATTATCTTTTATATAAAGATGATTTTTTCTTATGATCAACTTAAAAATATAAAAATTCAGTTGATATTTACCAACCCTGGTGTAAATTTAATTGTCTATCATCATATTCATTATCGCATGAGTTATACCCTAAATATAAGATATATGATGATAAAAAATATATATCATTTTAATGTAATATCCTAAAACCATTAAAACATGTTTGAAATATTGTGTTTATTTTATTTCATTTAGTTTTTTTGATTTTAATACACGTGTATCATGTTTTCTTGGAAAAGAGTTGTATCAATCAAAATGTTGACATGTTCAACTTAGATGACCATTAAATTTTATTCGTAACTCTTTTTATCTCCACAACCAGTCAGATCAAAGCTTAGAAAATTATATAAAACATTGAAGAATAAAATTTACTTTTTGGAATTAGTTTTTGTAAAAACTGATGACAAAAATATTTTTTTTCATTTATGGTGTCAGTTTTTTTAACCTATGCTGAAACTATTTTTTAACATTTTTTGCCAGGTTTTAATGAATGTAATGCAAAAAAATGATACGAAAAGTTTTTTTTTGCATCAGATTTTTAAAAACCCAATTCTAAAAACAAATTTAATTCATTTTTGGCATCGGTTTATAAAAACTGAAGTAAAAAACATCTTTTTTACATCGGTGGCTTCAACGTCTGTTAAAAACAGATGTTAAAATTAAAAAACTGACGTTAAAGACCTTTTTTCCACTAGTAGAGTTTTTTAAAATATTATTTTTTTAGAAAAAATGATTCTATATGAAATCTATGACTATTAATAGTAATTTTTTGTAATTATTTTAATTTTTAATGATATATAATTTATACAATTAATATAATATGTTCGATATTATTTATTATTTAAATTAATTAAAATTCAAAAATATTATAAATTTTAAAATTGTTTCTAGAAAATCAAGTTTTTAAAACAAAAAACATATACAAAAAACTAATATAAATTTGATGGTAAATTAATTAAGTGCATTTAATATAAATAAATATTATTTATGTTACATGAAATCATATTCCATACATATTGTGTCTTTTATATTACTCAATTTATTAAATAGATAATACATTTTATAAAATTCGATATTTTTTACAATTCACTAAGAAATAAATTTTTTCTAAGAATTCCAAAATTTCACCCAAATTAAATTTAGATATAATGATTCAAAAAAGTTATAATAATTTAAAAAAACAATGTTTTAAAATTTATAAATTTCATCTTTTATATAAAACGTTGAATTTTTTTTTAATTAAAACTATTTATTTTATGATTAAAATTACATAATATTTTTTAAACTAACATAACTATCTAATACCAATTAATGAATATTAAAATGCTTTAATATATCACTACCTTAATTATTTCTATAATAACCCCATTTAGAAATTTCATCCTTACAATTTTAATAGCTTATTAATCGGGTTTCCATAGCAATCCCTCAAATCATTTTTAGATTACCAGGTTGCATATCAACAATATGAATTTCCATCAAACCATTACTTAATAAGTCGCCATATTATGCATCACATTCTCTCCAAGATGATGAATCTGAACTAGTTTTTCATCATAATAATGATTCTCTTATTATAAAACTATATCGGGGATCAAAACATGAGATAAACATGGGAAAAATTTCTGTAACATTGAAATATAAAATTCATTGTGTTCATGAGATACACTCATAGGAAAAGAAACATGATTGGAAAATGATCGAACATCCAATAGGAGTTTTTAAGGGTTGATAAACTTTTACCATATAACCCATTTCTCAAAAAAATCATAACACATTTCTATGGATAAAATGGTTGAACAACACATGATAAAGTACCTTAAAGGTATGGAATTTCCTCAAGTAATCTACATATGTTATCTATCTACTCTTATTTTTACCCATATGTTATTGAATTAATATCACCTTCTTAGCCAGTTCCTCTACTAACACTAGCCACATCATCCTCATTTATGCAAAATCATCACAAAAATATAGTTTCTAAAGCTGATTTACATATAATTCCATAAATGGTTCCATTTTATTATTGGAATTAAAACTATTGTTATAATAATACTCAACTAAAGTATGAGTTTTTTCCCAATGTCCTTGGTAATCCTTTAAAAAATAAGGAATCAAATCATCTATGGATTGAATTTCTTTCCTAGGTTGTCTTCCCATGAAGTAAATTCATATATATTAACATCTTTAATCTAGAACTAGAAAATGTTGATGAATCCATTTTAGTAACTATCATTATACTTTAACATGGTGATAAATCAAATTCTTTAAGGTGAAGTTACCAATATATCTTTTCTTTTCATTCCACCAATAATACTCCTCATGTTATATGCACATCTTATTGATTCTAAGAGTAATGGAAAACATATAACTATAATTTTATCCAAACAAATCTTTTCTCAAATATTAATCACTAGGCATACATAATATTTTTACAAATCATAAAACACCTTCTTCGTCAATATTATGATGTTGAAACTTACCCATCTAAAAATATTATACCATTTACTAAAAACATTGAACCTCTTACTTAGAATATTAATTCTTTGTAACCAATTTTTATGATATTAAAAACCTAAAAAAATAGAGGACGTCTTAGTATCCACAACTTCTAGGAAAAAATTTATCAAAACATTATCAAAAGGGACATGTTCCAAATTTAACATGGTTAACATAGTAATATTTTTTAACTCAAAGAATTCAAAATCATTTTTTACTTTTCTAGGAATGGAATGAATCATGTAATAATAATCCATTATTAGTTCTATCCATATAATTTGTATAATTCCCAATTATTTATCAGTGAATATATACATCAATCTTTTATGATGACTATATATTTCACACCATACTCCATATAAATAATGACTCCAAATTTTTTAATCATAACCAAAATTTCTAAATTCAAATGATATTTAGGGATATTTAAATTAATATTATTCTACATAAATATATACTAAAAAATTTCTCAATCATTCAACATTTTGACACAAACCGGTCCATTTAATGAAGAACCATTGTAGATTAATAATTCGCCATTTATAGAATCTAGTGTCGAAACTAGATCATTCGACAATCATCATTTTCTAGTTAAAATAGATATGGGGTTAAACATCTTTAAAATTATTCCAAAAAATAGTTTTAGTAACCCTATAAGCCAAGAAAACTATGAATATATAGGATATGTTTGGGTATTTTACATTCTTCACGAATTTTTTTTTATATGGTCAATAACTATTTCATGATTAGAATAAAAATTCGTAGAAATAAATTTTTTCTAACCTAAATTCACACTAACACAATTTTCCATATAATTTATTTTATTTTATGTTTTCTAAAAAAACATTTTTACCATTCATATTCCTCGTGGATTTTAGAATATAACCAAATATTAAAAATAAAAACTAGCCCAAACTTGTCCAAGAACTCAATAAAATTTCTATCCATAGAGTGCGTAATTAAATCATGTACATTACACTATCCGAAAATAAATAATTAAAAACACATAGTTCTAATATGTAGATTAAAACATGGTCTTTGAAATTTCTACTTAATTCATTTTCAACTGATGTCATCCTGGCCTTAGGTCAACCATTTAAAAATACAAAGCTTTTTGGTGTTGACAAAATAATTATTCAATACGAAACAAAGGATAATTTTAAATGAAAATTATTTTATTCATTTATATATATTCAATTGAAATATCTATTTACCATATTTATTTTAATAAAAAATAGTATCACCCCTTGGTGATGATCGAGGATGGATTGAACTATTAGATAATGACTCCTAACCATTATTATTTTTTGATTATAATAGTTTAACTTGAGAAATTTGATAAGGGGGTTTAGAAAAAGTCTAACCGTCATGTAGTAATTAAATAGTAAAATCCACATCATGATTAAGAATAAAACAAGGAAAATCATCTAAAAATAAATTTATGAACTTATTTACTACTATAAAATTACTAAATTTGAAATGTTTCTTTGTTTTTAACAATATGAAAAAGGAAACAATCACTGCCATCTAAAAACAATTTCTGAACATCTAGATACATTATAAAAGGCATGATTTCATTTAAAAAATCATTATTAGATTTTAAATATATAATATAATATAAAATAAAATACAATACATATCAAGATTGATATAAAACTCTAGATGTCTAGTTAAAAAAGAATAGAAGGAAAGACTATCGCACCAATAAAAATATAAATATTTCTATAAATCATTGTTTCATTAATAAATCAATCGTATGTTTTCAACAATATTAATATCTTACATTAATTAGGGTATATAATTAATCGATTTTAAAATTTATCATACCAGTGATAATACATAGATTTATAGTAAAATAAGGTGTTGAATAATTTTAATACACAAGTAACATACTTTTCACCACTTCATTTGACATCCCATTAATAAATTTTGTAGTCAAAAATGAATTTTATGCGATTTTATATTTATGATCATGTTGATTTCCATATTGTGAAACCAACATCGGACACACATTGTCATAACGAAACATCTCAATGAAAATAAAAAATCTTACCATTATATGGATATCAGTTACCAATTCATTTATTCTTTAGGATTATTTTCCTTATATTCATTGGGCATATATCTAGAAATTCCACATGTATAACACATCAGTCACTTCAAACGAAATTGTCTAGGGTATTGTTTACAACACTTACCATAGAATTGGAACTTTAATTTCTTACATCCATATTTCATTTTTTCTATTTTTCCACAACACCTTTTATCCCACATTATTCTTATATTCATCATCATGAATAATTTAACTGTATGAAAATTCTATCTCAACTTTTTCAGCACAATGAATAACGTTCTCATATATTTAAAATTCATATTCTTCTAATGATCATCATACACTTGTTTCAATCTTATGTAAAATTTATATGTTTTTATATGGATGTCTCATATAAAATCTAGCATACATGAAGAAAATGTGGTAATGTTTTCTTCATATGATGCTTTATAAACATCATGGTATTGCCTCAATTCTAGTAAATGTGTTTTCATATGAAATAAAAAAAATTATGAAATTTTTCTCTAGGAAATGATCCTGAAATTTTTCACATCCCATCAAATAAAGATCGTATTTATTTCATTTATCATTAATCAAAGACCTAAATCGATCAAATTGACCCAAAAAGGGTTACATAAAAAGAGTTACCTTTTGATTTTTTGAACAATCCATGACATCAAATATCATTTACATAGAATTGATCCATCATTATCTTACCATTTGGTAATATGATACATTGAATGATGGTGGATGTTACCTCCTAAAATAAATCACATTAGATATGTTTATTTATGGTAGATTAGGTTCCTTATGAAATTGGATACCAAAACCATTTATATCATATGTCAACTAGTCCATATGTATAATAAAATACTATATTATAATTATAACAAACTCGGGATTCAAATTTGGAAGGATATTTTCCTATCAGTTCTTTACCACTACAAATTACCTAATTACTTTGTGGGAATAAAATCAAACCACACATAGTTTAGATGATTCAATATAGAAACCACAAAATTATATATCATTTCATCTTGAACATAAGTTAAAATAATTCAATGGAATGATATTAACATTATCCTAACCTATATAGTTATTTATACATTAGTATTATGAAAACCATAAGGACCTATACTTAAGAATTATATAATAATGACTTTTTTGTTAGGAATTTACATTGATTCAATTGGAGGATCATTCCATGATTAGATTTTATAGAATTTGACCATAAATGATAGATAACATAATAATAAAATATAATGTCTACGCTTCGCATAATTGTCCATTTTTTTATAAATATAATAATTTTAAAATAAATCATTGTTTATTTTTCTATAAATATCCACAACATCCATCATGACATCTTGAGTTCCCTTACCCAATATTTAACCTACTGAATAAAATTTTAAAAGTTGGGATGAGAACCAAAATTTATATAAGGGAAATAAGAAAACCCATTAGTCTGGAGAGAAATATGAAAACTCATATATCATTTACCTTTACCTTCAGTGTTCTTTTCATTTGTGAGATAAAACATTTTCACCTGAAAAAACACGTTTTTTAAAGAAAGTATTTAAAAACCACAATAAGAAATTAAAACATTTTCGGTTGACTTAGAGAATCATATTTATAAAACAATTTTAAAAATAATTTATTTTGAAAAAACATATGGTCTAATTATAATATAATAATTGTCACATCCGCCTTTTTAAATTAATTTGGATTTTTATAATTCTTGGCTCTCGGACCTCGAGCCAAGGTCCGGGTCGGGTCCCGACTTAAATTTTTTTTTCGTTTGATATTTTTTACTTGGTTTTGGACCCGTGTGCGCTCACCCCACGGTTGGCAGTAACCACGCAGCTGGATAAATATTACCATGGATAAATATTATTTAGGAGTTAAATAAAGTTATTTTTTTGGAGAAATTTAAATAATTAAATACTTGAATCTTTTGAATGATTTGATAAGAATTTTATATGATATCTCAAGGGTGATTCCAAACTAAAAATATATTCCATTTTTAAATGAGAATATTTCATTTATATTAAGATTAAAGACTTTTTAGATTTAAAAATATATAATATAATATTCATTAATTTATTATGTGAGTATAAATAGTCTGTATAATGTAGAATAAATATAGGGGGGAAATAAATGAAATCACAAACACTAATGTGTGTCAGAATTCATAGAGCCCAATATACTTTCATATCAAGGAGAGGGAAGAAAATTATGAATTTAGGGAGATTCCTTATTGAATAATAATGCTCACTACTCGAGTTTGAAGAAGAAAGATAAGAAAGAAGATCATTCTGGGTCTTGAGTGAGTTTTGAAATCAACAATGATACTTATGTTCTTGAATGTGAACATTTTTATATGTACTAATCCATTTTCTTATGTAGGAGTAAAATCATCAAGAGATATTAAGATCACTATGATAAAGAAAAATGTATTTGATTAATGGATCCATTTTTTGAGAAGTTTTAGTTAATTCTAGTGGATTATTGGGGAATGAATATAATGGACTATGTGTTGATAGGATTGGACTATCCATAGTTGTAGATGATTGTCGAATATAGTGGAAAAACCCATGATTGGATGGATACAAAATTATTGAAATGATTAGGCTTTTATAGTCAAACCTTAAAAGTATTTCATTCTTCTCTATTTATCTCCCAAATAATTACTATAGATGATGTGAATCTATGAAAAACCTTTGAGTGTATCAAGAACATTGACAAGTTTTAGATGTTTAATTAAAAAATATTGGTAAAATTAAAACCACCAATTTACCCCCTCTCATTATTCAATTGTCCCTAGTGTATAACAAGTGATATCTAAGTGGGTTCCCTTTATTGGTAGAAGAAGTTAAAGATAATAATTATAGAGTATAAAAAATCTATGAATATACAACATGTTTATATATTTGGTGGAAAAAATATCATAGCTAGTGGAATATAAATCCCTTCTACCTCTTATCATTTGGATCTAATTCGATAGATGCTTCCTAGATGGTTTTCCACTAATTACTAAAGAAGTTTCCATGAAACATTTTGAAATGTTGAATATGGATAATTATGGAAATGATAAATTTCTATCCTAATCGTCCTTTTATAAAATGTAAACAAAACATTTATGGGGATTTAAACTGCTTGATGATTTCAGATATATTTTTTAGCCATTATAATAGAAATAATAATGTTAATAAAGATAAATTTCAAACCAAAAGAAGAATATTTTAATACATAAAGATAGATGATGACGTGACCATTGAATACCACATTATAAGATTCAAATATTTTATGAGAATAATTTGAGGTTTTAATAAAAATAGTGAAGATTAAATCATTAGTAAGAAACTAATGTAGAACGTTTCAGGTCATTTTAACTGAAAAAATATACCCTAGATGTTAAATAATTTTTGATAGTAGAAGTGACACCCAATATACTCATTTCATTTGAGATGAGAAAATAACTGTATTTTAGCATGAATGAAAAATACGATATTTATTTTAAATCTATGAGAAATGGAAATGAAAAATAATATTAAGTTTTAAGATAAAGAGACTCAGATGATGAAGATGGTGATAAATACATTTAACAAATTATTTCTCTTATATCAAAGAAATTTAAGAAGGTGAAATAAAAACGAAATGGTAAAAAATTACTAATATTTTATAATTTTGATGATATTTTTCACATTTAAAAATATATCCTAAATGTACTAGTTGAATAATATGAATCATATAAATATTTTTAAAAGACACCAAAATTTAAAAAGTGTAAGGATCAGGAGAAGCATACATAGAGAAAAAAAATCTTATAAGAATTAAAATAGAAAGAGGAATAAACTAGATGTTAAAATGATTAAACTAATTTATTTTATCTTGTTAGTTAAAAATTTTATTAATGTATTATTAATGATAATAGTAAAGATAGGAATGAACTTGCGTAAAAGTTGAATAGAAAGTTATAATCTTCCCTTGAGTAGATTACACAGCTCGAGAAAGAATAGTGGAATCTATTAACAGATAAAAAATGGAGAAAAATATTAAGAGGAGTTGGCTAGAAATGAGACAACCTATATTGATGACATATGGAAGAATAATCATAGTGAAGATGAAAAAAATAATTATATCAATGATCCTTAGGATAATTAAGGTACATAGAAAAAGAGCTAGGTATGATTCACTATATGTTTCTTGTTGTTCAGAATCAGGTAGAGAATTTTATAGATTACTTGAACTAGTCAGTTGAAGTTAAAGTTAAATCTCCCAAAGTTGATGATAGGATGGGTCCCAATGGGCATGTAAAATAGTCACCTAACCCATATCAATATAAGTATAATATTTCTAATAGTTCATGTGAAAAAATGATTCTAAACTAATTTGGTCCAAGAATATTGAGATATAATTTTCCATATCAAAGGAAGTGAAGAACATTCAAAGGAAGAATTTAATATAGTGAAATGAAGTATTAAAATATAGCTGGACAACAATGTTAATATTATGAATCGATTTCATATCAAAATGGAAGATCCAAATTTTGACGTATTTTTCTAGTTCTGTGTAAGGTATGGTCAGAAATCCAATACTTTTTTTAAAATATTCCATTACTAAGAATGTTCAAAAAACCATGGGGGTTTCTATGAGCAAGTGAAAACTTATTTCTCAAAGAAATAATCTATGAAAAAACATCTCAATATCTGACCACTCAAAATAGATATGAATGTTTGGATGATTTTTATTGAACGTTTGTATAAAAAGGTCAAAAAGATTAGGAGGTCATGATTATTCTACCAGAATAATTTTTTTATAGAGTGAAAGGGAAGAAATACTAATGGAAAATAATAAATAATTCATATTTTGTTGAAGAGTCTAAGTAAGGAAGTGAGAAGAAAAAATAAGTTATAAAACCAAATAAAGAGTTCTTGAATGTTTTTCCTAACTAAATATCCAAGGATAAACAAATATAAATGGCACAAGTGAGTGCTATGGAGAATGAAAAAAATGTTTTTAGATAATTAAATAAAATATAATGAGTAGTTGTCCAAAAATACTTATAATAAAATTCAATAAAAATTATGTAAAATGTGTAGATAATCAAGAAATGTAACAAAATATAGTCGATAAAGACCACCCGACCATAGATACAATATAAAAATTATGTTTCAATTAAAAGGTAATGAAATTTAATTTACATATGAGGTGGAGAAATATATTCCACACCAAGAATCATTTTTATATAATAAAATGGTAAAGAAACATCTTAAAGAGAAGTAACAATATGTTTGGAATAAAAGAAAAGTATAGTTTGAGAAAATTATATCAGCATTAGTATTACTCCTAATATATAAAGTGGTCCCTCATTTTGTCATTGAACTATTGTTTACTTATGCCGATATGCAGGGAATTGAAAGAGTTGATTGAGTGCTATCACTACTGAACATTAAATAATATGTTCTTCATATTTCATCTCAAAAAACTTGAGGGGAAATATATACGTTCATCCCTTTAGGAGAGAAAAAATCATATTGAGTAATAAAAACATAAAAAACTTTATGAATTAAGAAAATATAGATGTTTTGGAAGACCCTATAAAATTTGAAGAAATAAGTAATCAATCACCCATAAACCTAATTTCTTTTCAATGGTAAACATATTTATGAAGGAGGAATATTTAGTAATTAGAAGTTGAGGAAGGGGTGGATTTTTATGATGTGAACATGATCTGTTTTGATGGGTTTATTAATTTTTTTCGAATGTTAATTTTTTTCAATATAAAACTATTATTTTACAACCCTTAGAAAAAATTCAAAGAATATATCACATGATTGCTTGATTATTGACTACATTGATATCTTTTCTTATGCACTCTTATTTTAAAAAATGATATTCACTTATAGTATAAGGCCCCAACCTTAAACCTTATTTAATCTTGAGTTATTACAAGATTACACATTGAGGATCTTTTTAGGTTTAGAGTTTTAGAGAATTAGATCATAAAACTTGCATTACATTCCACATATAAACAAAGTGGTTACATAAAGATAGTATTCTTCTTTCCCATCAATGGAAACATATTTAAAATAAAACATGGATTCTTTCTTAACACTTCCTTGACACTATCATCATATCATATACCTTTCCCTTGACCTGTGAAAAACATTTCAAAAAACTTGGGATGAGCATAAAAAGCTCAGTAAGGGATATAAAAATATGGAAAGGAAACAAGGGTACATATATACATAAGAATGAAATCATACTTTACCCATAAATCATAAGCACTTTAACATACCTCATCAAATCATGAATAAATCATAGAAATCATAAGAGATAAAGGTAACTTGAGGCATTCATAACATTCTTACATAGGGAGTAACCCACTTGGTTACGTTTGGAATACCCATCACAGTATATTCCCTAAATCTCTTCGGAGAAACCTTAACGTTTCACTCCTTCACGTTACCCAATGCATTGGAGAGCTATATCGGGCTCACCGGCCCTTAGTTTATCACGGAACCACCCATCTTCATAATAATGCCCAAGAACCTCAACATAATCGTATCACATAAAACATGCATAAAGGAAACACAAAATTTCCACCTTTCAATCACAAGATATCAATACAACAAATTGCTATAAAAAACATTATTAAAACCATTTTCAATACCAAAATAAAAGAAAATTAAAACATGGTATTTATTTATCTTTTAAAAAAAGGTATGGCTTGTAGAGGAAGCCGAAACTCAAATAATGGTCACGGCGGCGGAGAAGTCGTTGTCGCCGCATACGTACGACAAAAACATCCCCTTTTGTCGTTTAGTAAACGCTTAATATAAAAAAGATTCTTTTTGAATAAACGTAAAAGTCAAAGGGGTTTATACACCATATAAAAGAAGGTTGTGTATAAAACAAAATATGCCTCAATAAAAGGAGATTGAGACGAAGTCCCATACCTCAGGTCAGACTTGACTCGATCGTTCTTTAATTTCCTGAATAATAAACTTTATTTAATTTCTACTTTCTTAAGAACCTTTTTCAAGTTCATTATTCCATTTATATCACTTATTTCCATGTCATGAACACTATGTAATTATTTTAGTTAATAACGGTCGTTTTAACGATCATTGGTACTTGAGTCAAAAATAAACCCTTTATAATTACAAGTTGTTCATGTGTCCATTATATCCAGAATTATAAACATGATGTATATATCATATATATCCAGTATATACATTCATTTATAATATTACATAATCATTTAGAGGTAATAAATGAAATGCACCGTTCATGGAGACGGTAAGCTGTACGTACGCATGAACGCTACTTTCATTTCTATTTCATATTTTATAGAATGGAATCATAATGATATAAAGGTATATTATAATTCTAGTATAATATCATATATAATATCATAGTTACATCCTTTATACGTCCCACATATGGTATTTAACGAATCAAATCACTTTGAGGGGGCGGTAGTCCGCACTTCCTTAAATGAAGATATCACATTTACCCATAATGGAAACCATAAAGGTATGGACAAAATGAAAAATACAGAAGCTTAAGGAAAACATAAACATATTATATATTATATATAAATATAGTGACATCTTAATGGACACCTTTGAAGGTGTTAAAAGAATGTTGAACAATCATCATTTCGGGAGGCATAAATTCACCATCCACGGAAACAGTATGTCCTTTAGCCATTAGATGAAGGTGTGTGTAAGTGTAGCTCGAATACTTATTATAAAAACATCCTAGTATATTGAAGATACTATATTTGTTACAAAATAAATGAATAAAAAGTTTTTAGTGGGTTGGAGAAGCAAAATAAAACAAAAGGACTCAAGTGAAGACATTACCTTAAAATCGGGTAACTCTCTTTGGTTTGAGCTCAAAGGCTTCCTTGGGAAGACTTATGCCCAAAGTGAGGCTTTAAGGAGTAAGAGAGGGAAGTGGAGAGACAAAATGGGCAGGGTTTGGCCGAGCCAAAGGCTTTGGGAGTGTGGTTAAGGAGGTAGAGGTGGGGGCCTTTTATAAGAGGAGAGGAGGGGCACTCTTGGTAAGTAAAGAAATGTTACTTTATTTGAAAATGATTTTCGGATTCAAAAGGAACCAAATTGATATAATTCGAGGGTAAGGTGATAAGGGTTTTAAATCCACCCATCCAATAGGTTTTGGACATGTGTAGGTCATATATTTTACATTATCATTTCATTTTATTTAAATCCTTTATTAATGAGATAATCGCTGCATCATCATGATATCATAAATAATTTAATTTATTTAAAGTCTAAAAATTATGAAAAAACTACTTTGATGTAGGAAATCTTTTTAGATTTCTAATTAATACTTATAGTCCAAATTATCATTTATTTAGACAAAATTAAAAATATTTTACTTAGGTGATACATTATTTGTCACATTTAACATTCTTTAAAAATAAAAAGATAAAAAGTCACTTTCTCACAAAAGTGATTCCATGGGGCCCCCAAGTTTGGCACAAGGCATCCCATGGTCGGCCATGATACAACCAGTAGCCTTAGGACAAATTTTGTGGTCTTTTTTTATTATTATGATATCATTTTATTATCTTTAACTACATGATTACTCATTAGTCAAGATAATTAAAGATAATTACCATCGTTACTATTCATAATGTCCAAAAATAAAAGAGTCTTAATTACATAATTTGGACCTTATTATTCCAAATATGTAATCAATTTTACCAAATTCCAAACTCATAAATTGCAATAATTGATTTAAAAATAATTCCCGTTGTCAAAACAAATAGCGGGTTTTTTTGAAACAATGTCTATGAAAAGTTTGGCATTAGTTTATGACCAATTACAAAGTGAAATTAATCCTAATAACCACCATTGGATTAAATGGTAAAAATATATTCAGATTACACTTTAAGACCAATTAAATGGATAATCTAACCATATAATTAAATTAAATGAAAAAGCATTTTTGATGTAAAATGTAGTATTTTTCACTATTCATTAAAAAATGAACATTGTCAGAAAAATAACAAAAATTTATCCAATGTAAATTTCAATGTCCCAATAATAATGAATATGTTTATTTTGACAAATATAGATTATAAAATTGTCAAAAGTTTGATTTAAAAAGGGTTTTCCATCAAAAGGCAGTAAAACAATCTTTTAAGAATATTATTGTATTCCATGCATAAGATTGTATTTATTTTCATTTTAAACCTCTAAAACACTATCTTAATCATTAATAGACATAGATAAAAATATCTATTATTCATTACTTACTTGGGATGTTACATCCTTCCCCCCTTTAGAAAATTGTGTCCCCACAATTTATTTACTTATCGAATAAATGGGGGTTCTTATCCCTCATTGCATTTTCAGATTACCATGTTGCCTCTTCCATCATGTGGTTTTTCCACAAAACCTTTACCTGATTAATCACTTTATTTCGTAACACATGCTCCCTATGGTCAAGAATCTGGATCGGTTGTTCCTCATAAGATAGGTTCTCTTCCAGCTGAACTACCTCTGGACTCAAAACATGAGATGGATCTGTCATATACTTCCTCAACATTGAAACGTGAAAAACATTGTGTACCTGAGATAAACTCAGAGGTAAAGCCACCCGGTATGCAACTGATCCCACTCTCTCCAGAATTTCATATGGTCCGATGAACCTTGGACTCAGCTTTACTTTCTTACCAAATCTCATCACACTTTTCCATGGAGAGACTTTAGGAAAAACATGATCACCTTCCTCAAAAGTTAGATCCTTCCTCCTGTTGTCTGCATAACTCTTCTGCCTACTCTGAGCTGTTCTCATGTGTTTATGAATCAGTTGAACTTTTTCTGCCATCTCTTCAACCAATTCTGGTCCCATCAACTTCGTTTCACCCACTTCATCCCAGAAAGCTGGAGTTCGACACCGCTTCCCATATAATGCCTCAAATGGTGCCATCTGTATACTGGAATGAAAAATGTTATTATATAAAAATTCAACCAAAGAAATATATTGGTACCAAATTCCCTAATAATCCATCGAACAAGCTCGTAGCATATCCTCCAAGGTCTGAATTGTTCGTTCTGACTTCCCATCTGATTGAGGATGAAATTCTGTACTAAAATTTAATCCAGTACCCAACGACTTCTGAAGGCCTTTCCAAAAGTTAGAAATGAACCTGGGATCACGATCAGATACAATGGAGAGGGGAACTCCATGTAACCTGGATATCTCTTTAAGATACAAACAGGAAAGTTGATCTAGGGAAAAAGTATCTCGTATAGCAAGGAAATGAGCAGATTTAGTCAAGTGATCAACAATAACCCATATTGCATTATTACCTCGAGATGTCTTCGGTAATACCACAACAAAGTCCATGGATATATTCTCCCATTTCCACTCTGGCACTGGTAAAGGCTGAAGCAACCCTTTCAGTAACTGCCGCTCTGCTTTAACCAGTTGACATGTCAAACACTTCACAGTAAAATCAGCAATATCTCTTTTCATTCCATCCCACCAGTAATAATCCCACAGATCTCTGTATATCTTAGTACTGCCAGGATGAACTGAAAACGGAGAACTATGAGCTTCACATAACAACTCTCTCTTCAAATGTGAATCATAAGGAACACACAATCTCTTCCCAAATCTCAAAACAGAATCATTATCAATGTTGAATTTAGGCAACTTACCTTTCTGAACCATCTCTACCTTTTTCTGCAACTCACTGTCTTTCTTCTGTGCTTGCTTGATTCTATCTGATAGAGATGATCTCACTGATACCTGAAACAAAACAGAAGAACTTCCTGCACCAACAAATTCTATGCCAAAGTTCATCAAATCCTCAACCAAAGGATCACGTTCCAAACGCAACATTGCTAATGAATCATTATTTTTTCGACTCAAAGAATCAGCCACTTTATTTTCTTTTCCCGAATGGTAATGAATTGTACAATCATAATCCTTGATTAATTCCACCCATCTCCTCTGTCTCATGTTTAACTATTTTTGAGTGAATATATACTTTAAACTTTTGTGATCAGTATATATTTCACACTTTACTCCATAAAAATGATACCACCAAATTTTTAAAGAGAAAACAACATAAGCTAATTCCAAATCATGTGTAGGTTAATTTACCTCATGAGTTTTCAACTTTCGTGAAGCATAAGCAATTACCTGATCATTTTGCATTAGGACGCAACCAAGTCCTTTCAATGAATCATCACTGTATATAACAAACTCACCATTCCTGGAAGGTAGTGCTAAAACTGGAGCATTCACCAATCTTCTTTTCAATTCCTGAAAACAATCATCACATTCTTTGGTCCAGATAAATTTAACACCCTTCCGAGTTAGCTTAGTCATTGGACTAGATAACCGTGAAAAATTTCTAACAAACCTTCGGTAATATCTTGCCAAACCAAGGAAGCTACGAAACTCAGTTACATTTCTGGGTCTTGGCTAGTCTTCCAAAACTTTTGTTTTTGTAGGATCAGCAGTTATCCCATCTTTAGAAACAATGTGACCAAGGAAAGAATTTTTTTGCAACCAAAACTCACACTTTCTGAATTTTCCATGCAGTTTCTTTTCCTTTAAGGTTTTCATTATAACCCTTAAATGTCTTTCATGCTCCTCTTTACTTTTAGAAAACACCAAAATATCATCAATGAAAACCACCACAAACTTATCCACGAACTCATGGAAAATTCTATTCATTAAGTCCATGAATACAGAAGGTGCATTAGTTAGCCCAAAAGGCATTAATACAAATTCATAATGGCCATATCTTGTACGGAACGTGGTCTTCGGAACATCTGCTTCCTTTACCTTCATCTGATGGTACCCCGATCTCAAGTCAATATTTGAAAAATACTGAGCTCCCTGGAGCTGATCAAACAAATCATCGATATGAGGCAAAGGACATTTGTTCTTAACAGTGATGTTATTCAAGGCTCTATAATCAATGAAAAGTTTCATTGAACCATCTTTCTTTTTAACAAATAAAACAGGAGCACCCCATGGTGATGTGCTAGGTCGAATGAAACCTTTCTCTAATAAATCTTGCAATTGCTCCTTCAACTCTAAAAGTTCAATTTGAGCCATTCGATAAGGGGGTTTTGAAATTGGCTTAGTATCAGGAACTAAGTCAACAAGAAACTCAACTTCCCGATCTGGTATTATTCCAGGCAACTCATCAGAAAAAACATCAGGATACTCATTTACCACTGGCACATCATTAATCTGAACAGTTCCTTTATTTTCAATGATGTGTGCAAGGTAACAATCATTTCCATCTTTTACAAGTTTCTTGGCCTCTTGATAAGTTATCAACAGTAAAGGTTAATTCTTGTACACAAACTGAAAGTCTTTTTGAAAAGAAACTTCTTTAGCTCTACATTCAATCTTAGCATGGTAAATAGAGAGCCAATCCATACCCAGGATAACATCAAACTCTACTAGAGGTAGAACAGTAAGGTTTGCAAGTAGGTTCTTTCCACAGATAAGGATATGAAGATTCTTATAAATTCTTTTTGCCTCAACATTTCCCCCATGTGTTTTTACCAAAATTCCAGGAGTCATTTCGTGAGATGGTATTCCCATTTTACTCGAAAATGTTTCAGAGTTGAAAGAATGTGTGGACCCCGAATCAAACAACACACTGTCATAATCTGAAAAAACAAACAAAGTACCTGATACAACTTCATTTGATGGCCTGACATCTGCTGAAGTAGTTGCAATAGATTTCACCACCCCTTTCTACTTGTAGTCTAACTGCTTCCCATCACTCAAGCTCTTTGTCGGACACTCGTTTTCATAGTGACCCATCTCATTGCACTTAAAACATTTCACTAACTGTAAATCAAATTTGGTCTTACCTTCACCTTGATCTTTTTTAGTGAAATCACGAGCCTTATGTCCCATCTTACCACATCGGTAGCACTTTCCAGAATTCAGAAGACATTCCCCAGCATGCCTTTTGCCACATTTATCACAAACTGAAAACTTAGATTTCTTACCATCAGACTTTTTTGAAGAATTCTTCCCTTTCTCCTGCCACCTTGGTCTCTTCTTCTACTGGTTGTTATAGAACACTTGATCATCGGCAAACTCCATTTCCACCTTCTTAGCACATCGAACAAGCTTTTCATAACTTTTAAACTCACGAGAATCTAATTCCCTTCGATATTTTGGATTTAATCCTGAGTAAAAAATGATTGATTTTACTATCAAGGTCTCGGATAAAATTTGGAGCATACCTTACCAATCGAGTGAACCTTTCTTCATAGGTAGCCACTGAGTCTTCCTCTTGCCTCAATTCCAAGAATTTTTTTTCCATCCTAAGCCGAACAGCCTTAGGAAAATACTTTTCAAGGAACATTCCATTGAATTCATCCCAGTCGAGAGCATCAATCTCATCAGCGTCCCTGATATTTTTAACCATCGACCACCACTGATCTGCTTCACCCTCCAAACGGTAAATAGCAAGACTAACCTTTTGATTGTCTGAACACCCCATGACATCAAAAATATTCTCCAGTGCTTTAATCCACCCTTCAGCTAGAACAGGGTCATATGATCCTCTGAATGATGGAGGATGTTGCCTCATGAAATGTTCCCCCACTGACATATTCCTCTGCAGTTGATCTGGCTGATCTTGTGTATGGATACCACCGCTATTTATCGCTTGAGTCAACTGTGCCATTACTGCAACAAACTGTTCAGTTCCAATTTTGACCATCTCAGGATGCTGATTCGGAAGGTTATTTCCTTCTACATGCCTTCCTATCACTGCTTCCCTGTTTCCTCTGCGGAAAACCATTCTGAACAAACATGTCTTAGATGAAGCAACATGGTAATCTTCAAACACTATATCACTTCAATTTGACCATAAAAAAATTTGGATAATCATTTAATAGAATTATAACTTCTAAAGTTATCTAAACCGACCTCTGATACCAACTATAAGGCCCCAGCCTTAAACCTTACTTAATCTTGAGTTATTACAAGATTGCACATTGAGGATCTTTTCGGGTTTAGAGTTTTAGAGAATTAGATCATAAAACGTTCATTACATTCCACATATAAACAAATTGGTTACATAAAGATAGTATTCTTCTTTCCCATCAATGGAAACATATTTAAAAAAAACATCGATTCTTTATTGACACTTACTTGACACTATCATCATATCATGTACCTTTCCCTTGACCTATGAAAAACATTTCAAAAAACTTGGGATGCGCATAAAAATCTCAGAAAGGGATATAAAAATATTGAAAGGAAACATGGGTACATATATACATAAGAATGAAATCATACTTTACCCATAAAACATAAGCACTTTAACATACCTCATCAAATCATGAATAAATCATAGAAATCATAAGACATAAAGGTAACTTGAGGCATTCATAACATTATTACGTAGGGAGTAACCCTCTTGGTTACGTTTGGAATACCCATCACAGTATATTCCCTAAATCTCTTCAGAAAAAACTTAACGATTCACTCCTTCGCGTTACCCAATGCATTGGAGAGCTATATCGGGCTCACTCTCCTGTAGTTTATCACGGAACCACCCGTCTTCATAATAATTCCCAAGAACCTCAACATAATTGTATCACATAAAACATGCATAAAGGAAACATAACATTTACACCTTTCAATCACAAGATATAAATACAACACATTGATATAAAAAACATTATGAAAACCATTTTCAATACCAAAATAAAATAAAAGTAAAACATGGTATTTATTTTTCTTTTAAAAAAAGGTATGGCTTGTAGAGGAAGTCAAAACTCAAATAATGGTCACAGCGACGGAGAAGTCGTTGTTGCCGCATACGTATGAAAAAAACATTCTCTTTTGTCATTTAGTAAACGCTTCGTATAAAAAATATTCTTTTTAAATAAACGTAAAAGTAAAAGGGGTTTATACACCATATAAAAGAAGGTTGTGTATAAAACAAAATATGCCTCAATGAAAGGAGATTGAGACGAAGTCCCATACCTCGGGTCCGACTTGACTCGATCATTCTTTAATGTCCTGAATAATAAACTTGAGTTAATTTCTACTTGCTTAAGAACCTTTTTCAAGTTCATTATTCCTTTTATATCACTTATTTTTATGTCATGAACACTATGTAATTATTTAAGTTAATAACGGTCGTTTTAACGATCATTGGTACTTGAGTCAAAAATAAACCCTTTATAATTACAAGTTGTTCATGTATCCATTATATACAGAATTATAATCATGATGTATATATAATATATATCCAGTATATACATGCATTTATAATATTACATAATCATTTAGAGGTAAGAAATGAAATGCACCATTCATGGAGATGGTAAGCCGTACGTACGCATGAACGCTACTTTCATTTCTATTTCGTATTTTATAGAATGTAATTATAATGATATAAAGGTATATTATAATTCCAGTACAATATCATATATAATATAATATTTCCATCCTTTATACGTCCCACATATGGTATTTAACGAATCAAATCACTTTGGGGGAGCAGTAGTCCGCACTTCCTTAAATGAAGATATCATGTTTACCCATAATGGAAATCATAAAGGTATGCCCAAAATGAAAAATACAGAAGCTTAAGTAAAACATAAACATATTATATATCATATATAAATATATTGACATCTTAATGGCCACCTTTGAAGGTGTTAAAATAATGTTGAACAATCATCGTTTCAGGAGGCATAAATTCACCATCCACGGAAACAGTATGTCATTTAACCATTAGATGTAGGTGTGTGTATGTGTAGCTAGAATCCTTCTTATAAAAACATCCTAGTATATTTAATATACTTTATTTGTTACAAAATAAATGAATAAAAAGAGTTTAGGGGGTTGGAGAATCAAAATAAAACAAAAGGACTCAAGTGAAGACATTACCTTAAAATCAGGTAACTCCCTTTGGTTTGAGCTCAAAGGCTTCCTTGGGAAGACTTATTCCCAAAGTTAGGCTTTAAGGAGTAATAGAGGGAATTGGAGAGAGAAAATGGGAAGGGGTTGGCCGAGCCAAAGGCTTTGAGAGTGTGGGTAAGGAGGTAGAGGTGGGGGCCTTTTATAAGAGGAGAGGAGGGGCACTCTTGGAAAGTAAAGAAATGTTACTTTATTTGAAAATGATTTTTGGATTCAAAAGGTCCCACATTGCAATAATTCAAGGGTAAGGTGATAAGGGTTCTAAATCCACCCATCCAATAGGTTTTGGACATGTGTAGGTCATAGATTTTACATTATCATTTCATTTTATTTAAATCCTTTATTAATGAGGTAATCGCTGCATCATCATGATGTCATAAATAATTTAATTTATTTAAAGTTTAAAAATTATGAAAAAAATACTATGATGTAGGAAATCGTTTTATCTTTCTAATGAATATTTATAGTCCAAAAGATCATTCTTTTACACAAAATTAAAAATATTTTACTTAGGTGATACATTCTTTGTCACATTTAACATTCTTTAAAAATAAAAAGATAAAAAGTCACTTTCTCACAAAAGTGATTCCATGGGGCCCCCAAGTTTGTCACAAGGAATCCCATGGTCGGCCATGAGACAACCCGTAGCCTTAAGACACATTTTGTGGTCTTTTTGTATTATTATGATATCATTTTATTATCTTTAACTACCTGATTACTCATTAATCAAGATAATTAAAGATAATTACCATCGTTACTATTCATAATGTCCAAAAATAAAAGAGTCTTAATTACATAATTTGGACCTTATGATTACAAATATGTAATCCATTTTACCAAATTACAAACACATAAATTGCAACAATTGATTTAAAAATAATTCACGTTGTCAAATCAAATAGCGGGTTTTTTTGAAACAATATCTATGAAAAGTTTGGCATTAGTTTATGACCAATTAAAAAGTGAAATTAATCCTAATGACCACCATTGGATTAAATGGTAAAACTATATTCAGATTACACTTTAAGACCAAATAAAAGGATAATCTAACCATATTATTAAATTAAATGAAAAAGCAGTTTTGATGTAAAATGCATTATTTTTTCACTATTCATTAAAAAATGAACATTGTCAGAAAAATACCAAAAATTTATCCAATGTAAATTTCAATGTCCCAATCATAACGAATATGTTTATTTTGACAAATATAGATTATAAAATTACCAGAAGTTTGATTTAAAAAGGGTTTTCCATCAAAAGGCAGTAAAACAATCTTTTAAGAATATTAGTGTATTCCATGCATAAGATTGTATTTATTTTCATTTTAAGCCTCTAAAACACTATCTTAATCATTAATAGATATATATAAAAATATATATTATTCATTACTTACTTGTTATGTTACAGTTTGGTTTAAAAAGATGATTTGAGTGTTTCGGTATAACACCTTGTGGTATTTTCATGAAATTGTTTTATAAATTTTCAATGATTTGTTGAATAATTTGGGTGCTATGTATTTGGTTTGAAAATGTGTTTAGGCTCATGCGCTTTAAATGTATATTTCATCGTGTCGTGCGCTTTTGTATGGTTTTTCACTCTAAGTGTTTTCCAGAAATGGGTTGTTGGCTTGGCGTCGTGTGGTTTTGTTGACACTTTGCAAATTTTTAAAGTGACCTAATAAATAATGTTGATGGTGTGAGTTGTGTTTCAAAATCATGTCGAGGTTTTTCTTTCGTGTTGTTTGTTTGTTTGGTTTGTTTTAAGTCTCTCTTTGTGTGATTTTGGTTTTATGCGTTTATTCCAGCATGTTCGCCAGGTAGCCCCGCGATATTGCTGTCCTCAGCTCGCGCCTGCTTGTACACCTGCGCGAGGCATGTCGCGCCATTGTGTTTGGATAGCGAGCCGAGGTAGGTCCCCCACTACACTTACCTTTAGATTTATAATTTATTAATTGCTTGTTGTTTTATTAATTTTTAATGAATTAGAAATAATATAAGATAATAAATTTTTAAATGATTATTTGGTGTGAAAAGAGCCGTTTATTTTATACCGAACACTTGGAAAATTTTCTTGAGGAGCAGACACGCAGTATTGAAAGAATCCTCGTTTGGCCTTTGAACATAATTCACGGAATTTAAAATTTAATTTTAGTTTTAATGATAAACCTTTTCATCTCTACAAGTGTTTTGGGATTTCTCGAAAAATTCTATTTTTCTTTAAAAGTTGTGAAGGCCAGTTTGGCACTTTATTAAAATAAATTATTTTGGAAAACCCATTCAGGGGTGATCTTTGGTGTGCGTTGATTGCATGAGCTGTATGTGATGTTTTTGCATCGTGACTGATTGTTTGACATTGTTGATTCACCCCTCTTTTATTATATGTGTTGACATGGGAACCTGACATATTGAGTGAATCTTCTGAGAACGATGGCTGCACTAGTTTAGACCACGCACTGGCTAGTGGCCCCATAGCATGGGAATACTGAGTTATTGTTGCTATGGGGATTGGGCCCCTCGGTTAGGCCATGAAGGGCTATGCTGGGTAGTATTATGGGCGTTATGACGTCATCGAGTTAGGGAATGCCTTTAGGATGAGTCAGATGTATAGTATGTTCTGGTTTTTTCATGATCTCCTAGGTTCAAACCATGTTTTTTTAGTGTTTATTTGTATGTGGAGAATGATTGAGAGGTCTAGTCGGTTGCTGGCCCCGTGTGCCACTTTTTCCATTGCCCTTAGTGTGTGTTGCGTGTTGTGTGGTTTTCCCTTTTTACTGACAACTGAAAGTTGAATTTCTAAATTGTTTGCTGCAATGTTTTAAAATTCAATGCACCTACTCCTTTCAAACATTAAGAATTGTTTTTAAATTATAAAGGGCAATGGACTGATACTTGTTTTGGAAATGAAAGTGTGTGTGTGTGAAAACCAATATCTTGTATATTTAGTTCAAACCTGGAATTAATAAATTTCTTTATTTAAAGGTAGTGCATTGGGAATAGATAACAGTCTAGCCTACTGAGTTTTAATACTCACGCTTAGAGCGTTTTCTTGTTTTTAGTTCTGTTGCAGGTTCTAGCTTCAGTTGTTCGCCTTGAGCGACGTTAGTTGTGGTATTGGAGAATGACCCACGGGGTCATGTGGAGCTTTGTTCGTGGTCAGGTTAGTAGCATTGTTGGTTGTTCTTTGTCTACTCGCTTTTGTTCTGTTTATTTTCCGCTGATTAGTTTGTTTTATTTTGGGCCAAATCATTCCAACCTATTAAATTTTGATACCCGGCACTAGTTGTCATCCCGTGGGGATCGGGAACGCCCCTTGGGCCATGTCACGGGCTGGCTCGAGTGACCAGTTCAGGGTCGATATGGGTTGGTTTGTAAAAAATTCGTATCATAGGAGGTTTTTGTTATATGGGGTGTCTGGTAGATGGAGATTAGGTGTGTCGGGACTCGAGAGGTAGGTACGGGAAGGACGTCATGAACCCTCGCCCGTTCCGCACCTTGAGTCGCCAAGGATAGTCTGGGAATTGAATCTTTGTTTCATTCTGGTTTGTTTTGGATTGAGGGATGGAAACAGAGGTAGACCGATGTTACATCGTGATCTCACATGGAGTAGTGACCCATGTAGATTCCAGGTACACGGTTTGAATCCCTCCTAGTTGTTGACGCTTACTTGGGGCATGACCCACTACCATGTCGTTAGGTTAAGTGTGACCGCTAGTCCCTCACTCTGGTGGTTGATGCAAGTTGAGTGTTGTTTCCATTCTGGTTGGTGTATGTTCGTTTTTGGAAATGAAAAAAAAATATGTTTTTGAAAATGAGACTGATTTATTTTAAATGACATTAAATTTATGAAATGGGTTTTAAAACTGAAAGCCTTTGGTTTGGAAAACTGGTGTTTTCTTGGAAATTGGTCGAGAATGGTTTGAGGTGAAACCTCAGGTACTCCTTATGAATGTTTTCACATGTGAGAGGATGTGTGGAAAGTGTGTGTTGGTGCATATGAATGAAAGTGGATGAAGACATGTGCAATGGTTCATGAGATTACCTAGGTGTGTTTGAAATTAAAGGCTTGAGCTTGTTTTTATAAATTGGATCTTAAAGAGAAAAATGGTTTTGGAAAGTGATTTTGGTTTGAAAAGTGGATTTGATATTTGGGAGAGTGGTCTTGAAAGAAAGAGTTTTTGAAATCAAAATGATAAAAAAGGTGGTTTTGGAAATATAAAATTGAACAAGATTTTTGGACAGGGAATTTTGGGTTGTGTTTGTTGTTGTTTGGTTTCCTTTGATATGGTTGTTTTTTTGGATGAGGGTGCTTCATTGATTTTTCTTCGATTGATGTCAGTTTCTGCTTGGTGTTATATATGTTGTTCAGAAATTCCGCCCAGAAAGGTCCCCAGAGTTTTGATGAGTCATGACCAGTTTTTGGTCTTTCTCGGACGTTGTCTGTCCTTCATGGTGATTGGAGTCTGTTAGAGACAGTGCAGTGGCTTGAAGAAGTCAAGCACGTCTTCAGGGTATTGGGAACTCCCGAAGTGATATGAGTGCGTGTTGTTCTGGGTCTGTTTGAAGGTCCTTCTCTGGATGAGTAGGAGTTGTTCACCCCTCCATTACAACAAGTTGGGATGATGTGGTATGTCTTTGAAGCTGTCTTCGTTCAATGGTTTACACTTGTGGAGGGGAAGAAGAAGAAAATGGAAGATCCCATGCGTGTTCAACATGGCCAACAGACGATGAAAGCGTATGTTGACCATTTCAAGGATTTGGTGTCTCCTTTTTTGGGGGGTAGTGTCGTAGGATTTGATGAAGACTCCTCCCTTCAGCAGGGGTCTTTTTCTAGAGATCAAGGAGCGAGTCCTCCCTTTTTGGGAGCATCACTTTTGAGAAGTTTGTGCATGAGGTATTCATTGCTGTGTTGGTTTCCGGAGCACAAACGGTTGGAAATCCACCGTATCCCGTTGCTCGTGAAGGTCCCCCATCAATAGAGATGAGTGTGTTAGATGGATCGGTTTCTAAAGAGTCCTCTATAGTGACTCTGGTTTCTAGTTCGACGGATTTTCCAATGGTGTACCGTCAGTATGGACATTTGGGACATACAAGCCGCTATGTCACACCCCTCAAAAGACGTGCCATCGTGGTGGTTGTCCGGGTCATCTAAAGAAGTTTTGCAGGAAGCGTCTCTTGAAAAAGACACTGCGACTGAACAATTCCAGTGCCTGACTGTGAGGTAGGAGATGCTTCATCCATCAGAGCCCCAGCCATAGGTCTTGGGGTGAAGCTCACGCGCAGTCAGGAGTTACCGGGGGTGGAAAGCCTCATTTCGGATTTTGGGTTCCATGTGGGCAGTGAAACATTTAAAGTCTTTTCGTTCTTGTTTTCCTACTGGTTAAATTTTTGGCGTTGTTGTGAGTTCATTGTTTCATTGTGAAGTTATGGTGGACTTGACCTATTATAATCCAAGAAGTTCCATTCGTATGGACATGGTTTTTCTTAATCGTTTGTTTTCTTAAAAGTGTGTTTGATCCTTGTATATGTTGGTCGTGGTTTGGTGACGTTCGTTTGAATATGTAAGTGCCTGTGGAAGAGTCAAGGTTTGTGGTTATACTTGGGTTCATTACGGGTATCAGGTTCTTTTCTGATGTTTTTCTCTAGTGTGCATGGATATTGGTATGGGTCGAGAGTTCCACGTTTCAACAGAGGTGTTGTCCACTCGTGCTAAAAGTTAGTTGGGTTCGGTTGGGAGTTCCCGCGTCGCCCCCCCTTCCCGGGGTGCTATGGTTGGGTGTTAAATTTCTACGTTAGTTGAGTTCTTCTGGTGGGGAGAACCCTTTCGGGTTCTCCCATTCTCTTGTGCTGTGGTTTATTTTGGTCTCAATCGGGCATGAGTTCTTGTTTTGTCTTTTGCCTGACTGAGTGACATTCTGGGGGCATAAAGTGTCTGTGGTGGGGAGAATTGTCACATCCGCCTTTTAAAATTAATTTTTATTTTTATAATTCTTGGCTCTCGGACCTCGCGCCAAGGTCCGGGCCGGGTCCCGACTTAAATTTTTTTTTCGTTTGATATTTTTTACTTGGTTTTGGACCCGTGTGCGGTCACCGCATGGATGGCGGTAGCCACGCAGCTGGTCCAAGTGTTGTGCAATTGCTCATTTTTTTTACTTCTATTGTTATTGTTTTTTTAATGATTAAAATTATTATTATTAAAATTACTATTGTATTAAGGCTATTATAATTAATTCCTCATCGTCATTGCTATTTTACTATTATCGAAATAATTATTATTTTAATTTTAGGTTATTTTAATTATTATAATCTTTGTTATTGTGAAATTTATTATTATTATCATTTTTATTTGTGTTATTGTTACTATTATTATTATTAATATTATTAGTTCTATTGTTATTATTGTTATTTTATTAAATGAAAAAAACCTAAGCCTAACCCTAGCTACCCGAAGCACCCCCCCTTCCCCACTTTTTTTTCTTCTGCCGCTGTCATCTCCCTCCATCCCTCTGCACACCCAATACCTCGACGTCCGCTGCAACCCCCCCCCCACGCCAGTTCTAGGCCCCATCCGACGCTCTAGTCCAGCATCCAGGACCCCTCGTCGCCCGGTGCTCCCTCCGCCTCGCCCAACCGCCATCCAGAGCCATCTTCGCCGGCCCCGGGAAACCCGCACCCCTTGTCCGCTGCTATACTCCCCTTTGAGAAGACCTACCGCCCAGCCTCCGGCTCCCCCTCATTGGCCCACCAAGATCCTCCACTCCCGGCCACCTCCCGTCTCCTGCTACACCACCCTCCGTCGGGCCGGTTGACCCCGCTGTGCACCCGTTATCCGGTGGCCTCTAGCCCCTACTTAGCGGCACACCCCGACCCCCCCTTTTTCCCCTTGTCGTCAGTGCCCCCTCAGTACATTCCAACCAGCCCTGCTCACTCCGACCACCTCCGAAGACCGCCTCCCAGCCGAACAACCCCAGTTGATTCCGGCCTCACCTCCCTTTCCATTGTTCTCCTCATCTGGTATTTTTATTTATTTTTATTTTTGGTTTTATTATGAAATCAATAACACTCTAGTTCCACGTGTCATTTGTTTTGTGCTTTTTGCTCGGTATTTAGGGTGTTTGACGGGTCCATGAGATTATTTTCTCCCTTCCGTTGATGCGTGGTTGTGTTATCACACCTCCGAGGTAGATTTATTCATCTCTTCCCGTTCCAATTCAATCCATATAAGGTTTGGAGGATCTAATTATTGTTTTGTCCTGATTCGCAACTACTATTTTGTTTTTCTTCATCCAATTCAAGGTATTTTGTTTATGTGAGTCCTGAATACCACTTTGGTCATGTGTTGGTTCTATTTGTGCTGAAATTTGGGTGTTGAGAATTGTTGGAGGGCGTTGGGATCAATTCAAGGTGCGCGCACGCATTTTTTTTCCCAAGTATGAATATATATATATATATAGGCCTTCTGAGTGTGGGTTCCATCATGGCACAGGGAACATGTGCATCAGTTTAAAGATGTATATATATATATATATATGGAAGTGTGTGCGCGCGTACAAGCGAGGTGTTTCTTCAGTTAGAAATTTTCGGGTGGTCTTCCTCGAGATAGGAAAATCCGTGTTTTACTTTCCTTTGCTTGTCCTTGATGCTTGAGGTTTAATATATTTTTGGATGTGTTTCTCTTGTGAACTCTTTTTTTGCCACATAATATTATTTTATAAGTTGTGCAGTTGGTTTATTAAATTATACAAAGGCTGCGAGTCATGTTTTAATATTGTGGTTGTGTACGGTTGGTTTTAAAAGAGGATTCTGGGTGTGTTTTTGGTGTAAAAGCTTTGCGGAACTTCTTGTATTTGTTTTATAAAATATTTTAATGGTTTATTAAATTGTGTATGGAATTAAAAACATGTTTGGGATAGGTTTTGTGTGTGTTTGGTTTAAAAAGATGATTTTAGTGTTTTGGTATAACACCTTGTGGTATTTTCATGAAATTGTTTTATAAAATTTCAATGATTTGTTGAATAATTTGGGTTCTGTGTATTTGGTTTGAAAATGAGTTTAAGCGCATGCGCTTTAAATGTATATTTCATCACGTTGTGCACTTTTGTTTGGTTTTGCGCTCTAAGTGTTTTCTTGAAATGGGTTGTTGGCTTGGCGTCATGTGGTTTTGTTGACACTTTGCGGATTTTTAAAGTGACCTAATAAATAATGTTGATGGAGTGAGTTGTGTTTCAAAATCACGTCGAGGTGGTTCTTTCACGTTTTTAGTTTGTTTTCTTAGTTTTAAGTCTGTCTTTGTGTGATTTTGGTTTTATGTGTTTATTCCATTGCATTCGCCAGGTAGCCCCGCGATATTGCTGTCATCAGCTCGCGCCTGCTGTTACGCCTACGCGAGGCATGTTGCGCCATTGTGTTTGGACAGCGATCCGAGGTAGGTCCCCCACTGCACTTACCTTTAGATTTAGAATTTATTAATTTCTTGTTGTTTTATTAATTTTTAATGAATTAGAAATAATATAAGATAATAAATTTCTAAATGATTATTTGGTTCGAAAAGATCCATTTATTTTATACCGAAAACTTGGAACATTTTCTTGAGGAGCAGACACCTAGTATTGAAAGAATCCCCATTTGTCCTTTAAACATAATTCAAAAAATTTCGAACGTACTTTTAGTTTTAAAGATAAACGATTTCATCTCAACAAGTGTTTTGGGCTTTCTCGAAAAATGTGGTTTTTCTTTAAAAGTTGTGAAGGCTCGTTTGGCACTTTAGTAAAATAAATAATTTTGGAAAACCCATTCAGGGTTGATCTTTGGTGTGCGTTGATTACGTGAGATGTATGTGATGTTTGTACATCGTGAATGATTGTTTGGCATTGTTGATTCACCCATGTTTTATTATATGTGTGGACATGGGAACCTGGCATAATGAGTGAATCTTCGGAGAATGATTGCTGCACTAGTTTAGACCACGCATTGGCTAGTGGCCCCATAGTAGGGGAATACTGAGTTATTTCTGCTATGGGGATTGGGCCTCTCGGTTAGGCCATGTAGGGCTATGCCGGGTAGTATTATGGGCGTTCTGACATCATCAAGTTAGGTCATGCCTTCAGGATGAGTCATATGTATAGTATGTTATGGATTTTTCACGATCTCCAAGGTTCGACCCATGTTTCTTTTAGTGTTTATTTGTATGTGGCGGACGAGTGAGAGGTCTAGTCAGTTGCTGGCCTCATGTGCCACTTTTTCCATTGCCCTTAGTGTGTGTTGCGTGTTGTGTGGTTTTTCATTTTTACTGACAACTGAAAGTTGAATTTCTAAATTGTTTACAATAATGTTTTAAAATGCAATGCACCTACTCCATTCAAACATTAAGAATTGTTTTTAAATTATAAAGGGAAATGGACTAATATTTTTTTTGGAAATGAAAGTTTGTGTGTGTGAAAACCAATATCTTGTATATTTAGTTTAAACCTGGAATTAATAAATTTCTTTATTTAAAGGTAGTGCATTAAGAATAGATATCAGCCTAGCCTACTGAGTTTTAATACTCACGCCTATAGTGTTTTCTTGTTTTTAGTTCTGTTGCAGGTTCCAGCTTCAGTTTCTCTCCTTGAGCGACATTAGTTGTGGTATTGGAGAGTGACCCACGGGGTCATGTGGAGCTTTGGTCATGGTCAAGTTAGTAGCGTTGTTGGTTGTTCTTTGTCTACTCGCTTTTGTTCTATTTATTTTCCACTGCATAGTTTGTTTTATTTTGGCCCAGATCATTCCCAACTGTTAAATTTTGATACCCGACACTAGTTGCCAGTCCATGGGGATCAGGAACACCCCTCAGGCCATGTCACATGCTGGCTCGAGTGACCGGTTCAGGGTCGATCTGGGTTGGTTCGTGACAATAATTACGAAATTTATAAGAGATCTATAATAGGGAATACCTATCATATAATCTATATTGGGATCACCCATTATTGAAGAGTTATAATGGGACTAAACTCTTTGAATAAGTTATATTGGGCTCACTAATGAGCTATAATGGGGATAAATCTTTCGTATATGTCGTATTAGTCTCACATATTACATATAAATTTGAATTAACATATCATGAAAATAAAACATTCTTTATAAAACTCTTTTAAATTATATTTTAAAACTTATGAAAAAATTATTTAAAGAAATCAAACATTATTTCAAAACCCATTATTAATAATTAAATATACAAAATAAAGGGAAAGGGGGTTTTTGGGTGAAGAAAAAACATGGTATCTAAAAAAGGAATCTAAAAATAAAATAATGGCCATAGTGGTGGAAAATTCATTTTCACTATTTACTTTAATAATAGAACATTCCTTTTATAATTTTTCAATATGTTACGTCCAAAACACATAAAAATATTCCTCTAGAATTTTTTTGAAAATAAAGTAAAAAAGAGGCTGAAAATTCAATTTATGAATCTTTTATTTATATATAAATAATTTCACAATATCATTTTACAAAAATAGACATGAATTAGTAGGTATTAGAAGGAAAAAAATATATAATTTTTTTAAAGAAACGTACCATGTCACATTTGATATATTTGAATCCTATTCACCATGAAAGAATAACTGTAAAAATGTATAAATATCATGTTAATTGGGAATATAATGATATAACATTTCAAAGGGCTTTATATACACTTCATAAAAGGTTATAGGTTTGTAATATAAAAATATTTCTCAATGAAATGAAATTGAGATGTTATTTTGTAACTTTATTTTTCCATTCCACGTGTTTATTTATCATCATGAATAACAATAATATGTTAATTAATTGCATTATTGAGTTTATTTTTACTTTTATTTTTACTTATTAGAAATTTATATACAATTACTTTATTGATTAAGGTTGCATAATATGTTTTTACCATATTTAGAATTTTAAAACAAAATGACTTTGGTCGGTTGAATATGGTCAAAGAGTTAATTATTTAAACATATCGAGAATAATAATAATAACATAATAATAATATGTATCAAAAAATAATAATTTTAAAATAAATCATTAATTTTGGTTTTGAAAAATTAACTAACATTTTGATCATGGAGATTGTAGGCCATTCGTACGCACATGTATCTTTTGAATTTTTTCAATGATCGTTGTGGAAAAAAGATAAAATAACATTTATCTTTTTAGAATATAATAATTTAGTAAATTAAATATTAATTAATTATATATACTTATATATATATTTCATTCTTTATTGTGTTGATGAAAAAAGGAATCATATTTCTTTGATGTGGTATTAGTTAACACACCCATTAACGAAGTAATTACTTTTTTAGGGAATGAAAACATAAGAAGGAAAATGCTATATTATATTTATAGAATAAAATAATTTTTCATGTGTATCATTAATATTTTATCTTCTTCATATATAATTCTATTCTTTACACTGATTACATTCCAGGTAATGTTTTAGTGAAAATCGAATCACATCCCTTTATGAGGTCGTAGACCACCATAAAAATGGGCGACATTATCGTATCCCCTAAAGTATGAAATTATCAAAAAACAAAATATGATATAATTACTAAAATTTTATATTTGTATCATATATCATATATAAAATTCATATCCATCACTATAAAAAACCATGAATGTTGGTAATGGAAAAACGAATGACATCGTTTCGCCAGGCGGTAGTCCTCCATACACATGATTGGTAATTATGTAACCTATTTGATTAAATTTGGAAGGAATTTAAATTATTTTATTAAAACAACAGCTCATTAGATGAAATATACTATGAAAATTATATGATCATGTTTTAGGAATAATTTATGGAGTTAGGGAAAGAAATAAATTAAAAATTCTCATTGAAGAACATTTCCACCATTTCAGGAATCCTCCATGGGTTTCTACTAAAGACTTACATGGATGGATTTATTCCCACTCTATGTCTTATAGTATGGGATTATGTACTTTTTCTAGTAATTGGGTGAGATATTAGTTGAATAAATGTCTTTTTATTGTTTTAATAGAGGAAGAGAGTGGGTGGACTTTTTTATTTGGGGTAGAGGGTACACTATGAATTCTTGAAAATGATTCTGTGTTCCCACATTTCTCATAGGCAAAAATATTCCATAATGAACCATTATAGAACAATATATGATTAATTATAGAATAATTGAATGAAATTAGTTTTTAAATTATTGTTTATTTCATTTATACCCCTGAATTTTTAGTTTAACCCTCTTCTAAACCCTTTTTTACCAGAACCACAACAATTAATTTTAGTATTTTCAAAATGAATTTGGGTAAAAAGTTTTGTTTTTCATATTAGAATTTATAAATTATAAAGATTTATAATATTGAATCAATTTTCTGTTTTTTATTTGGATGATAAATAAAATTATTTTATATTAACCCTACACACAAGGCAAGTCAATAAGTTTTAAGTAGTTTATTTTTTGAGAAAAATATGATTTGGTATTAACTTCATGACTCATAATAATTATTTTATGAAGCTCAATTAATATTTACACATAGATATTATGTAAATTTCATATAAATATATCCATGTGAGGGATTGTTTTTATTAATTAAAATGGATAATCACTATTCATTTGAAAACAATTTTTTTTAAACCACATTTTTAAAAGTAGAAAAAACATAAAATAGAAAAATTGTAAACAATATTAAAAATTAATTAAGTCAATTAAATAAAAAATAATAATAATTTAGTTTATTTGAATCATATTCAAAATATATTGATATTTCAATATTACATAATTTAATAAAAACATATTTTTTATAATAAATTATATTTCTCACTATTCACTAGAAAAACATTTTATAAAAAAATAAATAATTTCACCCAATGTATATTTTTTTGATTATTTAAAAAATGATATTAAATTTTTAAAATTAAAATTATAACATATATATATTAAATGTTTACATAAAAACTTATGGGAAAATTATTTAATTACAACTATTTCCTTCATAATTAAAAACTATATAATATATTTATAACAAATATAAGAATCTTATTTATATAAATAAGTATGAAAATGATTTAATCTATCATTATATGGGTTGCTAAATTATGAATGTTAAAATTACACTATAACTATAGATGATTCAAATAAAAACGAAAGAGTCCTTAACAGTGTGTACCATATAATAGTGTTACCATTCATTGGTAATAATATGGAAGAGATCAATGATACTAATTACATTCCATATATATATAGTCCAAAAAATGGTTGAATAAAACCCACATTGCACTAACTCAAAAATTGTAGTTTTCCATCAAAAAGTGAATGAAATGTTGAATTATGATGATAGTTTGTAATCATTACTCATTATAGAGGTCATAGTCTTAAAAAGGAGGACTTTTAGTGAGAAATTGTTGGAGTTATCGTCAGATACATTGACAAAGATGATAAATGTTTTTTATGCCAAAATTCTATAGTAGTTCCTATTCTACCCATCATTCTTAGGTCAAAACTTCTCACCAATTCAAGTGGATTTGGTAATTTTGTATTTAATGAAGTTGGACTTCTCAAAATTCTCTAAAACATTCCACTCCTATTAGAAACATGAAAAAATAATCCATTAAGAAATGAAGCTATTGAAAAAAATAAAAATACCCCATCCATTTGTTTTATGGGTAATGAATATCAAAGGGCCATATCCTATAGTTATATATATGAATTTTATGTACACCCTTAATATAAGGACTCGACCTTAAAGAATTATATAATATTGAATTAAAAGAATAATTCACATTGTGTATCTTTTCAGGTTTAGAGTATTAGAGAATTAGGGAACAACTATTACATATGAAATTTAAAATTACACTTAGAAACTACTAATCAGTATCCATTTTTTATAATATAAATACTCTTAAAAAGTAACAAGTCTAGTTCCATGATTTAGATAGTAGGACTTTTCCTTGATCTCAACCTTGACCCTATTCATCATTATGTCATGTGGAATAAATTCAAAAACCTGGGATGAGCATGAAATGCTCAGTAAGCGTTATAAAATAAGGAAAGAAAACATTACCCCATAAATAAATACAATTAAATGAAACCATAGTTTTCAATCATAACATACCTTATGAAATAATGAGACTTATGAATAAGACATGGAAATAATCAATTATAAAGGTAACTTGTGGAATACAAAACATATTTAAATTGTAGCTATTACAACTACATAGGTAGTTTGTAGAGACCCAAAGCTTGAAGTACATGGACATTACATTTCTTTTGCGGAATACTTAGTACAGAACAAAAACAAACACCAAAGGACCGTAATAGTTTAGTGTCTTCGGAAACTCAGAACATAATCTTGTAATCATGGTGAAAGATCTTCAACATATCCCATAAAGATCTTTCCCTTTTGTTTTCTTACCTAAAACCCTTCTTTACATCCTGGGGAAAATAAAACATACAAAGGGTGAGCTCAAATTCTCAGTAAGGGTAAGCATCGATATAATAAAACAAACCATATACATTTGAACATAAAAACATGAACATAATGATTAAGCATAGAAATCTTGAGCAATGACATAAAACCTGGCAGTACGTAAGGCATAGATCATAATGGAACATCTATCATGATAAAATATCTTGGAAATAAAACATGTAATTGTAGAAAACATTAAGCACGTGATATGATTTCCATAGTATCCAAGGAATTTCTGCCAAGACCATCTTAGTGGACAAAGTCCCTTTCTGAATCGAGTTCACTCCTCGTTCCAGTCTTGTAACACTGAACCGGATTAACTTAACTTTACAACCATGTCTATCTCATGAGATATAAATCTTTACCCAATGCATTGGAGGGAGATATATGTCCCACCCATCTCATAATGAAATCATTCTTACTTGTTCCATAAAATAAACATAATTCATTCATCATAACCCAAAGAATAAAAATAGGTTTCATAAACATCACCCCATCATAACGTAATCCATATAAAACAAATGGATATAATTTCATCATAAGAATAATAAAACCATTTAAATAATAGAGACATTATAATGGAAACATAAACATGCTAAATAATGTCATCTTAGATGGAAAATAGTTTTGATAAAACACTTGAAATGAATTCTTGAGGAAAATATCTTTTCTCCTTAAAATTCATTTTCCATTCACAAATGCCACGCAATTTAAAAAAAAGGATTTTTCTGAAAATAGTCATGAAATATTTTACCGTAATCTTCATGAAAATATGGCGATATGAAACTGTAAAAATTCATTTATGCCGTATAAGTAAAAAAATATTCTTCTTGTACTTTTGTCGGAAAATTCAAAAAATATCATTGTATAGTAAAGAAAAGAAATATTCCTTCCATAACATGTAATTAATGTAAAAAATGGGTAAAAATTACATTAAACATACATGAAAACATATTTATAAAACATGTACATGGATGATAACAATAACCCCAGTAAATACTTACGAATAACAATCTCGGATAAGAACGAGATTGGAATAGTTATCCCTTAACTTTGGTCTGATATGCTTCGTACGTATCCAAACCTCCTGTATAAAGATTTAAATATTTTCATTTACTTATTATAGAATCATATTCATTGTTACTATATCTTATATGGTTTACTTATGACTCTATATTACCCATTCTTTTGTAATTTCAATGTTAAAGCAGCGTTTTGGGTAAAATATTTTCATTTATCGTCCGTGTTTTGACTTGTAATTATTAATATGATTACTTAGATCATGATTACTTAATTAAATAATATAAAACATGATTTATATATAATATATATTCAGAATATACATATATATAATAGATCAATAAATGGAAAGAAATACACCGCTCATGGAGATGGTAGGCCGTACGTACGCATAAACGCTATTTTCGTTTCTTTATTGAATTGAATGAAATTAAGTAGATGAACTAAATATATATATACATATATAAAGTAGAATTATAATGTCATATATTTCATTATTACTTATTATATATACTTTATAATCATTCTTCAATTGTTAACATGGAAAATGAATCTCATCGCGTCGTGGGGTTGGTAATCCGTACATGCACACGAGTGATGATATCATTCCCATATTTATTTAATGGAATTAGATTGGATGATATAATATCTTATAATTAGTATGATTTTATAATAATCATATATAGTTATCCTTTACACCATTATACACATCTAACTAGGGTGGTGGTGGAAAAACAGATTACACCACGGTGTGGAGACGGTATTCCGTATGTACGCACGCGCGGTGATTTATTTTTTCGTAGGATAGATAGAAGGTGAAATTGGGTTTTTTAATACATATAATAACATATAAGTATATGAGTTATACTGATGTTATTACTTCAAAATGAAACATCTAAAGAAGAGTAAGTAGAAGAAGAAAGAAACTTGAAAGAGTCGGTAGAAGAGATTACCTCTTTCTCGACGCACCTCCTTTAAACTTCTTCTTAGGGAACTAGAGTTGGTCTTCTGAGAAGGCCAAAACCTATAAGATATAACTATAGAGGTTGAGAAGAGTAATTGTTAGGGTTTTTACATGATTCAAGGCTCAAAAGGGTGTGAAGAGAAGAGGGAAGGGGCACCCTTTTTATAAGAGATAAGAGGGGCACCTTAGGAAAACATAAAATATTATTTTATAATAAAGTCATATTCAGTTTTTAATAGCTCCAAAGTGATTTATTTCGATGATAAGGTGGGGATGGGTCGACATAATCTCAAAAAATAGGTTTTATACAAGTTTATGTTACTATTTTATACTTATCATTTAGATTTAACTCTAAGTTAAATAATTTAACTTTTACCGTGTCTTTTTGTTTTCTTACACTATATGGTTAATAAACTTACTATAACAATCCAAAAGAACCCCAAGTGGTTCATTATTAATATATATATATATATTCATATTTAATTAATTTGGCTGAAACATAGTTTTTTAGGAATAAAATAACAATTAATAATATAATATTTTTTTAAAAAATTATTTTATGTCAATTTTGACACTATTTGGCAATTGATTTTTGTGAAAATCATAACAACATGATAATTTCTAAAAGAGTTAATTGAATCAATACTAACATGTCATATTAACCTAAAAAAATAGTGTCATTCATAAAAAAATCTAAAATTACATTTAATTGGGTATTTATAACATCAATTATGATAATATATAATTAATAAGGTAATTTCTACATCATCATTGTGTCATAAATAACATAAATTATTTAATGTATAAAAATTATAAATAAAATAAAATTATGTAGGATATCTTATTTTCTTTCTAATGAATATTTATAGTAGAATTTATCTTATGTATAACCCTATATTAAAAAATTTTTAGTTATTAAACTTTGATTTTAACTATTTTAATTATACTTTAAATAAAATAATAATAAATGTCCTAATCTAATCTAAGTGGACCTAAAGGGTAATATTTTATCCCTAAGGTTTTTTTGGTCGAATTAAACTTATCCAATAGAATTATTGCATGTGTTAGGGTAATAATAATATCATTTTTACCCTTAATTACCCTATTTCCTTTTAACCGTGGTTAATAAAAGTAAAATGTTACTATTTACAAAAAATTATTTTTATCTTATTGAACCAAATTTTTCTCCTTGATATAAACCGTGTCACTCATATTTTCTAAATTCCACTAATAGAAGCTGTAAAATTATGTTTTATGTAAATTTTCAAACTCTCCTAGGATGTGGGTAAAAGTTAGTGAAAAGTTCAACAAAATTTTTATATGTATAAAATTATTATAAAATGAGTCCAATGAATTAAATTGAACATATATAGGTATTATGTGTCAATTTTGACCTAAAATAAATTTAAATAAAATAAATAATTATTTATATAAAAATTCGGTTATTAAATAGTAACACAGTGTTTTCACTATTCCTCAAAAATTGAAAGTTTTCAGAAAAAAACCAAAAAATCACCGTAGGATAATATTGATATTCCAAATCCAAAAATGAAGTCCATTTTGAAAAATTAAATTTTAAAATTTTCAAAAATAGGGTATTACTATTCATAACGGCTAGTTTATATAACATTTTAATAACATATCGTTGTATAGTGAAACTCTGTATTGCGTACAACACACGCTATCGTGGAAGGTCATGATTGCATGTAACACAAACCAAGTTTGGGAAACGTGTATTTCAAACTCATTTTTTGTAGCTTACATCACAAGACATCGATGAAATTAAAAATAACATTTTTCATAAAATCTAGGGTTTCCACATTCTACCCCCCTTAAAATGAATTTCGCCCTCAAAATTTGTCGGGGTTATAAATGGTTTAGTACTCGAATGTTTTAATAGAAACCCACATCATAAAAATGAATACCAAAACTTATCTTTAAATACTAAAGTAAAATTGTTACCCAAATTTACAAATCACTGGGTTTCCACATAGGAGAAAATAGGTGAAAATATGGATATGGAAGAGAAATCTAACCATCATGTTCTGATGGAGAGTAGTAGAGAACATGACTATGAAAAAACCAAAAGTCACAAAGTCATAAATTTGTGATGATCTAAGGTACCATTTGATTCATCGGATATAAGGGAACTAGGACAACATTTTTGGATTTCAAGATGATGTCCATAAAGTTGATGAATTTGAATTAGAATAAATACTTTATATCGGTATAATCTCACCGTTGTTTGTTCCTTGAACAATTTCCACTTCATCTCTTAATGAAATGATGTTGAATTTTTCATTTGTGAAGTGTTAGAAAATCATGTGATAGAATTATGGGATATTCCATATGTCTTAAACAAAAGGTTAGACAAAGTTATCAAATATACGCAAGTCTATCTATGGTGAGGTTAATTGTATATGATTCCAAAAATGGACTTATACTTCATCTATCATACTGCTTAATAAAACTAGTCTCTACTAAATAGGGACTTCATGTAGGCTAGTGGTAGGAAATAAAGGCTTGTTGCACTTTGGCTGTGGGTTCGATTCCCACATCCTTGTCCGACGCGAAGGGTTGTCACCCGTCCTGCATGTTGTCCCTTTTTTTAAAACTACATTATAATAACATTCCTGCAATAAAATAGAAAAAAGTTCTAGACTTAAACAATATTATCTTATGTCTAACTTAATTCATTCAAATCTTTAGGCTTATCCAAAATACTTCTGTCCAAGATCATAATATAAAGAAAACAATTACTAGAAATGTCATCTACCGAGCATGTGAATACCATCATTTATCCCCATATATCATATGATATATCTTGTTGGTCACATTCCAAACATGTGAATGCCTTAATCATGTATTCTCTTGAACCATAGTGAAAACATTAATGCTGTCACAAGGTAACTTTTTCCATATACCAAAATCCCAAAAATTCTATATAATCAAACCATGATATCACTTTTTCCTTATATTAGTCATGAGCTAATTAATACTATCAAACATTTAATTATCTTATTATCCCTTATTTATGTGCATATTAGGTGATTTCCAAAAATATCTGAATAACCTTTCATTGTTACCAGTTCCATTCAACATATACTTTCAAAACTCAAGAAAAGGAAACAGTGTAACAATCCTTAGATTTTTCTTTATTCTATAGTACCATACATTATTCTTGATTACACTACCTTCTTAAAACATTGACTGAGATTCATCCTTTCTTCCATCTCATATATCATTTGTAGAATCTTCATCATCATCCACATAAATATTACCCATATGATCATGTTGATTATATTTATGAGATTTTCCCTTTGGGAATTGGTTTGAATAATGCCCATGCATTCCACATTTAAAACCCTTAACCATTTTTGATGTCTTGGAAATACCATTTTCCTTGTCCATGGTGTTAACTGAACCTTTTAATTTTCACTTACTATATTTGTGTCCTTATTTTCCACACCCAAAGAATCTTCCAGTTCCTTTGAAACAATCTCTCTGAGCCTCTTTCCACATGATTTATTTAGGGAAATTAAAATTTTTTTCCTCTATGATCATCATGAAACTCCATATTTATTTTATTATCTGAGTCTGGAAACTTACCAAAGTTGAGATTATTGATCATATTATGAGATTTCTGATTAGACATAATAATGATATGTGGACTTCCAGATCCAATTTCATTTGGTTGCTCATGAATAATATCATTCCATTTTCCATCAAATCCTCCATTATTGTGAATCTTCATGTTTCCAACCATTTTCTAAATCCCAAAAAGAATAGTGTGAGAGGGAAAAATCATAATCAAGGGGGATTACCTTTAATATATAACATCATAGGTTTAATACTAATATTGTTTCTGTAATTCTAGGACTATAACCTATACTAATATGTAACCTTAGAGACATCCCTAAAAATACCTTAGAAATATCTCTAGGGATCTCACTAAAGTTTTCGCATCCTAGTTTCCAAAGGTTGACTAAACCGAACCTCTGATACCAACTGTAGAGACCCAAAGCTTAACGTAAATGGATATTACATTAATTTTGTGGAATACTTAGTACATAAATAAAAAAACACCAAATGACCGTAATATTTTAGTGTCTTTGGAAACTCGGAACATAATCTTCTAATCGTGGTGAAAGATCTTCAACATCTCCCATAAAGATCTTCCCCTTTTGTTTTCTTACCTAAAACCTTTCTTTATATTCTGGGTAAAATAAATCATATAAAGGGTGAGCTCAAATGCTTAGTAAGGGTAATCATGGATAAAATAAAACAAACCGTATACATTTTAACATAAAAAAAAGAACATAATGTTAAAACATCGAAATCTTGAGCAATGACATAAAACATGGTAGTACGTAATGCATAGATCATAATGGAACGTCAATCAAGATAAAATAGCCTGAAAATAAAACTTGTAAATGTGGAAATACATTAAGCACATGATATGATTTCCATAGTATCCAAGGAATTTCTGCCAATACCATATTAGTAGACAACATCCCTTTCTGAATCGAGTTCACTCCTCGTTTCAGTCCTGTGACATTGAACTAGATTAACTTACTGTTCCAGTCATGTCTATATCATAAGATATAAATCTTTACCTAGTGCATTGGAGGGAGATATAGGTTCCACCCATATCATAATGAAATCATTCTTACTTGTTCCAAAAAATAAACATAATTCATTCATCATAACCCAAAGAATAAAAATGGATTTCATAAACATCATCCCATCATAACATAATCCATATAAATCAAATGGATATCATTTCATCATAAGAATAATTAAACCATTTAAATAATAGAGACATTATAATTGAAACATAAACATGATAAATAATGTCATCTTAGATGGAAAATATTTTTGATAAAACACTTGAAATGAATTCTTGAGGAAAATATCTTTTCTGCTTAAAAATCATTTTCTTTTCAAAAAATGCCACGAAATTTTAAAATAAAAGGATTTTTTTCAAAATAGTCATGAAATATTTTAGAGTAATCTTCCTGAAAATAAGGCGATATGAAACCGTAAAATTCCATTCATTCCGTATAAGTAAAATAACATTCTTCTCGTACTTTTGTCAGAAAAGTCAAAAAATATCATTGTATGGTAGAAAAAAAGAAATATTCCTTCCATAACATGTGGTAAAAGTAAAAAATGGGTTAAAATGACATTAAAAATACATGAAAACATATTTAGAAAACATGGACATGGATGATAACAATAACCCCAATAAATACTTATGAATAACAATCTCGGATAAGAAGGAGATTGGAATAGTTATCCCTTACCTTAGGTCTGATATGCTTCGTACGTATCCGAACCTCCTATATAATGATTAAAATAATTTTATTTACTTATTACAGAATCATATTCATTGTTACTATATCATATATGGTTCACTTATGACTTTATATTACCCATTTATTTGTAAATTCCATGTTAAAACAACATTTTGGGTAAAATCTTTTCATTTATCGCCCGTGTTTTGACTTATAATTATTAATATGATTACTTAGATCATGATTAGTTAATTCCAGAATATAAAATATTATTTATATATAATATATATTCAGAATATACATATATATAATAGATCGATAAATGGAATGAAATACACCATTCATGGAGACGGTAGGTCGTACGTACGCATGAAGGCTGTTTTCATTTCCTTATTGAATTGAATGAAATTAAGTTGATCACATAAATATATATAGACAAAAATCCAGTATAATTATTATGTCATATATTTCATGATTACTTATTTTATATACTTTATAATCAGTCTTGGATTGTTAACATGGAAAATGAATCTCATCGCGTCGTGGAGACGGTAATCCTTACATACGCACGAGCGATGATATCATTCCAATATTTATTTAACGGAATTGGAGTGGATGATATAATATATTAGAATCAGTATGATGTTATAATAATCATATATAGTTATTATTTACACCATTATACCCATCCAACTAGGGTGGTGGTGGAGAAATAGATTACACCACGGCGTGGAGATGGTATTCCATACGTACCCACGTGCGGTAATTTATTTTTCCGTAGAATGGATAGAAGGTTAAATGGGGTTGTTTCATAATTATGGTAACATATAAATATATTATTGATACTGATTTTATTACTTCAAAATGAAACAACTAAATAAGTAGAAGAAGAAAGAAACTTGAAAGAGTTGGTAGAAGAGATTACCTCTTTGTCAACGCACCTCCATTAAAATTCTTCTTAGGGAACTTGAATTATTCTTTTGAGACGAACAGAACCTCTATGATATAACTATAGAGGTTTATAAGAGTAAATTTCAGGGGTTTTCCGAGCTTCACGGCTCAAAAGGGTGTGAAGAAAAGATGGAAGGGGTGCCCTTTTTATAACGAAGGAGAGGGGCACCTTAGGAAAACTTAAAATATTATTTTGTAATAAAGATATATTCGGTTTTTAATAGCTCCAAATTGATTTATTTCGATTCTAAGGTGGGGATGGGTCAAAATACTCTCAACCAATAGGTTTTAGACAATTTTAGGTTACTATTTTATCCTTATCATTTAGATTTGACTCTAAGTTAAATAATTTAACTTTTATCGTGTCTTTTTGTTTTCTTACACAATATGGTTAATAAACATACTATAACAAGCCAAAATAACCCCAAGTGGTTCATTATTAAAATATATATCCTTATCTAAGTCATTTGGCCGAACCTTAGATTTTTAGGAATAAAATAACAAATAATAATATAATATTTGTTTTAAAAGCAATTTTATGTCAATTTTGACACTATTTGGTAATTGATTTTTTGTGAAAATCATAACAACATGATAAGTTCGAAAAACGTTAATTGAATCAATAATAACATGTCATAGTAACCTAAAAAATTATTGTAATTCCTAAAAAGTCTAAAATTACATTTATTTGGGTATTTATAACATCAATTTTGTTAATATTTCATTAATGAGGTAATTACTGCATCATCATTGTGTCATAAATTACATAAATTATTTAATATCTAAAAATTAAAAATAAAATAACACTATGTTGTAAATATTTTTATATTTTTAATTAATATTTAGAGTCGAATTTATCTTATGTATAACCCTATATTAAAATTTTTCAGTTATTAAACATTGATTTTAACTATTTTAATTCTTCTTTAAATAAAATAATAATAAATGTTCTAATCTAATCCAAGTGGACCTAAAGGGTAATATTTTATCCCTAAGGTTGTTTTTGGTCTAATTAAACTTATCCAATTGAATTTTGACATGTGTTAGGGTAATAATAATATCATTTTTACCCTTAATTACCGTATTTACTTTTAACCGTGGAAAATAAAAGTAAAAAGTTACAATACACCAAAAATTATTTTTATCTTATTGAACCACATTTTACTCCTTCATATTAACCGTGTCTCTCGGGTTTTCAAAATTCCACTCATAGAAGCGGTATAATTATGTTTTATGTAAATTTTCAAACTCTCCTAGGAGGTGGGTAAAAGACGGTGAAAAGTTCATCAAAAATTTTATATGTTTAAAATTATTATAAAATGACTCCAATGAATTAAATTGAACATATATAGGTATTATGTATCAATTTTGACCTAAAATAAAATAAAATAAAATAAAAAATTATTTATATAAACATTCGGTTTTTAAATAGTAACCTAGTGTTTTCGCTATTCATCAAAAATTGAAAGTTTTCAGAAAAATACCAAAAAATCACCCTAGGCTAATTTTGATATTCCAAATCCAAAAAAGAAGTCCATTTTGAAAAATAAAATTATAAAAATTTCAAAAATTGGGTATTACTATTCATAACGGCTAGTTTATATAATATTTTAATAACATATCGTTGTATAGTGAAACTCGGTATTGCATACGACACATGCTATCGTGGAAGGTCATGATTGCGTGTAAAGCAAGCCAAGTCAGGGACACATGTAGTGAAAGCTCTTTTTAGTGTAGCGTACAACACAGATCATCGATGAAATTAAAAAGAACATTTTTCATAAAATCTCGGGGTGTTACAGAGTTACTTTTGAATACCCATCACAATATATTCCCTAAATCTCTAGGATAAACACAAACGTTTCCCTCTGTCATTTTACCCAATGCATTAGAGAGCTATCTCGGGCTCACCCACCCTAGGTTTATCATAGAATAACCCATATATGTAAACAATACCCAATTACCATAACATAATCATAACACATAACAAAATCATAAAGTAAAGATAACATTTCCACATTCCAATCACAATATATCAT